>JARQOD010000003.1:118456751-118569901 GCA_033576555.1 Oophaga sylvatica | reverse complement strand
GTATTCTTTCCTGTCCTGTTCTATCTAGACAGTTTGGGCCCGCATTTTTGCTTATTTTCGCCGTGTTTGTATTTCATCTTGTCTCCCGCCAATATATGTTTGGGGGTCTTCCCGGGGCAGTTAGTTTTCCCTTTCTCTCTTAGGCTTAATTATCTCTCGGGTGTGAGGCGTTAGGGCACCGTAGGCACATCCCGGTGCTTTTAGTGTGTGGTCGGTTTAGGGGTCTGCAATCCCTAGTTACCAACCTCTCTGGGTGTTGGTGCCTAGGTTTTTTGGCTATGTCCTCCTCGGCTCCAAATCTAACTTGCATATGATTTAAAAGGGAAAACACGGGGTTTTGACAATTAAATGGCTTCACAAACCATAACCTGAGTGGGGGAAAAAGTTTTGGTGTTTCATTCTATTCTCTGAAAAAGGAAAAAAAAGCAAAATTCTGCGGGGTTTGTAACTTTTGGACAACTGAATTAAGGATTTCATTGGACCCAGAGGTTGAAGGGGTGCAATTCCAAATCCATCCCCCTTTCTTTTTGGGCAGTCAAATTATATTGTCACCCGCAATTCTGAAGACTGTCAATATCAAAGATCCTAAACCTGAGGATCACAGTCATAATGTTTTTTTAAGGTTGGGATTTGTTTTGGATGGTCGAGTTCTTCTTTTGCCGCAGCGATGATGTCTTTAATTTCCCAATTTAAATGGCGTGTTTTTAATCCATAAAATTTTTGACCATGGACAAGTGGATGTAATTGATTGTTTTTGTGTGTAGAAATTTTATTTTGAAGTTTGTTGTCAGATTATGTGCCATGTTCGATTTTTCTCGGACTGAAGTGGTTTGAGGAAAAAATTATGCAGCAGCTCGATTGGTCCGATTGGACTGCTCGGTATGCAAGTCAAATAGTGCAAAAATTGGCTGCCTCGGGTGACATTAAGTGCGGCCAATTTTCTTGGACTGATGAATGGAGAAAGGATGATTTTGTGTGCTGCTTTGTGTACAAAATGTGTTTTTAGATTTTGTTTTGTTTTGAATGATGAAGGACCTAGTTGTCTCGAAAGTTGCAATTTGTTACCTTTTCAGTTAGCCATTAAAGGTATCAACCTGGGCTCTCAACTCTAAATTTTTTGGAGAAGAGGAAAATTTTTTCCCCACTTCATACTAAATTTTTATCAATGAACGTGCAGATGGTGTAGAGTGAGGGACCCCGCCCTTCACGGCTAAACCTATGGTGCCCACCGAGTTTGCAAAGTTAATTGCATTTTCCAAAAAAGCCAATTTTTGCACGCGGAGGTACATATAGGGATCAATGGTAGGTTTTAACTCCCCTTCGACATTCTATGCTTGCAGGGAAAAGTTACTGAAAGTTCCATTTAAACAAGAATGTTTTTTCCCTTCACTGCGCAAGCAAGATCTGAAAAAACAGTCATGGCCAAAAGTTTTGGAATGAAACAAATATTTATTTTTCAAGTCTACTGTTCTTTTTTTTAATGGCAATTTTTTTATCCGAATGTATAAGAGTGAATCTTAACAGCAATTATTGCAAAGTCAATATTTGGCTAGAAAATGAATTTATCCCCAAAATTTCAACTTCATTGCAGCCCTGCCTTAAAAGGACCGCTAACCCTTTTCAGTGATTGCTCCATTAACACAGGTGTGGGTGTTGGATGAGGACATGGTGGAGATCAATTGTCATGTTAAGTAAGAATGACACCACTGGACATTTAAAAGGGTGGTGTTGGTCATTGTTTTCTTCTGTTAACCTGGTTTCTCTAAAAAACCGTGCGTCTCATTGCCTGCACAAAAAATGGCCTAACAGGGAGAGTTCACAGCTAGAAAAGATTGCACCTCGCAACTCTCGCTCACAAAAACTTCAGGAGAGAGGTTCCATTGTTGCCAAAAGGCCGGGCGCCAGAAAGACCAGCAAGAGCCAGGCCGTCTTTAAAAGTGTTTCGTGCGGGTCGGGTACCAGCGTGTAGAGCTTGCCGGATGGGCGGCAGGTGTGAGTGCTTCTGCCCCGGGAGGGGAGACTCTTGGAGCAAAGCCTGGTCTAAGGAGGGCGCAAAGAAGCCACTTCTCTCCAGAAAAAACATCAGGGCAGTGATATTCTGCAAAAGGTAAAGGCGGGACTGTGAGGACTGGGGTAAGTTATTTTCTTGATGAATCCCCTTTTCGATTGTTTGGGAATCAGGAAAACGCCTCTTCGGAGAGAAAAATGAGCGTACCACCAGTTTGTTTATGCCAAGGTTAGGGCCTGAAACCATTCATGTGTGGGGTTGTTCTCAGCCAAAGGGAATCGGCTCTCTCACAGTCTTGCCTAAAAACACAGCATGAATAAAGAATGGTACCAGAATGTCCTCCAAGAGCAACTTCTCCCAACCCTCCAAGAGCAGTTTGGCGATCAACAATGCCTTTTCCAGCATGATGGAGCAACCTTGCCATAAAGCAAAGGTGATAACTAAATGGCTCAGGGAACAAAACATAGAGATTTTGGGTCCATGGCCTGGAAACTCGCCAGATCTTAATCCCATTGACAACTTGTGGTCAATCATCAAGAGACGGGTGGACAAACAAAAAACCTAAAAATTCTGACAAATGAAAGCATTGATTGTGCAAGAATGGACTGCTATCAGTCAGGATTTGGTCCAGAAGTTGATGAGAGCATGCCAGGGAGAATTGCAGAGGTCCTGAAGAAGAAGGGTCAACATGCAAATATTTGACTTGCTGCATTAACTCATTCTAACTGTCAATATAAGTTTTTGTTACTGATATGTTTGCAATTTATTATATTTCTGTCTGTGATAAAAACATCTGTCAAACACACATAAAACCATGAGGGCAGCAGATCATGTGAAAATATATATATTTGTGTCATTCTCAAAACTTTTGGCCATGACTGTACAAAGGTAGTAATCAAGAAATTATAATAAAAAGTCACACCTTTTCATTATTACAATGGAGAGAGATATGATCAGTCTTTTTTGTTAACTGGAGTTGATTTCTAGCATGGAGTGTGAGCAGACAGTGGCAGCATATACAGTATCTACAGATGGCTGCTGTTATTATCGGACCCGGCTACTGTCATCATGTGTCCTATCTCTGGTAAAGAGAGTGGATCAGAGATTATAAGAGTACCAGGCGTAACTACAGAGCTGCACTGCAACATAGGACGCCAGTCTAAGGCCATGGTCACACTATCAGTATTTGGTCAGCATTTCATATTAGTATTTGTAAGCTAAAACCAGGAGGGGGTGATAAATACGAAGTGGTGACGTGTTTCTATTATCTTTTCCTCTGATTGTTCCCTCCTGGTTTTAGCTTACAAATATGATGAGAAATACTGACTAAATAATCAAGGTGTGAACATGACCTTATACAAGGTATTAGGCAGAGAGATATTTGTTTATTAAGCTCGGGTTGTATAGTCTGATAAAGGGTATGTTCAGACTTGGCTTTTAATTCTGCACCCAAAGCGAGAGAGGTTAGCAAGAAAATGCTGTGAATAATATGTGCAATTTTACTTGCGGTTTTCACCTGTTCATTTTATGGGTGAAAAATGCTGCAAAACCGCAGAAAGATCTGCCACAAAAACGTAACATGTCTTGCGGGCTGCCTCCAACTTGGAGCGGCTGTTGTGGCACAGAGTCCTGTCAAAGGCGTGATCTCACCATTTACAATGCTTATGTCTCTTCGCTTGTACTGAGCCTACTTACCTTGCTGCCTGGGAACGGGAACTGGGGCACCCATTGTCCCTACGAGTCGCCAGGTGTATTAAAAGACACGCACTGGGATTTTCTAGGTGCGTTCGCATTAAAGAGAATTCTTATAAACTGATTGCAGGTGGTACCGAACCCCGTCCTTCCTATTTCGCATGGCTTACAGACCTCTGACATCTGCTGGAGATGTGGGGCGGGTTCAGGAACTTATGCTCACATCTGGTGGGATTGTCCCTCATTGTGCCCTTCTGGAATGCGATACGACAAAAAATCAAAGATATCTGCCTTCTGCCTTGTGATTTACCAGGGACTCAGTCCTTTTTTGGGTGCCGGCGACGGGTTATAACCCCATTAAGCACAAACTGGCGACCTTTATGTTGACGGCTGCCAAACTTCTAGTGCCTAAGCATTGGCGTCTACTGTGGCGCCTTCTCTGGAGGAGTGGACTGTTGCTGTGGACATATCAGGGACATGGAGGACCTGTCGGCATGGATCAACCATACTGGGATAAATTCCAGACCATCTGGTCCCGTGGATTGCCTTTCGTACCCCTTCGCCTACATAGTGTAAGTGACTCATTGGAGTGCTATTTTTTGTATGTAAGATTCTCTGCCACGTGGTGTGCTGTGGGCGGAGACCGAGGGCGCCCCCCCTCCCCTTCTTCCTTCCCTTACCTTTAACCTTCTTCCTTTTTTCTTTGTCCAGTTATTTATTTTTCATTTAGGTTCATTCAATTCCCTTTTTTTCTTTATTTCCCCTTATATTTTCTGTGTCTTCTTGTTTTATTTTGTTCTTTAGTTCTTGTTCTTGTAGAATGTTATTGGGGTTCGTTAGTCCAGGAACCCAATTTGTGTGCCAAATCTCACGCAATACTAGTTGTGATCCTCGATCACGCTGTTTCATTCATATACGTATATTGTGCTCTGTTTATTGGACATGACCTGATATGATGACGCTTGGCTTATATTATGTGACATGTTTTGTTACTGTTCATACCCTTGATATGTGTTATACATGTGTGTTAATAAATACATATTCAACAAAAAAAAAAAAAAAAAACGTAACATGTGAATATAACTAATAAATATTGAAGTATTATTCTGAAAAAAAAACTCAAGTTATTCCCTATCCATTGGATGGGTGATCACTGAGACCTCCAATCATTCTGAGGTCGGGGCTTTGGAGCCCTGAGTATGGTCCCCGACAGCCCTGAATGGTGCGGAGATGCACATGCTCAGCCAACACTTCATTCACTGTCCATGGGATTACCAAGTACACCAGTTGGCTATTTCTGTCAGTCCTTAGACAATAATGGAGCAGAACCAATGCATGTGCAGCTCTGCAATATTCAGGGCTGCAGAGCACCATATTCAGGGCTCCAAAGCCCCAACCTCAGAATCAGTCTTTTTTGGGAATAACCTTAATGTTCTAATTAGCCTTATATAGCTAGCTCTTCAGACTTGCATGCATGCTCTGCTCGGGAAAGGGTTCATGTGTTTTGAACAGTGATATCAGAGTAAGCAGCTCCCCAAGATGCGTTTAACCCTCCTCGCCACATCATCATCTGTCGGGAGGACCGCATACACAATGCTCGGCTAACTTCGATCCTACAGTGGGTACGGAAAGTATTCAGACCCCTTTAAATTTTTCACTCTTTGTTTCATTGCAGCATTTGATAAATTCAAAAAAGTACGTTTTTTTCTCATTAATATACACTTTGCACCCCATCTTGACTGAAAAAAAACAGAAATGTAGAAATTTTTTCAAATTTTTAAAAAAAGAAAAACTGAAATATCACATGGTCATAAGTATTCAGACCCTTTGCTCAGACACTCATATTTACGTCACATGCTGTCCATTTCCTTATGATCATCCTTGAGATGGCTCTACTCCTTCATTTGGAGTCCAGCTGTGTTTAATTAAACTGATAGGACTTGATTTGTAAAGTCACACACCTGTCTATATAAGACCTCACAGCTCACAGTGCATGTCAGACCAAATGAGAATCATGAGGTCAAAGGAACTGGCCAAAAAGCTCAGAGACAGAATTGTGGCAAGGCACACATCTGGCCAAGGTTACAAAAGAATTTCTGCAGTACTCAAGGTTCCTAAGAGCACAGTGGCCTCCATAATCCTTAAATGGAAGAAGTTTGGGACCACCAGAAGTCTTCCTAGACCTGGCCATCCAGCCAATCTGAGCAATCGTGGGAGAAGAGCCTTGGTGAGAGAGGTAAAGAAGAACCCCAAGATCACTGTGGCTGAGCTCCACAGATGCAGTAGGGAGATGGGAGAAAGTTACACAAAGTCAACTATCACTGCAGCCCTCCACCAGTCGGGCCTTTTTGGCAGAGTGGCCCTACGGCAGCCTCTCGTCAGTGCAAGACATATGAAAGCCCGCATAGAGTTTGCTAAAAAAACCATGAAGGACTCCCAGACTATGAGAAATAAGATTCTCTGGTCTGATGAGACAAAGATAGAACTTTTTGATGATAATTCTAAGCGGTATGTGTGGAGAAAACCAGGCACTGCTCATCACCTGACAATACAATCCCAACAGTGAAACATGGTGGTGGCAGCATCATGCTATGGGGGTGTTTTTTAGCTGCAGGGACAGGACGACTGGTTGCAACTGAAGGAAACATGAATGTGGCTAAGTACAGAGATATCCTGGATGAAAACCTCTTCCAGAGTGCTCTGGATCTCAGACTTGGCCGAAGGTTCACCTTCCAACAAGACAATGACCCTAAGCACACAGCTAAGATAACAAAGGGGTGACTTCAGAACAACTCTGTGACCATTCTTGACTGGCCCAGCCAGAGCCCTGACCTAAACCTAATTGAGCATCTCTGGAGAGATCTGAAAATGGCTGTCCATCAACATTCACCATCCAACCTGACGGAACTGGAGAGGATCTGCAAGAAAGAATGGCAGAGGATCCCCAAATCCAGGTGTGAAAAACTTGTTACATCATTCCCAAGAAGACTCATGGCTGTAGTAGCTCAAAAGGGTGCTTCTACTCAATAATGAGCCAAGGGTCTCAATTATGAGTATGTGAAATTTCAGTTTTTCTTTAATAAATTTGCAAAAATTTCTACATTTGTTTTTTTCAGGCAAGATGGGTGCAGAGTGTACATTACTGAGAAAAAATGAACTTTTTGAATTTACCAAATGGCTGCAATGAAACAAAGAGTGACAAATTTATAGGGGTCTGAATACTTTCCGAACCCACTGTATGTGTATGGGAGACTTTAGCGCATTTGTGCGCAACCTTCGGCTCGGGCACATGCGGCCCCCGATACCCTTCTGCACGGCCCTCAGTCAAATTCATAGTGTCTGATTAGATGTACTGTACACACACCATGTCATGGAGACGACCAGCGCTGTGCAGCCCCGTAGTGATGGGTTATTATGAAGAGGGTGCAGATTGGTCATTTCTGGACCGGCCATATTTTGGCAGAATGGGCGAGTCCTGACTCCTATAGCACAAATGGGAGTAGATGAAGTGAAGAAATGGCCGTACATGAGTGCTATATTCATTGTAGTTTATGGGGAGGTGAAGCCTCTGTCAGCGTCAGGCATATACTACAGTGCAGAGAGCTGAATGCATTCTGGACTGCGCACCCCTGAGATGGGCACCTCTACCTTCCTGGTAGGAGGGAGCCCTATAACCGGAGTCAGCACCCATTAGATATTTATGGCGCTTACTTTCAATATGCAATAACTGTCTCCGGAGATAATACTTTGATATATTATGGCCCTTGGGGTTGGTTCCATGTAACCATGTGCTTTAGACCATCTGTCGAGCCCCTAGAACATGGTACTTTCTTTTGGGGCAGAAGGGTCTATTTTCCGCTGAGGTGCCAGGGCTTGTGGTCTCTGGCTACCATAGCGGTTCTCAGCCATGAATATAATGTTGCTGTCCAGTACGCTATCCTCCAGTGGGTCCGACACCTGGTACCCCATTCCACCAGCAGGACCGGTGGGTGGGGTCGGGACGTACACCGCATTGGACCCACAGTGGTCACTCTGGGTACTGCAGCTCCGCTCCTATTCACTTCAATCTGATTTTTCATGTGGATTTGGCGCAGAAAATCCCCGTGTAATACAGGATTAGCAGATATCGATGAAAATATTTTTTCCTCACAGACTCATTGTGGGACTGTGCTGTTTACAGCGCAAAAGGTAAAATTGGAGTCAAACTCTGCGACAAAATGCTGCATGTGTGTAGCCCTGGTGTTAGGCACACGCAGTACCCTGGAGAGTGTGTGGCGAGACAGCAGTTTAATGCTAAATATCCATTCACTCAATATACACTAGACACACCCTTAGGGTAGTGCAGTTTACTATTGAGGGAGTGGTCAAGGTGTATGTGTTTGAGTGATAGGGTCTGTGTTGAGACTTCGGAGAGAGAAGACGTCTGGAGGGAGGAAGCAGTCCAGATTGCTCTATCATCAGTTCGGAAAGTGGAGTCTGGTACAGGTGGTTTAATTCACCTCAGCCTAGTCAGAGCTGTACCTCATCAGAATACATTGGAAGGAAAGAAGAAGTTTAGTGCAGAAAGACTTCAGTATCCTGTCTAAAGGACAGTGTAAGGTTCAGAGACGTGCTCCTGCCTATTGATAACTGAGAATCTGTAACTAACTTTAAAGTGAAGGAAAAGAAAGAAGTGACTACTCGACTCTTGGCTAGTGTGAGTGCTTATGTTACCAGCGAGGACAAGGCGAAAGGCACAGTGGTTTATTGGAATAGTGCTTACGGATTGAAGAAGTCCTGCACATTGCAACCGGTCACTGGGGACCGAAGGATCACTATTGTTACAAGCATAGTGGTAAGAAAACCAGGAATTTACCGGACCTTAGGTCGCGGCAAACAAGCCCCATACAGTCAGTACGTAACTGGAGTCAGGTGGAATAGGGACTTTGAGTCAAGCGCAGACAAAAGCAAGAACCTAGTTTCATCAATTGGAAGGCTCCTAACACAAAACTGACTGGGCAGTACAGCTATGGATTAGCTGGAGTTATTGAGGGAACTACGCTTCAGGCTGGTTGTACTCATCGTGTTGTGTGGAAAGAAAAGGAGGCCCCTAACTTGTCCAGCTGCTGTCTCAAGATACACTCTCCTTGGATCAGCCTCCCTGGGACCTGCCTGAACATCTTACAAGTAAAGGTATGGAAAGACGCTGACCGTGTGAGACTGAGTTATTATTGCATGCCTGCACAATCCCTACCTAACTACCGACCTGAGGGAAGAGTCCCACCTGTAGGGGACCCGACATCTAGCTGCATCACCATCCCCTCAGAGATCTACAGCAGCGCTGGTACAAATTACCAGAATACTACAGGTGGCGTCACGAACTGTATATAAATCTATCCCCTGTAAATATTCCCCCAACATACGCCAGACCGCCAGGGCCACAGACCGAGCCACAGCTACCTGTGACAATCCCCATAGACTTCTACGGGCTCGGCTCTGAGTACCCCATTGCCCTGGTAACCCACAATTGTGGTGGCGGGTCGACACAAAAATTTGGCGTCACGAACAGGATACGAAACTTGCAGCATTGCGAGCCCTGTGTGCCTATGGAATTGTTTTTGTGAAAAAGGACTGTTTGCACTTTTGGCGCCAAAATCGCCATTTTTGTCGCCATATTCGCGCCCTCAGGCGCTGGAGAAGAAGGTGGGCGTACCTTCGTGGGCGTGTACCCCCCAGTGGCGCGAAGAAAATGCCTGCCCTCTCAAAGTGCTATTACAACATGCGATCCTGCCCTACAGCAAAGGAGGTCCGCCTCCTCTTCACCTTCCCTGCGAGGAGGAGGAGACGCAAACCCCGCCTCCACGGAAGAGACCGGATATCTCTGGAGGAAGAAGAAAGAATCTTCTGGAACATCATGGAAGCAGGACGTGTGCAGCCGAGCAGGGAAGCGGAGGAAGGCAGGCCCGTGCCCCAGCCAAGCTGCCACCAGCACCGGAGTTATCCGTGATCCTGCACCTGCAGCAGGCGTTGCTAGAAACAAAAGAAGAAAATGCACGCCTGAAGAAGATGGTCCAGCACCAACCTGGATTTGAAGAGATCGAGAGACGCCGGCGTACCCTGGAGCAGCGGAGGCTGTGGGACACGGTGATCTCTCCCCTCAACGACCCCCCACGATTCCAGTTACCGAAGATTCTGCTGCCTAAGGCGAAGGAGCAACCGGAGGCTGCCCCCGAAAGTACCGATCCTGATCCCACCGGTGAAGCGGTGGAGGCGAAGGAGGTTGAGGAGGTACCGCCAGTTCCGGAACGCCCGCCCGGCCAGGAGGCCGCAGCAGATGATCGGTCCCCGACAGGGACACCGGAGGGGTCCTGTCCGTCGTTACCAGACGTCGACTGGGACGAGATGGAGCGTCTTGATGACGTCGCCTATACCGCCCAGTGGGAACATGAGTGGCAGCGTCGTGAGGAGAAGCAGAAACGCCAGCAGGAGGAAGAGCGGGAAGCTCAGCGGAACCGTCAGCGACAACATGCAGAGCTGATCGCGGACAAAGAGAGTGTCCGGAGAGAGAAAGGTACCCTGAGGGAACCGCGGCGGCAGGGGTGTGTGACTGAGTTCCAGCTCCGGAAGGGCTGGGGCTTCATCCGTGAACCGGGCCTCTACCCAGGGGTCTTTGTCAGCAGGCGTGACGTAGAATCCCACCTGCCGCAAGGCCATCCCGGGAGGGACTTAGTAAATGGAGACATCGTCACGTACACACGGCATTGGGGAATGAAGGGATGGTATGCCCTTAACGTCACCATCGTCCGTGACCCCGTCCCCGACGCAGGTAACGTCACCACTACCGCAGCGTCCCCGTCTCCAGCTCAAGCAGTATCCGGCCGTGCCCCAGCATCGCCCCCTGCAAGTGCATCGCAAATGAAAGTCAAATCTACATCGCAACTAGCGACCCAGTCTCAATCGCAATCCATGACACGGTCCATATCGTTAACTGTGATTGAAACGCAATCGGTGTCACGTGAGGAGAATGTACCCGTTGCGCCCCTAGAGGTTCGCACGAGAACTGTGGCGACCAGACCCTAATCGCAGCGCATGATTTGCTAGTTCTGGGATCTAGGGCCCATTGCATTGTTCCAGCCCCCGGGGTGGAAAGTGTGTTTGAAGTAAATGAATAAATAGTAAAGAAGAATTGGTGAGATCCCTATAGGGTCTACCATAAGTAATATTGTAGAAAGTTTGAGAAATGTTTTATAAAGTTTTGCACAAGTAAAGAGTATAATACATATATATATATTTCTAACCGTAGAATGCCCGGCTGGGTAACCAGAAAAAGTTTTGCACTTTAGTATAATAATGTGATATTATATTTGTGTCTTTGGTTTTACAATGGACTTTGAGGTTGAGGACTGTGCCAACCCAGAACTTATTTGTACATAGTTGCGCTTCGGTGCCTTATCTTGGTTTTACATAAACCAGCACAACTACCTCTGAATACGAAAACCCGTGTGGTGTGGCACTGAGTGAGGTCTGCATTCGGATGTCCTGCAGCCCACCCAGGACCTACGTTGAAGGTTTGGTGCGGGTCCTTCACAAGAATACTGTATATTTATTGAATGCTATTTAATACTTTTGTATTTCTATATATAATGTTATTGTTCGCAACGTTCAAGATATCCTCACCTCCCGGATGGGATGAACCAATGTTTATTGTTTAATGTTTTCATGCATAAACAAAATGTCTCTTTTGTATTTTACAGCCCGGGAGTGCTGTCTTTTACCATGGGGGAATGTGTAGCCCTGGTGTTAGGCACACGCTGTACCCTGGAGAGTGTGTGGCGAGACAGCAGTTTAATGCTAAATATCCATTCACTCAATATACACTAGACACACCCTTAGGGTAGTGCAGTTTACTATTGAGGGAGTGGTCAAGGTGTATGTGTTTGAGTGATAGGGTCTGTGTTGAGACTTCGGAGAGAGAAGACGTCTGGAGGGAGGAAGCAGTCCAGATTGCTCTATCATCAGTTCGGAAAGTGGAGTCTGGTACAGGTGGTTTAATTCACCTCAGCCTAGTCAGAGCTGTACCTCATCAGAATACATTGGAAGGAAAGAAGAAGTTTAGTGCAGAAAGACTTCAGTATCCTGTCTAAAGGACAGTGTAAGGTTCAGAGACGTGCTCCTGCCTATTGATAACTGAGAATCTGTAACTAACTTTAAAGTGAAGGAAAAGAAAGAAGTGACTACTCGACTCTTGGCTAGTGTGAGTGCTTATGTTACCAGCGAGGACAAGGCGAAAGGCACAGTGGTTTATTGGAATAGTGCTTACGGATTGAAGAAGTCCTGCACATTGCAACCGGTCACTGGGGACCGAAGGATCACTATTGTTACAAGCATAGTGGTAAGAAAACCAGGAATTTACCGGACCTTAGGTCGCGGCAAACAAGCCCCATACAGTCAGTACGTAACTGGAGTCAGGTGGAATAGGGACTTTGAGTCAAGCGCAGACAAAAGCAAGAACCTAGTTTCATCAATTGGAAGGCTCCTAACACAAAACTGACTGGGCAGTACAGCTATGGATTAGCTGGAGTTATTGAGGGAACTACGCTTCAGGCTGGTTGTACTCATCGTGTTGTGTGGAAAGAAAAGGAGGCCCCTAACTTGTCCAGCTGCTGTCTCAAGATACACTCTCCTTGGATCAGCCTCCCTGGGACCTGCCTGAACATCTTACAAGTAAAGGTATGGAAAGACGCTGACCGTGTGAGACTGAGTTATTATTGCATGCCTGCACAATCCCTACCTAACTACCGACCTGAGGGAAGAGTCCCACCTGTAGGGGACCCGACATCTAGCTGCATCACCATCCCTCAGAGATCTACAGCAGCGCTGGTACAAATTACCAGAATACTACAGGTGGCGTCACGAACTGTATATAAATCTATCCCCTGTAAATATTCCCCCAACATACGCCAGACCGCCAGGGCCACAGACCGAGCCACAGCTACCTGTGACAATCCCCATAGACTTCTACGGGCTCGGCTCTGAGTACCCCATTGCCCTGGTAACCCACAATTGTGGTGGCGGGTCGACACACATGCAAATTTTGTTGGAAACGAATAATCCCTTCAGTGACGGCCATATTAGTTTCCACCCAGCTCTCCCAGGATCCTGCAAGGTCCCACAGGAATATGTTCTCCTTATTAGTGTACATGAAAGCACTGCTGCTGATTCCTGTGTCTGCACTTGCTGCTCCCCGCTGGTTACATAACTGTGACCCCCTATGTAAGGATCCGCGTCCTGCCTCTGAGCGCAGGCTCCAGCCCTGACATCAGCTCACATGCTCCCCAGCCTCCGCAGCATGGTCCCGCCCCTCCGGCCTCCAGGCAGCTTCACTATTGGACGCCGCAGCTGCCTGTCTTCCAAAGCTGGGCGGTGATTGGTGGGTGGCGGGCTGCTCGGCCTGCTTGGCACTTCCGCCTGGGTGTCAGTGGAGAGAAGCTGAGTCCTGAGCAGCAGCAGGTAAATAACGCAGGCCTGAGGGAGAGGGGCCTCACTGGGGCATGCCGGGAAATCACCGAGGGGTGGGGGTGGTCTGCTGGGGAGGCTGCGACCACCTGTGTGGTGGTCATAGTCACATGCTATGTGCAGCATCTCAGTGAGTGTGATGTGTCACATAGGTCGTGTATGGCATTGCTCACACACTTGTAGCAGAGCTGAACTGCTCGTTTTAAAGGGTTACTCTTATATTTCCCATTAAAGGGGCAGCCCTGTCCTGGGTGAAAAAAGGTAGCACAGTGTGCTACCTTTTTTTCTTGTATGTGCATGAGTTGGTGACTCTGGGTTTAGCACCTGTTCACACTGGATCTATGTTTGGATGTGCCGGTCAGTTTTTTTGATATCTGTCCTGGGTGAGTCAGTCCTCATCCCATCGCAGGAGTTCTGTAACTTGCTCACATTTTCTCATCATTCCTGCTTGCTGTCAGTGAATAGAAACCTATGTAGGCCTAATTTTGCTCACAGCTGAGGGATTGTTGTAATCCTAGTTTTCTGGCAGTCCTATGTAAAAGCTCAGGCAGCGTTGCCTCTAATGATAAATGGGGACACTTTTTCCCTATCTATATGTATGTAATACCAGGCTGTACTTGTATGTAGAGTCTGCGTGGGTGCGTAGTGTATCGCGTGGGTGCATAGCGTCTGCTTGTATGCCTGGGTGCGTAGCGTGTATGCAGCGTCTGCGTGTGTACACGTGGGTACCTAGCATGTATGCAGCATCTGCGCGTGGGTACATAGCGTCTGTGCTTGTACGCGTGGGTTCATAGCATTTGCGTGGGTGCGTAGTGTATGCAGCGTCTGCGCGTGGGTATGTAGCGTCTGCGTGTGTACGTGTGGGTACCTAGCGTGTATGCTGCATCTGCGTGTGGGTGTCTGTGCGTGCACGTGTGGGTACGTAGCGTCTGTGCGTGGGTGCGTAGTGTCTGCGTGTATGCAGCATCTGCGCATGGGTACGTAGTGTCTGGGTACGTAGCGTCTGCGTGGGTACGTAGCGTGTATGCAGCGTCTGCGCGTGGGTTTGCAGTGTCTGGGTACGTAACATCTGCGCGTGGGTACATAGCGTCTGTGCGTGTATGTGTGGGTGCGTAGTGTCTGTGCGTGCACGCGTGGGTACGTAGCGTGTATGCAGCGTCTGCGCGTGGGTACGTAGTGTCTGCGTCTGGGTACGTAGCGTGTATGCAGCGTCTGCGCGTGGGTATGAAGTGTCTGGGTACGTAACATCTGCGCGTGGGTACATAGCGTCTGTGCGTGTATGTGTGGGTGCGTAGCGTCTGTGCATGTACGCGTGGGTACGTAGCGTGTATGCAGCGTCCGCATGGGTACATAGCGTGTATGCAGTGTCTGCGTCTGGGTACGTAGCATCTGCGCGTGGGTACGTAACGTGTATGCAGTGTCTGCGCGAGGGTACATAGTGTTCTGCGTCTGGGTACGTAGCATCTGCACGTGGGTACGTAGCGTGTATGCTGCATCTGCGCGTGGGTACGTAGCGTGTATGCAGCATCTGCGCGTGGGGTAGCGTGTATGCAGCGTCTGTGCGAGGGTACGTACTGTCTGTGCGTGGGTACGTAGCGTCTGAAACTACTACTCCTTGCTGGCACAGGTGGCAGCTGATGGGATGCTGAGAGTGGTTGTTTGACCCCAGGTAGAGGCCCACAGGTTACAACTGTTAGGCTGTACTGTGTATCACAAAGGAGCAATTTTTCCATCGGTCAGGCTGTGATGAGGTTGTAGTTTATCAGGAAACTTCTAGGTTGCTCAGGACTGGAATCACATAACTGCTCTGATCCAATGAATGTGTCTGGTATTTTAATATTCAAGTGAATGTGTGTGAGTTGCAATACCAGGCATAGCCATGGACACAGGTGGCGCTGTTTTAGCAAGAAAGCAGCCATGTGTGCTAATGTCCTGTATTGCTTTAACACTTTCAGTAGCTGCACATTTTACATATGGTGTAATAGACAACCTTCCCAGTAGTGCGCCATGTGCTTACAGCGGGTGGCGCTGCGTGCTCTTGTCACTTGACTGGTGTGTATAGTCTACTCTGTATCTGTGCCGCAGCAGCTTAGTCTTTTTAACTTTTGCGTTATGTGAACGGACGTCCTGCTGAGCTTGTGGTGGAAATCTGTAGAGGAGGAGCTGCAGTGTAAAGCATAGGAGAGAATCAGAGATCAGGTTTTCTGCCGTTTCATTATGGAGGGATATTTCTCTAATTCGATGGTGGATGTCACACTCCAGAGACAGTGGCGCTAGCCTGACGTTTGGACACCCAGCTATATCGATCAGCCTCCGATAGTGACTAGCGTGTGTAATGAGGCTCTCTGTCATCGCCTCACTTTTACAGCAGATCTGTCGCTGACTGTGGTGGCCTCGTGACCGGTGCTTGTTTTTCTCATGTGAGCACAGCAGAGATAACATGACAGGATCTGGAGAAGGTGTAGTCACCGATGTCCGCTGATTGTGACACGCTCATGTCTGTGTCATACGTGCTGAGCACTCGCTGCTCCTACTTTAGGGCGACTCTTGTTTGGACGCAATGATCAGATTTCAAGGCGCTCAATCGGTGCGAAAAGAAAAGTTCTGCTGCTCTCTAATGTACTTTGTGTTTTAATTTCTTGTCATTTTCAAGATCTCTGTTTGCTGAAGGTCCCGCACAACATGACTAGGATAGGCGTCGATCATTGCGTAATTGTCAGCAGAGACCCCAAAATCATACGAATGATGGGGGGAGGAAACGATGACCCCACAACTCTGCACAATGCCTAGATCTGGAGTTAGCACTGTTTGCATTGCTGGGGTCCTGATTCAAATCCCACCTAGGACAACATCTGCTAGGAGTTTGTATGTTCTCCCCATGTTTGTCCAGTTTCCTCCCAAACTCCAAAGACATACTGATAGAGAATCTAGATTGTGAGCCCCATCGGGGACAGTGATGATGATGTAAAGCGTGTGGAATATAATGGAGCTATATAAGTGAGTAAAATATATAAATAAAATCTGTAGGGGTCATAGGTCAGAGAGTCGGGGTCACAACAGTTTTCCATACACTGAACACATACATTAAATGTTGATACTGTTGCCACCGATATATTGTTGCAGGATCTTTCAGAGATTTGTCCTGCTGATGTACATGGCTAACTGGATTATATAGACTGGATATACACACGTGGTCAAAATTGTTGGTACTTTGGAAAGAGCTGAAACATGCCGTCTGGAAAAGGCAACCTTCAAACACGAGACAACTGGAGCAGTTTGCTCTTGAGGAGTGGGCCAAAATAACTGTCGAGACGTGCAGAAGTCTCATTGACAGTTACAGGAATCGTTTGATTACAGTGATTGCCTCAAAAGGTTGTGCAACAAAATACGATCATTTCTGTCCAGGCCTATTTCATGAGTATTATTTTTTTAATTCTGTGGAAGCATGGTTCAAAGCAATGTCTGACTTTCATTTGTTTATTTTCATAGATTTTTGATTTATTATTTTTTTGTCATATTCAAGTTATTTCTGTGATCATTGTGAGCTTTTCTGTCATTAAACGAGGGGTACCAACAATTTTGACCACTTGTGTAATTGTAGCAAACCCTCAGCTGTTTGATGTATTAGTCTATGTTCACAAGTGGCGTTTTTGCTGCGTTTTTTTTATGTAGCGAAACCTGCTCTCTTGATGGTCAGGAAGCTGCAGAAAAAAGCAGGTTTTGCTTGTGTTTTTTGCTGTGTCTTTGTCAGGCTACATTTGTCTCTTGGGCATGCTGATAAAGGTTAGTGACAAAAAAAAAATCATTCTACTTCATAAGGTTTTGGCACAAAAAATGCAGCAAAACCTGATACCTGTGTTTTTTCACCACCCATTACTTTTAGTGGGTGAGAAACGTGACATGCTACATTCTGCATGCAAAAACTACGCAAAGCACAAAATACTGAGGGCAAAAAAAAACAAGCGGTGTGCATGTTATTTCTGAAACCTCATAGACTTGGCTGGCACTGTAAAACGCAGGTGAAAATTTTGCAGAAATAACGCATTAAAAAAAGCGACATGTGAACATAACCTTAGATTCTGCTGAAGCCTCATAGTACTAAAAGCGCAACATAGGGCGCTGATTTGTCTGGCGTGTGAGGCTGCGTTCCCACAATGAGCTTGTAATTATGCAGATTTTCGGCACCCATTAAATAAAATAGATTACTTGCATTTTTTTAAAAAATTACGCAGCATAATTAACTCACTGATATGATACTAGGGATACAGAGCTTCCATTCTGTGTGGGATCAGAACAAGGGAACTAAATATGCATTGACTCAAGCAGAAATCTTGAAAACAGAATATAATGGAAACTTGCAGAACTTTTTATTTGCGTCCATATTCAGCCCGTGGAGTGTAATATGATTATCATAAGTAATCGCTTGTTGAGCAGATCCCTGCTATGTCTTTGTAGGTTCCCCAGGCTGAGCTGCTCTGTCTGTACAGTGCAGGGACCTAACATCTGGGCATGTTCTCCTGGTTTATAGTCAGCCGTAATGCTGTCGTTTGATGGTCTTCTGAAGGTCTGGAGAAGTTTACAGGTCAGTATTGGAAGGATCGCAGAGCTGCCCAGTAATACGCTGGAGACTGCTGTAGTGGAAAGGCCCCGATACTGGGGCAGTGCTTATACATCCCGTAAAGTGACATTATTTGGAGAATTATGGGATCTGATTGTTGTGCCCTGTGTATATTATTGCATCTGCCATTCATCACTCCATTTATATATCGCTGGGTAAAAAAAGGAATGAAACTAGGTGTTGTCAAACCAAAGGCTTCAAGAGAGAAAAACTTCCAAAACTTCACTAAGCTATTTAGGCAAAAAAAAAGCAAGCCTAAGGGTATGTGCACACAGCGTCTTTCTCAGGCACGCGAGTTCACTGAGTTTTCAAAAATGGGAGACGCTTCAATAAACGCCAGCACTTTGTTCTTTTTCCCTTAAAGAATCATCTTTAGCATTATATATATATTATATATATATATATATATATATATATTATATATATATATAAGATATATATATACAGGTCCTTCTCAAAAAATTAGCATATAGTGCTAAATTTCATTATTTTCCATAATGTAATGATTAAAATTAAACTTTCATATATTTTAGATTCATTACACACCAACTGAAATTTTTCAGGTCTTTTATTGTTTTAATACTGATGATTTTGGCATACAGCTCATGAAAACCCAAAAATCCTGTCTCAAAAAATTAGCATATTTCATCCGTCCAATAAAATAAGTGTTTAAAACAAAATAAAAAAAAAACCCATCAAATAATAATGTTCAGTTATGCACTCAATACTTGGTCGGGAATCCTTTTGCAGAAATGACTGCTTCAATGCGGCGTGGCATGGAGGCAATCAGCCTGTGGCACTGCTGAGGTGTTATGGAGGCCCAGGATGCTTCGATAGCGGCCTTAAGCTCATCCAGAGTGTTGGGTCTTGCGTCTCTCAACTTTCTCTTCACAATATCCCACAGATTCTCTATGGGGTTCAGGTCAGGAGAGTTGGCAGGCCAATTGAGCACAGTAATACCATGGTCAGTAAACCATTTACCAGTGGTTTTGGCACTGTGAGCAGGTGCCAGGTCGTGCTGAAAAATGAAATCTTCATCTCCATAAAGCATTTCAGCCGATGGAAGCATGAAGTGCTCCAAAATCTCCTGATAGCTAGCTGCATTGACCCTGCCCTTGATGAAACACAGTGGACCAACACCAGCAGCTGACATGGCACCCACACCATCACTGACTGTGGGTACTTGACACTGGACTTCAGGCATTTTGGCATTTCCTTCTCCCCAGTCTTCCTCCAGACTCTGGCACCTTGATTTCCGAATGACATGCAAAATTTGCTTTCATCAGAAAAAAGTACTTGGGACCACTTAGCAACAGTCCAGTGCTGCTTCTCTGTAGCCCAGTGCTGCTTCTCTGTTTCTGGTTCAAAAGTGGCTTTACCTGGGGAATGCGGCACCTGTAGCCCATTTCCTGCACACGCCTGTGCACGGTGGCTCTGGATGTTTCTACACCAGACTCAGTCCACTGCTTCCGCAGGTCCCCAAGGTCTGGAATCGGTCCTTCTCCACAATCTTCCTCAGGGTCCGGTCACCTCTTCTCGTTGTACAGCGTTTTCTGCCACATTGTTTCCTTCCAACAGACTTCCCATTGAGGTGCCTTGATACAGCACTCTGGGAACAGCCTAATTGTTCAGAAATTTCTTTCTGGGTCTTACCCTCTTGCTTGAGGGTGTCAATGATGGCCTTCTGGACATCATTCAGGTCGCTAGTCTTACCCATGATGGGGGTTTTGAGTAATGAACCAGGCAGGGAGTTTTTAAAAGCCTCAGGAATCTTTTGTATGTGTTTAGAGTTAATTAGTTGATTCAGAAGATTAGGGTAATAGCTCGTTTAGAGAACCTTTTCTTGATATGCTAATTTTTTGAGACAGGATTTTTGGGTTTTCATGAGCTGTATGCCAAAATCATCAGTATTAAAACAATAAAAGACCTGAAAAATTTCAGTTGGTGTGTAATGAATCTAAAATATATGAAAGTTTAATTTTAATCATTACATTATGGAAAATAATGAAATTTAGCACTATATGCTAATTTTTTGAGAAGGACCTGTATACATATAATGTATCTATATAGATTCAAAGAAGCTTTATTGGCAGGACTAAATACACATTAGTTTTGCCAAAGCAAGTGTACGAAAGGGAATAGGGATATGGACTGTAAGGATGTTGGGTAGGGGCTGTAGGAAAGGTGGATGGGGGCAGATCCAGGATGAGGGCTGTAAGAACAATGGTTGGGGGCAGATCCAGGGTGGGGGCTATAGAAGTCCATGCATAGGGAAGGTGGATGGGGGATGGGGGCTCATCCGGGGTGGATCTATCTATCTATCTATCTATCTTATCTATCTATCTATCTATCTATCTATCTATCTATCTATTTATGTATGTATGTATGTGTATATATATATATACATATATATACACACATACAGTACAGACCAAAAGTTTGGACACACCTTCTCATTTAAAGATTTTTATGTATTTTCATTAGTATGAAAATTGTACATTCACACTGAAGGCATCAAAACTATGAATTAACACATGTGGAATTATATACTTAACAAAAAAATGTGAAAAACTGAAATTATGTCTTATATTCTAGGTTCTTCAAAGTAGCCACCTTTTGCTTTGATGACTGCTTTGCACACTCTTGGCATTCTCTTGATGAGCTTCAAGAGGTAGTCACCGGGAATGGTTTTCACTTCACATGTGTGCCCTGTCAGGTTTAATAAGTGGGATTTCTGACCTTATAAATGGGGTTGGGACCATCAGTTGTGTTGTGCAGAAGTCTGGTGGATATACACAGCTGATAGTCCTACTGAATAGACTGTTAGAATTTGTATTATGGCAAGAAAAAAGCAGCTAAGTAAAGAAAAACGAGTGGCCATCATTACTTTAAGAAATAAAGGCCAGTCAGTCCGAAAAATAGGGAAAACTTTGAAAGTGTCCCCAAGTGCAGTTGCAAAAACCATCAAGCGCTACAAAGAAACTGGCTGACATCACGACCGCCCCAGGAAAGGAAGACCAAGAGTCACCTCTGCTTCTGAGGATAAGTTTATCCGAGTCACCAGCCTCAGAAATCGCAGGTTTACAGCAGCTCAGATTAGAGACCAGGTCAATGCCACACAAAGTTCTAGCAGCAAACACATCTTTACAACAACTGTTAAGAGGAGACTTTGTGCAGCAGGCCTTCATGGTAAAATAGCTGCTAGGAAACCACTGCTAATGACAGGCAACAAGCAGACGAGACTTGTTTGGGCTAAAGAACACGAGGAATGGACATTAGACCAGTGGAAATCTGTGCTTTGTCTGATGAGTCCAAATTTGAGATCTTTGGTTCCAACCACCGTGTCTTTGTGCGACGCAGAAAAGGTGAACGGATGGACTCTACATGCCTGGTTCCCACCATGAAGTATGGAGAAGGAGGTGTGATGGTGTGGGGGTGCTTTGCTGGTGACACTGTTGGGGATTTATTCAAAATTGAAGGCATACTGAACCAGCATGGCAACCACAGCATCTTGCAGCGTCATGCTATTCCATCCGGTTTGCGTTTAGTTGGACCATCATTTATTTTTCAACAGGACAATGACCCCAAACACACCTCCAGGCTGTGTAAGGGCTATTTGACCAAGAAGGAGAGTGATGGGGTGCTATGCCAGATGACCTGGCCTCCACAGTCACCAGACCTGAACCCAATCGAGATGGTTTGGGGTGAGCTGGACCGCAGAGTGAAGGCAAAAGGGCCAACAAGTGCTAAGCATCTCTGGGAACTCCTTCAAGATTGTTGGAAGACCATGCCCGGTGACTACCTCTTGAAGCTCATCAAGAGAATGCCAAGAATGTGCAAAGCAGTCATCAAAGCAAAAGGTGGCTACTTTGAAGAACTTAAAATATAAGACATAATTTAAGTGTGAATTTAATTTGTTTCACACTTTTTTGTTAAGTATATAATTCCACATGTGTTAATTCATAGTTTTGATGCCTTCATTGTGAATGTACAATTTTCATAGACATGAAAATACAGAAAAATCTTTAAATGAGAAGGTGTGTCCAAACTTTTGGTCTGTACTGTGTGTGTGTGTGTGTGTGTGTGGTGTGTGTGTGTGTGTGTGTGTGTGTATATATATATATATATATATATATATATATATATATATATATATATTATAATTTTTCTTTAACTTCATTTAACAATTTAACAATTCAGTAACCGCTAGCATCTTTTCAAGCAAAATGCTGGCAAAGCGCTCCAACAAATGCTTTTTTTTCTAGGCATCTTTTGAGCCTTCCAATTGACTTCACTTATAAAGTACAGAACGTCTTCAGAGAAGAAGACACCAGAACAATGGTCAGATCACTTCAATTAACTGCTTGGCGTTTTCGGAAACGTGAAGCTGTTAAAAAAAAATGAGAATGTGAACAGAAAGTGTTTTTTTCTTTTATGTGCACTGTTTTTTTGAGAAGTTTTTGAAGCAGAAACTCCAAAAATTACTTAAAAACTTGATGTCTCTAATCAGTTTCTACTCCAAAAACTCTGCAAAAAGACTCAACCCCCGATCCATCAGAGTATTTGACAGATATCTGGCGTAATGCGATTTGATAAATCACGGGAGTTTTGTAACTTTTGGTGTTTTCATGCCAGTTTCAGGCAGCTCTGCCAGAGCTAGGAAGATACATAGCTAATATGACATAGCAACAAAGTAAAGAACATCAACATGGTATCAATATATATAGCTAGACATCGGTGTTGCTAATCAGGATGTATAGGATCTATCGCAAAAATTACTATAGAGGAGGGTTTGGTCAAAGACCAGAAAAACGACCACAGATCCAATAATTAGAAAAATAACAAATACTTTATTAGATACTTGAAATATAGCTCAATAGACAGGTGCACTAAACAACAGTGACAAAAAGTGGGGTGTAGTGTCAATTTTTTTTGGAGTCCCTATTGCGGCCACTTTTGTGATTATTGGCGATTTGTCCATATTTAGGGGTATTTTTTATTTGTTTAAATACCACCATGCAGCTTACTATGACATGGCCAGTCCATGGCTTATGTCAGACCTCACACTTGTGGTGACCGCGGTCCTGTACGCATGCATGTTGGGCCACTTCGCGCTGTTCCGCCTCCTGTGTCTGTGGCTTATGGTTGCCATAGGGATCCCCAGGCTTCCATTCGTTTGACGCAGGCGCGGTGCATCGCGTTGTGTCATCGACATGACATGCGTCACTTCCGGTCCACGGCTTACCACTTCCGGTCCGGCGGATTTTTAAAGCACCCGGTTAATTGTACTGACACGCCCCCTGACGAAGGACGAGCATCCGAAACGTGCGTTGGGGCACGTACGCACTGACCTGACTCTCCCTGACTGTGCCGCTCACAACACCACGAGAGGTAATATCCCATGCTATACATCGGCACCCTGCCTACATAGTGGGCAGAAAAATATTTAGACTTGAGAGTCCTCAGTGGTTGATACCTTTTAATGGCTAACTGAAAAGATGGTAACAAATTGCAAGCTTTCGAGACTACTCTGGTCTCTTCATCAGGCAAAGACTAAAACAAAAACTGAAGAATCACATATATATATATACACAAGGACACAGGAATAGTGCAATAGTTAGCCATTAAAAGGTATCAACCACTGAGGACTCTCAAGTCTAAACTATTGCACTATTCCTGTGTCCTCTTGTGTATATATATATATGTGATTCTTCAGTTTTTGTTTTAGTCTTTGCCTGATGAAGAGACCGGAGTAGTCTCGAAAGCTTGCAATTTGTTACCATCTTTTCAGTTAGCCATTAAAAGGTATCAACCACTGAGGACTCTCAAGTCTAAATATTTTTCTATCTACTGGCTAACACGGTACGAAGATACACATCTTTCCTATACATAGAGGGCAGCATTTTGTTATATTTGGGCCCAATTTATTGTAGGTTATTCACCTAACATACAGCTTACATTTCCCTAAGAGATACTTTATCTTTTCCACCTTTGTATGGTCATCGGTCTGTGGTGGCGCACTTTTTATATATGCACTCGCATTTTAGTGCAATGATGCCCCATAACTGCCATTTAAATGTTGCTATGTTTTACTATAAACTGTGCCCATTAGACTTTCTATACTAATCAGGGAGTTCAGCATCAGTGTGTGTTTTTGGTAGATGTCCTTGTTTGACACTACACCCCACTTTTTGTCACTGTTGTTTAGTGCACCTGTCCATTGAGCTATATTTCAAGTATCTAATAAAGTATTTGTTATTTTTTAATTATTGGATCTGTGGTCGTTTTTCTGGTCTTTGACCAAACCCTCCTCCAGAGCTAGGAAGGTGCCAGTCCGGGACATGGCTACATGCGCCTGTCAAATTCATAAATGGAGGTGTTTCTTGCTTCAGAAATGCTACATCGGTCTCCGTCTGGAGTACCATTTTTTGTGAAGTGCACGTAGCCTCACGCCACTGATAAGATGTGTTGAATTCATTAACTGGCGTGCGCCTCTTAATAAATTCAGTGAGTCTTATTCCTGCTTGCCTCTTATTTAGGGTTCGCTCACACTGCCCACGATTCTATCATGCAAAAGAATGGGGCCAATTATGATAATGTATGTGCACAGTGACTCCACCAGCAGAATAGTGAGTACAGCTCTGGAGTATAATACAGGATGTAACTCAGGATCAGTACAGGATAAGTAATGTAATGTATGTACACAGTGACTGCACCAGCAGAATAGTGAGTGCAGCTCTGGAGTATGATACAGGATGTAACTCAGGATCAGTACAGGATAAGTAATGTAATGTATGTACACAGTGACTCCACCAGCAGAATAGTGAGTGCAGCTCTGGGGGATAATACAGGATGTAACTCAGGATCAGTACAGGATAAGTAATGTATGTACACAGTGACTCCACCAGCAGAATAGTGAGTGCAGCTCTGGAGCATAATACAGGATGTAACTCAGGATCAGTACAGGATAAGTAATGTAATGTATGTACACAGTGACTGCACCAGCAGAATAGTGAGTGCAGCTCTGGAGTATAATACAGGATGTAACTCAGGATCAGTGCAGGATAAGTAATGTAATGTATGTACACAGTGACTGCACCAGCAGAATAGTGAGTGCAGCTCTGGAGTATAATACAGGATGTAACTCAGGATCAGTACAGGATAAGTAATGTAATGTATGTACACAGTGACTCCACCAGCAGAATAGTGAGTGCAGCTCTGGAGTATAATACAGAATGTAATCAGGATCAGTACAGGATAAGTAATGTAATGTATGTACACAGTGACTGCACCAGCAGAATAGTGAGTGCAGCTCTGGAGCATAATACAGTATGTAACTCAGGATCAGTACAGGATAAGTACCGTAATGTAATGTACAGTATGTACACAGTGACTCCACCAGCAGAATAGTGAGTGCAGCTCTGGAGTACAATACAGGATGTAACTCAGGATCAGTATAGGATAAGTAATGTATGTGCACAGTGACTCCACCAGCAGAATAGCGAATGCAGCTCTGGAGTATATTACAGGAGGTAACTGAGGATCAGTATAGGATAAGTAATGTACAGTATGTACACAGTGACTGCACCAGCAGAATAGTGAGTGCAGCTATCTACTATATAATGGTCTAATTCTGTCTGTGTGTAACGGTAATCCCGAGTCACTGATTGGTCGCATCCGGCTGGGCGCGACCAATCAGCGACAGGCGCAGTCCGGCCGCGAATTGGCGCAGGATTTGAACCACGCATGCCACCGCTATCGTCGGGAGATCAGTGACGCTAGCCGCTGATCTCCCGACGGTAGCCGCAGGTCATCACCTGCCGCATGGAGGTCATCGGCGACGCAGCCGGGAGATGACCGGCGCCAGCCGGTCATCTCCCGGCTGCTCGCAGTGGAAGTACCCCGTGGAAGTACCCCGGCGGCCTCCACGTAAACCCCAGCAGCAGCCTCCACGTACACCCCACCAGCTGCAGCCTCCACATATACCCCAACAGCTGCAGCCTCCACATATACCCCAGCAGCTGCAGCCTCCACATATACCCCAGCAGCTGCAGCCTCCACATATACCCCAGCAGCTGCAGCCTCCACATATACCCCAGCAGCTCAGCCTCCACATATACCCAGCAGCATCCTCACATATACTCCAGCAGCAGCCTCCACATATACTCCCGCAGCAGCAGCCTCCACATATACTCCAGCAGCAGAGCAGCCTCCACATATACCCAGCAGCAGCAGCAGCCTCCACATATACCGCAGCAGCAGCAGCCTCCACATATACCGCAGCAGCAGCAGCCTCCACATATACCGCAGCAGCAGCAGCCTCCACATATACCGCAGCAGCAGCAGCCTCCACATATACCGCAGCAGCAGCAGCCTCCACATATACCGCAGCAGCAGCAGCCTCCACATATACCGCAGCAGCAGCAGCCTCCACATATACCGCAGCAGCAGCAGCCTCCACATATACCGCAGCAGCAGCAGCCTCCACATATACCGCGCAGCAGCAGCCTCCACATATACCGCAGCAGCCTCCACATATACCGCAGCAGCCTCCACATATACCGCAGCAGCCTCCACATATACCGCAGCAGCCTCCACATACACCCCAGCAGCAGCCGCCTCCACATACTCCCAGCAGCAGCCGCCTCCACATACACCCAGCTGCAGCCGCCTCCACATATACCCCAGCAGCAGCCGCCTCCACATATACCCCAGCAGCAGCCGCCTCCACATATACCCCAGCAGCAGCCGCCTCCACATATACCCCAGCAGCAGCCGCCTCCACATATACCCAGCAGCATCTGCCTCCACATACACCCCACAGCAGCCGCCTCCACATACACCCCAGCTGCAGCCGCCTCCACATACACCCCAGCTGCAGCCGCCTCCACATACACCCCAGCTGCAGCCGCCTCCACATACACCCCAGCTGCAGCCGCCTCCACATACAGTCATGGACAAAAGTTTTGAGAATGACACAAATATTAATTTTTACAAAGTCTACTGCTTCACTTTTTCTAATGGCAATTTGCATATACTCCAGAATGTTAAAAAGAGTGATCAGCTTAACAGCAATTACTTGCAAAGTCAATATTTGGCTAGAAAATGAACTTTATCCCCAAAACACATTTCAACATCATTGCAGCCCTGCCTTAAAAGGACCAGCTAACCTCTTTTCAGTGATTGCTCCATTAACACAGGTGTGGGTGTTGATGAGGACATGGCTGGAGATCAATCTGTCATGATTAAGTAAGAATGACACCACTGGACACTTTAAAAGGAGGCTGGTGCTTGGCATCATTGTTTCTCTTCTGTTAACCATGGTTATCTCTAAAGAAACACGTGCAGTCATCATTGCAATGCACAAAAATGGCCTAACAGGGAAGAGTATCGCAGCTAGAAAGATTGCACCTCAGTCAACAATCTATCGCATCATCAAGAACTTCAAGGAGAGAGGTTCCATTGTTGCCAAAAAGGCTCCAGGGCACCCAAGAAAGACCAGCAAGCTCCAGGACCGTCTCTTAAAAGTGTTTCAGCTGCGGGATCGGGCTACCAGCAGTGCAGAGCTTGCTCAGGAATGGCAGCAGGCAGGTGTGAGTGCATCTGCAGGCACTGTGAGGCAGAGACTCTTGGAGCAAGGCCTGGTCTCAAGGAGGGCAGCAAAGAAGCCACTTCTCTCCAGAAAAAACATCATGGACAGACTGATATTCTGCAAAAGGTACAGGCAGTGGACTGCTGAGGACTGGGGTAAAGTTATTTTCTCTGATGAATCCCCTTTTCGATTGTTTGGGACATCAGGAAAATGCCTCATTCGGAGAAGACAAGGTGAGCGCTACCACCAGTCTTGTCTCATGCCAACTGTTAAGCATCCTGAAACCATTCATGTGTGGGGTTGCTTCTCAGCCAAGGGAATCGGCTCTCACAGTCTTGCCTAAAAACACAGCCATGAATAAAGAATGGTACCAGAATGTCCTCCAAGAGCAACTTCTCCCAACCCTCCAAGAGCAGTTTGGCGATCAACAATGCCTTTTCCAGCATGATGCAGCACCTTGCCATAAAGCAAAGGTGATAACTAAATGGCTCAGGGAACAAAACATAGAGATTTTGGGTCCATGGCCTGGAAACTCCCCAGATCTTAATCCCATTGAGAACTTGTGGTCAATCATCAAGAGACGGGTGGACAAACAAAAACCTAAAAATTCTGACAAAATGAAAGCATTGATTGTGCAAGAATGGACTGCTATCAGTCAGGATTTGGTCCAGAAGTTGATTGAGAGCATGCCAGGGAGAATTGCAGAGGTCCTGAAGAAGAAGGGTCAACACTGCAAATATTGACTTGCTGCATTAACTCATTCTAACTGTCAATATAAGGTTTTGTTACTCATATGTTTGCAGTTATTATATTTCTGTCTGTGATAAAAACATCTGTCAAACACACATAAAAACCAGAGGGCAGCAGATCATGTGAAAATATAATATTTGTGTCATTCTCAAAACTTTTGGCCATGACTGTACACCCCAGCAGCAGCCACCTCTACATATACCCCAGCAGCCTCCACATATACCCCAGCAGCCTCCACATATACCCCAGCAGCCTCCACATATACCCCAGCAGCCTCCACATATACCCCAGCAGCCTCCACATATACCCCTGCAGCCTCCACATATACCCCAGCAGCCGCCTCCACATATACCGCTAGCAGCAGCCTCCACATATACCCCAGCAGTCGCCTCCACATATACCCCAGCAGTCGCCTCCACATATACCGCAGCAGCAGCCTCCACATATACCGCAGCAGCAGCCTCCACATATACCGCAGCAGCAGCAGCAGCCTCCACATATACCGCAGCAGTAGCAGCCTCCACATATACCGCAGCAGCCTCCACATATACCGCAGCAGCAGCAGCCTCCACATATACCGCAGCAGCAGCAGCCTCCACATATACCGCAGCAGCAGCAGCCTCCACATATACCGCAGCAGCAGCAGCCTCCACATATACCGCAGCAGCAGCAGCCTCCACATATACCGCAGCAGCAGCAGCCTCCACATATACCGCAGCAGCAGCAGCCTCCACATATACCGCAGCAGCAGCAGCCTCCACATTATACCGCAGCAGCAGCAGCCTCCACATATACCGCAGCAGCAGCAGCCTCCACATATACCGCAGCAGCAGCAGCCTCCACATATACCGCAGCAGCAGCAGCCTCCACATATACCGCAGCAGCAGCAGCCTCCACATATACCGCAGCAGCAGCCTCCACATATACCGCAGCAGTAGCCTCCACATATACCGCAGCAGTAGCCTCCACATATACCCCAGCAGCAGCCGCCTCCACATATACCCCAGCAGCAGCCGCCTCCACATACACCCCAGCAGCAGCCGCCTCCACATACACCCCAGCAGCAGCCGCCTCCACATACACCCCAGCAGCAGCCGCCTCCACATACACCCCAGCAGCAGCCGCCTGCACATACACCCCAGCAGCAGCCGCCTGCACATACACCCCAGCAGCAGCCGCCTGCACATACACCCCAACAGCAGCCGCCTGCACATACACCCCAGCAGCAGCCGCCTGCACATACACCCAGCAGCAGCCACCTCCACATACACCCCAGCTGCAGCCGCCTCCACATACACCCCAGCAGCAGCCGCCTCCACATACACCCCAGCAGCAGCCGCCTCCACATACACCCCAGCAGCAGCAGCCTCCACATACACCCCAGCAGCAGCCTCTATATACACCCCAGCAGCCTCTCTGTACACCCCAGCAGCAGCCTCTGTATACACCCCAGCAGCAGCAGCCTCTGTATACACCCCAGCAGCAGCAGCCTCTGTATACACCCCAGCAGCAGCAGCCTCTGTATACACCCCAGCAGCAGCAGCCTCTGTATACACCCCAGCAGCAGCCTCTATATACACCCCAGCAGCAGCAGCCTCTCTATACACCCTAGCAGCCTCTATATACACCCCAGAAGCCTTCTTAAATCTTCATAAATAAACTACATACATATTCTAGAATACCCGATGCGTTAGAATCAGGCCACCATCTAGTTGATCATAATACAGGATGCTGTAACTTGGGATCCAGAAGTATAGACACCAACGGTAGAATAGAGTGCAGCTCTTACAGCTGGTAATTGGATTTCACTCTCATTGACACTTCTGTGTATGGATTTGTGATTATAACCCTTATTTTCTGTTTTGTTATCAAACTATAACCTCATCTTGTATTGGTGCCTCACGCCTGTGTATAGCTGACTACACTGTTACAGAAAGCGTTCACAGCTTTGTCTGAGTCTCCAACAAATGCAGGTGAAACTGCAAAATTACCAGAACTATGATGCCACCTCAATGTTTCCTAAAGGAAAAACAGTCTATACACTGGTTATTGTCACTTCTTACCACTTAAATTTATTAATATCCTTGTTTTCAATCCTGCATCATCTTGAAGACTTCTACTTGCGGTTATTGTAACCTAAGGCACGCGTCATATTTTTTTTTCCCCTGGCACATACAACAGCTTTTTCATATAATATACCTATGTCACTTGGAAATAATCAGGACAGGCTTTTGGGTGTTCAAATTGTTTATATTCACTGACTGCAAGCTGAGATCTTGGGAATTATGATGAATGTCAATACAGAGTTTTGTATGACGTTGACTTCTGTATATTGGGGCTTGTCGGCTATTAGCGGTCTGTGCCTAGAGTCTCCTTACTGTTATTTTGCACCCCTCCGTATGGCAGCCAAGGAGAGCAGCCTGGAAGTACCAGTGTTATGTTGACGAGTGCTTTGTTTGCCTCGCACTTTTCCCTGGAGACTTGAGTCACGTTCATCCCTGGCTTCGCACACTGCTGATTATCTTTACATCTCTCTGCTCATTGCAGTTCATTTAATGCCGTTACTTATCTTATATAGTAAAGGGACATTATGGCATTCTCAGACTTTTTTTTTATTACAAGAATAATCCCCTGAGTTTCACCAGTGTTTGGTCAGAGTTTCATCATTTTTTCCCAGATGAAAAAGAAAAAAATCTTATGGAGGTTTCTCCAGCTTCTCCTATCAGTCTGTGAAAAACACACAGCACGGATTTGGCATCCGAGGGCTGTTTGATATTTTTTTTTAATGGACCCATAGACTTGCATTGGAAAAAAATCGGACATGTAACCAGCCACAAATACTATTCTAAATAGGAGTGCTATCCATGGAAAGCACTTGTGCGAGAAAAACTAACATCTGAATGAGGACTTGGGGCTTGTTCACACGTCCGATTTTTCTTAAATGCTATCCCTGGTTTTCATGGTTAGCACTTGTACCTATGGGGCCGTTTACATGTCTGATTTCTTTTCCTTGGACTGAGTGGTTTGTGGAAAACGTCGGAGACATGTCCGATTTTGAGGTGAGTGTTGGATCAAAATTGGCAGTGCAAGTCTGTGGGTCCTTGAAAAAATTGGTCTGCACTCTGTTAAAATCCAAGTGCAGTCCATGAAAAACTGATGACCCTCTTGGACCAGACGAATTGGTCTATTTTTTTCCCGCACGTGGAAAATACTGATGTCTGAATGAGTTCTTAAAGGAAAATATCCTGTTTAATACTAATATATTAATTTGAGACCAGATGATTTTCCTCTTAGGATCCTGGTATTTCCATGTATTTTAGGGGTGTTCTCAAGTTTGAAAGTTATCCCCTATCCATGGATTAATGGATTCCTTTCTGATTGCTGCTGGTCCAATCGCTGTGACCCGAGGCTCTGAAGATACCTGGCTGAATGGAGCAGAGGTCGATCATGTGTACAGATGCTCCATTCATTCTGATGGAGTATTATTTTTTATTTATATTATTATTTTTATAAATGTTATTTATTTTTTTTAACTTCTATAGCGCCATTAATTCCACAGCGCTTTACAGACATCATCACTGTCCCCATTGGGGCTCACAATCTAGATTCTCTATCAGTATGTATTTGGAGTGTGGGAGGAAACTGGAGACCCCGTAGGAAACCCACCCAAACACGGGGAAAACATACAGACTCCTTGTATACGTTGTCATTGGTGGGGTTTGAACCCAGAGTAAGATTTCTGGCAGTGAAAAAAATGTTTTTTTGTTAGGTTTTCAACTGATGAGTGTTAGAAAAACAATCTTGATTTAGTTACGCTGAAACAACTCGTGGTATTTTTTCAATGTATCGTTGTAGGTAAGAGCTGTTGCCCTGACATTTACAATTAAATTATATGTTCGGTTTCGCTGCCTGATGAGAGTTGTAGTTTTGTTGCAGCTCTACCTGCCAATACTAATGATGAGGATTAATGTATGTTGTTGCTTTGACTGTAGCCCTCTGATTTACCAGCATATGAATACTGCATATCAAGGCTTGTACATGGCTGGCATTGTGTCCTACAGAACCAATGAGCTGAATTTTTATGAGCATATGAGAAGACAGCGGCAATAGATCTTCTACTCCCAGGTGTAAGTTGTATCGGGAGGGGCTGCAACAGACCATCAGCTCTCCTGACATGTCTGTTTTAGTAAACACCTGCAATCCCCATAAGGTAAGGAGCTGTTTACATGTCCGTTTGAGTTCATATGCAAAAGTATCCAATACTTTATTTGTGCAGAGCTGTCCGTCTAGGTTCTGTTTGGTGTTCAATAGAAAAGAAAAGTCCTTTTTGCAGAACTTTTATTTTCATACATTTATTATCGTTCGAAATTGGCGAACCCGAACAGTAAACTTCGGCGTCCGTCAGTTCTGTGGAGTCTGTAAGCCAAACCTGCGACTCAGACTCCTCAATTTTCCCTTACACCGACTCCGACTCCCGACCCCGACTCCCACATATATTGCTTATATTTAAGTGAAAAATGTATTATAGTACAATGTGAACATCAGACATTTAATCATTTTTATGATACAATAATCAGATATTTAGATAGAACATAATATATATTTATTGGAATACAACTTTAGGGGGGGGCAGAACCTCATTCTGTTCCGCAGAACCTCATACTGCACACCTCAGCTGCTGCAGCACCTCGTACTGCACACCCCTACACTTGAAAATAAAGCCTGCACCTTAAGAAGATGAATGCAGTCTATTTATTCCAACTATCAATTGATGTTGATGTGTTACTGAAGACGAGCAATGCCTGTCCTGGGCGTTCTTTTGGGCAGCTATGAGGTGTACCTGACTGGTGCTAAAAAAAAAAAAAAAAAAAAAAAAAAAAAAGAGTGAGAGTGTTAGTCTGTGTGCTACCCGGCTTTCATTCCTTTTGATACAGATAAGATATGGATAGACAGATATGGATAAATGGATAGATGGATAGAGCAGATTTCTAATCTGCTTTTGCTATTGAAAACATTATCTATGAGCTCAAAAACCTTTCAGGTGATGCGGTTTTTTAAAAAGCTGATCTACTTTTGCAGCTGAAAAACGTATCCTCAAAAAACGCAGCAAAAACGCTGTCTGTGAATGTAGCCTTAGATCAGGAATAGAACAGCCATTTATAGGACATTTCATAAAGTTCCCAAATTCCTATGAAAAAATATTCAGCACATTCTGCATTGAACTACTGTACCCAATTTATTATATATTTTAGGAGTCTGAGTCGGTCCATTTTATACCGACTCCACCAAAATGAGCACCGACTCCACGACTCCGACTCCACAGCCCTGGCGTACGAACACCTTCTGTCACTCTGTCACTTTATACATACATTACATTACATTACTTATCCTATACTGCTCCTGAGTTATATCCAGTATTATACTCCAGAGCTGTACTCACTATTCTGCTGGTGGAGTCACTGTGTACATACATTACATAACTTATCCTGTACTGATCCTGAGTTACATCCTGTATTATACTACAGAGCTGCACTCACTATTCTGCTGGTGCAGTCACTGTGTACATACATTACATTACTTATCCTGTACTGATCCTGAGTTACATCCTGTATTATACTCCAGAGCTGCACTCACTATTCTTCTGGTGGAGTCACTGTGTACATACATTACATAACTTATCCTGTACTGATCCTGAGTTACATCCTGTATTATACCCCAGAGCTGCATTCACTATTCTGCTGGTGCAGTCACTGTGTACATACATTACATTACTTATCCTGTACTGATCCTGAGTTACATCCTGTATTATACTCCAGAGCTGCACTCACTATTCTTGCTGGTGGAGTCACTGTGTACATTACATTACATTACTTATCCGTACTGATCCTGAGTTATTCCTGTATTATACCCAGAGCTGCACTACTATTCTGCTGGTGAGTCACTGTGTACATACATTACATTACTTATCAGTACTGATCCTCAGTTAGTCTGTATTATACCCAGAGCTGCACTTACTATTCTGCTGGTGCAGTCACTGTGTACATACAGTACATTACTTATCCTGTACTGATCCTGAGTTACATCCTGTATTATACTCCAGAGCTGCACTCACTATTCTGCTGGTGCAGTCACTGTGTACATACATTACATTACTTATCCTGTACTGATCCTGAGTTACATCCTGTATTATACTCCAGAGCTGCACTCACTATTCTGCTGGTGCAGTCACTGTGTACATACATTACATAACTTATCCTGTACTGATCCTGAGTTACATCCTGTATTATACTCCAGAGTTGCACTCACTATTCTGCTGGTGCAGTCACTGTGTACATACATTACATTACTTATCTTGTACTGATCCTGAGTTATGTCCTGTATTATACCCAGAGCTGCACTCACTATTCTGCTGGTGGAGTCACTGTGTACATACAGTACATTACTTATCCTGTACTGATCCTGAGTTACATCTGTATAGTACTCCAGAGCTGCACTCACTATTCTGCTGGTGGAGTCACTGTGTACTTACATTACTTATCCTGTACTGACCCTGAGTTATATCTTGTATTATATTACAGAGCTGCACTCACTATTCTGCTGGTGGAGTTACTGTGTACATACATTACATTTCTTATCCTGTACTGATCCTGAGTTACATCCTGTATTATACTCCAGAGCTGCACTTACTATTTGCTGGTGCAGTCACTGTGTACATACATTACTGATCCTGTGCTGATCCTGAGTTATATCTTGTAATATACTCCAGAGCTGCACTCACTATTCTGCTGGTGCAGTCACTGTGTACATACATTACATTACCGTACTTATCCTGTACTGATCCTGAGTTACATCCTGTATTATACTCCAGAGGTGCACTCACTATTCTGCTGGTGGAGTTACTGTGTACATACATTACATTACTTATCCTGTACTGATCCTGAGTTACACCCTGTATTATACTCCAGAGCTGCACTTACTATTCTGCTGGTGGAGTCACTGTGTACATACATTACATTACTTATCCTGTACTGATCCTGAGTTACACCCTGTATTATACTCCAGAGCTGCACTCACTATTCTGCTGGTGCAGTCACTGTGTACATACATTACATTACTTATCCTGTACTGATCCTGAGTTATATCCTGTATTATACTCCAGATCTGCACTCACTATTCTGTTGGTGGAGTCACTGTGTACATACATTACATTACTTATCCTGTACTGATCCTGAGTTATATCCTGTATTATACTCCAGAGCTGCACTCACTATTCTGCTGGTGCAGTCACTGTGTACATACATTACATTACTTATCCTGTACTGATCCTGAGTTACACCCTGTTTTATACCCCAGAGCTGCACTCACTATTCTGCTGGTGCAGTCATTGTGTACATACATTACATTATTTATCCTGTACTGATCCTGAGTTACATTCTGTATCATACTCCAGAGCTGCACTTACTATTCTGCTGGTGCAGTCACTGTGTACATACAGTGGTGGCCAAAAGTATTGGCACCCCTGCAATTCTGTCAGATAATACTCAGTTTCTTCCTGAAAATGATTGCAATCACAAATTATTTGCTATTTTTATCTTCATTTAATTTGCTTGCAAGGAAAAAACACAAAAGAGAATGAAGCAAAAATCAAATCATTGATCATTTCACACAAAACTCCAAAAATGGGCCAGACAAAAGTATTGGCACCCTCAGCCTAATACTTGGTTGCACACCCTTTAGCCAAAATAACTGCGAACAACCGCTTCCGGTAACCATCAATGAGTTTTTTACAATGCTCTGATGAATTGTAGACCATTCTTCTTTGGCAAACTGCTCCAGGTCCCTGATATTTGAAGGGTGCCTTCTCCAAACTGCCATTTTGAGATCTCTCCACAGGTGTTCTATGGGATTCAGGTCTGGACTCATTGCTGGCCACCTTAGAAGTCGCCAGTGCTTTCTCTCAAACCATTTTATAGTGCTTTTGGAAGTGTGTTTTGGGTCATTGTCCTGCTGGAAGACCCATGACCTCTGAGGGAGACCCAGCTTTCTCACACTGGACCCTACATTATGCTGCAAAATTTGTTGGTAGTCTTCAGACTTCATAATGCCATGCACAAGGTCAAGCAGTCCAGTGCCAGAGGCAGCAAAGCAACCCCAAAACATCAGGGAACCTCCACCATGTTTGACTGTAGGGACCGTGTTCTTTTCTTTGAATGCCTCTTTTTTTTTCCTGTACACTCTATGTTGATGGTTTTCCCAAAAAGCTCGACTTTTGTCTCATCTGACCAGAGAACATTCTTCCAAAGCGTTTTAGGCTTTCTCAGGTAAGTTTTGGCAAACTCCAGCCTGGCTTTTTTATGTCTCGGGGTAAGAAGTGGGGTCTTCCTGGGTATCCTACCATACAGTCCCTTTTCATTCAGACGCAGACGGATAGTACGGGTTGACACTGTTGTACCCTTGGACTGCAGGGCAGCTTGAACTTGTTTGGATGTTAGTTGAGGTTCTTTACCCCATTCCGCACAATCTTGCGTTGAAATCGCTCGTCAATTTTTCTTTTCCTTCCACATCTAGGGAGGTTAGCCACAGTGCCATGGGCTTTAAACTTCTTGATGACACTGCGCACGGAAGACACAGGAACATTCAGGTCTTTGGAGATGGACTTGTAGCCTTGAGATTGCTCATGCTTCCTCACAATTTGGTTTCTCAAGTCCTCAGACAGTTCTTTCATCTTCTTTCTTTTCTCCATGCTCAATGTGGTACACACAAGGACACAGGACAGAGGTTGAGTCAACTTTAATCCATGTTAACTGGCTGAAAGTGTGATTTAGTTATTGCCAAACCTGTTAGGTGCCACAGGTAAGTTACAGGTGCTGGTGATTACACGAATTAGAGAAGCATCACATGATTTTTCAAACAGTGCCAATACTTTTGTCCACCCCCTTTTTTAGGTTTGGTGTGGAATTATATCCAATTTGGCTTTAGGTCAATTCTTTTTGTGTTTTTTCATTGAAGACAAATTAAATGAAGATAATACCAAAGAATTTGTGTTTGCATCATTTTCAGGAAGAAACTGAGTATTATCTGACAGAATTGCAGGGGTGCCAATACTTTTGGCCACCACTGTACATTACATTACTTATCCTGTACTGATCCTGAGTTACATCCTGTATTATACTCCGGAGCTGCACTCACTATTCTGCTAGTGGAGTCACTGTGTACATACATTACTTATCCTGTACTGACCCTGAGTTACATCCTGTATTATACTCCAGAGCTGCACTCACTATTCTGCTGGTGGAGTCACTGTGTACATACATTACATTACATATCCTGTGCTGATCCTGAGTTACATCCTGTATTATACTCCAGAGCTGCACTCACTATTCTTCTGGTGCAGTCACTGTGTACATACATTACATTACTTATCCTATACTGATCCTGAGTTACATCCTGTATTATACTCCAGAGCTGCACTCACTATTCTGCTGTGGAGTCACTGTGTACATACATTACATTACTTATCCTGTACTGATCCTGAGTTACATCCTGTATTATACTCCAGAGCTGTACTCACTATTCTGCTGGTGCAGTCACTGTGTACATACATTACATTACTTATCCTGTACTGATCCTGAGTTACATCCTGTATTATACTCCAGAGCTGTACTCACTATTCTGCTGGTGCAGTCACTGTGTACATACATTACATTACTTATCCTGTACTGATCCTGAGTTACATCCTGTATTATACTCCAGAGCTGTACTCACTATTCTGCTGGTGCAGTCACTGTGTACATACATTACATTACTTATCCTGTACTGATCCTGAGTTACATCCTGTATTATACTCCAGAGCTGCACTCACTATTCCTCTGGAGGAGTCACTGTGTACATACATTACATTACTTATCCTGTACTGATCCTGAGTTACATCCTGTATTACACTCCAGAGCTGTACTCACTATTCTTCTGGTGCAGTCACTGTGTACATACATTACATTACTTATCCTGTACTGATCCTGAGTTACATCCTGTATTATACACCAGAGCTGCACTCACTATTCTGCTGGTGGAGTCACTGTGTACATACATTACATTACTTATCCTGTACTGATCCTGAGTTACATCCTGTATTATACACCAGAGCTGCACTCACTGTTCTGCTGGTGGAGTCACTGTGTACATATATTACATTACTTATCCTGTACTGATCCTGAGTTACATCCTGTATTATACTCCAGAGCTGCACTCACTATTCTGCTGGTGCAGTCACTGTGTACATACATTACATTACTTATCCTGTACTGATCCTGAGTTACATCCTGTATTATACTTCAGAGCTGCACTCAGTATTCTGCTGGTGGAGTCACTGTGTACATACATTACATTACTTATCCTGTACTGATCCTGAGTTACATCCTGTATTATACTCCAGAGCTGCACTCATATTCTGCTGGTAGCAGTCACTGTGTACATACATTACATTACTTATCCTGTGCTGATCCTGAGTTACATCCTGTATTATCCTACAGAGCTGTACTCACTATTCTGCTGGTGGAGTCACTGTGTACATACATTACATTACTTATCCTGTACTGATCCTGAGTTACATCCTGTAATTATACTCTGAGCTGCACTCACTGTTCTGCTGGTCGTAGAAATACTATTTTAGCCTGAGATATTTGATCTATAACAGCAATTAAAGCATATTTTCTGCTTGTCATCTGCTAGCTTATCACCTGCAAAGCACTCGCTGAACATATTGGTCATCCATCGAAGGTGACAACTGCCTGCTACTTCACCTTTGTCATAACATAACATATAATAGTCATCTCTTGTTCAGTTTTCTTACAGTAGCTCAGACACAACTTCAAAGGGTTCAGATACATTTAAGTGCAGTGCCCCTTTAATACCCTACCCACTGGGACGCTGAAATTACACTATTGTGTTTATCCCCTTACATGTAAAAATAAGGATTTTAATGATTTCCGTGCTTGTATTTTGCCTCTGGTGTGCGGGGTCTGCTCTATTAGCCGTACATCATTAGTCCTCGCAGGCTGGATGATGTCTTGGGCTTCGTCTTGTCCTCGAGGCGGAGGCTTCATAACTGCTGATTTAATTTCCACCTTCGTCTGTACTAACATACCGCATAAAGTAAGAGGTGTATTGATTGTAGTGCTTTATCCTGCACTCGCCAGCAGCCAGGTCGCAGATGATTGGCACTTTTTTTAATCTATTCAGCAGCTTATTAGTTTCATCTGGGAAATCTGGGTGGCAGTAGGGCAGCCATTACTGAAGAGGTGTTTTTACGAATGTCATCTGTAGTGTTGCCCAGCTTTCTCAAATGCCAGAATGACAAATCAGCAATGCTGTATCTCCAGCTCTTATCTCATCGTGGAGCCAGGCAAGAGTCTATTAAAGGATGGTGGTAACCAATATGCTCTGCAGGTAGCACCAGTCATCTGAGTTACCACCAGTAAGTCTACCTTTACCTCTTATACAGGGACGGTTGCCACTTGCCTTTCTTAGGAGTCTAAATGGCACTTGTGGGATTGCTTGATTTTCACTGCCATTCAGAAGTCTGGAAAATGTATTCAATGTGATCCCCAAACAACAGGGTGTGTGTGCCCTGCAAATCATTATGCTCTCTGTGTTGTAAGTGGAAAAGCTGCCAGGAGATGTTATTAGAAAGTGACACGCTCTTCTTGGCACAATGTCTAATCAGACTGAGAAACTGCTAGTGAATGATTGAGTGCTAGCAGCTACCAGCTTTCTAGATTGGTAATAGAGTCAGATTGTCTCCCTGTCTTCTGAAGTACGGTAGTTAAAAATTAGTTTTAATAGTTGACAGCACAGTGGAAGCAATGCAACCTGGATATATTGGGTGACAACTCTGTGGGTGCAGTGTAGGCTAGGAGAGCCGGGTAACAGCCATTGTGGGAGAGCAGTGCGGTCTACAGTAGATGGGTGTCAACCCTCATTGGAGAAGTGTAGGCTAGGAGAGCCAGTTAACTGCCCTTGTGGGAGCAGTGTGGCATAGGAAAGCCGGGTGACAGCCCTTGTGGGAACAGTGTGGTCTAGGAGAGCTGGGTGACAGTCCCTATGGGAGCAGAGTGGTCTAGGAGAGCCGAATGACAGCCCTTGTGGAAGCGATGTGGCCTAGGAGAGCGGGGTGACAGCTCTAGGGGGGAGCAGTGTGGTCTGGGAGAGCCGGGTGACAGCCCTTGTGGAAGCAGTGTGGTCTAGGAGAGCCAGGTGACAGACCTTTTGGGAGCTATGTGGCCTAGGAGAGCGGGGACAGCTTGGGGGGAGCAGTGTGGTCTGGAGAGCCGGTGACAGCCTTGGGAGCAGTGTGGTCTAGGAGAGCCAGGTGACAGCCTTGGAGCTATGTGCTAGGAAGCCAGTGAAGCCTGGGAAGCAGTGATCTTGGAGACCAGGTGACAGCCTTTATGGTAGCAGTGTGGTCTACTTTAGGAAAGCCAGGTGACAGCCCTGGTGAAAGCAGTGTCATCTAGGAGAGCAGGTGACAGCCCTTGTGGAAGCAGTGTGGTCTAGAGAGCGTGAAGCTTGGGCAGTTGGTTAGGAGAGCCAAATGACAGCCCTTGTGAAAGCAGTGTCATCTAGGAGAGTAGGTGACAGCCCTTGTGGAAGTAGTGTGGTCTAGGAGAGGCGGGTGACAGCCCTTGTAGGAGCAGTGTGGTCTAGGAGAGTCCGGGTGACAGCCCTTGTAGGAGCAGTGTGGCCTAGGAGAGCTGGTGACAGCTCTTAGGGGGAACAGTGTGGTCTGGGAGAGCGGGTGACAGCCCTTGTGGATGCAGTGTGGTCTAGGAGAGCCAAGTGACAGCCCTTATGGTAGCAGTGTGGTCTAGGAGAGCCAGGTGACAGCCCCTTTTGAAAGCAGTGTCATCTAGGAGAGTAGGTGACAGCCCTTCTGGAGCAGTGTGTTCTAGGAGAGGCCAGTGACAGCCCTTGTGGGACCAGTGTGGTTTAGGAGAGCCAGGTGACAGCCCTTGTGAAAGCAGTGTCATCTAAGAGAGCAGGTGACAACCCTTGTGGAAGCAGTGTGGTCTAGGAGAGGCAGGTGACAGCCCTTGTGGGAGCAGTATGGTTTAGGAGAGCCAGGTGACAGCCCTTGTGAAAGCAGTGTCATCTAGGAGAGCAGGTGACAGCCCTTGTGGAAGCAGTGTGGTCTAGAGAGGCAGGTGACAGCCCTTGTGGGAGCAGTATGGTTTAGGAGAGCCAGGTGACAGCCCTTGTGAAACAGTGTCATCTAGGAGAGTAGGTGACAGCCCTTGTGGAAGCAGTGTGGTCTAGAGAGGCAGGTGACAGCCCTTGTGGAAGCAGTGTGGTCTAGGAGAGGCAGGTGACAGCCCTTGTGGAGCAGTGTGGTCTAGGAGAGTGGGGTGACAGCCCTTGTGGAAGCAGTGTGGTGCTAGGAAGGGGGTGACAGCCCTTGGGAAGCAGTGTGGTCTAGGAGAGGCGGTGACAGCCCTTGTGGAGCAGTGTGGTCTAGGAGAGCCGGGTGACAGCCCTTGTGAAAGCAGTGTCATCTAGGAAGTAGGTGACAGCCCTTTGGGAGCAGTGTGGTCTAGGAGAGGCCGGTGACAGCCCTTGTGGACAGTGTGGTCTAGGAGAGCCGGGTGACAGCCCTTGTGAAAGCAGTGTCATCTAGGAGAGTAGGTGACACCCTTGTGGAGCAGTGGTCTAGGAGAGGTGGGTGACAGCCCTTGTGGGAGCAGTTGTGTTTAGGAGAGCCAGGTGACAGCCCTTGTGAAAGCAGTGTCATCTAGGAGAGCCGAGTGACAGCCCTTGTGAGCAATGTGGTCTAGGAGAGTAGGTGACAGCCCTTGTGGAGCAGTGTGATCTAGGAGAGCCAGGTGACAGCCCTTATGTGAGCAGTGTGGTCATCTAGGAGAGCCAGGTGACAGCCCTTGTGAAAGCAGTGTCATCTAGGAGAGCGGTGACAGCCCTTGTGGAAGCAGTGTGGTCTAGGAGGCAGGTGACAGCCCTTGTGGGAGCAGTATGGTTTAGGAGAGCCAGGTGACAGCCCTTGTGAAAGCAGTGTCATCTAGGAGAGCTGGTGACAGCCCTTGTGGAAGCAGTGTGGTCTAGAAGAGGCAGGTGACAGCCCTTGTGGGAGCAGTATGGTTTAGGAGAGCCAGGTGACAGCCCTTATGAAAGCAGTGTCATCTAGGAGAGCTGGTGACAGCCCTTGTGGAAGCAGTGTGGTCTAGAAGAGGCAGGTGACAGCCCTTGTGGGAGCAGTATGGTTTAGGAGAGCCAGGTGACAGCCCTTGTGAAAGCAGTGTCATCTAGGAGAGTAGGTGACAGCCCTTGTGGAAGCAGTGTGCTCTAGAAGAGGCAGGTGACAGCCCTTGTGGGAGCAGTATGGTTTAGGAGAGCCAGGGTGACAGCCCTTGTGAAGCAGTGTCTCTAGGAGAGTAGGTGACAGCCCTTGTGGAAGCAGTGTGGTTAGGAGAGGCGGGTGACAGCCCTTGTAGGAGCAGTGTGGTCTAGGAGAGTTGGGTGACAGCCCTTGTGGGAGCGGTGTGGCTAGGAGAGCGAGGTGACAGCTCTAGAGGGGGAGCAGTGTGGCTGGAGAGAGCCGGGTGACAGCCTAGGGAGCAGTGTGGTCTGGAGAGCCGGTGACAGCCCTAGGGTAGCAGTGGTCTAGGAGAGCCAGGTGACAGCCCTTGTGAAAGCAGTGTCATCTAGGAGAGTAGGTGACAGCCCTTCTGGGAGCAGTGTCATCTAGGAGAGCAGGTGACAACCCTTGTGGAAGCAGTGTGGTCTAGGAGAGGCAGGTGACAGCCCTTGTGGGAGCAGTATGGTTTAGGAGAGCCAGGTGACAGCCCTTGTGAAAGCAGTGTCATCAGGAGAGCTGAGTGACAGCCCTTGTGGGAGTAATGTGGTCTAGGAGAGCCGGGTGACAGCCCTTGTGGGAGTAATGTGGCTAGGAGAGGCAGGTGACAGCCCTTGTGGGAGCAGTGTGGTCTAGGAGAGCCGAGTGACAGCCTTTGTGGAGCAGTATGGTTAGGAGAGCAGGTGACAGCCCTTCTGGGAGCAGTGTGGTCTAGGAGAGGCAGGTGACAGCCCTTGTGGGAGCAGTATGGTTTAGGAGAGCCATGTGACAGCCCTTGTGAAAGCAGTGTCATCTAGGAGAGCAGGTGACAGCCCTTGTGGAAGCAGTGTGGTCTAGGAGAGGCAAGTGACAGCCCTTGTGGGAGCAGTATGGTTTAGGAGAGCTGGGTGACAGCGCTTGTGGGAATAATGTGGTCTAGGAGAGCCGGGTGACAGCCCTTGTGGAAGCAGTGTGGTCTAGGAGAGCTGGGTGACAGCCTTTGTGGGAGCAGTATGGTTTAGGAGAGCCGGGTGACAGCCCTTGTGGGAGCAGTGTGGTTTAGGAGACCTGGGTGACAGCCCTTATCGTAGCAGTGTGGTCTAGGAGAGCTGGGTGACAACACTCGGAGCAGCACATTGTAGAATGTGGGATCAGTGTAGTCGAGAAAAGCTAGGTGACAGACATTATGGTTGCAGTTAGGGTATGTTCCCACGGTCAGTAAACGCTGCGGGTTGGACGCTGCGTACATCGGCATGTCCAACCCGCAGTGCCCAGATGTTAGCATAGTGGATGGGATTTGAAGAAACACATGCGGAATCACCTGCGTTCAAAAGCCGGCAGCACTTTGGACAGAGCTGACATGTGCTGCGTCCAAAGCGCTGCCTAATCCTGAACGTGGGAACATGCCCTTACAGTTCTCGTGGATTGTTTTATCAACTTTCCAAGGATCCTGAAGGGCAAATCTGTTGTATTTCTTGTGATAATGGAGCCAGTGACGGCCCCTTCGGTAGAAGTCCAAGTAGGTGACAACCAGTGTGAGAACTGCAGCTGAGGCCATATTGATTTTCACCCAGATTTCCCAGATATGGCTAAAACTAATAAATGGCTGAGATGAATGTGTAATCATGTATATTTTTTCTCATGATTCTTATGTTGGATCCCTCCTGTTGTCTCTCTCTTACCGCTACTCCTTGAACTTACTTCTTCTGTTTTATATTTAATGTCACAGTTACAATAAGGATTATTGTGGGGTGGTGGGGGCGGATTGGCACTTGGGGAAGTAAAACCTGAACTAAATCCATATCCTGCTGCAATCCAATAAAGGTTAGATTATTCTATAGGACGCCATGCATTGACAAGGCCCCGATGCTCTCACTTACCTCCAGGCTGCGCTCTGCTCAAACCACCTGACATGTCATACTAGCTGCGGGGAACCATACCTATTAGTGTGGAATATCACGCAAATAAATCAGTGGGAATGTTCCTGCAATCTAACAAGCGTCTTACGCCTCCATCTCCAAATTAAAGGAAAAAAAATTACTTGCTCATTTCATTAGTTTTTACGCTATTATTTTCGTACACAATTAAATATCAGTGACTTGAATCACATTTGGGCATAAAAGTGCTATTTTAGGTAAATATGTACTCAGGAAAGCTGGGTAACCACTTATATTACTTTTGTTACAGCGTACATAGGGGATCACCCAGGTTTTCTGGATTCCTGAAAAGAAATTGCGTAGTTGCGCACAGTTGTCCCATTTAGCTGTATACACAGCCAGGTCTGTCGTTTTTCATTAGTGTAGTATAGATGGGTTATGTACATAATATATACCTCCAGTACGTATAAATCCTTGGGCTGCTATATCATGCAATATTTTTATTTTGTTTTTTCATTTTTGGTAATGTTGGGTGAGAATCGCCATTACTGCAGATATAGTGGGAAATTTTCCCAGGCTTCTGATCCATGTAACCACAGATCCCCTTATGTCATGTCACTAAATATTCTCAAAATCTGAGTGATAATCAATTGGTCACAATAATTATAACTGTACCTACAGTACTTATCACCCAGGTTTCTGAGATTCTAGCACAGGATATCTGTCTGATATGGCACATCACTTAACCTAATTCACCATTCAGGGAAGCTGTGTGACGATCAATGTGGTCTCATTAACTCCTAGCCAGTTCTTACTGATCAGGTTTCTGGAATAGTTCAGTGGCCAACAATATGGTTGTATTTTTCCCCTACAATGCTTGTCACCCAGCTCATCCTATAACATATCCCTTGCACCGATATTGTTAAACTTTTCTACTGTGTAGACATCCGGGAAAGATGTGTGACAATTAGTGTTGAGCGATATTGCTCGATATCTAAAAATATCGGATCGGAATGGCATCGCCGATATCACTAAATATCGGCGATATCCGATTCCGATACCGGAAGTCCCATGTAAGTCTATGGGAACAAAATATTGCAACTAAAAAAAACCTTTATTTCCTTGTAAACACTAAATATACACACATAGAATACATATATATATATATATATATATATACATGTATTGTGAATATATATATATATATATTATATATAATATATATATATATATATATATATATGTATAGTTTATACACTTCTACATAGTAAAATATCCTCTGATTCAATTGCCGGGTAAAGCGGCTTCTGTGAAAAGACAGAAGCACCCGACATGAAATGACACTTGGTGTACATAGGGTTAACCATGTCATTTCATGTTCTTTGCTATCTGATTTGCACAAACAATTACATCAGTCTATGTGTGCAAAGTTTCACACCTGTAGGGGTTAATTAAAGGTGTAAATTCGTTGTAAAAAAAACTGACTTTTTTGCTACGAATTTACACCTTTAATTAACCCCTACAGGTGTGAAATTTTGCACACATAGACTGATGTAATTGTTTGTGCAAATCAGATAGCAAAGGACATGAAAAGACATGGTTAACCCTATGTACACCAAGTGTCATTTCATGTCGGGTTCTGCATTTTCACAAAAGCCTGCAATTGAATTAGCGGCTATTATATTATGTAGAAGTGTATGAACTATAAATATAAATATATATATATGTGTCACAAACTCAATGACATGTATGTATGTATGTATGTATATATATATATATATATATATATATATATATATATATCATATATATATATGAGGTGTAAAATTGCTGAAAAAAAATGCGTGGGCTCCCGCCCTATTTTCGCAACCAGACAGACAAAGCCACTGAGTGGGGGCAGATAATAATAGCCCAGAGAGGGACCATTATTTTTGCTCTCCCCCCCCCCCCCCCGGCTACTAACATCTGCCCCCAGACACCCCAGAAAGGGCAAATCTCTAATTAGATTTGCCCTTTCTGGCACTTTGCCCGTCTATTCCCATTGCCCTGTAGCGGTGGCGAATGGGTTAATAAGGGGTTAAAATGACCTTGCAATTGAAAGGTCACTTTAAGCCAGGTTAATAATTGAGAGCTGTCAATTAGACAACTATCAATTATTAATCCTATTGTATGAAAGAAAAATCAAACACACACTTTAATAAAAAAGAAGTTTAATGAAATAATCACACAGTTTTTGACCATATTTTATTTACCTGCTAAAACCATTTCCTGTAATAAAAATAAAATAATAAAACAAAATTATTCTTACCAATCCGATGCACAGTCAGGTCCCACGGTGTAATCCTTCAGAAAGGGTTAAGTTTACTGCAGGGACCGCAGCTAATGCTGCAGCCTCACAGTAAACCCCCAAATGAATGAGCTCCTCTCCTGGCTGACAGGAGAGGAAGTGGAAAGCTTAATTGATTGCTTTCCACTTTCACTTCAGGTCAGCCAGGGACACACATCAGTGATGTCAGAGGGAACTGATTACAAAAATAGGGTTCCTTCGAAAAAAATGGCGTGGGTCCCCCCTATTTGTAACCAGCCAGATGAAGCAGACCGCTGAGGCTGGATTTTCAGGTGTTAAGGAGCCAAGATCCATGACCTTGCCAGCCTGATAATACCGGGCCACAGCAGTCTGCATATCTTGGCTGATTAACAAAAATAGGGATCCCTCGAAAAAATTGGCGTGGGTCCCCCTATTTTTGTTAACCAGCCAGATGAAGCAGACTGCTGAGGCCTGGTTTTTCAGGCTGGTAAGGATCCAATATCCATGGACCTTGCAAGCCTGATAATACCAGGCCACAGCAGTCGGCTTAGCTTGGCTGGTTAACAAAAATAGGGGATCCCCTCGAAAAAAATTGGCGTGGGGTCCCCCCTATTTTTGTTAACCAGCCAGATGAAGCAGACCGCTGAGGCCTGGTTTTTCAGGCTGGTAAGGATCCAATATCCATGGACCTTGCAAGCCTGATAATACCAGGCCACAGCAGTCTGCATATCTTGGCTGGTTAACAAAAATAGGGGATCCCCTCGAAAAAAAAACGGCGTAGGGGTCCCCCTATTTTTGTTAACCAGCCAAGTAAAATGCAGACTGCTGCGGCCTGGTATTAAAAGACTGTCAAGGCCCATGGATTTTGGCCCTCAACAGCCTGATAATACCAGGCTACAGCAGCCCCACATTTGGCGCATCAAAAGATGTGCCAATTGTGGCACTTTACCCGGCTCTTCCCACTGCCCTGTAGTGGTGGCAAGTGGGGTAATAAGGGGTTAATGTCACCGTTGATTGCACGGTGACAATAAGCCCGGTTAATAATGGAGAGGCGTCAATAAGACACCGATCCATTATTAATCCCAAAGTTATTAAATGCATAAAAAAAAGACAAAGCAAGAAAAAAGTATTTTAATGAAATAAGAGACAACACAGTTTTCATTTCTTTTATTGTACTCTCATTCCTGCGACGCCATCGATCTCCTGTAAAAAAAAGAAAAAAACAAACCAACAGTATACCACCTGTCCGACGCAGTCCATAGTAACGACTGTCCCACGACGATCCAGCTCTGCTACATAGCAATGACAGGCAGAGCCTGTCATCCCGGCGCAGCACAGCTGATTACCTGCTTCCCCGCGGTGACGTCATCGGACTGACTGCTTTACGGCCGGGATTACCCAGCAGTCACTGCAGTTATCGCGAGAAACTGCATGTGACCGCCGGGGAAAGATGATGGCGGCCATGAAGCAGTCCAGGCCGTGACCGCCGGAGATCTGCCAGGTAAGTGCCGCTGACTCCTGACAGACCCGACCGACGGACACTGACAGTGACAGACCCGACCGACGGACACAGACAGTGACAGTGACAGTGACAATCCCGATTCCGGTATCCGATATGACGAAAATATCGGTATTCGGAATCGAAAGCCCGATACAGCTAATATCGGCCGATACCCGATATTTGCAGTATCGTATCGCTCAACACTAGTGACAATCAATATGGTTGCTATTACTACCACAAAGTGGTTATCACCCAGCTTTCTCAGGCTCCTGCATTGCATTTCTGTCTGATCATATAACCACCCATCTTTTGCTTTCACGGCACTGTATGTCCTGACATATTTAGCACTCAGGAACTTAGGAAAGCTGAGTGAGGGCCCCTTCAGTAGTCCTATGGTGGCTATATCGTTAGACACTCAACTTTCTTAGGAGCGAATGAGTATATTTGGGAAGTGAATATCCCGGTCACAGGTCTGCCCTGCACACTGAGCGCCCCTTACCCAGCTGTGAATATCCCGGTCACAGGTCTGCCCTGCACACTGAGCGCCCCTTACCCAGCTGTGAATATCCCGGTCACAGGTCTGCCATGCACACTGAGCGCCCCCTTACCCAGCTGTGAATATCCCGGTCACAGGTCTGCCCTGCACACTGAGCGCCCCTTACCCAGCTGTGAATATCACGGTCACAGGTCTGCCATACACACTGAGCGCCCCTTACCCAGCTGTGAATATCCCGATGGCAGGTCTGCCATGCACACTGAGCGCCCCTTACTCAGCTGTGAATATCCCGGTCACAGGTCTGCCATGCACACTGAGCGCCCCTTACCCAGCTGTGAATATCTCGGTCACAGGTCTGCCATGCACACTGAGTGCCCCTTACCCAGCTGTGAATATCCCTGTGGCAGGTCTGCCATGCACACTGAGCGCCCCCTTACCCAGCTGTGAATATCCCTGTGCAGGTCTGCCATGCACACTGAGCGCCCCCTTACCCAGCTGTGAATATCCCGGTCACAGGTCAGCCATGCACACTGAGCGCCCCTTACCCAGCTGTGAATATCCCTGTGGCAGGTCTGCCATGCACACTGAGCGCCCCTTACCCAGCTGTGAATGTCCCTGTGGCAGGTCTGCCATGCACACTGAGCGCCCCTTACCCAGCTGTGAATATCCCTGTGGCAGGTCTGCCATGCACACTTAGCGCCCCCTTACCCAGCTGTGAATATCCCGGTCACAGGTCTGCCATGCACACTGAGCGCCCCTTACCCAGCTGTGAATATCCCGGTGGCAGGTCTGCCATGCACACTGAGCGCCCCTTACCCAGCTGTGAATATCCCTGTGGCAGGTCTGCCATGCACACTTAGCGCCCCCTTACCCAGCTGTGAATATCCCGGTCACAGGTCTGCCATGCACACTGAGCGCCCCTTATCCAGCTGTGAATATCCCGGTCACAGGTCTGCCATGCACACTGAGCGCCCCTTACCCAGCTGTAAATATCCCGGTCACAGGTCTGCCATGCACATTGAGCGCCCCTTACCCAGCTGTGAATATCCCGGTGGCAGGTCAGCCATGCACACTGAGCGCCCCTTACCCAGCTGTGAATATCCCTGTGGCAGGTCTGCCATGCACACTGAGCGCCCCTTACCCAGCTGTGAATATCCCGGTGGCAGGTCTGCCCTGCACACTGAGCTCCCCTTACCCAGCTGTGAATATCCCGGTGGCAGGTCTGCCATGCACACTGAGCGCCCCTTACCCAGCTGTGAATATCCCGGTCGCAGGTCTGCCATGCACACTGAGCTCCCCTTACCCAGCTGTGAATATCCCGGTCACAGGTCAGCCATGCACACTGAGCGCCCCTTACCCAGCTGTGAATATCCTGGTCGCAGGTCTGCCATGCACACTGAGCTCCCCTTACCCAGCTGTAAATATCCCGGTCGCAGGTCTGCCATGCACACTGAGCGCCCCTTACCCAGCTGTGAATATGCCGGTGGCAGGTCAGCCATGCACACTGAGCGCCCCTTACCCAGCTGTGAATATCCCGGTGGCAGGTCTGCCATGCACACTGAGCGCCCCTTACCCAGCTGTGAATATTCCGGTGGCAGGTCAGCCATACACACTGAGCGCCCCTTACCCAGCTGTGAATATTCCGATGGCAGGTATGCTGTGCACACTGGGCTCCCTTTACCCAGCTGTGAATATCCCAGTCACAGGTCTGCCATGCACACTGAGCGCCCCTTACCCAGCTGTGAATATTCCGGTGGCAGGTATGCTGTGCACACTGGGCTCCCGTTACCAAGCTTATTTGCTGCCCTCAGTGAGTGGAGACAGATTTTTGGCAAATTGTACTGTCATCAGCGCCAATACTTCGAGAGAAGTACAGGGAAGATGTCACTGACTCATAGTAACCCCCGGCCCTTGCAGTGCGCCTCTGTCAAGTCAGGAGAGCTGTAACCTCCACACATCGCTGCCACAATTTGGCCATTTGTAGTTTGGGGGTGTACTCACTTTTGTTCTCAGCGGTTTAGACATTGATATCTGTGTGTTGTTATTTAGAAGGGACACCAAATTTACACTGTTATACAAGCTGTACACTGACTGCTTTGCATTGTATCAGTCATAACCATGAAAGATATTACATATTTATAAAAATGTGAGGGGTCTGCTGACTTTTGGGATATACTGTACATTACATACTCCAGAGCTGCAGTCACTATTCTGCTGGTGCAGTCACTGTGTACATACATTACATTACTTATCCTGTACTGATCCAGAGTTACATCATGTATTATATTCATTTGAGAATGACACAAATATTAATTTTTACAAAGTCTACTGCTTCACTTTTTCTAATGGCAATTTGCATATACTCCAGAATGTTATAAAGAGTGATCAGCTTAACAGCAATTACTTGCAAAGTCAATATTTGGCTAGAAAATGAACTTTATCCCCCAAAACACATTTCAACATCATTGCAGCCCTGCCTTAAAAGGACCAGCTAACCTCTTTTCAGTGATTGCTCCATTAACACAGGTGTGGGTTTTGATGAGGACATGGCTGGAGATCAATCTGTCATGATTAAATAAGAATGACACCACTGGACACTTTAAAAGGAGGCTGGTGCTTGGCATCATTGTTTCTCTTCTGTTAACCATGGTTATCTCTAAAGAAACACGTGCAGTCATCATTGCAATGCACAAAAATGGCCTAACAGGGAAGAGTATCGCAGCTAGAAAGATTGCACCTCAGTCAACAATCTATCGCATCATCAAGAACTTCAAGGAGAGAGGTTCCATTGTTGCCAAAAAGGCTCCTGGGCGCCCAAGAAAGACCAGCAAGCGCCAGGACCGTCTCTTAAAAGTGTTTCAGCTGTGGGATCGGGCTACCAGCAGTGCAGAGCTTGCTCAGGAATGGCAGCAGGCAGGTGTGAGTGCATCTGCACGCACTGTGAGGCGGAGACTCTTGGAGCAAGGCCTGGTCTCAAGGAGGGCAGCAAAAAAGCCACTTCTCTCCAGAAAAAACATCATGGACAGACTGATATTCTGCAAAAGGTACAGGCAGTGGACTGCTGAGGACTGGTGTAAAGTTATTTTTTCTGATGAATCCCCTTTTCGATTGTTTGGGACATCAGGAAAACGCCTCATTCGGAGAAGACAAGGTGAGTGCTACCACCAGTCTTGTCTCATGCCAACTGTTAAGCATCCTGAAACCATTCATGTGTGGGGTTGCTTCTCAGCCAAGGGAATCGGCTCTCTCACAGTCTTGCCTAAAAACACAGCCATGAATTAAGAATGGTACCAGAATGTCCTCCAAGAGCAACTTCTCCCAACCCTCCAAGAGCAGTTTGGCGATCAACAATGCCTTTTCCAGCATGATGGAGCACCTTGCCATAAAGCAATGGTGATAACTAAATGGCTCAGGGAACAAAACACAGAGATTTTGGGTCCATGGCCTGGAAACTCCCCAGATCTTAATCCCATTGAGAACTTGTGGTCAATCATCAAGAGACGGGTGGACAAACAAAAACCTAAAAATTCTGACAAAATGAAAGCATTGTACTTTGTGCAAGAATGGACTGCTATCAGTCAGGATTTGGTCCAGAAGTTGATTGAGAGCATGCCAGGGAGAATTGCAGAGGTCCTGAAGAAGAAGGGTCAACACTGCAAATATTGACTTGCTGCATTAACTCATTCTAACTGTCAATATAAGCTTTTGTTACTCATATGTTTGCAATTATATTTCTGTCTGTAATAAAAACATCTGTCAAACACACATAAAAACCAGAGGGCAGCAGATCATGTGAAAATATAATATTTGTGTCATTCTCAAAACTTTTGGCCATGACTGTAATTCTACTGAAGATTCATCAGAGAAATCCACCTTCTGCCACTTTTCCAGCGTCCATCTGTTTAGCAGGATGTTGGGACTTTGTAAATGCCACACGGTTTTTTATTTGCCTTTTATTTAGTGCTGGCTTCTGGGCACTGATTCGACCATGGAGGCCATTTCGAGACAGAATCCTACAAACTCTTCTAGTTTACACAGGGACTTGAGGTGACCAGGCCTGTTGGAGCTCTGCTGCAGTGGAAGAGGGGCTTGCTTTGGATTTTCTAACCAACAAACGTTCCTCCTGAGCAGTTGTCTTGCGGGGTCTGCTGGACCTGGGCTTGTTAAACCCATCTCCAGTCTCTTCAAATCTTTTTTTTAATTCTTTGTACTTGACGCTGAGACACATTAAAGGTGCGAGCCACCTCTGCAGTGGATCTAGTCTTCATCCTCTTGATAATCCAGGCTTTGGTAGCAGGGTGGATTTTTGGCATGTTGTCAGAGCTCAAGTTGCAGTTCAAGTGAAGGTCTGGGGTGCTGGGTTTCTTTTTATACACACCCACTAATTAACCGATCATTTACTGAGCACTGGTGAGGATGTAAACTAGGATTGGGTGCATTATATGACCAGGCGACAAAACTTTTGTCTTGTCAAAATCTGACCATTCTGTGTCCACTAAATGATCAATATTTCTGCATTGATGCCAATTTATTTTCTTAACCTAAACCACATTTCGGAGGGTTTCAGCTTTCAAAAGAATAATTTATACAACCAATGGATGAATTTAACATCAGGTTATAAGCTTTTATTTACATAACATGGATAAGCGACATAACTTCTGTCAGGGAGTGTATTTAGAATTGAGAGTCCTCAGGGGTTGATACCTTTTAATGGCTAACTGAAAAGATGGTAACAAATTGTAAGCTTTCGAGACTACTCAGGTCTCTTCAACACAGCACAGAAACAATACAATAGATAAGACAAGTGACGTGAAGCAGAACTGTCATTATGGGAGATAGAGATGAACATAAATATTGGAGCAGTTCATAGATAAGGAGTGTGATAGTTTTATAGGCTATTCCAATATTTATGTTCATCTCTACCATAATGACAGTTCTGTTTCACATCACTTGTCTTATCTATTGCATTGTTTCTGTGCTGTGTTGTGTATAAATATGTGATTCTTCAGATTTTGTTTTAGTCTTTGCCTGATGAAGAGACCTGAGTAGTCTCGAAAGCTTGCAATTTGTTACCATCTTTTCAGTTAGCCATTAAAAGGTATCAACCACTGAGGACTCTCAATTCTAAATATTTTTCAATGCTGAAGCAGAAAGGACAGAGATTGGCAGGTGACAAGGAAGTGGCAGAAGAAAAAACTAAAATTGTATTCAGAGGTGAATGTCTCGCATACAGCAGCTTCTCTTTGACAGTCTGGTTCGGATGACTCCATAGTGACCTGATCCTTTGTGTGGAGCACAATCATTGTGATGTACACCGGTAACGTGGTTACAGCTGTATAAAAACTTCTATGGCCGTAACCATATACAGCACTATAAGCAAACACGTGTGCAAAGCCCCTGCCATGACCCACAAGGAATCCGGCAATGTGTGGAGGGAACACTTCCCCTTACTGGACAGAGGCGCACTGCCAGGGCCGGGGTTACCATGAGTCAGTGACATCTTCCCTGTACTTCTCTCAAAGTATTGGCGCTGAGGACAGTACAACTTGTCAAAAATCTGTCTCCACCCACTGAAGGCAGCAAACCTCATCAGCTGGGTAAGGAGCGCTCGGTGTGCAGGGCAGACCTGTGACCAGGATATTCACAGCTGGGTAAGGGTAGGCTTATGAGGTGTGTATTCTCTTTTATGATATGATGTATGTACACAGTGACTGCACCAGCAGAATAGTGAGTGCAGCTCTGGAGTATAATACAGGATGTAACTCAGGATCAGTACAGGATAAGTAATGTAATGTATCTACACAGTGGCTCCACCAGCAGAATAGTGAGTGCAGCTCTGGAGTATAATACAGGATGTAACTCAGTGTAGTGAAATATGTTTATGTATGCATATATGACCAGCAGTGAGTGACGTTTGTCTTAAGGCACTGCCACACTTAGAGATCGCACTAGCGATCACAACAACGACTTAACCTGGCGAGACCGCTAGTGCTATCGCTTTGTGATCGCTAGTTAGATTCCAAACACAACTCATCAGCGATCTGTGATTCCAAACACAACTCATCAGCAATCTGTATAACGAACTCTGCGGTCGTTGGGAAAACCTAGTCCCACCTGCGATGCTGGTGAAGTTGTTCATAAAGGGTGTCACACTCAGCGATTCAGGCTCACCAGCGGGACACCAACGACCAAAAAACGGCTCAGAACGTTCATAAGCGATCAATGACATCGCAGCAGGGGACACATCGCCGCTACATGTCACACACAGCTAAGTTGCTAACGAGATCGCTACTGCGTCATAAATGGTGACGCAGTAGCGATCTCGTTAGCGATCTCGCTTGCGATCTCGCTTAGTGTGGCATACCCTTTAGGCTGCAGCTCTCCACACAGGTCGTGACCTCATGTTAGCCTGACTGCAGTCTCCTAGTCTCCAATCTCTCCAGGGTGCCCTTCTTGAGAGCACATAGAATTAGAGCATTTCACACCTTCTGGCTCTTTTGACGTTAGATGCCAATTGCTAGATATCTATTTGAAGTGTACCCTAGAGTTCAGAGAAAAAATAATGTATTCATTGGTAGCATGGCATGGTCCACTCACAAACCAGCAATTAGAGTATTATAATTAGAGGCTGGTCTAGAAATTGCCAAGTCATATCTATAAATTAGACTTTTTCAAAAAGAACTGTGTCATAGATGAGGGCAGCCAAGCTGATGTGATCATCTCATATTCCCCCCTCCCTCGGGGACAGAGTACCAGAATGCAAAGTTCGATATTTCTATAAGTTTTTCTCCCTGTTATTTTATACTGATTTGCATATTTGTATGTCCCTTGTTATTTCCATTTTTATATCCCTTTTATTGTAAGCACTGTACCTTTTATATTAAAGCTTAAAACTTTAATAAGTCTGAACCTTGTTGCTCTAAAGAATCCATAGCCTTAGAAATGTGTGTGCTCCTGGTGATTGTCACATAGTAGCAGTAATATTTCCGGGACTCATCGCCCGTGTGTTCGGTGAGTGGTGGCAGCGTGTATGAAGCGGGGTGTGTGGTCTGTGTCGGGGTGTGAGGTTGAATGCTGGACTGAGTGAGAGGCGATAGATTAACCCTTGCAGGCGCAACCCTAGACCGTGTGTGTTATACGTGACACTCAGGATCAGTACAGGATAAGTAATATAATGTATGTACACAATGACTCCACCAGCAAAGTAGTGAGTTCAGATCTGAAGTATAATACAGAATATAACTCAGGATCAGTACAGGATAAGTAATGTAATGTATGTACACAGTGAGTACAGCTCTGGAGTATAATATGGGATGTAACTCAGGATCAGTACAGGATAAGTAATGTATGTACACAGTGACTCCACCAGCAGAATAGTGAGTACAGCTCTGGAGTATAATATGGGATGTAACTCAGGATCAGTACAGGATAAGTAATGTATGTACACAGTGACTCCACCAGCAGAATAGTGAGTACAGCTCTGGAGTATAATATGGGATGTAACGCAGGATCAGTACATGATAAGTAATGTATGTACACGGTGACTCCACCAGCAGAATAGTGAATGCAGCTCTGGAGTATAATACAGGATGTACCGTATTTTTCGGACCATAAGACGCACTTTTTCCCCCAAAATTTTGGGGAAAAATAGGGGTGCGTCTTATGGTCGCAACATACCGGAAAGTCCAGTGGCGGTGGCGCTCCCAATGCAGCTTCGCTGCGATGCAGTGGTGGTGTCAGGGCAGCAGCGGGGCTCTGGGCTGCGTCGGGGGCTCCGCCGGCATTTCGTCCCAGCCGGAAAGCCCCCCCACAGCTGCGACGCGGTGCCGGGCTGAAGGCCGCCAGGGGCCTCCGGTGGCGGTCCCGATGCAGCCTGTGGTGCAGTGGTGGTGTCCGGGCAGCAGCGGGCCTCTGGGCTGCGTGGGGGGCTCCGCCGGCATTTCGTCCCAGCCGGAAAGCCCCCCGCGGCTGCGACGCGGTGCCGGCCTGAGGAATGGCCGCCTGGGGCCTCCGGCAAGATGGCCGCCGCATACTCTCATTCAAATCTCGGCAACGAGATCTTGTCCTGAGATCTCGGGAGACGAGATCTTTGGGAAGAGATCTCGTTGCCGAGATTTGAATGAGAGTATGCGGCGGCCATCTTGCCGGAGGCCCCAGGCGGCCATTCCTCAGGCTGGCACCGCATCGAAGCCGCGGGGGGCTTTCCGGCTGGGACGAAATGCCGGCGGAGCCCCCACGCAGCCCAGAAGCCCGCTGCTGCCCGGACACCACCACCGCACCACAGGCTGCATCGGGACCGCCACCGGAGGCCCCTGGCGGCCTTCAGCCCGGCACCGCGTCGCAGCTGCGGGGGGGCTTTCCAGCTGGGATGAAATGCCGGCGGAGCCCCCCACGCAGCCTAGAAGCCCGCTGCTGCCCGGACACCACCACCGCACAACAGGCTGCATCGGGACCGCCACCGGAGGCCCCTGGCTGCCTTCAGCCCGGCACCGCGTCGCAGCTGTGGGGGGGCTTTCTGACTGGGACAAAATGCCGGCGGAGCCCCCCGCAGCACAGAGCCCCGCTGCTGCCCCGACACCACCACCGCACCGCAGGGAAGCTGCATTGGGAGCGCCGCCACCACCGGATTTGTGAGTATATGGCCTCCCTGGCCACCTCACAGTGCCCAACCACCCACAGAACACACAAGCCACCCCACAGAACACACAGCCCACACCCCAGAGCATCACTACCGCACCACGCTGGACACCAAACGGACCCCTATTGACACTTCCTCTTCCTGTGCTGATCGTTGCGTGGTAAGCTGTATTCGGCTGTAAATGGCCCTATTTACACATTATTTTTTTCCAATTTTCATCTGAAATTTGGGGTGCTTCCTATGTCCGGTGCGCTCTTAGTCAAAAAATACGGTAACTCAAGATCATGTGCAAGATATGTAATTATGTACACGTGACTCACCAGCAGAATTGTGAGTACAGCTCTGGAGTATAAATAGGATGTAACTCAGGATCAGTACAGGATAAGTAATGTAATGTATGTACACATTGACTGCACCAGCAGAAAGTGAGTGCAGCTCTGGAGCATAATACAGATGTAAATCAGGATCAGTACAGGATAAGTAATGTAATGTATGTACACAGTGACTGCACCAGCAGAATAGTGAGTGCAGCTCTGGAGCATAATACAGAATGTAACTCAGGATCAGTACAGGATAAGTAATGTAATGTATGTACACAGTGACTGCACCAGCAGAATAGTGAGTGCAGCTCTGGAGTATAATACAGGATGTAACTCAGGATCAGTAAGGATAAGTAATGCAATGTATGTACACAGTGACTCCACCAGCAGAATAGTGAGTGCAGCTCTGGAGTATAATACAGGATGTAACTCAGGATCAGTACAGGATAAGTAATGTAATGTATGTACACAGTGACTGCACCAGCAGAATAGTGAGTGCAGCTCTGGAGCATAATACAGGATGTAACTCAGGATCAGTACAGGATAAGTAATGTAATATATGTACACAGTGACTGCACCAGCAGAATAATGAGTGCAGCTCTGAAGTATAATACAGGAGGTAACTCTAGGTCAAGATAAATAATCTGATATATTCTATATTGGATGTGATGGTCACATGAGGTCGCCACATGATCACGTTGACTAAGCACTTTAGGCCTCTTTCACACTTCCGTTGTGTGACGTCCGCCCATCCGTGAAAATGGCGGATCCGTCAGAAAAGTAAAAAAAACGGATGGAGAGAGAGAGAGAGAGAGAGAGACCCCGGACACTGTTTTCTGCATTTTAATATGGTTTTCAATAGAGGCGGCGCCGGCGGATTCCGTCAAAAATGGATGGTGGCCATTATACAAAATGGCGGATGGATTTTTTTTTAAATGACGGACGCCAATTTTTGGGCGGATACGTCCAAAAACGGACCTAACGGACGACCATCCGTCAAAATCCGTCACTAATGAAAGTCTATGGGAAAAAAACGGATCCGCAAAAAAAAAATGGCGGATCCGTTTTTTTCACATTTTGACGGATTTTGACTGATGTCGCACGACTGAAGTGTGAAAGAGGCCTTAGCGCTGCACTGGATGAGGAGGTCACATGGCGGTTGTACTACTTGTTTTGCCAACACAGCTGTTATTTTGCTTTAACCCTTCTAACTTGGATGATTCATCACAATTTTGCTCCTGATCCACTCCAGTTGCAGCCTCTGTTGATGACTAATGCCATGGCAGATTTTGGTGCCCAGGTACCCCAGCATTGGGTTGTGTTGTGCTGCTGTCGGTGCCGTGTGTGACACTTGTAGCTGGTTATTTTAATCACACGGTGGCTTGTTATACTGTGCACATACATTAGCTATAAATCTTTGCCCTGGAGGGGGCCAGTGGCGGTTGCTCAGCCTGTTTTACTAGGCCGGTAGAGCAATGATTCACATATAATTGACATTTGTACATCGAGCCGGTCAGATTGCAAAAATTCCAAGGCGATTATTGCTTTTCAATGCAGCGGGACTGCTTCTATTTAAAGCGAGCCTCTGGCTTTATGACTATGCATCTCAGGGAGGACACTATGTGCCAGAACACCTATTGAGTGCCAGAATGAAAGACCCCCAGTTCTGTGCCCCCAGTTACCAGGAAATATTTGTTGCAAAAGCCTTAAAGGGTTCTTCCACCAAAAAGCCACCATTTCATAATCATTTCAGGGTCCCATAGAAAATAAACACAATTGATACTCACCGTCTCACAGTGCCGCGCTTCCAATTATGTAATCACAGCTATGCCAATTATTTTGCCACGTGACCGCTGCAGCCGATCATTGGCAATCACTATTGTGTCGGATCAGAATTCTGATTGGCTGAAGCAGTCACGTAGCACAATAACCCTACCAGCTGGGAGGGCAGCGCCAACATCGCTGGAACGTTTTTTATTTTTCTGAGGGTACCTAAAGTAATTAATCCGGGGTCATCCATTAGTGGACAACCCCCCCTTAAAGCTAAGTCAGCCTACTGGTGGCTGTGCAGTTTTTCCAAAAGTGGGGCATACGGAAAGGCATCTCCTCCAGTCTCAGCCACTGGGGGGGTTTGTGGACATCTGTCCACCATACTTTTACATGTCCGCTGGGCTCTGACTTATGACTATCACTGTATTGCCTGGGATCCTTGCCATGACTTGCATCACACACAGCCCTTGAGAGTGAATGGCTACTAAGAACACCTGGCTAAACCATGGTTGTTTACTTTTAGAAATATCACCCCTTATCTATAGATTGTGTGTGATATTGCAGCACTGGAGCGAATGTTGCATTAGTTGTAGTACCACAAACTGTCTGTGGACACAGGTGGCACTCTTTTTGAAAGAAATATTTTTTTATCTTTGTATATACCCTTCGCTGGTAAAAAGTTGTCTGACTCAAATTGTGCAAGTACGTCTCTTGATTTGCCGTGACTTGTCCTTGGCCGAGATGGTCCTTGGCTTCGGCCAATTCCAGTGGATGAGAGTAGAAATAAGTGAATCGGACAAGACCCACTGGCACCGTGTCTTTCCCTCGCACACGGGTATGCTGTTATAGCACATCATAATGCCATGACTGATGGATTTAGCGCATCATTTTATCTTTCTGTCAGCGGTGGCACAGCTGGGGAATTGAAGCTATTGGATATGTTCTCACGTAGTGAATATGCTGCCATTTTATGGATGGAAAGTCCACAGCCTGTTACATTAGTGGCCAAGGTATTTAACCAAATGTCATAGACTCTCTGCGAACAAAATTTGCTGCGTAAAATGATCGGCGGAGACTATTTTCAATCCAGTGTAACGCAAAGGCTGAAAATCCATAGAGAATGAGTCCCCAAGTACGGACGCGTACATGGCTGCCACTCACATTTCAAATCACATCATCTCAATAGGAACTGAGCTGCAGGACCCAGATGCAGTCTTGGGAAAGCCCTTCACTACATTAACTGATATTTTATAGTTATTTGTGTCTTTAACAAATAAAAATGATATGTCATTTCAATTGTGACATTGACACCTATTTCCAGACTTTAGACTCCCTTCTGTAGGCTCTCGATCTGCTTCCACTCTTCTTTTAGCTCGGCCTGTGTTTTGGTATGTGGTAAAGGGGCCTGGAAGTCAGGCTCAGTGTATTAGCTAAGCCAGCCCCTTCTGTTTTTACATCATTCATAATGGAGAAGGCAATGGACTGACCCAGGCAACCAGCCCCCTCCATCACATGCCAAAACAGTAGGGCAAAGGGGGTTGTTACTTGCTGATGGTGTGGGACCATTACAAGAAGGGATGCTTTAAAGGGGTAAAAAATCGGGACATTGGTGCAATTTTCAAATTTAAAGTAGTTGAGCAAGTTGACTTCATTTCTGTTGGCAAAAGATTCAAATTACTTTTTAGTAATTCTGCCAATTTTGCCAGACTACCTCCCAAACTCCATTATGTCCATATTCTTCTGTAGACGACGTGGGAATGAGTTTTCCTAATGGTACAACTCATCCCGCGTTTATCAAAAATCTGGTTAATTGTCTGACGGACCGCAGACTGGAAAGGCTCCTTCCATCACAGCTCCGCAGGTAGCCACCCAGCATTACCTGCTTCTATACAACAATCTCTCTAATTAGCTTTTCTGGCCTTTTAAGAAGCTGGGTGACGTCCCTTCATGGCATACATGTGGCCTCTACATACAGCCTTTGGAAATAGCATTGTGATCTATTCTCATCCATCATGTCTTGCTCTTACTACGCGTTTCATAGCCTGGCACATTGTGGGTGAAATCCAGTGTGAGCCTTCCAGGTGTTGCACACAAGTTAGAGATGATGGCACAGAGTTGCAGAAGACTTCACGCCGCACATATTTATGCTGCCGCTGTTAGTGGCTTCAGTGTTTATGGCGCTCATCCAACAATAACCACACAGGCCGCTGCATATCCCCGGCACCAAACTGTGCACCGAGCAGCACCGTGACAAAGTCTAACTGTGCTGTGTCTCCTCGGCATGGTTAATTATTACACATCTTATTTACATCTGGTGTTTGCAGAGGATATCGGAATTGAGTCACTATAAAGGCCGTTAATTGACTTTATAAGATGATTACAAGGGGGCACCTTGATTAGCTGAGATTGCAGAGGAAGGGGCATCTCTTGATTTCCATGATTGCTCCTGGCAATATTGGGTGCATGTACCCTGGTATCTCCTCTCCACTAGAACCGAGGTCTTGCCAATTTTGAGGTGTGGGTGGTTTGGAGATGGCGGGGTGACCTGCGCCGCTGCTGATGTGTATCCGATCAAGGAGTCAGAATCGGGCAAAAGTATCTGTAGTTTGGCATGTTCTATACACATTTCAAAGTATTCCAACTTCTTAAGGACAACCACAAGTATCTCTTTGGGTCTCCTGAAGAAGTTGGAATGCTTCGAAACGCGTAAAGAACAAACCAGTACTGTTTTCTGATTCCTTGATCGGATACGCACCAGCAGCGCAGGTAACCTCTATACCGAAACTACCCACATGATATGTCAACCAGTGGAGCTGCCGCAGCGGGAACCCTGTTTTGTGTCTCACGCAACCCCACTAGGTGAGCGGAGCCGCCTCTTACCACTGCCTCACTCTGGAGCACACCCTACTGTACTTTCTTTGTTCCCTTAGCCAATTCCAGTTCTTGAGGTGGTCACTTCTTCAGGACACTTGGGGGGGGCAGCTAAACAGGAGATAACTGGAGATGTAATCGCCACCCAGAAGACGTATGTGTCGCACTGGGTTTGGGTGTAGTATTGTTACTCGACTTTTTAAAAGAGAAATGGGGCTGAACTGCAATACTGGTTTAGCGCTGTTTTCAGAGGAAAGCAGCCATGTTTTTCTACCCGTGCATAAAACATAATTATTGGCATGTTTCCAAACTTCTCTCTGGATATGGGCTGCAGTTAGAATAATGCAGAAAATAAATGATAAAATAATCCGACTGGTAATACCGGGGAATGAACACAAACCAAGTAACATGGCAGAGACGCATAGGCTCACGTTTTAATTGGAACCAATAGAAAGCGATTGGGGAGTTTTAAAGGGACAGCATCCTAATTCCTTGGAACGTCCCTGGTTTGCAAATTAAGGCTATTTGACAAGTGGCAAGCTGACTTTCCTATTGCCAGTTGCTATAGGGCTACAATGCCGAGTTGCCAGGCATTTGCTTTCCTTACACGCAGGACATACCTGCTCCACCTGTCCGACCGCTCCTGATCCTCCACATTCTATGCTGATCACCTGAAGACGCAGAGCCTGGCTGGCTGCAGTGTACAGGACAGACGCAGACCCGGCCACGTCCTGCTCCGCGGCCTTTCTTCCTCAGACTTTGCAGGTATTTATTTTTTATTTTCCATTTGCTACATACTTTATTCTGAGATTCTGCTGCTTTTTTAGCATATAAGTTTGTGTTAAGTTTTGACCGAATGAAGACTGTATGTGGATGTTGGTAAGTAAAATACATGAGCCTAGTCGATTTTCCGTTCATGAGGTTCATTTCAATCTATTGTTCTGTTATCAGCCATATATTTTACTGGCTTCACTGGAAAGTGTCCTGAAGTGCGATGTGCCATGCAGAGCCAGAATGGGCGATTGGTGGTGGGGTGTAGGAGCGACCCACTGCTACTTTTGTGACCTTAATCACATGAGGACAGGGGGCATCTGCATAATCCTGTAATGAGGAGTATTTGACATCTTGGGCAAATGGATATATTTCATAGTGGCGGACCTATCGTGATAGTATATACTGCGCTTAGGATAGAGGATGACTTCCCGATCTAATCACTTTCCCTCTGGAAATGGCAGGAGAATGAATTGAGCGGCGGTGTGCATGCCTTGGATATGTTGTAACTGCCATACTTCATGCAAACCCTTTAAATGGCTCTTTCTATGAATCTTAATAGAATATTGATAGACAATACATTTATGGCATATTTTATGGGTCCAGATTTTTAATCATTCTTTTGAAGTCGATACATCATCTCTGAAACTTCTACTGAAAGTCCCGTTTCTAATATATATAGCTTTTAGGTTGAAAATTGGAACTAGGTTTCTAATGCAGAGCTCCAAATCCTCTGCTTAGACATGTGTTAAAATTGTAGCAGCCTCTAGCCACCACTAGGGGGAGCTTACTTTAATTTAGAAAACTGAATGCAGTGAGTAACTTGGCTCCCTCTAGTGGTCACTTCAAGCAACCAGAATTTTATCTTTATGTGGAATTAAAAGACCTGTAACACAAAAATAGTAGTTCTGACTACTATACCGACCTATTAGGAAACAAATCTGAACACATTTTAGGATCTAAACGCATGTCAATGCATTTGCTCATTTTGGAAGAACTACTAAGGGGACCATGGGGTTTTAGTAGTCCCTGCTGCCCTTTCGTTCTGATGACTGTTAAGGTGCCAAGGGGGCAGAGCTCCACAGTTTTCTATTGATGTCTAGTTCAAGATGGCGTCCTAAGACCTCATCCAGCGCATACGTGTTCTGATATGACAGCGGTACATGGAGTCCTCGTCTTCACTGCAGGATGACTAGTCACTTTCAATCTATGAGTCACTCAGTGACTGTAATCTGGGGAAACCTGTTTTAGTGATAACATAAAATGCTGTCCCTGGTGTCACCAGCCACTCCACGTGTGAGACCAGTCCGGCCTTACCAGACGTGTGCTCCATACCTCGAGATTCAGTGTGCTATTTGTGTTCATTCCTGGAAATGATTCTTGACTGATAACAAAGCCGGCCACATTAATGAGAAAGATAATGGCCTGATCTTATAGGGGTTGTAGCATAAATGTAATTTATCGCCTATCAACAGGATAATTGCGGAGGGTCCCACTGATTCCGAGAACTGGGATCTGGAGTGTCCCATGAATGGCGCGATGATCCCATGTGCATGCCACCATTCATTCTCTGAAGGAAGCCATATTACAGCTCTCCGCACGTCAGAGCCTCGCTCTCTGGATCGGATGGGTGCACCCCAGTAAACAGCATAATATTACCTATATCAGGGATAGCTGATGACTTGCATTTATGGACCCCTAGAAGGGATTTTTCTCCTTCTCATAGGTCCAAAGGACAAATGATCCTTAATGCAAAGTGACATTAGTTTAGCCCCTCTGTGAACTATTAACAGAGATTCTGAGTTATTGGACCCTCACAGAACCTTCTGTGAAATGGGCCAAAATGGCTCATTTTGACGACCCCATCAGACACACTCTCAGGACCCTCCTTAGTCAGCGGACAGGGGCTAAGCAATGGCCATCATTTAATACTGCATTTCAGCTGCAGTGAACACTCATTTTGGGCTTACTTCCTCTATATGAGTTTGGTATTTTGTTATGACCATTCATCTGATAATACAGAATATTTGATAGTTTGGCACCTACCAGACTCAGGAACTTGGCCGAACATGCATCCATTGGCTGTGCTAAATGAGCAGCAGATTGTTTGTATGCTTTTATAGACAGTTGGTAGATTTTGCTCATTATTGTTAACAGAAATTAAAGAAAAATATTTTTTTCGGTGGAATAGATTAGGAAATCTGCAAAAGTTAAAAAACAGACAGACTACAGGCCTAGATTCGTTGCCTCCATTTTTGGCACATCCATGTACTATAGCTACCGCACCCTTGTGGTGTAAAGGCCAGGATAAACATTTTTGTCATATTTGTACGTTCTTTTAGGTAATTGCTCAGGACTTCTAGGTGAAAGTGTCAGAATCCATGTAAAAAAACATGAAAGGTCAACAGAAATAAGAAAAAAAATAAAGTACATAAGGAGGTGGTTTATTGTAAGCCCTGCCCAAAAAGTGGGTCCACAACCTTCCTAAGGCTGGAATCACACACAGCGACTAAAAAAGCTGACCGTTTTAGTCGGTCGATAATCGGATTAAAATTTCATGAACATTGATGCGACTAGCATCCGATTTTTTGTAGTTGATGCGATTTAGTCGCATCTGACCGTAGTTGTCACATCCGATTTACATCCGACTTGCGAGAATTTCTCGCAGGCTTGCAAAAATGACATATAATGGATCCAAAAGAATAGTATTTAAATCACAATAGAAAGAATAGATATATACACATAGAAAACATATATATATATATATATATATATATATACACATGTCATTGTGACATGTGTATATATATATATTTATAGTTCCTAGACTTCTACATACTGTAATAGCCGCTAATTCAATTGCCGGCTTTAGTGAAATCCCAGAAGCCGACATGAAATGATACATTGTTTTGACACAGTTAACCATGTCATTTCAAGTATTTTGATATATGTTTTAAACTTACAATTACATAAGTATATTTGTACAAAATTTCAGACATGTAGGGGTTAATTAAAGGTGTAAATTCGTTGTAAAAAAACCCATTTTTTAACAACGAATTTACACCTTTAATTAACCCCTACATGTCTGAAATTTTGTACAAATATACTTATGTAATTGTAAGTTTAAAACATATATCAAAATACTTGAAATGACATGGTTAACTGTGTCAAAACAATGTATCATTTCATGTCGGCTTCTGGGATTTCACTAAAGCCGCAATTGAATTAGCGCTATTACAGTATGTAGAAGTGTAAGAACTATAAATATATATATATATATATGTCACAATGACATATATATTATATATATGTGGATTCTATTGTGTTATGTATTGATTCGATTCTTTATTAAACCTGTCAGTGTGCTTTTACAGTATAGGCAGGATGAATTGCCGCTTTTCTAAAGACACTGATGCGATTAATCGCAAGTACACATGCAGTCCGTTGTAATCAGTATTTTCATCGCCCCCATAGATTGCATTGGCGACAGTCGACCCACAATCGGTGACAATCGCAGCATGCTGCGATTGCACTCGGACTTTAAAACGGACCACAAAAAATCTGATACTGGAGCTGCTCCATAGATTAACATAGGTCGACTCAATGCGATATTCAATCATTGCAGTCGTCCGATTTAGTCGCCAGTGTGACTTCACCTAATCCTTCGAACCAGAAGCCTCAAGGATAAATTGTGACTTCTCACCAAAGTGACCTGTGACCCTTTGTACAGTGCACTTAGATCCTTACAAGGTATAGAAAATAATCCATATATTTAGCGTTTGCACGTATCTTACCGCTTGCTGATTGCCTGTGGCCTTGATTTCTCTTCTGCGTAGTATTCCCAGCAGATCTGCACCTTATAGAACATTAGGACTAAGTTCCCACAGTGAGAAAGCGTTTTCTCTTGCTACCAATCAGCTGCATTTTAAAGTGCCAGCAAAGTACGTGAGTTTTTAAGAAATCTCAAGGACATGATGCAAAATATATCTGTAGCATAAACTGCAGGATTGACATTAGCATTGTCATTTTATTCTGTGAATGTAGCTTTCAATTCCCGCACCTTTTTCGCAATGATATCTGCTGCAGTATATACCACTGTAGGACTTCCACTGCCGGAGGTCTGCAGCAAATGCAGTCTGTAAGAACGTAGCCTGCTGACTATCTATGTTGCATTCTGTGCCCTGCTACCTCCCAACCATCACCAGAGTGCAAAGAGTGTGCCAGGTCACAGACGGGTATAAACTCTGAGCACACTCCACCCTGAAAATGCCTAGTGTATAAACAAACATGCAATAATAGACATGATGTATGTAAAAATAATCATTGTGCTACCAGGTATCTCATTACTCATCCTGTATGGATCCTGATTACATCCTGTATTACACTCCAGAGCTGCTCTCACTATTCTGCTGGTGGAGTCACTGTGTACATACATTACATTACTTATACTGTACTGATACTGAGTTACATCCTGTATTATACTCCAGAGCTGCACTCACTATTCTGCTGGTGGAGTCACTGTGTACATACATTACATTACTTGTCCTGTACGGATCCTGATTACATCCTGTATTACACTCGAGAGCTGCACTCACTATTCTGCTGGTGGAGTCACTGTGTACATACATTACATTACTTATCCTGTACTGATCCTGAGTTACATCCGGTATTATACTCCAGAGCTGCACTCACTATTCTGCTGGTGGAGTCACTGTGTACAAACATTACATTACTTATCCTGTACTGATCCTAATTACATCCTGTATTATCCTCCAAGACTGTACTCACTATATCTGCTGGTGGAGTCACTGTATACATACATTACTTATCCTGTACTGATCCTGAGTTACATCCTGTATTATACTCCAGAGCTGCATCACTATTACTGCTGGTGGAGTCACTGTGTACATACATTACATTACTTATCCTGTACTGATCCTGAGTTACATCCTGTATTACACTCCAGAGCTGCACTCACTATTCTGCTGGTGGAGTCACTGTGTACATACATTACATTACTTATCCTGTACTGATCCTGAGTTACATCCTGTATTATCCTCCAGAGCTGTACTCACTGTTCTGCTGGTGGAGTCACTGTATACATACATTACTTATCCTGTACTGATCCTGAGTCACATCCTGTATTATACTCCAGAGCTGCACTCACTATTCTGCTGGTGGAGTCACTGTGTACATACATTATATTACTTATCCTGTACTGATCCTGAGTTACATCCTGTATTATACTCCAGAGCTGCACTCACTATTCTGCTGGTGTAGTCACTGTGTACATACATTACATTACTTATCCTGTACTGATCCTGAGTTACATCCTGTATTATACTCCAGAGCTGCACTCACTATTCTGCTGGTGGAGTCACTGTGTACATACATTACATTACTTATCCTGTAGTGATCCTGAGTTACATCCTGTATTATCCTCCAGAGCTGTACTCACTATTCTGCTGGTGGAGTCACTGTATACATACATTACTTATCCTGTACTGATCCTGAGTTACATCCTGTATTATACTCCAGAGCTACACTCACTATTCTGCTGGTGGAGTCACTGTGTACATACATTACATTACTTATCCTGTAGTGATCCTGAGTTACATCCTGTATTATCCTCCAGAGCTGTACTCACTATTCTGCTGGTGGAGTCACTGTATACATACATTACTTATCCTGTACTGATCCTGAGTTACATCCTGTATTATACTCCAGAGATGCACTCACTATTCTGCTGGTGCAGTCACTGTGTACATACATTACATTACTTATCCTGTACTGACCTGAGTTACATCCTGTATTATACCCAGAGCTGCACTCACTATTCTGCTGGTGCAGTCACTGTGTACATACATTACATTACTTATCCTGTACTGATCCTGAGTTACATCCTGTATTATACTCCAGAGCTGCACTCACTATTCTGCTGGTGGAGTCACTGTGTACATACATTACATTACTTATCCTGTACTGATCCTGAGTTACATCCTGTATTAACTCCAGAGCTGCACTCACTATTCTGCTGGTGGAGTCACTGTGTACATACATCACATTACTTATCCTGTACTGATCCTGAGTTACATCCTGTATTATTCTCCAGAGCTGCACTCACTATTCTGCTGGTGCAGTCACTGTGTACATACATTACATTACTTATCATGTACTGATCCTGAGTTACATCCTGTATTATACTCCAGAGCTGCACTCACTATTCTGCTGGTGGAGTCACTGTGTACATACATTACATTACTTATCCTGTACTTATCCCAGAGCTGCACTCACTATTCTGCTTGTGCAGTCACAGTCACTCACTATTCTCTTTGATATTGGAAACTGTCAGCAAGTTTTATATCCCTGAGCCCTCATAATACCTGGGTAATTGTGGCACTGTTTCCTACATCGGATGACTTTATAGTGTGTGGTGACACTTCTCAGAATACAGTTCTGTGCAGACAGTGAACAAGCAGGGGATGCAGAGAGATTTCAGCTTTTCTTCTGCAGAGCTGTGATTGGATTTTCCTTTTATAGATGTAGGTATGACTTCTCTGCCTAATGAATCATGTCTTGTCCCCTGTGCACTTAGCACAGAGTATCCGAATTTACCTTGAGTGTGTGAAGCCTTGGCTCTGTGTATTTTGTGAACTCCTTACAATATCCTCCGCTCTTCTGTATTCATGCCAGCCATCCCTGGCCTTTTGTGAGCCGCATTCCTGATGTTATCGGACCCTATGTACTGTGATGCCGGCCTGCTTGGGCCTGCCGGGTCCTTATCTCAGCCAATTTCTTTTGAGATTTTTTATTTTCAATTGACAACAGAGGAGCGTTCAGCCTCATCATTAGAAGTCAGGATATAGGATGCGCTCCGTTGTATGCGAAATCTTCCATTCTGAGATCTGATGGGGGCTCTCAATCAGTGCAGGGAGTGAGGCACTGCATTTTCTCCAAAATAGAAACCAAACCTAAATCTAACTCATCCCTTTCTGCTTCGCTGCTTCTACCTGACCATAGACTTTTTTTTTTTTTTGGAGGGAATCTTGACAAGTTACACAACCCCTTGTGGCTGAGTGTTGACCTGTAATGGGCATCTCTGAGGTATAACTAGGTTTGCTGTCACCTGTGTCAGCGCCTCCATTCTGACCAGTGCACATCTGCAGCTTCCCTTATCATTGATGGTGCCCAACACCCATATAACATGCCCACCAGCAATGCCCCTCTTCAGTGCCTCCTGTTTGACACATACAGTGGAGGAAATAAGTATTTGATCCCTTTGCTGATTTTGTAAGTTTGCCCACTGATAAAGACATGAACAGTCTATAATTTTAAGGGTAGGTTAATTTTATCTTTGAGAGATAGAATATGAAAAATAAAATCCAGAAAATCACATTGTATAAATGATATAAATTTATTTGCATTTTGCACTGAGAAATAAGTATTTGATCCCCTTCCAACCATTAAGAGTTCTGGCTCCCACAGACCAGTTAGATGCTCCTAATCAACTCGTTACCTGCATTAAAGACAGCTGTCTTACATAGTCACCTTTATAAAAGACTCCTGTCCACAGACTCAATTAATCACACTCTACCCTCTACAACATGGGCAAGACCAAAGAGCTTTCTATGGCTGTCATGGACAAGATCATAGACCTGCACAAACCTGGAATGGGCCACAAAACCATAAGTAAGACGCTGGGTGAGAAAGAGACAACTGTTGGTGCAATAGTAAGAAAATGGAAGAAATACAAAATAACTGTCAATTGACATTGATCTGGGGCATCATGCAAAATTTCACCTCGTGGAGTATCCTTGATCATGAGGAAGGTGAGAGATCAGCCTAAAACTACATGAGGGGACTTGTTAATGATCTCAAGACAGCTGGGACCACAGTCACCAAAAAACCATTGGTAACACGTTACGCCGTAAAGGTTTAAAATCCTGCAGTGCCTGCAAGGTCTCCCTGCTCAAGAAGGCACATGTGCAGGCCCGTCTGAAGCTTGCAAATAAACACCTGGATGATTCTGTGAGTGATTGGGAGAAGGTGCTGTGGTCAGATGAGACAAACATTGAGCTCTTTGGCATTAACTCAACTCGCCGTGTTTGGAGGAAGAGAAATGCTGCCTATGACCCTAAGAACATCCTCCCCACTGTCAAGCATGGAGGTGGAAACATTATGTTTTGAGGGTGTTTCTCTGCTAAGGGCACAGGACTACTTCACCGCATCAATGGGAGAATGGATGGAGCCATGTACTGTAAAATCCTAAGTGACAACCTCCTTCCCTCCGCCAGGACATTAAAAATGGGTCATGGCTGGGTCTTCCAGCAAGACAATGACCCAAAACATACAGCCAAGGCAACAAAGGAGTGGCTCAAAAAGAAGCAAATAAGGGTCATGGAGTGGAATAGCCAGTCTCCAGACTTTAATCGCATAGAAAACTTATGGAGGGAGTTGAAGCTCCGAGTTGCCAAGCGACAGCCTCAAAATCTTAATGAGGAGTGGACCAAAATTCCTCCTGACATGTGCGCAAACCTCATCATCAACTACAAAAAATGTCTGCTGTGCTTGCCAAGAAGGGTTTTGCTACCAAGTATTAGGTCTTGTTTGCCAGAGGGATCAAATACTTATTTCTAACTGCAAAATGCAAATACATTTACCGTATATACTCATGTATAAGCCGACCCGTGTATAAGCCGACCCCCCTAATTTTGCCACAAAAAACTGGGAAAACTTATTGACTCGCGTATAAGCCTAGGGTGAAAAATGATTATGCCCCCATATGATGCTCCACAGATTATGCCCCCATATGCTGCACATATTATGCCCAATATGCTCCACAGATTATGCCTCCATATGCTCCAGATTATGCCCAATATGCTTCAGAGATTATGCCCCCATATATTCCACAGATTATGCCCCCGTATGATCCACAGATTATGCCCCATATGTTCCACAGATTATGCCCCCATATGCTCCATATTATGCCCAATATGCTCCAGATTATGCCCCATATGTTCCACAGTTTATGCCCCCATATGCTCCATATTATGCCCCCATATGTTCCAGATTATGCCCCCATATGTTCCACAGTTTATGCCCCCATATGCTCCAGATTTTGCCCCCATATGTTCCACAGCTTATGCCCCCATATGCTCCAGATTATGCCCACATATGCTCCAGATTATGCCCCATATGCTCCAGATTATGCCCCATATGCTCCATATTATGCCCCCATATGTTCCACAGCTTATGCCCCATATGTTCCAGATTATGCCCCCATATGTTCCACAGCTTATGCCCCCATATGCTCCAGATTATGCCCCCATATGCTCCAGATTATGCCCCATATGTTCCACAGCTTATGCCCCCGTATGCTCCAGATTATGCCCCATATGTTCCACAGCTTATGCCCCCATATGCTGCACAATTATGCCCCATATGCTGCTGCTGCTGCAAAAAAAAAAAAAAAAATGACATACTCACCTCTCGTCGCTGGGGGCCAGGTGCCAGGGTCCTGAGCAGGCGGTGACACTGACGCGCTATGGGGGACAGGTGCTGGTGTCAGCGCTCGCTCAGGACCCCGGCACCTGAGATATTTACCTGTCCTCTCTGCACCGCTGCACACTGCGTCCTCGTCTGATTCCTCTTGCTGTGAATGATCTGGCAGGGGGCAAGGCGCGCACTAACGACGTCATCGCGCCCTCTGCCTGATTATTCACAGCAAGAGGAGTCTGACGAGGACGCAGTGTGCAGCGGTGGACCGAGGTACAGGTAAATATCGCTATACTGACCCCTCCGCCGCGCGTCCCTGCAGCCTCTCCTCTTCTCCCGGCGCTCTCCGCAGCGCTTCAGTCCTGCAGCGGTCACGTGGTACCGCTCATTAAAGTCATAAATATGTGCATATTCATGACTTTAATGAGCGGTGCCATGTGACCGCTGCAGGAAGGAGCCGTAGATCGTGGGAGAAGCAGGGGGGCTGCAGAGACCGCGCCGGCGGAGGGGTGAGTATGATCCGACAACCCCGCTCCCCCTCCCCCGCCGACCCCCGTATATGACCCGCGTATAAGCCGAGAGGGGGACTTTCAGCCCTAAAAAATGGGCTGAAAATCTCGGCTTATACATGGGTATATAATTTATACAATGTGATTTTCTGGACTTTATTTTTGATATTCTATCTCTCAATGTTAAAATTAACCTCCACTTAAAATTCTAGACTGTTCATGTCTTTGTCAGTGGGCAAACTTACAAAATCAGCAAGGGATCAAATACTTATTTCCCCACTGTAGGTAGTCGCAGGGTTAGTTTATCTAATATATATAATTGCCTTATCCTGTCTGTCCAGGAAATCCTGCGTCGCTGATTGGTCCGGCCGCGGCCAATCAGCGACGCGGGATTGAAATCACTGTGAAAGCTGCCCATGTGATCCCCACAGTGCTGCTGTAAGAACAGAGGCGCTCAGCAATACACAGCAACTTTATCCTTGCCGTACATGTGGCCAGCCACCTGATGCGACAGCGAGACGCAGCCATTGAGTAACCGGGGGGTATGATGCTGGAGGTCCAGGGGCTCGCTGGCGCCGTGCTGCTGGGTGGCCATGCTGCAGAGATGAGATGAGGCGCCCCCAGACACGAGGTGACCGCTCACCGACCTCACTCCATGTCCCCGAGCTCCGGCATGCTGAGCGCCGGCTCAGGTCCGCACACCCGCGTACACAGGCGCCGCTGATGGCCTCTGAGCCTCCTGCGTAACACGTCGCGTTTGCCCGTACAGAATGCACACACTGGCTGTTCCGCAACGTCACCAGGGAGCGTGGTCCCCATGCAAATCACGGCAGCGGGCTTGGTGCTGTGCGCGAGCTTTAACACTTCTGTCTCCCCGTCAGAATGAGAGCAGGGCCGGGTCTTATCAGCAGGTTATATATGTATACAACTAGAGTGCAAAGGTCGCGTGTGCAGATAAGATGTCACTGCAAGGCAGAGGCGATGCTGGTAGGGGCACACCACAGCTTTATCAGGAGGATTCTGCTCTAGAAGTGGCAGGAGAGCGCTCAAAAGACTGAGCAGGTGCATTTGTATGTATCATCGGCGTGCTGTTCATATGTTCAGTCTTTTCAGCGTCTTTTAACCACTTAGGGTATGTGCCCATGATATCGCTGCTTTATAGGGCATGTACAATCTAATATATATAATCGTCTTATCCCGTCTGTCTGTCCTTCTGCCCAGGAAATCCCGCGTTGCTGATGACATAATTACAAAATTCATTAGGGGTCCGGGGGGGATACATTGGGGGGTTAATTTAAAGTAGTGCACAACCCATTTAAATACTGCTTCGCTGCTTAATCGCGCCCGGTCGGTCGCATACATATTCTAGAATACCCGATGCGTTAGAATCGGGCCACCATCTAGTAGCTGTATATCTTCCTACCCTACTAACATTAGCTGATTGTGAACGTTTTTTGATAATTCTCTATGGTCAACGTTAATCTATCCTAATCTAAATGCAGAGCCCTTCACCCACCCTGCTGCCTAATAACTGAAGGGCCGCTGATATTTTAGTTCAGGAATGACTCTCATCTGTGTCATGAACGGCTATAATACCCAACACTTCCAGTAGACAAGGATGGCGCTGACTTGGACCAAAGCAGCGATTTTTAATTGTTTTTTTCTTGTAAAACCTAAATAGCCAAATGCTCATGTTCATTTTACAAGAAGATAAGCAGCTGCCAATCGAACCTGGCACTGCCTATGATCAGGGTAACAAAAGATGCGGCAGGTATAAAAAGGAATAAATACAATATATTGATGGTAGGAACTCTTGGGTGCTGGGGATTAAAAGGGTTAAATTGAAGTGTATCCAGGGAGGTCAGGATGTGATGGCGGGGTCCTTATTGCTCAATACTCCAGGCACATAGCGAGCGCATTATACTGAGATCTGCAGCTGCATGTAATGTATAATCTGCTTCTAACGTTACAGGACATTCACTTCTGCCTTTCACAGAATTATCTTTATCCTCCTGGAACTCGTTCTAGGTCACAGGCAACACATGTGAGATGGGATCTTTTAAGGGTTAATGACCCAGCTTTTCCAGGTCCCTGTACATACACTGCTCAAAAAAATAAAGGGAACACTCAAATAACACATCCTAGATCTAAATGAATGAAATATTCTCATTGAATACTTTGTCTACAAAGTTGAATGTGCTGTCAACATAGTCACACAAAAATCATCAATGGAAATCAAATTTTTTAACCAATGGAGGCGTGGATTTTGAGAGACCCCCAAAATGAAAGTGGAAACAAGTCAAAATGAAAATCAAAACAAGACAAAATTAAAGTGGAAACAAGTCAAAATGATGCTCAGTATTGTGTGTGACCTCCACGTGCCTGTATGACCTCCCTACAACGCCTGGGCATGCTCCTGATGAGGTTGCGGATGTTCTCCTGAGGGATCTCCTCCAAGACCTGGACTAAAGCATCCGCCAACTCCTGGACAGTCTGTGGTACAACGTGACATTGGTGGATGGAGCGAGACATGCTGTCCCAGATGTGCTCAATCGGATTCAGGTCTGGGGAACGGGCGGGCCAGTCCATAGCTTCAATGCCTTCATCTTGCAGGAACTGCTGACACACTCCAGCCACGTAATACTGCCACGTGCATCAAGCTAAAATGGACACATGGCTGAATATATTAGACCGATATAGAAGAACAAAATTTATCTTCTCACTACTTCAAGGTAAAAATAGTATCTTGTTCGGTGCGGTGCACGAGCAAAGGTGTTGGCCGGTTCCCAGATGTGAATAAGGTAAGGTGGATCATTCCAGCATCCGCCAATATTCTAGAAGGCATCTCGGGGTTCAGAGGCTTCTATGTCTAGTTTTTGTTGTAGAAGGAAATTTGCTGAAGCTTTTAACCAAATTACCGTATGTATTTTACTACGAGTGTGGTGACTAGGAGGATAAGCCTGGCATCTGTCTGATGTTTGACCACAGCTATGCCGAGCAGAAAACATATTGAAATGCCCTCAGGTGGCAATTACTTGACTAAGGAAATGTAGATTTAAAGCCTAATTAGAGCAGAAATGCTACAAGCACTGTATTTAATCCCCAGTGCTTCAGAAAGAGAGGCTGAACAGGGAATATCAATATGGCTAAGCCATAATCTGCCCAGAGAGTGACTGGCCATGCTGCATCCTGTCCGTAACCTCCAAACCTGACCGAGGCGGACTTCTGACAGCCCACCCTCGCAGTTATCAGCAGTGCCAAACAATCGTAGGGTAGTTAGAAGGGAGAGGTTAAATGGAGTGTGCAAAATTGGGATAACATGGTTAGTTCCTGAAAATAAGTAGAAACCTGCCACACCTGTCCACAGGTTGTATCTGGCATTGCAGCTGGCTTGATTACTACTGTACCAGACACGACCTTTGGATAAGAGTGTCGTTGCTATGTTTTGTGTACGAAATGTACTTGTAAAATATATATATTTTGTACAAACAGACGTGTGTGTGTGAGTACATATGTATGTATGTGTGTGTGTATATATATATATATATATAATATATATATTATTATATATAATATTATATAATATATATATTATGGATGTTGCAGGCAGCAGATCACGGCGTCTCCAGACTCTGTCATGTCTATCACATGTGCTGAGTGTGATCCTGCTGCCTGCAACATCCTTCATCATGACTGGTTTTGCAGTGGGTCAGTAATGGTGTGGGGTGGCATTTCTTTGGAGGGGCACACAGCCCTCCATGTGCTTGTCAGAGGTAGCCTGACTGCCATTAGGTACCGAGATGAGAACCTCAGACCCCTTGTGAGACCATATGCTGGTGCGGTTGGCCCTGGTTCCTCCTAATGCAGGACAATGCCAGACCTCATGTGGCTGGAGTGTGTCAGCAGTTCCTGCAAGATGAAGGCATTGAAGCTATGGACTGGCCCGCCCATTTCCCAGACCTGTATCCAATTGAGCACATCTGGGACATCATGTCTCACAGCATCCAGCTATGTCACGTTGCACCACAGATTCTCCAGGTGTTGACGAATGCTTTAGTCCAGGTCTGGGAGGAGATCCCTCAAGAGAACGTCCGCAACCTCATCAGGAGCATGCCCAGGCGTTGTAGGGAGGTCATACAGGCACGTGGAGGCTACACACAATACTGAGCATCATTTTGACTTGTTTCCACTTTAATTTTGTCTTCTTTTGATTTTCATTTTGATTTGTTTCCACTTTCATTTTGGGGGATCTCTCCAAATCCAGGCCTTCATAGGTTCAAAAATTTGATTTCCATTGATGATTTTTTTTGTGATTATGTTGACAGCACATTCAACTTTGTACACAACAAAATATTCAATGAGAATATTTCATTCATTTAGATCTAGGATGTGTTATTTGAGTGGTCCCTTTATTTCTTTTGAGCAATATATATAATATATATATATTAGAAATGAGTAATCACACTTACAAGTTTTTTATACAATGAAGATCATTCTCTTCCATTGTTTCCTTTTGTTCTTCACAACTTTTGCCAATCACTGATACATTGAAATAACCCTTGCAATATCAACCCCCCCTTTTTCCTACCAGGAGTTTCTGTACATTATGGCCTCGGGTATATTTGCAGATGCCTGTGGTTCGATCGTGATGCTTCATTAGACTCAGTAGCTGACCGGCTCCTGATCTCTGTCAGTAACACAATGTGCTGAAGTCGAGTACGGTTGCTCATTAGAGCCATAGAATAAAGTTGTGCCCCTTATCCAATACAAGTTCTGGAGTTATCCCTGTCTGCCAAGCTATGACATTTTTTGTTTAATTTTTATTTTACTTCCCAGGATAGCTAGGTGAGAACATTATGGCCAGGGGGCTCACCACATTTCCCAGACTCTTAAAAGTAAAACATATTTACACTCCTTTGTTGTTTCTGTAAATTTTCCAATACTCTCCCAAAAAAACTAATTGAATGGCCACCACCTTGTTTTAGGGCCATCATTTTGTGCATACATTAATATAATCTTTCTCGGAAAATCAGGTTTTTGAAACGGAGCTCCATAACGCCAGCATAGACACAGTCTAAGTGATAAACCTCTCTCTGCCTGCAGCCACCACTAGAGGGAGCTTGTGATATACAATATCATTACTGTGATCAATAAATTCTAGATAGTATGCAGTGAGTTACCTCTAGTGGTGACTGGAGGTTGTGAAAAATGTAGGATTGAAACTTTTTTTTTAAATCGTTTTTATGTTAATAAAACCTAATTACTAGATAAATGGCTTACAGTTTTCTATGATTTTTTCCAAGATCTCTGTTGTCAGCAAATGAAAAGACTTTTGTGTATTGTCAGTGGCCTTACACCTGTACAATAGTCCTGCTCTCAGTAGATATAGTTGTATCCAGTTTAGACTATCCTCTGTGACCAACACAGCCTGAAACATTGCTGCAAAATTACAGAGCGTTTTGTGCGTTTTATTGTCAAACTACTGTGTTTTCTCTTTTTAAATCATAATGACAACCCAAAACATCCAAATGACCCTGATCAAAAGTTCACATACCCCATTTCTTAATACCGTGTATTGCCTGCTCTAACATCAATGACAGCTTGAAGCCTTTTGTGGTAGTTGTGGATGAGGTTCTTTATTTTCTCAGATGGTAAAGCTGCCCACTATTCTTGGCAAAAAGCCTCCAGTTTCTGTAAATTCCTGGGTTGTCTAGCATGAACTTTGTGCTTGAGATCTCCCCAGAGTGGCTCAATGATATTCAGTTCAGGAACTGAGATGGCCACTCCAGAACCTTCACTTTGTTCTGCTGTAGCCAATGACAGGTCGACTTGGCCTTGTGTTTTGGATCGTTGTCATGTTGAAATGTTCAAGTACGTCCCATACGCAGCTTCCGGGCTGATGATTACAAATTTGCCTCCTGTATTTGCTGATAACATGCTGCATTCATCTTTCCTTCAACTTTGACCACTTTTCCTTTTTAGCTCACACATCCCTAAAATATCAGCGATCCACCTCCGTGCTTTACAGTAGTAATGGTGTTCCTTTCATCATATGCCTTGTTGACCTCTCTCCAAATGTAACGTTTTTGGTTGTGGCCAAAAAGTTCAATTTTGGTCTTATCACTCCAAATTACCTTGTTCCAGAATTTTGAGGCTTGTCTCTGTGCTGTTTTGCGTATTGTAGGTGAAATACTTTGTGGCATTTTCACAGTAATGGCTTTCTTCTGGTGACTCGACCATGCAGCCCATTTTTCTCCAAGTGCCTCCTTATTGTGCATCTTGAAACAGCCACACTGCTAGGTTTCAGAGAGTCCAGTATTTCAGCTGATGTTATTTGTGGGTTTTTCTTTGCATCCCGAACAATTTTCCTGGCAATTGCGGACAAAATTTTTGTTGGTCTACCTGAATGAGGTTTTGTTTTTACAGAGCTCCTGATTTTTCCATTTGTTAATCACAGTTTGAACGCTGCTGACTGGTATTATCAATTCCTTGGATATCTTTTTGTATCCCTTTCCTGTTTTATACAGTTCAACTATTTTTTCCTGTAGATCCGTTGACAATTCTTTTGCTTTCCCCATGACTCACAATCCCGAAATGTCAGTGGCTGGATGAAAGATGCAAGAGTCTGTCTGGATCCCAGAAACTCACTCAGCTTTTATGCACACACACTGATTTCAAGCAAACAAGTCACAGGTGAGGATGTTACCTTTAGTAGCCATTCAAACCCATTTGTGTCAACTTCTGTGCGTGTTATCAGGCCAAAATCACCAGGGTATGTAAACTTTTGATCAGGGTCAGTTGGATGTTTTGGGTTGTCCTTATGATTTAAAAAGAGAAAATACAGTAGTTTGACAATAAATGGCTTCACCAACTACTAACCATGAGTGGAGAAAAAGTTTTGGTTTTATCATTCATATTCTCTGAAAAAAAGGCCAAGAAAGCAAAAATTCTGCCGGGTTATATAAACTTTTGAGCACAACTGCATATTCCCATTTTCATAGTTGATTAATGTCTGATGGTACTTTTACAGTTTGACAATTATTAAAATTTGCAGCTGCTGTTGAGATATTAATACTTTACTTTTTTTTTTTGCTTACAGCTGGTTGCTTAGGAGACTGACCACCATTGTGATCTAGCTTGCAAGCACTATGCTGATGCTGATTAGGAGTTAATGGCGCGCTCCAGCGAGTCTGCTCAATTTCAAAACCGGGCTTACAAGCTCAGTAGAAAAGTGCTTGCAGCGCTCTAGCTGTAGTGGTCGGTCTCCAAGGCAATAAGCTGTAAACAAAACGGAGGGAGGATATTAAAGGGGTTGTCCGGTCAAAACCGACAAGACTGCAGTCACTCTGTGTGTGCTGCGGGAATTCGCCTGATTCATACCTGGAACCAGAGGGTATGTATGAGTTATACATACTCCCGGCCAGTAACGCGGACATTAGTGGGTGTGGCTACGCTACATACAAGTGTATGGAGAGCAATGCTGCGCCCACTGGCCGGCAGTATGTATTATATAACTCGCAAAGAGTGACTGCAGACTTATTGGTTTGGACCGGACAGTAAATTGCATAATTGCTTGTATTTACAAGAACTATTTCACAATACCCATTTATGAAGATGGGAATAACCCTTTAACTCAGCACACTGGATAACATTATAGAAAACCCTCAGTTCCGAATAGAACTAGTTACATATAAACCTAGATTGATGATTTAAAAAAAAAAAAAAGTGTCAGATGTAACGTTGTCATCACTTTCTGCTTTCAGGGTCGCTGCACTGTCGGGCATCGTATATATTGTGACCTTGGTCTGAGACCTCTTACATTTCTTGTATACACTTTCTGCTTGGATGCAGTGACTATGCTGCTGTTTACTCTTTTCCATAGTGTCTCACTTGGCAGAGACGATCGTGTTTACCCGACGGTGCACAAGGCTCCCACATGTCCCATCTATAAATGGAAACCTTACCCTGCCTAGTCCTGCCCCATCGGGACCTACTATACATGCGAGTCTCGTTAGTGCTGGTTATTGCTGATTTATGTGGCTGACCCCCATGGTGCTGGAGGGGGAAGACCGGTACAGATTCCCTGCAGCGTCGGGGTTACTGAGTAACGACCTCTGTAGGAGCTATAATTGTGATAAAACAGTTGTCACCCAGCTTTTCCAGGACCAGATCTACACTTTGTAAGAAGTCCCTTTATCTCCATGCTCAACTGTTGGACCATAACTTACGTCCCACGGGCCCTATAGAAATGATGAACTGTTGCCGCTGGATAAGCCTACATTGTGTTGTGCTCTGCCGCGTCTGATCTGCATCTCGTATAATCTTCATATCAGACAAATGGGGTCGGGGTGAAGGGTTTGCAATGAATTCCAGTGACGTTGTGGAATTGAACCTCAATGTCATGGACGCTTGCAGCAAGAGCACTGGCTCAGGCCCATAAATACATATGGGGGGAAAGGCTTAGCATTTCATATGTAAAATGAAAATATTTAGAGTTGAGAGTCCTCAGTGGTTGATACCTTTTAATGGCTAACTGAAAAGATGGTAACAAATTGCAAGCTTTCGAGACTACTCAGGTCTCTTCATCAGGCTGAACTAATACAAAATCTGAAGAATCACATATTTATACACAAAAACACAGAAAAAATGCAATAGGTAAGACAAGTGACGTGAAGCAGAATAGTCATTATGGCAGAGGGATGAGCATAAATATTGGAACAATTCATAGATAAGGAGAGAAAGTTTTATTACCCTCTGATTGGGGTCTGGTAATGTTTTGTGATGTTTTCACAGGGTATTTGGAGTAAATTCCTTAATTGATGTAATAGGCCATAAAACCATGTGACAGGTTCATTCCAGCATTAAGAGTGTCAAAGGTCACCATCAATTTGTATTCGCAAATTCTTCTCTGCCTCTGAGATGTGAATCTGCTTCTTAGTACCAGTATTTTCATATCTGACATGCTATGATCAGGGGAGCAAAAATGTTTTGCCACAGGTAGATCCATTCTTTTTTCTCTTATTGCGTGGCGATGAGAATTCATCCTTGTTCTCAGTTTTTGCCCGGTCTCCCCCACATACAGACCCCCAGTTGGACATTTAGTACATATAATTAGGTACACAACATTAGATGTGATGCAGCTGAAAGTACCTGGTATCTTGTAGTCCTGATGTGAGTTGGGGATCTTTATCTTGTCCGTGGTCATTATAAATGGACAGGTTTTGCATTTCTTCTGATTGCAAGGCAAGGTTCCTGCAGCTGTTGGGGAGGACAGGGAACTTCTGACAATGATGCTTCTTAGATTTGGGGCTGCCTAAAACACAGTAGTGGGGGGTCTGGAAATATGGATTGTAACCGGGCATCTTTTTGTAGTAAAGGTTGTAGTTTCCGTGCAGCTCCCCTTAGCACCTCCAGATTTGGATTGTAGGTGACCACTAACTGTATATGTAAAATGAGTCATTCTTTATAGGGGATCCTCATCCTACACAGGGGATCTCCCTAGTTAAGATCCTGTCTCACTGCGTTTGTCAGTCAGGACTCAGGGAAAGCTGGATAACAGCTCTGATGGTTGGCTTGTTTATAGTCACTCAGCTTTCCTAGAGTCACCAATAGCTTTTCCGCCTAGTGAAGCTGATTTTTAAATCTGGTATTCCTGTAAATCTGGTTGTCAGCCAATATTGCTACCATTAAAGGAAGTTGGTCATCCCCAAACCTGTCCAGAAAAGTTTTATTTGACATGTAAATTGGGGCTGCTTGTTGCTACCCATGGCGAGCCCAAGGGCCCTGTGCACCATTAGCATGATTACTAGTGCTCGGTGTCCCGCGTGCACACTGGCACTGCAGTGCTAGTGCGCATGCGTTGTTCTTCCTCACTCCTGACGTGACTGAAGCGAGTGGCCGCTACAGTCTGGTGCGAGGAAGGAAGGCGCACACGCACTGACACACACTGGGCTCCAGGACAGTGTGCCCGCGACAAGCAAGCACTATCAAGCTTAGGGGCAGTGCACCTCATGCTAATAGTGAACATGGCCCTTGGGTTTGCTAAGGAAGCACTGAGGAACCCTGATTTACATATTACCTTTATTTTTCTTCTTGACAGCAAAAGCAGTAAAATCCACAGTACAGGCCACGTTTGTGTAGGAACTAAGTCCTTAATATGACTGCACTAGGAGATTAATTGAAGTTTTGGGGGTGACAGACTGCCTTGAAAGTTCTTAAAGGGGGCTGTCTACACGTTTCCATCTGGGTAATATGGGAATAGTGGGATTTATCTTTGTAGGGGTCTCAGTAAGTAATGGCCTAATGTGTGACCCCAATGGTCCTGAGACTGACGAGGCCTCAGTATTGCGTTCACACCAGTGTTTCCCACCACAGTGACGCTTCTGTGCCACCCGCTGAGGTAAATCGGTCAGCTGTGCGCCCATTCACACTCTCGCATCCCAAAGTGGTGAAGTATCTTGGTGACAGGCCATCTTCTGAGGTGATTTATGGCTTAGGGAGGCTGACAACCCACTGTGGAAGTTATAGTTTTGGTCCTTTTGGTAGTCACCCAGCCTGCCCAGGGTCACATGAAAATTCATTGTCTATTTTTCAAATAACTTTGTAGAAAAGGACGACCCGAAGATTCCTATGCGGTGGTTTACCTCGCCTGGCTAATGGAAAACTCCTCGGGCAGCGTTCGTGTAAACAGCCGCCGAGGCGCGTGACATAACCGCCAACCGGATCACGTCTGCTACATCTACTATTCCCTTTAGCTTGCCAACCACAAAGATCTCTATTCTTTGTACATCTCGGCCCGGGGGAAATCTGTTTCTATTTTTCTGTTTTGGTTAAGATGTATTTTAGAGTTGTCACTTGCCCCCTCCCCCCCACCGTCTCCTCCCTCGGGAAATTAAAATGGCTGCCCCATTATAACAGGTTGTCATGGATACCGTTGCTCGCAAACTGTAGTGAGATATAAACTTTTACAAAAAATAAAGTAACGATTTATGTAAAAAAAAAAGAGCGAAAGATGGTGAAGAAGACGAATCTTAATGCGATTGCCTTCAGGGGATTTTTTGCTAAGCGCTCGCCGGTTGACATATCACACCGGGCGGCCAATCCAGTGTTCAGCACTTTCTAGATAAAGGTTCCTGGTTAGCAATGACTGAGAGGACGGAACTCTCTTAAAGGGACATGCTTAAATATTTAAAGGAATTGCATTTTTTGTGATTGTCTAATTTGTTCCTATTATGGGTCCAGGAATTATTTACGGTAGTTGTAAAAAAAAAAAAAATAACCAAACAAACTAATCTTTATTATCCTACCTTGGGTCTGGTACTGTGTCTCTAGCATTGCCCTGGTGTCTGTGGTTTGGTGCTGCAGTCAATCATGGAGATCAACGACTCGTGCTGTCAACATCGGTGATTTGCTGCAGCGCTTAACATGATGTTACCACTGCAGCCAAACTATAGACCAGACCAGTGGCAGTGATGCAGCACATGGGAAGGGTAAGTAAATCTCGGGTTTGTTATGTGTTTATGGGGAAAAAGTTTGGTGAAAGAAGATAAACCTTTTAAGCTCCATTCGAGGACTCCACTAAAATTGACCAAAAATTCCACTTTTATTCATATCTTAATATTTTTGTGGTCCAATTTGCTGCACCGTGCCATTGAATCCAGGAATGTTTGGAGATATGCCTTAAAAGGATTGTACATGATTACCAAAAAAAAATCTATTTTCTCCCCTAAATAGTGCCACACCTTTGTCTACAGGCTGTGTGCGGTATTGCAGCCCATCTCCATTCACTTTAATGGAGCCTCGCTGGAAAACGCAACTGCCTGATAGGTATGGCGCTGATTTTGGCAGAAACCTCCATGTTTTAATAGGATGGGACAGACGTTGATGGTGCCATCTCTCTCCAGCGTCCCATTGCCGCCATTTGTGCTGTCTATATCTGAAGTATGGCACTTTGTTATGAGCTTTGGGTATACCTCATCCTCTTTCTTTTCCAGTTGCAGTGGGTGTGAGGTGGGAGTTCTCCCCGAAGTCGCCCCCCGCAGGAGGATTGAGCCAGGAAGAAGATGCAGTAACCGTCTGAATAGCTTGAACCGCAAGCAGAGAAGAATGAACAGTGAGGAGGAGTTTTTCGATGCCGTCACAGGTAAATAGAGGGCACTTCTGAGGTCACAAATTGGTGTGAGAGGTGAAAAGATGAGCGGCGTTGAACCACACATCACAATGTAGAAGATTTACTGGAAACTAGCGTAGAATTCCCCCTGGGACATGGTGCAGTTCAATATTGGGCCAAAAAGACGTGTCCCAGGGATTGTCTTACATGTCCTTAAACATAGAGATTTCTGGTGGCAGATCCCGTTGAATATATCAGGACGCATCTGCAGTCTGTTTACTGGGACTAGGCTTAAACAATTGGGCAGGTCTGAAGGTTACTTGTTGTTTGTCCCCAACATAAGTGACAACACACGAACGCCGCTTGTCCCCTTCACTGAAGTAACATGCACGATAGTGCGGAGGAGAGACAGCAGATGAGTGTACACTTGTTTACTTTTTGCTCTTGCATAATCCCTGATTGATCGCGGTATGGTGTTTTTACAGCGGCTCTTCAGGCGACTCCTTCTGGCGGAGCTTCAGAGGAAGATTGCAGTGCCTGGCATTTAAAGAGCCAATGTTCAGGCTGTTGCCAATAGCCTTGGCCATCGGACAATTACAATGATAATGTTATTTGCCCCATTTGTTCTCACCATTTATTTTATGCCACCTCAGTTCCATCTATAAATTTCCTCCTCTTATTATAGGAAGTTGGGTCAAATAATCTCCAGTCTGACAACCAGTCCAGTACATTGACTAATGTGTGTACAGGAAGTCAGTCTGTGACTTCCTGTGATCAACCTGATGACATCATCATCTATCAGATCTTTTGTGGCAGCTGTGACTCCCCCTCATCCAGTTCCCCCTACCCTCCCTATTCCTTTGTAAGTTTCCCCTGCAGCTAAGTAGATTGGTGAAGAGCTATGAAACTAATAGACAGACTTCCTTTCTATAGCAACCAATCATACGACAGGTCTCGTCTCATTTTGTATCCTGCTCTTGATAAATGAAAGCTGCTCTGTGATTGGTCACTTTTTGTGTTTGCCCAGATTTATAAAACTGTTTGTTTCTGCTTTAATAAGGGAGCATTGATAGTAGGTGAGACCAGCAGAGTATACACAGACACATCTGTATACATCACATAGGATATCCCAACACGATTGTATACATCGCCACATAGAAGACTCTGCTGTGTATACATCACAAAGAATACACTTAGCTGTATATACATTACATAGGTGACAGAGACTGCCATATATACACCACATAAGATACACCAAGATGGCTGAATATACCCCATATAGGAGACACTGAGATTCTGCTGTGCATACATCACATAGGAGACACTGGGTTTGCTGTGTATACATAACATAGGAGACGCTGAAATTGATGTGTATACATCAAAGGATACATTGGGGTTACTTTTTGTAGTTCACATATTTTAAACTAAGGCTGCGGTATATTCATCACATAGAATACGCAGGAAGGGCTGCTGTATATACATCACATAGGAGACACTGGGGCTGCTGTATATACATCACATAGGAGACACTGGGGCTGCTGTATATACATACCATAGGGGACACTAAATTTACAGTGTATACAATAGAGGGTACACTGAAGCTGATGTGTATTCATCACAAAGGATACACTGAAGTTGCTGTGTGTACATCACATAGGATACACTGGGGCTGCTGTATATACTTCACATAGGAGACACTGGGGCTACTGTATATACATCACATAGGAGAAACAGAGGCTGCTGTATACAATGGGGGAAATAAGTATTTGATCCCAATGGTAGTTTAATTTTAACATTGAGAGATAGAATTTCAAAAATAAAATCCAGAAAATCACGTTGTATAAATTTATTTGCATTTTGCAGTGAGAAATAAGTGTTTGATCCCCTACCAACCATTAAGATTTCTGGCTCCTACAGACCAGTTAGACGCTCCTAATCAACTCGTTATCTGCATTAAAGACAGCTGTCTTAGATAGTCACCTTTATAAATGACTCCTGTCCACATACTCAGTCAGACTCTAACCTCTACAACATGGGCAAGACCAAAAAGCTTTCTAAGGATGTCAGGGACAAGATCATAGACCTGCATAAAGCTGGAATAAGTTACAAAACCATAAGTAAGACGCTGGGTGAGAAGGAGACTACTGTTGGTGCAATAGTAAGAAAATGGAAGAAAAACAAAAGGACTGTCAATGAAAATCGATCTGGCGCACCATGCAAAATCTCACCTCGTGTGGTATCCTTGATCATGAGGAAGGTGAGAGATCAGCCTAAAACTACACAGGGGGAACTTGTTAATGATCTCAAGGCCGCTGGGACCTGTTGTGAATAGGCTGGAAATGAGTTCTGAGCAGAAGCTCCCTCTGGTGGTTACAAACGGTACTGGACTGTCCAGTGAAGATATTGAGGATTGGGAATCAGGTGTTACTGACTGGTCTTATATAAGGGAGTCGCCTTCCCATCAGGGTTGCCGGTGATCAATTGTTCTGGTCTCAATCCTTGATTCCTGTTTCCTTGGTAGCCTGCTGTGTCGTTTCTAAATCTCCTGCTAACAGATAAGACATTTTCTTCTTTTTGTTTTTGTGCTTGATTTTTGCATTTTGTCCTGCACTTCTGTGGGGGCCTTCAGGGTCTCCTCTGGGGGCTTTTGCCCTCTCAGTTCAGTTCAGCCACTGATGTTTGTACATTTGCTTTTTCCAGTTTTTTCAGTGGCTGCTGTTTTGTTTTTGGTTACACCAGAGAACTAATTTAGGTGGTAGAGGTCGTGTGATCTCAGGTGTTTTTGTAATTAGTAGAGTTGGTGCTTTTCAGGGTTTTTTGGGATTGCAGTAAGTGCCCTTCCTATCCTTTTCTATTTAGTAAGTTTGGGCCCCAACGTTTGCTCATACTATTTTCTGTCTGTGTCAGTATTTCTTCTTGTCTAACCGCCATTACATGTTTGGGGGCTTTCTATGTTCTTTGGGGATCTGCTCGGGGCAGATAGCTTTCCTCTTTCTATCTTTAGGTGTAGTTAGTTTCTCAGACTGTGACGAGGCGTCTAGGACCAACGTAGGAACGCTCCACGGCTGCCTCTAGTTGTGGTGGTTAGTCAGGGTACTGCAATCTCATAGTTTCCAACTGCTCTGGTGTATTTCCTTTTTGCCTGCTCTCCTCAGCTACCAAATCATAACAGGGACCAGTCACTAAGAAATCCATTGGTAACACATTACGTCGTAAAGGTTTAAAATCGCCGTGTTTGGAGGAAGAGAAATTCTGCCTGTGACCCATAGAACACCGTCCCCACTGTCAAGCATGGAGGTGGAAACATTATTGTTTGGGGTGTTTCTCTGACTGCACAGGGCACAGGACTATTTCACCGCATCAATGGGAGAATGCATGGAGCCATATACCATAAACTCCTGAGTGACAATGTCCTTGGGTCGTGGCTGGGTCTTCCAGCAAGAAAATGACCCAAAACATACAGCCAAGGCAACAAAGGAGTGGCTCAAAAAGAAGCACATAAGTTCATGGAGTGGCCTAGCCAGTCTCCAGACCTTAATCCCATAGAAAACTTATGGAGGGAGTTGAAGCTCCGAGTTGCCAAGCGACAGCCTCAATTGAGAGATGATCTGCAAAGACTGGTGGACCAAAATTCCTCCTGACATGTGCGCAAACCTCATCATCAACTACAAAAAACGTCTGCTGTGCTCGCCAACAAGGGTTTTGTCACCAAGGAACAAATACTTATTTCTCACTGCAAAATACAACTAAATTTATAAAATTTATACAATGTGATTTTCTGGATTTTATTTTCGATATTCTATCTCTCAAAGTTAAAATTAACCTCCCCTTAAAATTATAGACTGTTCATGTCTTTGTCAGTGTGCAAACGTACAAAATTAGCAAGGAATCAAATACTTATTTCCCCCACTGTATATGTCACATAAGGGACACCAAAATTGTTGTGTATACATTATAGGATACAATGAAGCTGCTGTGTATTCATCACATAGGAGACACTGGGGCTGCTATATATACATCACATAGGAGACACTGGGGCTGCTGTATATACATCACATAGGAGAAACTGGGGCTGCTGTTTATACATCACATAGGAGACACTGGGGCTGTTGTATATACATCACATAGGAGACACTGGGGCTGCTGGGTATACATCACATAGGAAACACTGGGCTGCTGGGTATACATCACATAGGAGACACTGGGCTGTTGGGTATACATCACACAGGAGACACTGGGGCTGCTGTATATACATCACAAAGGATACACTGGGACTGCTGTATATACGTCACATAAGGGACACTAAAATTGCTGTGTATACATTATAGTATACACTGAAACTGCTGTGTATACATCACAAAAGATACAATGTAGCTGCTGTGTGTACATCACATAGGATACACTGGGGTTGCTGTATATACATCACATAAGAGACACTGAAATTGATGTGTGTATATATACAGTACAGACCAAAAGTTTGGATACACCTTCTCATTCAAAGATTTTTCTGTATTTTCATGACTATGAAAATTGTACATTCACACTGAAGGCATCAAAACTATGAATTAACACATGTGGAATTATACATTACACTTTACAAAAAAGTGTGAAACAACTGAAAATATGTCCTATATTCTAGATTCTTCAAAGTAGCCACCTTTGCTTTGATTACTGCTTTGCACGCAGAAAAGGTGAACGGCTGGACTCTACATGCCTAGTTCCCACCGTGAAGCATGGAGGAGGTGTGATGGTGTGGGGGTGCTTTGCTGGTGACACTGTTGGGGCTTTATTCAAAATTGAAGCTGTGAGCTGTCCAGCTCACCCCAAACCATCTCGATTGGGTTCAGGTCTGGTGACTGTGGAGGCCAGGTCATCTGGCATAGCACCACAACACTCTCCTTCTTGGTCAGATGCCCTTACACAGCCTGGAGGTGTGTTTGGGGAAATTGTCCTGTTGAAAAATAAATGATGGTCCAACTAAACGCAAACCGGATGGAATAGCATGCTGCTGCAAGATGCTGTGGTAGCCATGCTGGTTCAGTATGCCTTCAATTTTGAATAAATGCACAAAGTGTCACCAGCAAAGCACCCCCACACCATCACACCACCTCCTCCATGCTTCACGGTGGGAACCAGGCATGTAGAGTCCATCCGTTCACCTTTTCTGCTTGCAAAGCAGTAATCAAAGTAAAAGGTGGCTACTTTGAAGAACCTAGAATATAAGACATATTTTCAGTTGTTTCACACTTTTTTGTAAAGTGTAATGTATAATTCCACATGTGTTAATTCATAGTTTTGATGCCTTCAGTGTGATTCTACATTTTTCATAGTCATGAAAATACAGAAAAATCGTTGAATGAGAAGGTGTGTCCAAACTTTTGGTCTGTACTGTATGTCACATGAAACTATGCTCTGTACATCACAAAGATTACCCTGAGACGCTGCATCATGGGAAATGTAGTCGGCATTAGGATACCATTTTTGAGAGCAAGACAAAATCAAGATGTCAGACAACTCATACATGGCTCATCAACTACAACAGGTAAACACAAGGGACGTACCATAATATCTCTATCATTTAATAATGGCTTGTTCTCTGATTTTTATTTATGCTGAGTGCTTCATTTTGAGTGCAGCATATTTATATATCATGCAAATTGATGTTTGTACTTAAAGCAGGTTCGCCTACAGTTTCATGTTGGTCTCCTCTATGTGACATTGACCCATAGTGCTGTTCATCTTCAGCCTCCTGGTTTATGAGTACTATTCCAAATTTACAGAGACATTTAGACAGGTAGAGCCGCCTGAAAAAAGGGATGGCATCATCTGCAAAATTCTGAAAACCGATTTGCGTTTCAGTGTCCATTGAAAGCTACATCATGTGTGATCCACTGTGGTACAGTAATGGTTTCCATTTGAGAAGGACACTCGGCATGTCCTAGAATATTGAGAGTTAGTCTGGGGGTCACAGGTCGCTATTCATAGCTAGCAGTACTTGACAGGGCACTTCTTGGGTTGAATTGTTTGGGATAATAAGTGCACCTCCCAAAGAATGGTGCTCACCTTATCAGCTTGTGTGGAGGCACAACAACCTATGCATTTTTTCTTTGGAAGAGATCCTTTGAATGCATCCAACCATTGATGATTGCAATATTGATCATGTGGAATAAGAAATGTGGGTAAATCCCACCCGAAAACTCCCAGGATGTTGTGCTTTTCCAATACACAAATGTCTAATACAATACATTGCTTCAGTCCTATATTTGCTTAATAAATAACGTGTTTTAGGGTGTTTGTACCTCTTTTTCAGATCATGAATAACCTTGTGCAGTCCAACTATTTATACCCAACATTTAAAACCCAATCACATTGGTGCTTTGTTTTCATTATTCCTTATGTTGTGTAGAGAAAACATCACAAACGATCGGATACGGTCATCAGCATCACTACCAGCCTTTTCAGAATTGGTCAGCGGTAGGTGGAACCTTACACCATTGGCAGTCTTCTTAGCCCCCGCTTCTGTATTCAGCGTCAGTACCGCTCTTGGCTCCATATTAGCTTTATGTAGGGGGGCACGGTACTAAACAATGGTCCTACATAGTTATGCACAGAGATCACCACAAATGCCCATGCGCCCGGGCATCTCAGATACAGTAAATGTTTTGTCCCCTGTGGATGTGAACATGTGATGTAGTTTATCTTATGTGTTAAGAAATATTTTATAGTGCAATGTGAGCCTGTCGGGAGGTTTTCTCTACACAACAAAAGAAATAATACAAGTGAAGAACCAAAGCAGGCCAGACATTTTTAGTTAGATTAAAGGGAATCTGTCAGCAGGATTTTATCCTCCAAAATGTCACATAGTCAGTGATCTGTCTGTAAAGGGGAGAAGGCGGCACTGGGGAAGGAATAGAGCAGGAGAGACGGACTTTTGGGAAATGCTTTAGTTTTAGTGCCATCAAGAATGCTTCCTTGTCTGGCGATTTCTCGGTATCTGAAGAACAGCCTGACTACCTAACAGTTTGTGCGGACTTGTCTTTAGAAAAAGTCATACAGAACACGCACATACAGTGGGTACGGAAAGTTTTCAGACCCCTTTAAATTTTTAACTGTTTGTTTTATTGCCATAGCCATTTGGTAAATTCAAAAAAGTTCATTTTTTTTCTCATTAATGTACACTCTGCACCCCATATTGACTGAAAAAAAAACAGAAATGTAGAAATATTTGCAAATTTATTAAAAAAGAATAACTGAAATATCACTTGGTCGTAAGTATTCAAACCCTTTGCTCACTATTGCGTAGAAGCGCCCTTTTGAGCTACTACAGCCATGAGTGTTCTTGGGAATGATGCAACAAGTTTTTCACACTTGGATTTGGGGATCCTTTGCCATTCTTCCTTGCAGATCCTCTCCAGTTCCGTCAGGTTGGATGGTGAACGTTGGTGGACAGCCATTTTCAGGTCTCTTCAGAGATGCTCAATTGGGTTTAGGTCAGGGCTCTGGCTGGGCCAGTCAAGAATGGTCACAGAGTTGTTCTGAAGCCATTCCTTTGTTATTTTAGCTGTGTGCTTAGGGTCATTGTCTTGTTGGAAGGTGAACCTTCGGCCAAGTCTGAGATCCAGAGCACTCTGGAAGAGGTTTTTATCCAGGATATCTCTGTACTTGGCCACATTCATGTTTCCTTCAATTGCAACCAGTCGTCCTGTCCCTGCAGCTGAAAAACACCCCCATAGCATGATGCTGCCACCACCATGTTTCACTGTTGGGATTGTATTGGGCAGGTGATGAGCAGTGCCTGGTTTTCTCCACACATACCGCTTAGAATTATCATCAAAAAGTTCTATCTTCGTCTCATCAGACCAGAGAATCTTATTTCTCATAGTCTGAGAGTATTTCATGTGTTTTTTTAGCAAACTATGCGGGCTTTCATATATCTGGCACTGAGGAAAGACTTCCGTCGGGCCTCTCTGCCAAAAAAGGCTCAACTTGTGGAGGGCTGCAGTGATAGTTGACTTTGTGGAACTTTCTCCCATCTCCCTACTGCATCTGTGGAGCTCAGCCACAGTGATCTTGGGGTTCTTCTTTACCTCTCTCACCTAGGCTCTTCTCCCTCAATTGCTCAGTGTGGCTGGACGGCCAGGTCTAGGAAGACGTCTGGTGGTCCCAAACTTCTTCCATTTAAGGATTATGAAGGCCAATGTGCTCTTAGGAACCTTGAATACTGCAAGAATTCTTTTGTAACCTTGACCAGATCTGTGCCTTGCCACAATTCTGTCTCTGAGCTCCTTGGCCAGTACCTTTGACCTCATGATTCTCATTTGGTTTGACATGCACTGAGCTGTGAGGTCTTATATAGACAGGTGTGTGTCTTTACAAATCAAGTCCTATCAGTTTTAATTAAACACAGCTGGACTCCAATGAAGGAGTAGAACCATCTCAAGGAGGATCACAAGGAAATGGACAGCATGTGACTTAAATATGAGTGTCTGAACAAAGGGTCTGAATACTTATGACCATGTGATATTTCAGTTTTTCTTTTTTAATTTGCAAAAAATTCTAAGTTTCTGTTTTTTTCAGTCAAGATGGGGTGCAGAGTGTATATTAAAAAGAAAAAAATGAACTTTTTTGAATTTACCAAATGGCTGCAATGAAGCAAAGAGTGAAAAATTTAAAGGGGTCTGAATACTTTCGGTACCCACTGTATAAACAATTGGGAGGGGGGTTACAGGCTGACAGAATATCTTTTCATTATTCTAATACAGTTAAAAAGTTTATTCACCCCACTATGTAGATTTAGTTTATCAACATTTGCAAATTTTGTGCCGTTGGTTTAATATTGCAAGTCAATGGAGAACAGTTTAAATATCTCAAAACTAATAGAATGAGTGGTTTCTCCAAATTAAACACGAAAGGCCACTTTTGCTGAATTGTCCAGTCTCAGAATTACTCGCCCTTTACATGTCAAGCGTCCTTTGTACATACAGAGAACCACTTTGCTTCAGAACCACTTTGCTGTCAAGCATGGCGAGACACCATCTTTTAGAAGCGTTCCTGAGAAATCTTAGTCCATTCCTCATTGGCAGTGGCCTCCAGTTAAATAATAATCTTGTGTTAGCTGCTGTACCTGCTTTCTTCAAACTACACCAAAAATGATCTATTCGGTTTATATCTCGTGACTATAATGGCCTCTTGAGAGTCTTCCTGAACTTCCTCTAAAAATAAGCTTTTGTGGACTTGGGTATTCTAGGAATTATTGTCCTGTTGGAAGGTCCAACGATACTCAAACCTCAGCTTTTTCACAAAAGGCATGATGTTTTCTCCTAAGATTCCTGTTGCCTGATTGAATCCATCTTGTCCTCCATATGCTGCAGATTTTGAGTACCAGAGGAAGTCTAGCAATCCAAGAGTATCGCCGAGCCCCCGCCATGGTTCACTGTAGGCATCACCGAGCCCCAGCCATGCTTCGCTGTAGGCATCACTGAGCCCCAGCCATGCTTCGCTGTAGACATCACCGAGCCCCAGCCATGCTTCGCTGTAGGCATCACCGAGCCCCAGCCATGCTTCGCTGTAGGCATCACCGAGCCCCAGCCATGCTTCACTGTAGGCATCACCGAGCCCCAGCCATGCTTCGCTGTAGGCATCACCGAGCCCCAGCCATGCTTCGCTGTAGGCATCACCGAGCCCAGCCATGCTTCGCAGTAGGCATCACCGAGCCCCAGCCATGCTTCACTGTAGGCATCACCGAGCCCCAGCCATGCTTCACTGTAGACATCACCGAGCCCCAGCCATGCTTCGCTGTAGGCATCACCGAGCCCAGCCATGCTTCGCTGTAGGCATCACCGATGCCCCAGCCATGCTTGCTGTAGGCATCACCGACCCCAGCAATACTTCGCTGTAGGCATCACCGAGCCCCAGCCATGCTTCGCTGTAGGCATCACGAGCCCCAGCCATGCTTCGCTGTAGGCATCACCGAGCCCAAGCATGCTTCGCTGTAGGCATCACCGAGCCCCAGCCATGCTTCACTGTAGGCATCACCGAGCCCCAGCCATGGTTCACTGTAGGCATCACCGACCCCAGCCATGCTTCATGTAGGCATCACCGAGCCCCAGCCATGCTTCACTGTAGGCATCACCGTGCCCCAGCCATGCTTGCTGTAGGCATCACCGAACCCCAGCAATACTTCGCTGTAGGCATCACCGAGCCCCAGCCATGCTTCTGTAGGCATCACGAGCCCCAGCCATGCTTCGCTGTAGGACATCACCGACCCAGCTACTTCGCTGTAGGCATCACCGAGCCCCAGCCATGCTTCTGTAGGCATCACCGAGCCCCAGCCATGCTTCCTGTAGGCATCACCGACCCCAGCATACTTCGTGTAGGCATCACCGAACCCCAGCCATGCTTCTGTAGGCATCACCGGCCCCAGCCATGCTTGCTGTAGGCATCACCGAACCCCAGCAATACTTAGCTGTAGGCATCACCGAGCCCCAGCCATCTTTCTGTAGGTATCACGAGCCCCAGCCATGCTTCGCTGTAGACATCACCGAACCCCAGCAATACTTCGCTGTAGGCATCACCGAGCCCCAGCCATGCTTTCTGTAGGCATCACCGAGCCCCAGCCATGCTTGCTGTAGGCATCACCGAGCCCCAGCAATACTTCGCTGTAGGCATCACCGAACCCCAGCCATGCTTTCTGTAGGCATCACCGAGCCCCAGCCATGCTTGCTGTAGGCATCACCGAACCCCAGCAATACTTAGCTGTAGGCATCACCGAGCCCCAGCCATACTTTCTGTAGGTATCACTGAGCCCCAGCCATGCTTCGCTGTAGGCATCACTGAGCCCCAGCCATGCTTCGCTGTAGACATCACCGAGCCCCAGCCATGCTTCGCTGTAGGCATCACCGAGCCCCAGCCATGCTTGCTGTAGGCATCACCGAACCTCAGCAATACTTCGCTGTAGGCATCACCGAGCCCCAGCCATGCTTTCTGTAGGCATAATCGAGCCCCCGCCATGCTTCGCTGTACCCATCACCAAGCCCCCCCGCCATGATTCAATGTAGACAGGGTGGTTTTTTTTAATGTATGATTCAGAAGCTTAAGCGTATGTTTTCACGGTCCGGAAACATTCAGGATTTGCTGCGGATTGGACGTTGCATACAGTCGCAGTGTCCAATCCGCAGCGTCCAGATGTTAACACAGCATAGTGATGGGGATTTTATGAAATCCCGTCTCCACTATGCGTGCTGGGCCGCATCCAGCGGCCCTGCGTATCTGGACATGCGCCGCGTCTTTCCAGACCGCAGCATGTCTATTTATCTTGCGGAGACGCTCCGTCTCCGCAAGATAAATAACCCTGTCTATGGATCGGATGCGGTGATTCCGCATGTGTTTATTGAACACATGCGGTATCACCGCAAGTACAACAGGGGGCAGCGCTTTGTGCGGAGCAGGGTTTCTGCTCCGTCCAAAGCGCTGCCAGTACGCAGCGTTGAGACCTAGCTTTAACACTAGAACTACTGAGGTAGTCATTTTGACTACTTCGCACATAGTGAAAAGCAGTCAAAATGACTACCTCAGTAGTTCTAGTGTTAAAGTACCAGTTTTATTCCACTGCTCCGTAGAGCAGAATCCCAAAATGCCCGTGTTATTTTTATGGTTCTGAACAAATTTTCTTGATTTTGGGTCAGTAGATCTGTATGTTTTGTTGTTCAGGCCTGGAGACCATCAGTGTTTAGTTTGCACCTTACTGAGCAAAGTGAAACCTCAATGTCTGCTGCCCGAATTTCACTTCAGGTGTTTTGCAGTCTCTCGAGGGTTTTTGACCTCCTGCCTATTAAGAAATCTGCGGACAGTTTCATCTTTCTGCTACGTCCACGTATTATAGCCAGAGTTCCTATGACCTGGAACTTAGGAACTCCGCTTCCATCTGTATCTCTAGGAACACTCAATGGCTTTGTATCTTTCTTTATACATTTTTTTTGCTTAGCTTTTTACACTACTCTCTTTATGTGGCCATATTTCTAGCATGTAGAGTTGAGCAAAAAGATTAAAGCACTTTGGTGCAGCAGCTATGTTGGTAATTAATTGCCACCTGTCCAGAGGCTTACAAACCCCCTTGTAGGGTCCGAAGAATCTTTTTGCTCAGCTCTACTAATACGAACTAAACATCAAAGAACAACTCCCTAGCCAGTTCACGTGGTTAATGTGCTTTATCTCACACAATCAAGCCTTTGATTATTACATAAGACAATTGTGTGCTGTTTGGCTGTGTTCACATGTAGCTGTTATGCTGGGGATTCTATCCACAGCAGACATGTGACACTGCAGTCTTTCTAGTGTTTCCTTGCACATTTTCTTAAATTTGCACAGAAACAGCTGGTACACCTGCAAGACGGCACAGCCGATCGTAATGACAGCTAAGGGATTGTGCAGGGAAATCGTGAAAAGACCATGTTGGCACAGGTCTGTTGCGATTAAAAGCCACAGCATGATGGTTGCATGTGAACGCAGTGTTAGGATAGGGCCAGACAGTGCAGCAGCGGGCGATGCTCGCCCCACTCAGAATTGGCCAAAGCAATGGGCTGACTTTCGGTAACTGTAACACTGCAAAGTGTGTTATCGGCTTTGCAAGTGAAGGATTAAATCTACAAGTCTGTCTGGACATCTGTCTATTGGAAATGAGTTCTCTGGTGGTTTTAATCTAGTTTTTGCTCCAACATGTCCAGTATGTGTCAGAGGGGCCCTTGGACCCATTTGGGCTGCACTTCCACCATCTCTTCACTCCTTATGGCTTTGCCCGAGTCCTTAGGGGTTGACTCGCTGCTTTCCATAGACACTCAGTGGCTCAACAATGCAGTTATGTGTTTTCTATACATTCATTTTTCTGAATCCATTCACCTTCAGCAGAAGAAGGTTAATCTATTTCTGCAAATCTTGGCTAATAACCCAGTTACGTGGCAGTGGGGGGGGTGTCTACGAGCACGGGATGAGCCGTCCCAAGTGTTGCACATGTCAACAGGTTACTAAATGTTATGCGCCGTCACCTGCCTGTTCCAAGCTGCTCGGGTTCCTCATTAAGTGAGTACACCCTGGTCATTTTACTTCTTTGTTTTCCTTTAGTTGACAGAAATTTTAAAACATCATAAGTAGCCAACACACTTATCAGCCTAAAACTGCATTGCTGATGCAAATTTCCTTAAAATATCCTCACTTGGAAATTGAATTATCTCCAGGAGGAGTAATGGAGGAACAGCTCTTCACACTTCATTGTAACAATAGGTTGTGTTTCCACATAGTCACATTTTTTGGTGCTGGTTGTAAGTTGGGACTTTACCTACTGACAAAAGAGAAAATTTCACTTTATCTATGTTTCCAAGAGGAGTAACCAAGGAACATTATTTTTTTCCAGAAAATATTCAAGTGTTTAGTAAAGCAGGTAGTAAAATTGACACTTTGCACCATTTACAGTAGTGAGCAGATGTTTTAGGCAGGTGTGAAAAAAAATTCTACAAAGTGAGAATGATTTCCAAAATTGAAGTGATAATATTTTTTTTTATCAAAATGAATGAACAAAAGAGAAATCTAAATCAATTCAATATTTGGTGACCGTCCTTTACCTTCAAAGACGCGTCAATTTTTCTAGGTACTTCCAAACAGGTGATCATGATCATCATTTTCATATGTTGGTTGAAGCACAATCATTAACTGATACAGAAATAGATATGTAGGAGTTTTAAAACTGCACCCATGGTCTGTTACAAAGGTGAAGTCGTGTAAGACAGTTTTATAATAAATTATAATCTTTATTTTATATAATAATAATCTTTATTTTTATATAGCGCTAACATATTCCGCAGCGCTTTACAGTTTGCATACATTAACGTCGCTGTCCCTGATGGGGCTCACAATCTAGATTCCCTATCGGTATGTTTTTTTAGGAGTGTGCGAGGAAACCAGAGCACCCGGAGGAAACCCACGCAAACGCGGGGAGAACATACAAACTCCTTGCAGATGTTGGCCTTGGTGGGATTCAAACCCAGGACTCCAGCGCTGCAAGGCTGCAGTGCTATCCACTGAACCACCATGTTGCCCTTCAGATCTAGCAGAACTTGGAATACAGAGCTTCGTATACGCCCGCCCACAACACTGGTTGCCAGCTTTCAGTGTACACCGCACCTTGACAAGACGCTGCTAATCAGTGGTGGGGGCGGGGTTATATAGAGCAACTGACTAGGAGGCATGAGACACCTAGTCCTGCAGTGATAATCTCCTGCTGATAAAACTTGACTTTATTGAAGCAGCCTATTAAGTGATATCGCTGAAATCAGGGTCTCAGCCTCTACACCATGCTGCTCTCAGATTACATAGCAACAACTTGCTGACAAATTCACTTTAATGGGGCTTGCAGAAATCAATACAGATATATTTCATGTCACAGGTCAAACACGATGGTAAGATTTAGCAAAACAACAAGACACAAGGTAGTTATACTGCATCATCAAGGTCTCTCCCAGGCAAGGATTTCAAAGCAGAGAACTATAGACGTAGTGGTCGGCCAAAGAGACTTGTTCAGTAGATGATACACATGATGCTTACGTCCCTTCGATATCCATCAGTTGCATCAACTTAAACCTAACCACAATCAGTGGGACTCCGCAACGCCCATCTACTGTTTGGATAAGTCTGGCCAGATGTGGTCTTCATGGAGAAGAATTACAGTTGAAAAGCCTTGTATTTTTCATGGAAACAAAGGCAAGAGACTTTACTATGCCTGGAAACATAGAAAGTGGCAGCGGCAAAATGTCCATTGGACTGAAGAGTCAAAGTGTGAAATATTTGGATGTCACAGAATTCAGTTTGTTAAGCAGAAGAGCTGGAGATAGTACAATAATGAGTCTGCAGGAGCAGTGAAGCATGGTGGAGGCTCCTTGCAATGTTTGGGGCTGAATTTCAGCAAATGGACTTGGGGATTTGGTTAGTATTAATGGCTTCCTCAATACTGACAAATACAGGCAGATACTTATCCATCATGTAAAAACATCAGGGAGACAAATTTATTCTACAGTCAGACAACGACCCCAAACATACGGGCAATTTCATTGAAAATGATCTTCAGTGTAAACAACAAGTATTTCTGGAAGTGATGATACTGCCCCACAGAGCCCTAATCTCCACATCCTTGAATCTGTCTGTGATTACATGAAAAGACCGAAGGATTTACACAAGCAAAATGCACAGAAGATCTGCGGTTAGTTCTCCAAGATGTTTGGAGCAACCAACCTGCTGAGCTCTTTCAAAAGCTGTGATCAAGTACAAGTGTACCTAGAAGAATTGATGTGGTTTTGAAGACGCTGGACAGTCACACCAAATATTGATGGGATTTTAGATTTCTCTATATACCACTCTTAGTTTGCAGCATTTTTTCCACCCCTGTATATATCAGCCCCTGGATCACCATTTTCTCCTTTGTTCCCATGACTCCTTCATTTCTCCCATTCATAGATAATTTGTTTTCCTCTTCAGTTTTTCCATTTCCTCTGAATGTTCATTTCTCGATCCTTTCTACTTGCCCTGCTCTGCCCCCTGTGCCCACCTCCTCCTCCCCCATAGTTTGTATGTGTTTGTAGATATTTATCCACTGGCAGACAGGCATACAACGCGGTGCTGGTGGAATTATTCCCGACACATTATCATGTACATGTATTCAGCGGAAGGGACTGCCCTTTCAGGTCTTGTCAGCAAATGCAAAATAGATAATAAATGAATAGATAAATGAGCTGCTTTGCATCCGCTGAAGGGTCTGCCAGCGCCAGTCTGTGCCCCCGTATTTTAGGTTTAAGTTTCTATGTAAAAAAACAAAAACAAAACGTTGGGTAATATCACACATAGACCTGTAGAGCAGTGCCCACGCCAAGATATGCACCGGTAGGCATTTAGGGGCTACGTGAGGTCTTGACTGTTCGTCAGAACGGAGCCAATGCAAGATGCCCACAGAGCTAAATTGGCACGGAACAATGCTTGACATAGTACTGCATGTTTAATGAATGGGCACTTCTTGGCACCATAGGGTAATCTGATTTAGCATATATTGATTAGTATGATCTGCTTAATCTTAGTAGATATTTAATTGTAGATGTAGCAGAGCAGAGATTGTCATTTAACTGTGATTCATGTAAATCTCCCTCCTTGAGTTAACCATGGGCTTATCTGCAGTCCTATGCAAAACGACAGGTAATCTATTGTATTATCATGATTGTGCCAAATGAAAACTTGTCCTCGGTACAAGAAGCATACATGGTCCTGCTGAACCTAACAAGGTGGACTCTGCTGCATGTGGCGGGCCCCTGATGCGTATATTGTGCCACCCTGGAGCCCTGTCTGACCGGGGTAAATTTCTGGTAATATTTTCTCTTCTCTTCGCTTTTTGTTTATTAGAGAATAAAAAAGAAATCCTCGACTCTGCCCTCTCTTTCAAGCCACATATCCAAACCCTTGCCTCCTCCTGCCTTCTCAAACTCAAAAATATTTCCCGGATCCGCGCATTCCTTGACCATGACACCACAAAAACACTAGTGCATGCCCTCATCATCTCCCGCCTCGACTACTGCAACCTCCTACTCTCTGGCCTCCCCTCTAGCACTCTGGCACCACTCCAATCCATCCTGCACTCTGCTGCCCGACTAATCCACCTGTCTCTTCGTTATTCCCCAGCCTCTCCCCTATGCCAAGCCCTTCATTGGCTTCCTATCGTCCAGAGGCTCCAGTTCAAAACCCTAACCACGACATACAAAGCCATCCACAACCTGTCTCCTCCATACGTCTCTGACCTCGTCTCCCGGTACTTACCCACACGCAACCTTCGATCCTCTCAAAATCTTCTTCTCTACTCTTATCTCTTCTTCCCACAACCGCATACAAGACTTCTCCCGTGCTTCCCCTATACTCTGGAATTCTCTACCCCAACACATCAGACTCTCGCCTACCATGGAAACCTTCAAAAAGAACCTGAAGACCCACCTCTTCTGACAAGCCTACAACCTGCAGTGATCACCAGTCTACTGAACCACCGCACGATCAGCTCTTCCCTCTCCTAGTGTATCCTCACCCATCCCCTGTAGACTGTGAGACCTTGCGGGCAGGGTTCTCTCTCCTTCTGTACTTGTGTTTGTCTTGTATTGCTCATGTTTATTGTACTTGTCTATATTTGCTCCTTCTCACATGTAAAGCGCCATGGAATAAATGGCGCTATAAAAATGTATAATAATAATAAAAAGAAATCCCTCTGCCATCTGAAAAGTGTAATGCGGGAGAAGAAACATGATTTTCCTATCTACCAAAGTAGCACAGCTGAGTTAGGCTATGTTCTTACCTAGTGTTTTTTTTTTTTATTCCCTCTTTTTTTTTTTTGTAGCCAAAACCTAGTTTCTTAGCAATAAAGACGAAGCATATAAAACTCCACGTTTTGCAGCATTTTTTAATTTTTTTATTTGGCAATACGTTTTGGGTGCTGATTACATGTGTGTTGTCCACAGTAGATGCTTCATAAAATTAGTATTATTCATTGAAAAACGCAGCAAAAACGTATGTTGCATTTTTGCTGAATGTTTTTCCACTTTCTCATTGATTTCTATGGATGAAAAAATGCTACAAAAAGGCTGAAAGTGACATGCTGCCGATTTTAAAAAAACAAAACAAAAAACCCTGCATAAGTGAAGAAACAAAAAATCAAGCATGTGGATGAGATTTCAGAAATCTCATAGCTTTTGCCCGTACGTTAAAAAAACGTAAATTTGCTTAAAAAAAACGCTGCATGTGAACAGAGCCTTAGTCACTTGGCACAACCTGTAAATTTACATAGGACTGCAGCTATGGCATTACCTTGCCTCTCAATTTTCCTGGTACACCAGTGAATCCGTTCACTGATTCAGCTCTGCTACATCGGTGTATGTAATCCACATTACTCGGTGCATTTGCCTTTATGACGATATTTCTTGGCTGTTAGAGAAATACAAAAATGCAGTGAAAGACAGATGTTACCGTGTGTAATGTGGCCAACGGGCAGCCGGGCACAACCATGAATTTTCAATATTACTGTGCTTGCGTAGGTTGTTCACCAGCGTTGTGTCTTGTGGAGTCTGTGTCAGTCTTTACTGTAGTTGTGGAATTCTCTTCATGAATAAGGAGGCTCAGGCTGACTTTGTGTTATGACTTTTAGTAGATGATGTAAGAGCTGAAGCCGCAGTGTGTGAAGGAGAAGGTTTATGTCTGGACTTTGGCCGTGACATTTCATATTGGAGTACATGTCCCTATTGTGCAATATCCAGTAACGTAAAATACACAAAAACTGGGCTGACCTTCAGCTTTTTGTCAGAGCAGGGTTCAGTGTCAGCCGTACGTAACAGTCGTCCTTCTCTCGCTGACAGGCACGGACTCTGACAATTCCTCTGGAGAGTTCGCAGAAATGACGCTCCCCGACCAGAACAGGGCGGCCGAGAACGATAGGGGTCCACAGGAGAATGGAGTCAAGAAGCACCGGTAAGCCCTTATTTATTCAAAAAGAAAAATATTCCCTTTTTTTTTTTTAAGGTACTAACCCTAAAACCACACTTTATCATACATTGAATTGCTTTCTGCTATCAGCTTTTTAAAAAAAAAATAAGTTCTCTGTTCTTTCACATACTGATGTCTGCTAATTGGGACATATAGACTAGGGGTTGTTGGGTAGGACTGCAACTTTAGGTCTCACTTGGCTATAGACAAGTGGATTTTCAACTGAAAGGACTATAGGAAAAGTGATAAATGTATAATTGGAGAACAGAGGTCCAATGTTTCTCTGGTGTCTAGAATCATAGTTCACATGTACAACCCGCTCTTTATTCACTTCTTTGTATTCACGATAGACTGTTTACGAAGTAGGGGTCAGTCCCTTTCCAGTAACTAGAGGAACATGGGATCCCCGCTGTTGTGATTGGCGGAGGATGCATCAGTCTGACCCATAGTGATAATACATTATTCACCTATAGACAAGTGATTATTGTTATTGGTTGGATAACCCGTTTAAAATCAAGAACATCTATACACAAAAACAATGTGCCAGTCAGGTTTTTTGTCTTTTGAATGTTAGCTTACTGATCGAGCACTCCGCCCCCATCAGGTGGTGATTTTAATTACACCAGGTCCTACTTTACCATAAATGCAGGCATTACTGACAGAGGTGCATATTCACCCAGAAATTCAGATATCAGCCTAATAGAGGTATGTTCACATAGGTCAGGGACTCACCAGAATTGAAACCACCTTGACGATGGTTGGTGGGCTTTTAATATTTGGCCAAATGTTTATACTAAGCGTCTCAATTTTTTCCTTATACTCCAAACCCATATTGCTATTCAAAATTTCATGTATTCTATGTTGTCATGCTGTAGTATGATAGAGTGCAGCCTTTTCTTGTATATTATACACAAAAACAATAATGGAAATCGTCCTACAAGAACATCGATGGTAGAGAATTTTGTCATAAGAGCTTACAGTCTAAAGTGACATGGGTATGGTCATTTGGAAATCTTATTGGTCATTGGATGTAAAGTATGTCTCCTCCTTTCTACATAAACGCCTGAATACTTTGCCTTTACTGTTTTTGTACCAATTGAGTTATATGACATTTGCATCCGGAGCTGTATTCAGAATTCTGCTAGTTGCCCTTGGAAAGAGACAGCAGTTCATCTCCTGCTGTCAGGGGTGTGATCTAACAGCTGAGCACTGACTTTTCTCTGGGGTCCCAAAATGCACTGCCCTCTGGTAGCAGGAAACCAGGAAGTGATTGGAGAAGGGAACATCATGAGACCCAGGATCTGTGCGTGATGAGGATTTATCAAGTTGCACAATGTTTTATGTCAATTTTGAAGTGGCGTTCCCATCTTCTAAAAAATAACATATTTCTAGGACCTCTGGAACCCTCAGTAACTCTGAAAGTGAATGGGCCAACAGTGATCATTAAGCGGTGATACACCCCAGTAATATGCCATCACTGGTCTCTTCTCTCTCTCTCTTTTTTTTTTTTTTTTTTAAAAGTCTAAAGTATATAAATTAAAAAGTACATTCTGCACAGCTGCCACTTAGTAACCCCTTATTGTGTAATAGTAACCCATTTCAGTAACGGACATCTTGTCGTCATTGTCCTTCACCGTTTTTTTTTTTCCATTTTCATTGGATAAGAGATATTGTGCAAGTTCAGATGATTATAACATAAACTTGCTCACCAGCCTCGACCAATACAGTTCTGGAAATATAAGGGGGAATATCAAGATTATTACCTAAGTTGTTTCTGCTGAGATAACAATCGTCACACCAAGCGAGATCGCTAGCGAGATCGCTGAAGCGTCACCGATTTTGTGACGCAACAGCGACCTAGCCAGCGATCTCGCTTAGTGTGACACACAGCGACGACCGCCCCCCCCCCCCCCCTGCTGGGTATCTCTGATCGTCGTTGAATGTCCTGGACCATTTTTTCGTCGTTGGTCTCCCGCTGGCCAGCGTGCATCGCTGCGTGTGACAGTGGGAGACCAACGATCAGCGAGCAGGGAGCTGCTATCCGATGTACACATCGGGTAACTAAGCACCGCGCGGCACCTAGTTACCCGATATGTACCCTGGTTACCGGCTCCCAGCTTCTGCTGTAGAGCGCTGAGAGCCGGTATCTAGGGTACATATCGGGTAACTAGGTGCCACGCGGTGCTTAGTTACCCGATGTGTACATTGGATACCAGCATGCTCGCTGGTCCTAATCGCTTGTGAGTCTGTCCATGTGACAGCTCACCAGCGATCAGCTAGCGATGTCCCAGCGATCCCATCCACGTCGCATCGTTGATGGGATCACTGGGATATTGAAGAGTGTGACGGGACCCTTCCTACTTCAGTACCTGGTAGAAGAACATCTTATCTCCTGACCTCTGCTGCTGATATCACTCATATCACTCTATGTCTCATGACATACAACAATATGTGCAGCTGTTCTTATGTGGAGTGTGGTGTCGCTGCGACATACATAGGACATTATTCTGCTGGTGGACTCAATGTTCACATACATTCACATATTCTGGACTGATCCTGTATTATACTCCAGACCTGTACTCACTATTTTGCTAGTGCAGTCATTGTGTACATACAGTACATTACATTACTTATCCTGTACTGATCCTGAGTTATATCCTGTATTATACTCCAGAGCTGCACTCACTATTCTGCTGGTGGAGTCACTGTATACATACATTATATTACTTATCCTGTACTGATCCTGAGTTATATCCTGTATTATACCCCAGAGCTGCACTCACTATTCTGCTGGTGCAGTCACTGTGTACATACATTACATTACTTATCCTGTGCTGATCCTGAGTTACATTCTGTATTATACTCCAGAGCTGCACTCACTATTCTGCTGGTGCAGTCACTGTGTACATACATTACTTATCCTGTACTGATCCTGAGTTACATCCTGTATTATACCCCAGAGCTGCACTCACTATTCTGCTGGTGGAGTCACTGTGTACATATATTACATTACTTATCCTGTACTGATCCTGAGTTACATCCTGTATTATACTCCAGAGCTGCACTCACTATTCTGCTGGTGCAGTCACTGTGTACATACATTACATTACTTATCCTGTACTGATCCTGAGTTACATCCTGTATTATACTCCAGAGCTGCACTCACTATTCTGCTGGTGCAGTCACTGTGTACATACATTACATTACTTATCCTGTACTGATCCTGAGTTATATCCTGTATTATACTCCAGAGCTGCACTCACTATTCTGCTGGTGGAGTCACTGTATACATACATTATATTACTTATCCTGTACTGATCCTGAGTTATATCCTGTATTATACCCCAGAGCTGCACTCACTATTCTGCTGGTGCAGTCACTGTGTACATACATTACATTACTTATCCTGTGCTGATCCTGAGTTACATTCTGTATTATACTCCAGAGCTGCACTCACTATTCTGCTGGTGCAGTCACTGTGTACATACATTACTTATCCTGTACTGATCCTGAGTTACATCCTGTATTATACCCCAGAGCTGCACTCACTATTCTGCTGGTGGAGTCACTGTGTACATATATTACATTACTTATCCAGTACTGATCCTGAGTTACATCCTGTATTATACTCCAGAGCTGCACTCACTATTCTGCTGGTGCAGTCACTGTGTACATACATTACATTACTTATCCTGTACTGATCCTGAGTTACATCCTGTATTATACTCCAGAGCTGCACTCACTATTCTGCTGGTGAGTCACTGTGTACATACATTACTTATCCTGTACTGATCCTGAGTTACATCCTGTATTATACCCCAGAGCTGCACTCACTATTCTGCTGGTGGAGTCACTGTGTACATACATTACTTATCCTGTACTGATCCTGAGTTACATCCTGTATTATACCCCAGAGCTGCACTCACTATTCTGCTGGTGCAGTCACTGTGTACATACATTACTTATCCTGTACTGATCCTGATTACATCCTGTATTACACTCCAGAGCTGTACTCACTATTCTACTGGTGGAGTCACTGTGTACATACATTACATTACTTATCCTGTACTGATCCTGAGTTACATCCTGTATTACACTCCAGAGCTGCACTCACTATTCTACTGGTGCAGTCACTGTGTACATACATTACATTACTTATCCTGTACTGATCCTGAGTTACATCCTGTATTATACTCCAGAACAGCACTCACTATTCTGCTGGTGCAGTCACTGTGTACATACATTACATTACTTATCCTGTACTGACCCTGAGTTACATCCTGTATTGTACTCCAGAGCTGCACTCACTATTCTGCTGGTGCAGTCACTGTGTACATACATTACATTACTTATCCTGTACTGATCCTGAGTTACATCCTGTATTATACTCCAGAACAGCACTCACTATTCTGCTGGTGCAGTCACTGTGTACATACATTACATTACTTATCCTGTACTGACCCTGAGTTACATCCTGTATTATACTCCAGAGCTGCACTCACTATTCTGCTGGTGCAGTCACTGTGTACATACATTACATTACTTATCCTGTACTGATCCTGAGTTATATCCTGTATTATACTCCAGAGCTGCACTCACTATTCTGCTGGTGGAGTCACTGTATACATACATTATATTACTTATCCTGTACTGATCCTGAGTTATATCCTGTATTATACCCCAGAGCTGCACTCACTATTCTGCTGGTGCAGTCACTGTGTACATACATTACATTACTTATCCTGTGCTGATCCTGAGTTACATTCTGTATTATACTCCAGAGCTGCACTCACTATTCTGCTGGTGCAGTCACTGTGTACATACTTTACTTATCCTGTACTGATCCTGAGTTACATCCTGTATTATACCCCAGAGCTGCACTCACTATTCTGCTGGTGGAGTCACTGTGTACATATATTACATTACTTATCCTGTACTGATCCTGAGTTACATCCTGTATTATACTCCAGAGCTGCACTCACTATTCTGCTGGTGGAGTCACTGTGTACATATATTACATTACTTATCCTGTACTGATCCTGATTACATCCTGTATTACACTCCAGAGCTGCACTCACTATTCTACTGGTGCAGTCACTGTGTACATACATTACATTACTTATCCTGTACTGATCCTGAGTTACATCCTGTATTATACTCCAGAACAGCACTCACTATTCTGCTGGTGCAGTCACTGTGTACATACATTACATTACTTATCCTGTACTGACCCTGAGTTACATCCTGTATTATACTCCAGAGCTGCACTCACTATTCTGCTGGTGCAGTCACTGTGTACATACATTACATTACTTATCCTGTACTGATCCTGAGTTACATCCTGTATTATACTCCAGAGCTGCACTCACTATTCTGCTGGTGCAGTCACTGTGTACATACATTACATTACTAATCCTGTACTGATCCTGAGTTACATCCTGTATTATACTCCAGAGCTGCACTCACTATTCTGCTGGTGGAGTCACTGTGTACATACATTACTTATCCTGTACTGATCCTGAGTTACATCCTGTATTATACCCAGAGCTGCACTCACTATTCTGCTGGTGCAGTCACTGTGTACATACATTACTTATCCTGTACTGATCCTGAGTTACATCCTGTATTATACCCCAGAGCTGCACTCACTATTCTGCTGGTGCAGTCACTGTGTACATACATTACTTATCCTGTACTGATCCTGATTACATCCTGTATTACACTCCAGAGCTGTACTCACTATTCTACTGGTGGAGTCACTGTGTACATACATTACATTACTTATCCTGTACTGATCCTGAGTTACATCCTGTATTACACTCCAGAGCTGCACTCACTATTCTACTGGTGCAGTCACTGTGTACATACATTACATTACTTATCCTGTACTGATCCTGAGTTACATCCTGTATTATACTCCAGAGCTGCACTCACTATTCTGCTGGTGCAGTCACTGTGTACATACATTACATTACTTATCCTGTACTGACCCTGAGTTACATCCTGTATTATACTGCAGAGTTGTACTCACTATTCTGCAATGACTATTTTATGCCTTTCCTGTTAATTTTCTCCATGCAGTGGGATTTGTATAGATCTAGGAAGATCAGATCGCTTTGCCACAGTCTGAATTAATACAATGCATGTGTGGAATCCCATCAGAGGAACACCACTAAGATTTTTTTAGGTGTATCTTAGAAGTGAGTTCTTCCATTGGGAAGCTGCAGAATAGTGAGTGCTGCCCGGGAGTATATGATACAGGATGGAACTCTGGATTAGTACACCATGATCCATAACATGTATTTTTCAGATGTAAATGATCTATAAGGAGATGTATAATGTTGGTCGCGGGCTCTAGGTTGTTCAGCAGTTTAGGTCAGTATATACATAACATATGTGGATTCTGATTGAGAAGCCTCCTCCTAATGTGTTTATAGACCGAGGTAGTGGACGGCAACGTCTCTGGCACTGGTGTGAATACCTCCTCCGTACTCGGCCGCTGCATGTTTTGGCACTGTGTTAATAATGCAGAATAATTGAATAGAATAAAGAAATGGAAATGATGGCTGCTGTGCTAATGCTTAATGCCCAGACATCATTATAAGGGGGCACTTACTTTAATAATTGCAGATAACAGCAGCTATTTATTACCTTTTTAATAAGAGCACAGGGGGCATCCTGCGTAAACAAAATGTGCCAGTCAGCATGGGGTAAAGGCTTTGTAAAGGCTTTCAGTAGTGTCAGGTAATTGCAGGAAAGTGCATTAATGTTCCCGGCTCCTCCATTTCCCCAATAAACCTCAGTAGTAAACACTGGCTGATCGGACGCTGGCTAATGTGTGCCCGACGAGGATGATGGCCCACCATACTACAAAAGCTGCGTGATTAGAGGTCCTGGAAGTGACCGCCAATATGGCCGATATTTCCATCTTCCCAGCAGTTTTACCCAGCATTCCCAGAGTCCTGATGGAGAATGTGGCACCGGTGGGACGTATGATTCCTGTATAATTACCTCGATTTTCCATTTATGTGACATTGTATAAGAAGATCTGCGATTTTCCAATATTCTTTGTATTCCGACTCCTAGACTGATTCAACATCTTTGCTTGCTGTCAATGAATTTAAACATATTTAAGTCTGAAGTGTTAGATCAGTAGGTGGTTTCACCACTCAGGATTTGTTTCAGTTGCATTTCTGTAGAAGCCAAACCATATGGACTCCATTCTCTTCCGATATTCACTGATAAATTGTAGCGAGCTGGCTGACATCATTGTCCATTGTACCAAATCCACAGGTGTGAGAAGCATTGGTAAAGCAATAAGATGTATTAAAAAAACAGGCAGTATGTCAAATAAATCACTATTCATTAATAAAAAAAAATGTACAGAACACAAAAGACAAGATAAAGGTGTTTAATAAAAGGGTCAAGGAGGTTCCGTGATGAAGGTGAGGATATAATACGTAATCAGCACAGATATATAAAGTGTGCATGAACAATTGTCAAATATTTACAGAGAAGATAATTTAATATTGAATGAATATTCCACAGTGCCAAAAAAGATCATAGTCCTATTATGGCAAGCTGAAGAATTTCAGTGAACCCCATAACCTAACAGGGCTAAAGACATGATACTGACGAGAGACATACCACAGCCCCCACCACCGCTCCGACGCGCGTTTCATTTCCGATTCACCAAGTGAGAAGTATTAGGCTTGCATAAGTTTGTCTAAGTGAGAAAAAGGCACTAATCGCAAGCGGAGATCTTAAAATTAAAATTTGTTTAAACTTTCATGCCTCCAAATTAAGCGTGTGATAAAATAAAATGTGATGAGAATTTGTAAGGGCCTGACAGAAGAGGATGACCCCGGAGTTTTATTTTTTTGACGGGAGTGAGGTACTCCGCTGCACAAGACCAGCAGTTGTGTATCGCCGGCTCTCGCTGTCTCAGACACAAAGCTTTTAATCTGTGCTCGCTGGCGGTGCCTGGTGGAGTTCTTAAGGTACTGTCACACTAGGCGAGATCGCTAGCGATATCGCTTGAGCGACACCGATTTTATGACGCAGCAGCGACATCGTCAGTGATGTCGCTGTGTGTGACATGTAGCAGTGATGTGGCCCCTGCTGCGATGTCGCTGATCGTGCACGAACGTTCTGGGCCGTACTTTGATCGCTGGTGAGCCTGAATCGCGGAGTTTGACACCCTTTATGAACGACGAGCAACCTCGTTGGCGACTCATATGTCAGCGGCGCAGGCGGGACTAGGTTTTCTTTAGTAACGCCCCTTAGCTCCGATTGGTGGCCACAACATCACCTCAGCAATAGATGAAAACGGAAAACTGCGCCCCCATCCATTGTTCCAGAGCGCTTTGTGGATTACTCCAACGTTGTAGTCCGGGGCAAACGCAATAGCGGCACAGACTGGATCGCAGTAGCTGCAAAGCAGAAGGCTAGCAGGACGCAGTGTGGAACGATGCTGGAAATTCGTATGAACCACTTTCTTTTATGACGCGGTCGTCCAATCACAAAGCGAGAGCTGTGACACAGTCATGACATACAGTGACCACCAATCTGTGCTGAGGGGCGTGGAAAAGGTTGCGCTCAATCACGCCTATCGAGGTCGGGATCTTTAACAATACATGCTGTGTGACACATCCTAACGACCGCCGATGTCGTTATACAGATCGCTGATGTGTCGTTTATGAGATCTTCCTGTTTGGAAGCTACTAGCGACCATATAGCGATGTACAAACGAACTCGCCAGGTCGTGTCGTTGTCGTGATCTCTGGTGCGATCGCTTAGTGTGACAGTGCCTTTAGAAGACTTTGCTCCCCTATCAAATCTATAATCTATTTGTCCCGTGTGTCCAGACTTGGTAAGATTTACAGTTCTGAACCTGGTACATCAGATTTATTCCCTGGCTCCTTAATGACATTTAACCACTGCCTTTCCAGCACCTGCCTGGCACTGGGATGCCTCTATTCATTAGGTGGTCTGCTGAATGATAATATCTAGCCTTGGAAATGTCGGTCCTACATAGCATTAATCCATCTAGCGGTAATTGGGTAAAATGTCATGTGATGGCAGCCCCTTAGGATTTCCTGTCAGTGGTCTGACCCCGAGCCTTTTTCAGCTACCATTGAGTATAATGGTCCGTTCTCAGCCAGTTGGAGCTTATGTAGGCTCAGAAGGACACTACTACCCCCATCGTTCAGACTTCTGTGGTATATCCTATCAATATGCCGTGCATGTAGCAGGTGGCACAGCCGGAGCATTGCATACATGGCACCTGTGTTTAATGTATACCTTTTTATGGCACCTGTGTGTAATGTATACCTTGTTATGGCACCCGTGTGTAATGTATACCTTCTTATGGCACCTGTGTGTAATGTATAACTTGTTATGGCACCCGTGTGTAATGTATACCTTCTTATGGCACCCGTGTGTAA
>JARQOD010000003.1:118380816-118456651 GCA_033576555.1 Oophaga sylvatica | reverse complement strand
GTGGTGATGTAATGTGTATGCCCTAAACCCAAAAAAGTATAAACTCCAATAGCCTCAGTGTGAAAATGGCTATATCTTTATATTTTTTTTTATGTTTAATACACATTGTGATAAAAAAAAAAAAAAAATTCAATTTAAAAAAGAGAAAAATTAACATAAACCTGTTTTAAAAAACAGTGGGCCCTTTTTCGACAACACATTAGAGTTACATAAATGTTCTCTAATCCCAATTGAAGTCTTACTGTGAAACCCTGGGATTTCTTGTCACCAGATTGTACCACTGCATCCAAATACACATTTGGTAGGTAGAGTGGGCCTTGATGGGCTTGGCCTGTAAAAGGGCATCGTTAGAAGAATTATGCATGCTCCAGTAGGCTCGCTTGCCCACCAGATTGCTTGTACATTGACTTCCTTGCTGGGTCAGCGCTGTTTGGTACTTGTTTGATGTGCACAAAAGTTCTATTTGCTATAACGGGAGCTCCCTTCTGTGCTGCACAGGCTTGCTATAGGTTCTTTCTACTTGAAGCAGCAGAAAGCCTTCGGCAGGTTTTTGTTGTGTCGTGTGTATGTTAGGAGGTGAAATGGAGCCACGGCACAGCAAGCATACGTAGGCTAATATCCGGTACCGGTCATATGGCAGATTTGTACGTATTCCTCTAATCTGTAATAACTGCACCATTGGGATCCCAGCGCTGTGTAAGTGAACACACCTAGGCACGTCCGCTATCACAACACGGGGAAGCCGCTCGGGAATGAACAATTTCTAACATGGCTTTGGGGCCCCGTGCCTGGAATGTGGGGAAACGGCTCAGGGTGGTCTTTACTTGCCAAATCTGAGGTCCCCATTCCAGGCCATTATAGGCTATCACCTGCACAATAGAGTACACTGGCCCAAATTTTCAGGGCTTTTTCGGATAATTGTATCTGGAAAGTTTTGCAACTTTCAAATTTTACTTTGCATATAAATTCCACACCTCTGCTTGCTTTTGGGTTTAAACAGATCTAAAACTACTCACAGCTGTGGATTTGTTACATTGTTTCTTCATTTTTATTAAACAAATTTGTTTTTTTTTGCTCTTGCAACACAAACAGTTACAAGGACAATAAAAGTGAGTGACGTACAAAATGCAGAATATAAAATATAAATGTACTTTTAACATATATCAGCTTATATTATAAAGGTTTCAACATTACAGTAATTTGCCGTTAAGATCAGTTCTTGGGGAAAGGGCACGGGGCGGCGGAGGGGGATCGGCTTTTCTGGGCAGATAGTAAAAAGTGATGCAAGACGTCATGATGCCTGCGCTGCAGAAAAGAGAAGTGTCACAACAATGACATAAAGCTGGGGAAATACTCCTCCACTTCTTTTTCTCACTGCATTAACACTAATGACCAGGGAATAATGAGGCACAAATCTTGCCATCCCCGGGGTGGAAATTCAGCACGAGAAAATGGTAGCTCGGGGCATAGAATTTTCTAACTCAGTTTTATGGCATTGACAAATCTACTTCTCACAGCTGAGGGTTTGTTACAATTGTATCCAATTCAGGTAATATGCTGTGAGCCAAGTGCATCAATAGCACAAATCACACTCCTGTTTGCTACAATGTGTCAGTACAGGTGAAATGTACCAGTCTGGAAGGGGAAGGTTGTCTAGACTGGACACAAATGTAGGAAACCCTCAGCTGTGACATGTGATATCTGAGATTTTCAGCCCTGGGTTTATATTTGGGGAGAAGGCAGGACTGGGGTTCTCAACTTCATTAGTTGGAGGGGGTTACCACCTAACACCACCATCTTGTGAAGTCTTTACCAGCTTTACATGTGCAGAGCTGTGAATAAAGAGGTTGTCTTATAAAAGTAAACCCTCTCTATATGAATCCAAATAGGAATAATAATAATGTTTATATAGCACCAACATATTCCGCAGCACTTTACAATTCAGAGGTTCATATACACGTCATTTGTAACATAATTAAAGATAATACAATAATTAAAGCAAAAATAATGAAGATCCCCTCCCCAGGGAAATGCCTTTATCCACTTTTAAAGGAATTCTATCACCGTGCATCACATAGAAAAGTCAGAAAACACCCCTGGTGTGACCAGTAACACCACCGATCACCAAAGGGGTCCGGTCACTGTACTGATCTCCATGACCCCCTAATGTTGGTAATATGTGGATAAGATATGCAATATATTGACTTTTGGTGAGGTTCCCCTTTAAGTCTTGTTTCTTCCCTGTACAGACAGTGGCCGCTTTTGCAGTCTCCGCTGTGGCATCTCAGTGGGAGAGAACAGGGAAACCATTCAACCCTCTTCTTGGAGAAACATATGAATTAATAAGGTGAGCGTGAGGGATTGTGGGAGCTCAGTAGAAGACCGCGACCCCATCTAACCACTTCTTCATCTCTTCTAGGGAAGACTTGGGGTTCCGATTCATCTCTGAACAAGTCAGCCACCACCCACCCATTAGTGCCTTTCACGCCGAGGGACTGAACAAAGACTTCATCTTCCAGGGCTCCATCTATCCCAAGTTGAAGTTCTGGGGGAAGAGTGTAGAAGCCGAACCCCGAGGGACGATTACCTTAGAGCTACTCAAGTGAGTTTGAGGAGAGGGTCTTGTGAGTGGTGTTTGGCTACAGACAGACGACTACATAATCTCTACAGTGTGAGAACCTCCAATCCAACAGCTCCCGATATCTCTGCTTTCTGGGGTCTTATGTGGAAATTCTAGGCAAAAAAAGCATGACGACCATATTGTCTGTCCTTCAGACTTCTCCGAACCAGTACATCTTTTCGTATTGTTCTGGTACATTTGGTGTTTTTGCAGTTTTTACACATTCTTTTTTATCCTAACTGCATCTGATGATGGGGGATTCGGCCCCCAGGAGTGTAGTTTTTCTTTTTCTAATCTGTCTATGAACGTCTTCCTATCGGGTCAATCACGTTTGCTTAGATAGATTGTAAATCCATAGTATTGTTCACAGCAGGTGTTGTGTTCTCTTACAAGCCTCCAGCATTTACTATATCCGCCCACGACGATTTGCTAAATCAATATGGTGGCCTTATTGTGCGCTTGATGTTTTATTTTCTGTTATTTACCTTTTTTATAGACCAATTCCAGGTTTCGTTAACACTTGATTTACCATTGAAATATATCTTAAAGGGATATTCCTGTTTAAAGAAATGATCTCCTATCCACTGGATTGCTATAACTTTTAGATTGTGGTGGGTCTGTCCACTGGTCGCCAGAATCAGAAGGTTCCAGGTCCTTCCCTCACCTCTAATTCAAGATCATGGCTAGGAGTTGAATGGCGTTCTGGTTGTGCATACACCCTGCCATTCATTTCAGAACCCATTGCAATACATACACGTTAGATGGCAGTTTGTTCTTCTGACAGCTGTTTCGGCCATCTCTCCCATACACAGGAGCGCTCGTTCTGCTGAGTGCTCCTGTGTTCACCGTGAGAGAGTCGCTGCCAGTCATGTCCAACGGAAGCTTATGTCAAGAAGAACAAAAGGATCGGCAGTACGAAGTTGATGATGGCGGATCCTTATCTCCTCTTGCAATCAATTGTCCAGGACCCACATAAAGTTGTTATCAGCGCATTCAGTTGACATTAGTCTAATGTGTATGGTTGGTTAAGATAGCCGAGCGGAGCATTACAGCCCCTTCATTTTAAGGATAAATCGAGTTTCAGAAGTTGGATCCCTAGTAATCAATAAAGCGGTATTCCCATCTCCCAAGATCCTATCCCAATATGTAGTTGGTGTAATTATATTAGCAAATGCCTCTAATTGGAAAAGTAGTTTAGTTCTTTTGATTCACTATGTCACTTACCCCATGTGCGGGGCATTGCAGTAGCTTAGGGCATACATTTTTGCAACAACTCTAAGGCTGCAGATTGTCAAATCCATCCAGATAGTGTGTAGTATTCACACTCTCAGGATTCCCATCTGTTTCCAGCTTTGAGCGGTCATGTGACCGCAGGTTTACGATTTGGTGACTTGCAGTCTCGTGCTGACTCGTAACTTTTCCGGCATCTCTCAGTTTTCTTGAGAGGTGAAAAACGATGCGACTCTCATACTTGAACCGGCAATAGAGGTGAATCCTGACAATGAGCATATTGCACACTGTCAGGATTCAGCAATCTGCAGTCACGTAAAGTGACTGCACAAAATTATGCTAAGACTAGAAAACCCATGTAAGGCTACTTTCACACTTGAGTTTTTTTGTCGAAATGCGCATGCTGATGCGACTAAATATCGCAGCGTTTACAAGCGTTTGCATGCGTTTTTTTAATGCGCTTCATGTGCGCTCGAAACGCAGCGCAAAAAAACGCAAGTGTGAAAGTAGCCTAAGCGATGGCATATCCACCAATATGCCATTACTTACTAAGATGGGAATACTCCTTTAATGATCTGACCATGGTTATGGAAGTTATTAAGATACAGATTAGGATATGTGGGCACTGACATTGGCTGCTAAATGGCACATTGGTGTCCATACCAGATCACATATCTTAGTTTGATAATAATCATGTCAAAAGATCACCTTAGTGGCAACTTTGTATCTGAGACCTTATTAAACCACCAAACATTCTTGGCCCAAGTGAAAGGCTTGACTTCTGATGGTGTTTTTTACCTCCAGGCACAAAGATGTCTATACATGGACGAATCCCACCTGCTGTGTACACAACGTCATCATCGGGAAGCTGTGGATAGAGCAGTATGGCACGGTGGAGATCATAAACCACAGGTAACACACCATATGCCTGCAGACAGTAAATCATAGGGGCTGTGAACCTAAAAGCCATACATATATTCTATGCGCCTTATAGTAACAGTTATTTAATTAATTACTGCTGAGCTGCAATACCAGACACCACCGATAGACAAAGGTGGCGCTATTTTATGTTAAAAAAAAATCTAATATTATGTCTCTGTGTGTCAAATATTTAATATTTTTGTGTTCCAGCACTGGTGAGAAGTGTGTCCTGAACTTCAAGCCCTGTGGCCTATTTGGGAAGGAACTTCACAGAGTAGAAGGTTATATTCAGGATAAGAAGTAAGTGAAGAGTCGTCATTTTCTGCAAAATAAGATTGTCTCTACCAATCTGGCAATAAAATGTGGTGGACCCCAACTGACTCTTTAAAGTAGCCACATAAAGGAGTGGTGGTCTATGTATGCGGCCCTCTCCTCTCAAGTCAATGGGAATAAGGGAATTGTTGCTTTTTTTGCCCACCTCTCCTTGGTTAGATAGGATGAAAGCGGGTGGAAAGACCCAGGGCATGTCCTCGCCTACAATCCAGGCACGACCTTGCATCCATACTGATTCTGCTTAGATATGTGCAGGATTTACCTATTGATCTTGCTATTGCTCTGCAGTTTAAAGCATGGGGGGTGTGGGCTAAACAGCGGGTGCAGAACTAAGTAGTGTTCCATACTGAAGAGGATAGATAGCAGGTATAGCACACATTGGTGCTCGGCCATACAATAAGGCCGATTGCATAGGAAATTAATAAAACATTGAGTATTTGGGCTGAAACTAAAGGAAATCAACACACCTACTATATGTACTACATATTACCCCTAGAATTCCAATGGCATGTGCCATCTGCTGTCTCTAGGCAATATGCCATGTGTTGTGCCATCACATGCTGTACAATCATCACGCTATGGATGCACACACTGCCCCTAAACAAATGTCTTTGCTTTCATGTGACCATCCCGTGCTGTCCATGCATCTGCTCTTGGCTGGATGAGAAGCAGATTTCCCCGCTCAGATACTCTTATCGCCAATGTTGATTTATGCCAGTGTAGATACAACGCTCTCCAGATACCCTCAGTATATTGCAGCCATAACTGAATTAATTGCTGCAGTATGGACTTTTCCTCTCAAGAGCCATCTCTTCAGTCTGTCCAAGAGCCGAAATGGACCCTTAGACTGAAGCTGTAACAGATTCAGAGTTCTGCACAGATAACATGGGCTTTCATGCCAGAAACTGACAAGCATTTCACAACACATTTGGTACACATGGTGCAGTTCGGTTCACAGAACCTAATCCTGTGGCCATGAGACTGGAACCCTGAGAGATGCCTCTTACCTGACTGCCTCCTCAGCTCCTCTATTCATTAGCCATCCTGACGTCATATGTGACATTGTGCCACCGTGGTTAATCAAAAGAACATGAAAAGAAGATCGGTTGAAGCCAACAGGTAAAGGGCAGACATCATCATCACTGTCCTCATTGGAGCTACATTTTCTACCAGTATGTCTTTGGAATGTGAGAGGACATCGGAGAATTTGGGTCCAATTATTTTCCTCCTCCATGCTTTACACAGTTGCTGCTTACATTGGTTTATATGTTTAGTGTACAAGCTCGGCACAATCAAAACAGATATTTTTAATTTTTTTTGTGAATTGTGATTGGTTTTCCTGCAATTTTTTTCCTTGTAGTAAAAAGAAGCTGTGTATGATCTATGGGAAATGGACTGAGTGTTTGTGGAGTGTAGATCCCGCTACATATGAAGCATATAAAAAGTCAGAAAAGAAAGGCGAACACAAGAAAAATAAACAGGCGAGTGGTTTAAGCACCTAATTGCCTATTCTGATGCTCTAAGGCCTCCATTATCTGGCCTCCTTTCTGGGGAAGAGGTAAAGCCAAGGAGTACAAGGCTAAGGTCTGGTATATTTTTATCCAGGGTGAAAATAGTTGGAGCTCTTCAGACATCAAGACTTATCACCTCAAGTGCAGTCCTTCACATTCTTAACTTTTGTCACATGTCTCTCCTGTCTCCAGAATGAGGAATCTGTGACCCCCGAAACTGATGAAGCAGACGATATGCCAGATGTCCAAGAGACTGTGCAGGTCATAGCAGGCAGTAAACTTCTCTGGAGGATCAGCAGTCGCCCCTCAAACTCTTCCCAGGTGAGCACAATGTGCATAAATCCTGAGTCATTTCAAAGATGGGATGTTATTATCTACTATATAATCGTCTAATTCTGTCTGTAACAGAAATCCCTCGTCGCTGATTGGTCACGCCCGGCTGGGCGAGACCAATCAGCGACAGGCGCTGTCCAGCCGCGAATTGGCGCAGGATTTGAACCACGCACGCCACCGCTATCGTTGGGAGATCAGCGGCGCCAGCCGCTGATCTCCCGATGGTAGCCGCGGGTCATCTCCTCTAGAATACCCAATGCATTAGAATCGGCCACCATCTAGTGTAAATATATAGCATGTCCTATATTTTACCCCAGAGCTGCACTCACTATTCTGCTGGTGCAGTCACTGTGTACATACATTACATTACTTATCCTGCACTGACCCTGAGTTACATCCTGTATTATACTCCAGAGCTGCACTCACTATTCTGCTGGTGGAGTCACTGTGTACATACATTACTTATCCTGTACTGATCCTGAGTTACATCCTGTATTATACCCCAGAGCTGCACTCACTGTTCTGCTGGTGCAGTCACTGTGTACATACATTACATTACTTATCCTGCACTGACCCTGAGTTACATCCTGTATTATACCCCAGAGCTGCACTCACTATTCTGCTGTGGAGTCACTGTGTACATACATTACATTACTTATCCTGTACTGATCCTGAGTTACATCCTATACTATACTCCAGGGGTGCACTCACTATTCTGCTGGTGGAGTCACTGTGTACATACATTACATTTCTTATCCTGTACTGATCCTGAGTTACATCCTGTATTATACCCAGAGCTGCACTCACTATTCTGCTGTGGAGTCACTGTGTACATACATTACATTACTTATCCTGTACTGATCCTGAGTTACATCCTGTATTATACTCCAGAGCTGCACTCACTATTCTGCTGGTGGAGTCACTGTGTACATACATTACTTATCCTGTACTGATCCTGAGTTACATCCTGTATTATACTCCAGAGCTGCACTCACTATTCTGCTGGTGCCGTCACTGTGTACATACATTACATTACTTATCCGGTACTGATCCTGAGTTACATCCTGTATTATACCCCAGAGCTGCACTCACTATTCTGCTGGTGCAGTCACTGTGTACATTACATTACATTACTTATCCTGTACTGATCCTGAGTTACATCCTGTATTATACTCCAGAGCTGCACTCACTATTCTGCTGGTGCAGTCACTGTGTACATTACATTACATTACTTATCCTGTACTGATCCTGAGTTACATCCTGTATTATACACCAGAGCTGCACTCACTATTCTGATGGTGAGTCACTGTGTACATACATTACATTACTTATCCTGTACTGATCCTGAGTTACATCCTGTATTATACTCCAGAGCTGCACTCACTATTCTGCTGGTGCAGTCACTGTGTACATCTTACATTACTTATCGTACTGATCCTGAGTTAATCTGTTATCTCGAGCTCATCACATGTGCATCACTGTGTATTATCATATATCTGTACTGATCCGAGTTAAGCTTGTTTTACTCAACTGCACTCACTATTCTGCTGGTGCAGTCACTGTGTACATACAAAGACTTATCCTGCCTTACATCCTGTATTATACTCCAGATCTGCAGTCACTTTTCACTTTGTACATACATTACTTATCGTGAAATAAATTTGTCTATATTACACTCCAGAGCTGCACTCAGTATTCTGCTGGATATTACTGGAAAGTCAACTATTTCAAAAACAATTCTTATAGCTTAGATGTTCTTATACATTGTAATTGATTCTTCCTACAGAACCTGACACTTGCTTGGATGGAAAGCTTTTACGCATGTTTTGGTCCATGAATCAGCAGGGAATGCTGGGAGATTTTAGTTCTGAAGGCTCTCAATACAGCTGCAATTATAAAAGCTGTAACTTCGGAATAGTGTAGTTTCTTTTCTCAATATAACCTTGAAACCCCAGCAACAAGCAGCTTAAGGACCTCTCATGGCTGCAGAGTGTCATTGTCCTTGATTTTTGTACATGCGTTTCATGTGTGTTATATTGGTCTGACTACTTCATTATTGCTCTGGTATTCTAATTTTTGGATTTTCATCTCCCAAGATGTACAACTTCACCAATTTTGCCGTGGCCCTCAATGAGCTAGACAAAGACATGGAGTCCATATTGGCCCCTACTGACTGTCGTTTAAGACCCGACATCAGGTCCATGGAGAATGGAGATCTAGGTAAAAGCTGCATTCCGCCGTCATTCCATGTCATGTCCGATTCCTTCTGCCTCCCTGTTTGTCACCATTGGAGAACGTTTTACAATTGCTGCTTATATTTCAGATGTGGCCAGCAATGAGAAGGAAAGATTAGAAGAGAAGCAGAGGGCGTCGCGGAGGGAGCGAGGGAAGACCAACGAGGAGTGGAGGACAAGGTAGTGTATCATGAAAGATAGTGCTGGGTTATTTACAGGGGGAAGAAAAGGTGTTACAGGACGCTCACGTCTCAGCAGACACCTTGTAATTCACTTCATGTTGGAACTTGGCAGTGCTCAGGAATTTGGATGTATTCTTAGTGATTTCTTCTCCTCCACTTCATCATCTAGTCTTATCATGTTTCTTTTGCTCTCATTTTCACATCGCACTCTCAAATTTCTCAAATGAAAAAGCTAAGTATACATTAACACAACCTCTGTGCCCTCTCTGTCGCCATATTGTTTTCTTTTTGGTTAGCGCTATTACCCTGTATTCTCCCCCCTGGTCATCCCAGTGTCATATACATATCTTCTTCTGCACATAATATCCTCCCCTACATCCTGACCCCATAATTGGTCTACAATGTCATTCCTCTCTGCTACCTGAGTCATCTTGTCCTCCATGTTATTATTTGACCTCATCTCATACATGTCCTTTTCTTTACAGGTCACGTCATTGTCCCATCTAATGAATATCATTCTCTCTACTCCCTTATGTGCTTTCATCACTAAAACCATATTGTTGTCATCATTCTCCCATTCACACGTCATTGTGCCTCATTTCTTGCTTCTCTCTACTTTCTATGTTCTCCTTGTTTTTCTTTTCACTTCTTTTTCTTTTGTCATGTTCTTGGTTTGTGTTCTTCTTGTCTTCCACTTTCTCCCCTGCTTTCCATTGTTTTTCTCCTCTTACCCCTTTTTACTGGCTTCTGAGCTTGCTCTTGCCCCTCTTCTGTCCTGCCTTGCCTTCATTTTGTTTCTTTCCCTTTGCAAACTTTTTCTTTTCCCCTTTTTCAAATTTTTTCTCACACTGCTGCTTTCCCTTTTTCTCCTTTTTCTTCCTGTTTGTATTTTTAACTTCTCCCCTGTCTTCACCTTTTTTCTCCACCTTATTCTCCTGACTTCTTTTCTTTGTCTCTCTTTCTCAACTTGTGTGTTTTGAGTCCCCCCATTTATTTGCTTTGTCTCTTTCTCAACTTGCCTGTTTTGTGTCTCACCACCCCCACCCCCCATTTATTTGCTTTGTCTGTCTCCTGCTTGGCTTTGTCTCTCTCCCACTTTTTCCTTTCTTCTCTCCCCTGCATTCCTTTCTTTCTCTTCCTTTTTCTTTTACTGCTTAGTTTTTCCTCCCTCCACTCTTTCCTTTTGTTTTCCTGTCTCTTGCCTCTTCCTCTTCTTTTCCTTTCATTCTTGTTCTTCATTCCAGCTATGTAACTCCTTTCTCTCTTTCCCCCAATTTCAGTCCTTTCTCACTAATACTCATGTATTTTTCTCTTTATCTCAGTCCCTCATGTAACTCTGCCATCATTCATTTTCTTTTCTGCTCCTATCTGATTTTCTTCCCTGACTCCATCTTATTCATTCTTAACCTCCTGTCATGATGAAATGCTCCTGTGGTTCTCTTTTCTCTAGTCTCATTCTTTACATTTCTTTTCTTCTTCACATTAACATAACTGAAGGCATTTCCTTATCTTGACAATCTTTAAGGTGCCCATAAACCTTTAATAGCTTCAGTAGCATGTGTGTGTGTGTGTGTGTATATATATAATATATATATATATATATATATATATATATATATATATATATATTATATTTCAGCTGCAGATGGAAGGAAGAGAGCCACAGTATTCATTACTGATGGGTAGGCGGAGCCCCAATCAGGATGTCACCTCAGATCAAAAGAGTGCTGACTGGCTGGCCCCTCCAGCTCGGGCTCCTCCTACTCAGCTCCAGTCTAAGATTTGAGGTCCAGAGGATGGTCGCTGCTAATGCAGCTCCTCAGAAGATTTTATTATTTTAATATTCGGACAGGAGACTTGGATCACTAGTTGGTCTAGAGGTCTCAGGGGTACCAGCGCTGCTGTACCCCAACCTCTCCCTTGGCGGATCTGTATTTACTCAAAGTCCCTGCAGAATCCTTGCCGGCCCTGGGGGATGAGGAGAGCTTCTCTGGCGGGAACGCAAACCACATGTGCGGTCACTGCGTTCTTCGCCCTGGGGGGAAGCATGGGCACTGCGCCAGAAACCCCTGAGGGTCCCTGTGGCGCCTTGGCTGGTGAGTACTCCACACAAATTTTAATAATAATTATGTGTGAGTGCTTTAGCGTCTGAATGAGCAGCGCTATTACTAATGTCAGTATGCTTCAGCGCTGCTGTGACAGCGTTACTACATGTATGTCAGTATGCTTCAGCGCTGCTGTGACTGCGCTACTACATGTAATGTCAGTATGCTTCAGCGCTGCTGTGACAGCGCTACTACATGTAATGTCAGTATGCTTCAGCGCTGCTGTGACAGCGCTACTACATGTATGTCAGTATGCTTCAGCGCTGCTGTGACAGCGCTACTACATGTAATGTCAGTATGCTTCAGCGCTGCTGTGACAGCGCTACTACATGTAATGTCAGTATGCTTCAGCGCTGCTGTGACAGCGCTGTTACAAGTAGATGTGGTGATTTTTTGTCCGCAGGCAGATACCTGCAGGACAGAGAGGGAGCAGGAGCGGGGAGAGTTCGCGCTCATTATTTGAGCTGGCGGGGGGCGTGGCCTATCTATCCCGGTCTTTTGAGCAGGAAGACGCGCGCTCTGGCGTTTCTCCTGCGACCCCCTCACTGTGGCGGCCATTACTCAGGCTCCTGGGCTCCTCGGACCGCTCCTCCTCATAAGACACCACGGCCAGCTGGGTGAGTGCGGATTCCTCACCCCGCAGCGCAGCGATCGCTATCCTGCAGCTGCAGTCTCATCAGAGACATAAAAATTGGCTGGGGCTCACAAATATATATATATTTTGGTGAGTTTGTAATATTAACCCTCTGAGGGTTATTTCTACCAGCTAAATTTGCTGACTGAATACCGCTGGGGTAACCCTGCTTGGTGGAGCGTTAACCCTTCAGCGTTTGAAAAAAAAAAAAAAAAAAAAAAACGCATAGTTTTTTGCTGGTTTACCGCTTTGACCTGCTCATACAGGTGAGACATGTCTGAACAGAGTTCAGATGCCGCGGATCACGTCCCAGTGCCATTGCGGCAATCAGATACGCAGACCTCCACAGCGTCTAGCGCTGCGGTCGACAGCGGTGGAAAATTGGATGATATCGCTCGATCGATTAATAACTTGTCTGACCTTTTAGGTCAATATGTGTCTGCTAATTCCTCTCAGAGGAAGCGACGCAGGCCGTTACCGGCCTCTACACGGAGCGAGTCAGATGTATCTGATATTGGGCAGAGTTCCCCTTTAAATTCGGATGGAGAAATATCCGATTCAGATGCGGACGAGCCGCAGGGGCGTTCCTCTATGACGAAGCGTACGGAGGCATTAATTGAAGCCATGAGAGATATACTACAGTTACCGGAGGAGGTAACTAGTCGTCCTGGTAAATCAGCACGCATGTTCCAGGAGTCCCGTGCTTCGCGCACAACATTGCCAACTCTGGATGAGCTTAATGGTGTAATAGAGGAGGAACGTCTATGTCCAGATAAGCGTTTTCATGGAACGCATTTCTTTGATACACTTTATCCTTGCTCTACGGAGTTAAAGGCTAATTGGACTTCTGCTCCTGAAGTGGATGTGTCTTTGTCTCAGCTTAGTAAATCCTCTCTACTCCCTATTAAGGGAAAAGCGAGCTTACAGGAGCCTTTGGATAGAAAGGCAGAATTGGCGGCAAAAGCAAGCTATGAGGCTGCGGGTCATGGATTTCGAGCAGTGCTAGGATCCATGTGTGCTGCTAGAGCTTCTCTAAGCTGGTTGGCACGTCTGAAGACGGAGTTGCAAAATGAATCTCCGTTATCTGAGATACGGGAAACTTGTGAATGGTTAGAAACGGCAGCCTGTTATATCTTTGATGCCGGTCTGGATACGGCATCTCTGCTGGCCAAAGCGCAAGCTTCAGCGGTCACAGTCAGAAGAGCTTTATGGCTCAGACAGTGGGCCGGGGACGCAGTTTCCAAACAAGGGTTGTTGGCCTTACCTTACAAGGGTGGCCATCTTTTTGGATCCGACCTCACAGAGCTGATTTCCAAGGCTAAGGCGAAGGAATCAGCATTACCACAGCGAAGGGCCATGGCCTCGGTGTCCAGTAAGCCTGGTGTTTATAGTGGTCGGCGGTCCTTTCGGGGCCGAGAGACGATCTAGTCACTCCTCGTGGGGATCGGGTCGTCCTTCTTTCTCAGGAAAGAAATCCTCTCAGAAAACTCGTACTCCCTGGAAGCAGAGTTTCCGCCAGAACAAGCGGGAACTTGACAAGAAACCCGCAAAGTCGGATTGACGCCAGGGGTCCACTCGAGGATTCTCGAGTGGGGGGTCGCCTGCTTCTTTTCAAGGAGACTTGGATGGCTCGCGTTCCAGATTCCTGGGTAACGCGGATAGTGTCGGCAGGCTATTTCATAGAGTTTGCTTCTCAACCCCCAAATGTTTTTTGTCAATCTCGCGTTCCGTCGGAACCCGAGCTTGTTGTCGCTCTACAGCGAGAGGTCGAATCGCTACTACAAAAGGGTGTAGTGATACCGGTTCCGTCAGAGGACCGAGGGAAAGGTTTTTATTCCAACCTTTTTATAGTTCCCAAAAAGGAGAACAAATTTCGCCCGATTCTGGATCTCAAGCGATTAAACCGGCATGTCCATGCCCGGAAATTTCGCATGGAGTCGCTTCGTTCCGTTGTGGCAGCTCTGTCACAGAACGATTTTCTGATGTCAATCGACATTCGCGACGCCTATTTGCATATTCCCATCGGAAAGGCTCATCAGCGCTTTCTTCGATTTGCCATAGGTCAGAATCATTACCAGTTCGTGGCTCTGCCGTTCGGCTTAGCCTCAGCGCCAAGGGTCTTTACAAAAATTCTGGCGCCTCTCATGGCAATCCTTCGAAAACAGGGGATTACGATTCTCCCTTATCTGGACGATCTTTTGATCATGGCTTCCTCGGAGGAGGAGGCGTTGACGGCTCGGGATTTGTCTCTTCAGTTTCTGAAGGACTTCGGTTGGCTGGTCAATTGGGAGAAGTCGTCCCTGGAACCATCGAGGACAATCCTCTTTTTGGGAATGCATCTCGACACGTTTCGGTCGGTAGTTTCCCTACCACTAGACAAACAGTCATGTCTTCTTCGACATGTACAGATTATGAGATCCTCAACGGCAATGTCTCTACGGAAGTGTATGCGTCTTCTAGGACTGATGGTGGCGTCCATGGAGGCAATTCCTTTTGCCCAGTTCCACTCCAGGACTCTTCAAAGGTTCATCTTGAGTCGATGGAATCAGTCGCAATCGCTGGATTGCAGTGTCACCATTTCTCGCGCGGTGCGGGATTCTCTAGAATGGTGGTTACGTCCAGGGGCATTCTCCCTGGGGAAGTCTTTCCTCCCTCTGAAGTGGTCAGTCATAACCACCGATGCCAGCCTGACGGGCTGGGGGGGTGTTTGGAACAATCTCTGGATTCAGGGGGTATGGTCATCGGAAGAGTCTGTGCTTCCGATCAACATCCTGGAATTGAGGGCGATTTTCCTTTGCCTCCAACATTGGACGGTCCCTTTGAGCGGTCTGCCAGTCCGTGTGCAGACAGACAATGCGACGGCTGTCGCGTATATCAATCACCAAGGTGGGACAAGGAGTTCCAGACTCATGGTAGAGGTGTCCCGAATTCTGATTTGGGCAGAGGCCAATGTACCAGCCATTTCGGCGATTCACATTCCAGGGGTTCAGAATGTTACAGCGGACTTTCTCAGTCGCAGAAGGATGGATTCCGGGGAATGGAGCCTCCATCCGGATGTGTTTGCACTACTGTGCTCTCGCTGGGGAACCCCCCAAGTGGATTTGATGGCATCCAGGTTCAATGCCAAGTTACCGACATTCATGTCCAGGTACAAGGATCCGAAGGCGGTGGCGGTGGATGCTCTAGTGGCTCAGTGGGATCAGTTCGAGCTGATCTATGTATTCCCGCCGATATCCTTACTTCCTCTAGTACTGCGTCGGATCAGACTAGAGAGAATTCCAGCTATTTTGATAGCTCCAGACTGGCCAAGAAGGGTGTGGTTCTCGACAATAATGTCGCTGTTGGCGGCACCTCCTTTTCCACTCCCTCTTCAACCGGACTTGTTGACTCAGGGGCCCGTTTGTCATCCGGACTTGATGTCTCTGCGTTTGACGGCGTGGCTCTTGAGACCGAAATCTTGACCCGTAGAGGTTTCTCAGCCGAGGTCATTGCTACCCTTCGTGCTGCAAGATGTCCGGCTACTACTAGGATTTACCACAAGATTTGGGAAACCTTCTTTTCGTGGTGTTTGGGGTCCTCTCGGAACCCGAGAAAATTTTCCATTCCCAACCTGTTGGCTTTTCTACAGCATGGGCTAGACAAGGGTTTGGCAGTAAGCACTCTGAAAGGTCAGATTTCTGCTCTGTCCTTATTGTTTCGGAGAACCATTGCTTCAAATAGAGACGTGCTTTCCTTTTTCCGAGGTATATCTCGTAAGTTTCCGCCGCGGAAGGCACCCGTGTCTCCTTGGCGGCTCAACCTTGTTTTGGAGGCTCTTCAGCATAAACCTTTTGAGCCTATGGTTTCTGCTAGCCTTTCTTTACTTTCTTGGAAGGTGGCTTTCCTTGTTGCAGTCACTTCCTTGAGGAGAGTTTCTGAGTTGGCAGCTCTTTCTTGTTCGCCTCCTTTTCTGGAGTTTTTTCCGGATCGTGTAGTGCTTCGCACTCGGGGTGATTTTTTGCCTAAAGTGGTGTCACAATTTCATGTCAACCAGGATATTGTGTTGCCTTCATTCTGCCCGGATCCGAAGAATGTGAAAGAGCGAGCTTTACACACATTGGATTTAGTGCGGGCCTTGAAGTTTTATCTATCTATTACTCAAGGTTTTCGTAAGACGGACTCCCTGTTTGTGGTTCCAGCAGGTCGTCGGCGTGGTCAACGAGCTTCCAAGGATTCTATAGCTCGTTGGATCCGGTCAGCTATTTTGGAAGCTTACCGTCTTCGGGGTGAATCTTGCCCGATTAAGATTCGAGCCCATTCTACGAGAGCTGTGGCCTCATCGTGGGCTTTTCATCAAGGTGCCTCGGCAGTGCAGCTCTGCCGAGCGGCAACTTGGCGCTTTGTCCACACGTTTACAAAGTTTTATAAAGTGGACGTCAGTGCTTCCGCTGATGCAGCCCTCGGACGTAGGGTCCTGCAGGCAGCTGTAGTTTAAAGTTCTGGATGAACTTGTGTTTAGCGCTGGTTGCGCTTTGTTGTTAAGGTTGTTGGGTTTCTGCCTTTTATTGGTTTTTCCCACCCTTATTTTTGAACTGCTTTGGGACGTCCCATCAGTAATGAATACTGTGGCTCTCTTCCTTCCATCTGCAGCTGAAACACGGATTTTGGTAAGAACTTACCTGTAAAATCCTTTTCAGCGAAGGAAGGAAGAGAGACACAGCACCCTCCCAAGGCAGAAGTGTGTTGATGTTTTCAGATGCAGCGCGACCCTTATCTGATAGCGATTATCTGGGCTGAGGTCAGCGCGCTAAGGCTCTGTTCCAGCATCGCCAGCTCATCGCAGTAGTCAGGTTCCGTGAGTAGTACCTGGAACTCTGTGGTTTTTGGCTTTCTTTGCATGCATAACCTGTATCCTTGTGTTTTTTCTCTGAAGTTCCTTCAGAAGGGGTTATGTTGCTCCGCTGGTGATCTTGGCTCTTTTCCTAAAAGCTTTGGTACGACTGGAGCTGAGTAGGAGGAGCCCGAGCTGGAGGGGCCAGCCAGTCATCACTCTTTTGATCTGAGGTAACATCCTGATCTGGGGCTCCGCCTACCCATCAGTAATGAATACTGTGTCTCTCTTCCTTCCTTCGCTGAAAAGGATTTTACAGGTAAGTTCTTACCAAAATCCGTGATATATATATATATAATATATAGTGTGTGTGTATATATGTATGTATATAATGTGTGTGTATATGTATGTATATAAATATATATAGTGTGTGTGTATATACATACAGTACATACACACACATATATAGCATACATACATACACATATGTATACCATACACACACACACGTGTGTGTATGTTTAAGAGGATTAGCTGTCTACCAAATCATTTTCCAGCCCACAGCTATTTCTCCTGATGCCCTTTGCACATGCACACTTCGTTCAGCCGAGCGTGCATATGTTTACAGTGGGGAGAGGGGAGTCAGCCACTGAAGACATCTCTGGAGGTGACTTGTCTCCCTTGTGAACAAAGGAATTCAATGTGCCCAATTCTTTTCTCCCCCAACATCATCGGTGGGGTACAGTGGGAAGCCCCCCATACACACGATAGTCTCCCAGTGTGCTGCATTTGATGGCTTCGGTCTTTGCTGTAATGTGTCCTGGGGCCATTACCGTCATGTTCTCTGCCACCATAATGATCATTGCCATATTCACTGCAGCTGAAGGTTTCACCTCTGTCTTTTCTCTTCTAGGTGGTTTACACAAGGGACTAACCCGCACACTAAGACTTCTGACTGGCTCTATACTGGAGGATATTTTGATAGAAGCTTTACGGACTGCCCCGACATTTATTGATCTCCCTCTCCCTGGACTTCTTGTTTTACATCAGATCTAGGCATCATATCAACTTTTGCACCGGAGCCGAGGCTCGCTAACTGTGTCTCTATGGAGCGGGGTGTATATATATTTATATATAAGCACCTTTTTTTTTTTTTTTTTCCTTCTTTTTAGGAAACTTAATTGTTCAGCAATCAGGGAATTAATTATTTATCGACTTTGGTTGCCAAAAATAAAAGCTGATTTTGTGTTAGTTTGGATATGCAAGTTACATAGGCGAATACAGACGCACAGAGATTACGCTTGTATCGAACATCGCGGAGGATAGCTTGCTTCCAAAGTCTTAAAATGACTAGTCACTAGTGAGCATGTGTCAGTCACCGCTACACTAGCCGGTAGTAGGTAATGCCTCTGTAGTACCGCAGTGACTGTTCTCCTAATTGGTGACTGGATGCACAAGCATTGAAGAAAGCTTTCACATCAAGATCTTTCTGGGAATTAATGATTTTAGGGCAATGGACAATATAGTGCAGTACCCTCCCACAACCTGCAAGCTCCGCTATTCCAGGTATCCATATAAAAGGCTTGGACTGTAATTGATTTGAATAGCTCAGCGCCACCTATGGGTTGAACTAGGGAACTGCTTCAAAATGTCCACTTTTGTTTTTTTTGTTTTTTTGGGGTGATTCTTTAGAAATTTGTAGCACCCTTCTGATGGCAGGCATAATTTTTTTAAATATTGTCCTACTTATTTTCTATCACAAACAGAACATCCAAAGGTTTGGTTTGGCACTGTGACTTGCATGGAGTGAAGCTGCTTGAAATGTTAATTTTAATTATAGGGTCTCTCTCCTCATTTATACCATTTCAGACCACAATGATCTCTTATTTCTGGGTGCATTTTCAGTTTCCACCTGCATTGACATAATCATGCACACTCACTCCGCCAATCTGTGCATACCAGTCATTATTACTCACCTTGTGTCAGCTCTTGCTGACGCCTAATCTCTGTACCACACACCCATACCGCCTGCATTGGCATAAGCATGCATTCTCACTTTTTATGTATGTCAGTACTTAATGGACCTGTTTAATAGGGGAATGTAAAATTGTTTTTAAAATATCCACATTTAAATGTCCACCTTTTGCTCTTCATAATTATTTTTACATGCAATCTGCATTATAACCCAGAGCTGCACTCAATTTTTTATTCCAAAGTCACTATGCATATAGATTATTTATCCTGCAATCATCCTGAGTTATATCCAGAGCAGCATTCACTATTCTAGTAGAGTTTCTATGTACAGACATTATACTTGCCTTATTCCGATCCTGTATGATATTACAGAGCAGCATTCACTATTCTGCAGGTGGAGTTTTTATGTACATACATTAAATACCCAATTCTGATCCCAAATTTTATCCTGTATTATATTCCAGAGCTGCACTCACTATTCTGCTGGTGCGGTCACTGTGTACATATATTACATTACTTATCCTGTACTGATCCTGAGTTACATCCTGTATTATACTCCAGAGCTGCACTCACTATTCTGCTGGTGGAGTCACTGTGTACATTACATTACATTACTTATCCTGTACTGATCCTGAGTTACATCCTGTAATATACCCCAAAGCTGCACTCACTATTCTGCTGGTGCGGTCACTGTGTACATACATTACATTACTTATCCTGAGTTGCATCCTGTATTACACTCCAGAGCTGCACTCACTATTCTGCTGGTACAGTCACTGTGTACATACATTACATTACTTATCCTGTGCTGATCCTGAGTTACATCCTGTATTATACCCCAGAGCTGCACTCACTATTCTGCTGGTGCAGTCACTGTATACAAACATTACATTACTTATCCTGTACTGATCCTGAGTTATATCCTGTATTATACTCCAGAGCTGCACTCACTATTCTGCTGGTGCCGTCACTGTGTACATACATTACATTACTTATCCTGTACTGATCCTGAGTTACCTCCTGTATTACACTCCAGAGCTGCACTCACTATTCTGCTGGTACAGTCACTGTGTACATACATTACATTACTTATCCTGTGCTGATCCTGAGTTACATCCTGTATTATACCCCAGAGCTGCACTCACTATTCTGCTGGTGCAGTCACTGTATACAAACATTACATTACTTATCCTGTACTGATCCTGAGTTACATCCTGTATTATACCCCAGAGCTGCACTCACTATTCTGCTGGTGGAGTCACTGTGTACATACATTACATTACTTATCCTGTACTGATCCTGAGTTACATCCTGTATTATACTCCAGAGCTGCACTCACTATTCTGCTGGTGGAGTCACTGTGTACATACATTACATTACTTATCCTGTACTGATCCTGAGTTACATCCTGTATAATACTCCAGAGCTGCACTCACTATTCTGCTGGTGCAGTCACTGTGTACATACATTGCATTACTTATCCTGTACTGATCCTGAGTTACATCCTGTATTATACTCCAGAGCTGCACTCACTATTCTGCTGGTGGAGTCACTGTGTACATACATTACATTACTTATCCTGTACTGATCCTGAGTTACATCCTGTATAATACTCCAGAGCTGCACTCACTATTCTGCTGGTGCAGTCACTGTGTACATACATTGCATTACTTATCCTGTACTGATCCTGAGTTATATCCTGTATTATACCCAAAGCTGCACTCACTATTCTGCTGGTGGAGTCACTGTGTACATACATTGCACTACTTATCCTGTACTGATCCTGAGTTACATCCTGTATTATACTCTAGAGCTGCACTCACTATTCTGCTGGTGGAGTCACTGTGTACATACATTACTTACCCTGTACTGATCTTGAGTTACATCCTGTATTTTATGACAGAGCTGCACTCACTGTTCTGCTGGTGAATAGTCAATAAGCTGAACTCCCTATTTGCAGATGGAATCACTGCGTACATACATTACTTAATCTTTACTGATACTGATCTGGTATACAGTGACTTCACTGGTAGAATAGTGAATACAGCTCTGGAGTATAATACAGGATGTAATCAGGATCAGTACAGGATAAGTAATGTATGTATGTACACAGTGAGTGCATCTGGAGTATAATACAGATGTAACTCAGATCAGTACAGATAGTAATGTAATGTATGTAACAGTGACTCCACCAGCAGAATAGTGAGTGCAGCTCTGGAGTATAATATAGGATGTAACTCAGGATCAGCAAGTAATGTATGTACACAGTGACTCCACCTGCAGAATAGTGAGTGCAGCTCTGGAGTATAATACAGTATATAACTCAGGATCAGCAATGTAATGTATGTACACAGTGACTCCACCTGCAGAATAGTGAGTGCAGCTCTGGAATATAATACAGGATGTAACTCAGGATCAGTACAGATAAGTAATGTAATGTATGTACACAGTGACTCCACCAGCAGAATAGTGAGTGCAGATCTGGAGTATAATACAGGATGTAACTCAGGATCAGTACAGATAAGTAATGTAATGTATGTACACAGTGACTGCACCAGCAGAATAGTGAGTGCAGTTCTGGAGTATAATACAGGATGTAACTCAGGATCAGTACAGGATAAGTAATGTAATGTATGTACACAGTGACTCCACCAGCAGAATAGTGAGTGCAGCTCTGGAGTATTATACAGGATGTAACTCAGGATCAGTAATGTAATGTATGTGCACAGTGACTCCACCTGCAGAATAGTGAGTGCAGCTCTGGAGTATAATACAGGATGTAACTCAGGATCAGTACAGGATAAGTAATGTAATGTATGTACACAGTGACTCCACCAGCAGAATAGTGAGTGCAGCTCTGGAGTATTATACAGGATGTAACTCAGGATCAGTAATGTAATGTATGTGCACAGTGACTCCACCTGCAGAATAGTGAGTGCAGCTCTGGAGTATAATACAGGCGGTAACTCATGATCTGTATAGGATAAGTGATGTATTTAGACAATGACTTTTTATGCAGATGAATTCTACCTGAAAACTGTGGTGGACATATTTTAAGTCTCTCTTTCACCGGACATGGAAATATGGAAGATTCTATGCATTAACATACAGTCATCTTGGCAAGGATTAGTATTGTGAGATTTCAGTAGGAGCCTCTTGACTCGTGGACATTTATGGTTCGCAATGTGGCTGAAATTACTTTAATATTGATGGTCTGGGACAGCTCTGCTCCATCATTGTTCAATGTGCTATTAATACATCATTGAACTTCGTAATGTCCTATGACAGCCGGTAACACACATTGGGTTATTAGTTGTAGTTTTTGCCGTTAATATGCTGCTGATGGCCAATGAAGCTGAGCCCACAATGTATCCAGTGTGCTAGCAGTAAGGGCTGTGGTTTCTGCACCAGTTGTTGCCCATAATAACACGAGTATCCAGGCCACTTCTCATGAATGTGCTGTATGAGAATATAAATTATCACTACTCAGAATACCTCCTATATAGGAAGCATAACCCATACCTGTGTTACCAATGCAGACAAAACCTTTCATGTCCATTCATAAGAAATCTATGTCCATGGAACCCAGGCACATAACATAGCCAGGGCACAGGCAATGGTCTATGACAATAGGGTTCTGCCAGAAAGCAACATGTGTTCAAAACACCAACCAATGCTTATGCTGGTCATGCCCAGAAAAGTGCCATTGCTTATGAGGCCCATATCCATGCAAGTCATAAAATAAAATAGGCAATAAAAGCAATGGTCTAACGCTGCAAATTAACCCTGTTTAAAGGAAATCTAACGGCAGGTTTTTGGTCAACTTAGAGCAACGTAATGTAGGGGATGAGACCCTGATTCCAGTGATATATCACTTACTAGGCTGGGTGTTGTAGTTTTAATAACATCAGTGTTTTATCAGCAGGAGATTATCACTACAGGACCAGGTGTGTTGTACCTCCTAGTCCTCCTGCTCTGTATAGCCTCGCCCACACCGCTGAGTAGCAGCTTTCTGCCTATTCACAGTGTACACAGAAAGCTGCCAGTGTGATGGGTGGGGTTATAAAGGGCTCTACTACATCTCTGCAGCAGAGAAATATTAGATTTTGTCCCATCCACTGCACCCACTAAAATAAGTGATACATCATTCGAATCTGTGGTCTCCGCCCTGATATTATGCTGCTCTCAGATGAGGTAGCAAAAACCTGACGACAGATTCCCTATAATTCAGGTGAGCAGAAGTAAGAACCAGTCCGGTACCCAGTACTGAACCCTTACAGTGTGCATGCAGCACAACCTCTTTTTGGCCATTTTCTTAATTGCAAATGCCCAGATGGGTCCTGGGAATCGTACAAACTGTGACTAATGATGAAGTTTGATTAACCCATGACTTAAAGAGCAATTATCTGCAATTGTGTATGTATCATGTGACAGGTTTTTACTATCCAGCCATTCCTGGGCCAGAGTTTGGCACCTAACTTTCCTAATCTTCTGAATGGTAATTCTGCAGGCATCCTTCTCCTGCTCTCTTATCACTGCAGGACTCTAGGAAAGCTTTTTCTTCAGAACAGCCATATTAGATTAAATTATTTTCTATTTTTTTGGTTGTGTTTGAGTTTGACTGTGTGACTGTGTGACACTAAATAGGGCAGCAATGCCAGATATGGCTGGTGCCTGGTATATCCGCCCTCGAGGTACCAGCTTGAGAAGAGGATTGCATACACATATGTACATAGGCCGTGCAGCCAGCAATGTTCAATGTACATCACAACCACTATGTTAGCACCGGTGTCCGTGCGTGTGTGTGATAACTATATATATATATTTAAGAGAGAAAATTGTGCATAAAGGTATATACGTGTATGTATGCGACTATACATACATACCTATATGCGTATATGTTTATACATAGAGTACAGATATATCACAAAGCAATATTTAATGTAAAGCCAATGGATTTAATTACAGTGGGGGGGGGGGTTTATAGCAAAAAAAAAAGAAAGGGATGGGTAGGGGTCAACATGGTTGACATATTGTGTCTAAAATGGGTTTATTAAAAAAAAAATCATTGTGATTATGATGTACCGCCATCTTATCCGTGTCCAAACCTCATTTAATGACCGTGTAACTTGTTTTGTGGCTGTGATTTGTATATTAAATTGTATAAGAACCTATTCTGGAAATTGAGATGTATCTCTTGAAGCTTGATTTATTTCTTGTTTTTATCATCTTAAGATATCCGCAACTGGAGTAGGAGAAATAAGTCTGTGCAGCACAGAGAGGCAGTCTACTGTACTGCAGACTAAATTTCCCTGACACCACTTAACTTCTGGTCTGGCTGACCATCATATGTAGGGAAGAAATTTCTACGCAACCTGAACTCGAGTACAATGCAGAAATGTAACTAGTAGTTACCGCAGTGGAATTGTGGCCGGCTTCACACTGGCGAGTGTGATGCGAGTCAGTCGCACGACTTTCTCGCATCAACACCCGGCACGGCCGCCCGCTCTCGGACCAGAGTGTGCGGCTGCATGTATTTCTATGCAGCCGCACACTCGGGTCCGAGAGCGGGCGGCCGTGCCGGGTGTTGATGCGAGAAAGTCGTGCGACTGACTTGCATCACACTCGCCAGTGTGACGCCGGCCTGTAAGTGATAATTTAAGCAAAGCGGTGTGCCCCTTTAAATTAACTACATTTTTAACAAAGCAGCCAGTCCCTCTAAAGAGGATCCTTTTAATAAAAATGAATGTCCAAAATGAACAACCCCTTTTAAAGGGAATCTGTCGGACGTAGGAGCTGAGACACTGATTTCAGTGATGTGTCACTTATTAGGCTATATGCTGTAGTTTACAATTCAATAGGTGTTTTATCAGCAGGAGATAGTGTTTATATCACTGCCGGACTAGCTGCTCTTGTGCCTCCTGGTCCAACCTCCTCCCAACACTGATTAGCAGCCTACTGTTAGTGTACAATGTTCATACAAAGCTGTGGTGTGGACAGGGTCAGCTTTCTGCGCTCTGCTAAATCTACAGTCATGGACAAAAGTTTTGAGAATGACACAAATTTTAATTTTTACAAAGTCTACTGCTTCACTTTTTCTAATGGCAATTTGCATATACTCCAGAATGTTATAAAGAGTGATCAGCTTAACAGCAATTACTTGCAAACTCAATATTTGGCTAGAAAATGAACTTTATCCCCCAAAACACATTTCAACATCATTGCAGCCCTGCCTTAAAAGGACCAGCTAACCTCTTTTCAGTGATTGCTCCATTAACACAGGTGTGGGCTGTTGATGAGGACATGGCTGTAGATCAATCTGTCATGATTAAGTAAGAATGACACCACTGGACACTTTAAAAGGAGGCTGGTGCTTGGCATCATTGTTTCTCTTCTGTTAACCATGGTTATCTCTAAAGAAACACGTGCAGTCATCATTGCAATGCACAAAAATGGCCTAACAGGGAAGAGTATCGCAGCTAGAAAGATTGCACCTCAGTCAACAATCTATCGCATCATCAAGAACTTCAAGGAGAGAGGTTCCATTGTTGCCAAAAAGGCTCCAGGGCGCCCAAGAAAGACCAGCAAGCGCCAGGACCGTCTCTTAAAAGTGTTTCAGCTGCGGGATCGGGCTACCAGCAGTGCAGAGCTTGCTCAGGAATGGCAGCAGGCAGGTGTGAGTGCATCTGCACGCACTGTGAGGCGGAGACTCTTGGAGCAAGGCCTGGTCTCAAGGAGGGCAGCAAAGAAGCCACTTCTCTCCAGAAAAAACATCATGGACAGACTGATATTCTGCAAAAGGTACAGGCAGTGGACTGCTGAGGACTGGGGTAAAGTTATTTTCTCTGATGAATCCCCTTTTCGATTGTTTGGGACATCAGGAAAACGCCTCATTCGGAGAAGACAAGGTGAGCGCTACCACCAGTCTTGTCTCATGCCAACTGTTAAGCATCCTGAAACCATTCATGTGTGGGGTTGCTTCTCAGCCAAGGGAATCGGCTCTCTCACAGTCTTGCCTAAAAACACAGCCATGTATAAAGAATGGTGCCAGAATGTCCTCCAAGAGCAACTTCTCCCAACCCTCCAAGAGCAGTTTGGCGATCAACAATGCCTTTTCCAGCATGATGGAGCACCTTCTCATAAAGCAAAGGTGATAACTAAATGGCTCAGGGAACAAAACATAGAGATTTTGGGTCCATGGCCTGGAAACTCCCCAGATCTTAATCCCATTGAGAACTTGTGGTCAATCATCAAGATACGGGTGGACAAACAAAAACCTAAAAATTCTGACAAAATGAAAGCATTGATTGTGCAATAATGGACTGCTGTCAGTCAGGATTTGGTCCAGAAGTTGATTGAGAGCATGCCAGGGAGAATTGCAGAGGCCCTGAAGAAGAAGGGTCAACACTGCAAATATTGACTTACTGCATTAACTCATTCTAACTGTCAATATAAGCTTTTGTTACTCATATGTTTGCAATTATATTTCTGTCTGTGATAAAAACATCTGTCAAACACACATAAAAACCAGAGGGCAGCAGATCATGTGAAAATATAATATTTGTGTCATTCTCAAAACTTTTGGTCATGACTGTACAGCAAGGAAAACTCTATCACAACTGCTGCACCCAGTGAACTAATTATACATTGCTGGAATCAGGGTCTCTTTCCCTACGTTATGATCGGTCAGATTCACAGGCTAGCCACAGGTCTGCTGACCCGAACTTGACAGCCTCTGAGTCTGGAGACTCGGGTGTATGAATCTGGCCTAAATTTGACATGTTGCCGATCTCACACCTGCACATCTTGTCAATTTCCGCTGTTAATATATTTCACATTTTCTTACAATCATGTACACTAGGTTGGCACTGGAAAATTCCCTGGGGTGTTTTTTTTTTTTTTTTGTTAAAGAGGTGGGAACGTAACTGAAGGACGCATTCACACGTCTTTATTTTCTGTCTGAGCGCTGTCCATGGAAAAAAAACGGTCAGCACTCAGATCAATGTTATTCAATGGAGCAGTGCTTTATAGCGTTTTTTTCCACTGTCCAAATCTGCTTGTGAAAAAAAAAAAATCGCACCAGGCACTAGTTTCTTCCGCAAACCAGATGAGACGCCCCCATTCAAGTCTGTAAATGATTAATACAGTGGCATGTAAAAGTTTGGGCACCCCTGGTCAAAATAACTGTTCTTGTGAACCGTTAAGCCAGTTGAAAATGAAGTGATCTCTAAAAGGCCTAAGTTAACCCCTTCCCGACCCATGACGCCGACGTCGGCGTCATGAAAACCTGTGCCATCCCGACCCATGACGCCGGCGTTGGCGTCATGCTATAAATCCCGTTCCTGCGGGCCGGGTGACCGGGGTCACTGAAAGGTCACCCGACCCGCAGGCGCAGGACCCTTAGTTTATCACCACAGGGGGGTTGGCTTAACCCCCACGTGGCCACGATCGCTCTGATTGGCTGTTAAAAGTGAAACAGCCAATCAGAGCGATTTGTAATATTTCACCAATGAAACTGGTGAAATATTACAATCCAGCCATGGCCGATGCTGCAATAGCATCTGCCATGGCTGGACACCGAGCCCTGACCCCCCCACACCAAGTCACGGCGGTGATCAGCCGCCGCCACCGAAATTTGGCAGCGATCGGTCACCGCCGTCACTGTCAGCTCCCCTGCTCATGCGATCCGCTGCCCCCACCTACAGATCCCCCCCCCCTCACCTTCCGACCCCCCTACTCACCTCTCCCGGTCCACCGATGTCCCTGGATCCGTCCCGGCGGCTGCCCGGGATTCTTCATGGGCGCCGCCATCTTGGAAAATGGCGGGCGCATGCGCAGTGCGCCCTCCATTGTACAAAAATTTATTTTGATCACTGTGATAAACTGTCACAGTGATCAAAATAAAAAAAAAGTAAATGAACCCCCCCTGTCATAGGTAGGGACAAATAATAAAATAAAGAATTTTTTTTTTTTTTTCCCTAGCTGATTTTGCTGCGGATCCGCGGCGGATTTTGCTGCGGATCCACGGCGGATTTTGCTGCGGATCCGCGGTGGATTTTGCTGCTGATCCGCGGCGGATTTTGCTGCTGATTCGCCGGGGATTTTGCTGCGGATCCGCGGCGGATTTTGCTGCTGATCCGCGGCGGATTTTGCTGCTGATCCGCGGCGGATTTTGCTGCTGATCCGCGGGGATTTTGCTGCTGATCCGCAGCGGATTTGGCACTGCGGATCCACAGCGGATTTGGCGCTGCGGATCCACAGCAGATCCAGAAACCATGTACAGTACAATGCAAATAAATGGTTAAAAAAAACGCTGTGCACATGCGAATTTGCTGCGGTTTTAAATCCGCAGCATGTCAACTCTTTGTGCGGATTCCGCAGAGGTTTTACATCTATTCCATTATAGGTGTAAAACCGCAGGGAAAAACCGCAACAAATCCGCGCTAAATTCGCAGGTCATTTTACCTGAGGATTTAAGAAAAATCCGCAAGTGAATCCGCAACGTGTGCACGGGGGCCTCAGGGTTAGGGTTAGGCTGGGTTCATATTGCATTATGGCAGTCCGTTAGATGGACTGCGTTTCACCGCGGTTTAACACACATTTGTGTGCGCATCGCAACGCATGCCGTAAAGCGGCATGCGTTCGCGACGTGCCGTCATTCAGTGACGGAGCCTCGAACACGGGCTGCAGCGTCTGGGCTCCGTCACCGCTAGCACAGATGAATCATCTGCTGATTCATCTGCGCTAGCGGGTATAGCATAACGAGATCGCGTTATGCTATACCGTTACCAGCCCGTCAACGCTACGTGTTGAACGGGCTGGTAAAACGCAATATGAACCCAGCCTTAGGGATAGAACTAGGGTTAGGGTTAGCATTAGGGTTGTTAGAATTAGGGTTAGGTTTGGAATTTGGGTTAGGGTTGGAATTAGGGTTAGGGTTGGAATTAGGGTTAGGCTTTTGGTTAGGTTTATGGTTAGAGTTGGGATTAGGGTTAGGGGTGTTGGGTTAGGGGGTTAGGGTTTGTATTAGGGTTAGGTGTGTGTAGGGGTTAGGGTTGGGGTTAGGGGTGTGTTGGGGTTAGAGTTAGAATTGAGGGGTTTCCACTATTTAGGCACATCAGGGGGTCTCCATACGCGACATGGCGCCACCATTGATTCCTGCAAATTTTGCGTTCAAAAAGTCAAACACTGCTCCCTTTATTCCAAGCCCCGACGTATGCCCAAACAGTGGTTTATCCCCACATATGGGGTATCAGCGTACTTGGGAAAAATTGCACAACAACTTTGGGGGTTTTAATTTCTCCTGTTAACATTGGGAAAAAAATTGGGGACTAAAAAATTATTTTTGTGGAAAAAAAATGATTTTATATTTTCACGGCTCTGTGTTATAAACTTCTGTGAAGGACTTGGAGATTCAAAGTGCTTATCACACATCTATAGGAGTTCCTTGGGGGATCTAGTTTCCAAAATGGGGTCACTTGTGGGGAGTTTCTACTGTTTAGGCACATCAGGGACTCTGCAAACGTAACATGACGCCCGAAGACCATTCCATCAAGTGGGCATTTAAAACGTCACTACTTCCCATCCGAGCCCCGACGTGTGCCCATACAGTAGTTTTCTCCCACATATGGGATATCAGCATACTCAGGACAAATTGGACAACAACTTTTGGGGTCTAATTTCTCATGTTACCCTTGGGAAAATAAAAAAATTGGGGACTAAAAGATCCTGATTGTGGAAAAAATATGATTTTTTTATTTTCATGCCGGGCGTTATAAACTTCTTTGTAGCCCTTGGGGGTTCAAAGTGCTCACCACAGATCTAGATAACTTCTTTGCGGGGTCTAGTTTCCAAAATGGGGTCACTTGTGGGGAGTTTCTACTGTTTAGGCACATCAGGGGCTCTGCAAACGTAACAAGATGCCCGCAGACCATTCCATCAAGTCGGCATTTCAAAGCGTCACTACATCCCTTCCGAGCCCTGACGTGTGCCCAAACAGTGGTTCCCCCCCACATATGGGGTACTAGCGTACTCAGGACAAACTGGACAACAACTTTTGGGGTCCAATTTCTCCTGTAACCATTGTGAAAATAAAAAATAGTGGGCTAAAAAATCATTTTTTGAGAAAAAAAAATGATTTTTTATTTTCACGGCTCTGCGTTATAAACTTCTGTGAAGCACCTGGGGGTTCAAAGTGCTCACTATGCATCTAGATAAGTTCCTTAGGGCGTCTAGTTTCCAAAATGGGGTCACTTGTGGGGGAGCTCCAATGTTTAGGCACACAGGAACTCTCCAAATATGACATGGCAACCGCTAAATATTCCAGCATATTTTCCATTCAAAAAGTCAAATGGCGCTCCTTCCCTTCTGAGCCCTGCCGTGCGCCCAAACAGTGGTTTATGACCACATATGAGGTATCTATGTACTCAGGAGAAATTGCCCAACTAATTTTAGGATCCAATTTATACTGTTGCCCATGTGAAAATGAAAAAAACAGGCTAAAAGAAAATTTTTGTGAAAAAAAAGTACTTTCTTTTTTTTACGGATCAATTTATGAAGCACCTGGGGGTTCAAAGTGATCACTATGCATCTAGATAAGTTCCTTAGGGGGTCTAGTTTCCAAAATGGGGTCACTTGTGGGGGAGCTCCAATGTTTAGGCACACAGGAACTCTCCAAATGCGACATGGCAACCGCTAAATATTCCAGCATATTTTATATTCAAAAAGTCAAATGGCGCTCCTTCCCTTCTGAGCCCTGCCGTGCGCCCAAACAGTGGTTTATGACCACATATGAGGTATCTGTGTACTCAGGAGAAATTGCCCAACAAATTTTAGGATCCAATTTATACTGTTGCCCATGTGAAAATGAAAAAACTGAGGCTAAAAGAAAATTTTTGTGAAAAAAAAAAGTACTTTCTTTTTTTAACAGATCAATTTGTGAAGCACCTGGGGGTTCAAAGTGATCACTATGCATCTAGACAAGTTCCTTAGGGGGTCTAGTTTCCAAAATGGGGTCACTTGTGGGGGAGCTCCAATGTTTAGGCACACAGGGACTCTCCAAATGCAACATGGCAACCGCTAAATATTCCAGCATATTTTCCATTCAGAAAGTCAAATGGCGCTCCTTCCCTTCTGAGCCCTGCCGTGCGCCCATACAGTGGTTTATGACCACATATGAGGTATCTGTGTACTCAGGAGAAATTGCCCAACAAATTTTAAGATCCATTTTATCCTGTTGTCCATGTAAAAATGAAAAAATTGATGCTAAAAGAAAATTTTTGTTGGAAAAATTAAAATGTCCATTTTTTCCTTCCACGTTGCTTTAGTTCCTGTGAAGCACCTGAAGGGTTAATAATCTTCTTGAATGTAGTTTTGAGTAGCTTGAGGGGTGCAGTTTTTATAAAGGTGTCACTTTTGGGTATTTTCTGCCATATAGACCCCTCAAAGTGACTTCAAATGTGAGGTGGTCCCTAAAAAAAAATGGTTTTGTAAATTTTGCTGTAAAAATGAGAAATCGCTGGTCAACTTTTAACCCTTATAACTTCCTAACAAAAAAAATGTTGTTCCCAAAATTGTGCTGATGTAAACTAGACATGTGGGAAATGTTATTTATTAACTATTTTGTGCCACATAACTCTCTGGTTTAACTGAATAAAAATTTGAAAATTACAAAATTTTCAAAATTTTCGCCAAATTTCCATTTTTTTCACAAATAAACGCAAAAATTATCGACCTAAATTTACCACTAACATGAAGCCCAATATGTCACGAAAAAAAAGTCTCAGAATCGCTAGGATCCGTTGAAGCGTTCCTGAGTTATTACCTCATAAAGGGACACTGGTCAGAATTGCAAAAAATGGCAAGGTCTTTAAGGTCAAAATAGGCTGGGTTATGAAGGGGTTAAAGATGACACATTTCCTTTGTATATTAGGCCAAAATAAATATATATTTTCATCTTTTTTACATTTTAAATATTACAAAAAGAGAAATGGTTCGAAGCAAAAGTTTGGGCACCCTGCATGGTTAGTACATAGCACACCCTTTTATAGTATCACAGCTTGTAAACACTTTTGTAGCCAACCAAGAGTCTTTCCATTTTTGTTTGAGGGATTTTCATCCATTCTTCCAAGGGTGCTTATGAAGGTTTGCATTGGTCCATTTTCCGACTTACAATTTTTAAAATGTAAAAAAAATGAAATTTTTTTTGCCTAAAATACAAAGGAAATGTGTCGTCTTTAACTGTAGGCCTTTTAGAGATCATTTCATCTTTAACTTGCTTAACTGTTCACAATAACAGTCATTCTGACAAGGGGTGCCCAAACTTTTACACGTCACTGTAGCTGCCGCTGTAAAAAACAGATTGTACACTAAGTGTGGGAAAAAAAAAGTTTTCTGGATGAAATTCAGCTATTTTTTTTTTAATATACTCATGCAAACTGCCCTAAGGGTACAGTTAAAGTGTCATATTACTCGCCAGGGATGGCATTGCAATCCTTGGACTGGCTTTCTGCTCTCCTGACCTAAGCAGGAGGGCCTGTATTTCTATGCAGCTGTCAGGAGAGCCGATGGCCAGTCCGAGGATTGCGATGCGATCCTTACACGAGTAATATAGCCATCCTTCACAGGAGGTTTGAGGCTACGGAAACAGCCGAGTGTGGCAGAACTGCGCTTTACTGGAATTTTCATTTATTATTTCTAAAGCTATGGAAACATCAGTGCTCCGCTCCTACTGCCCGAGAGTCGATATTCTGATCTCGGCTAGAAAAGGCCTCAGCTAGGCTTATGTGCCTAACAAGCCGGGTTAGTCTCATAGTGGGATATTTTAATGGTAGCCATGTTGATTACTACCGTACCCGCCATTCCCAAAAATGAAGAAGAAAAAGACTAGTTTTTTTAAATAAGGTTATTTATCAAGTTCTAAGCTATAGGATAATTCTGATGTATAATGGGAGATGTGAGCATTGTGTCTGCTTCCTAAGGCCTCTTTCACACTTCAGTCTTTTGTCGTCAGTTAAAATCTGCCAAAGTGTGAAAATAGCGGATCCGCCAGAAAAGGTGGAAAACAGATGCAAACGGATCCGTTATATGAACTTTTCAACCCGGAATATAACCCAGAAAATGAAGGTCCACATGTCTGGCACGGAGGAGAGAGAGAGACCCCGGACAGTGTTGTCAGCATTTTGTATGGTTTTCTATAGCAGCGACGGATCTGCTGGCTGATTCCGTCAAAGACGGATGGCAGCGGATCCGCCACCCATAGGCGGCCATTATACAAAATGGCGGACGTGGCTGATCCGCCACACTCCGCCATTTTGGCGGACAAAAAAAACGTTCCATTGGACGTTTTTCAAAAACGGCGGATGCCAAATTTTTGGCGGATCCATCAAAAAACAGACCTAACGGACGACCATCCGTCAAAATCCGTCACTAATGCAAGTCAATGGGAAAAAAAAGCGGATCCGTCAAAAAAAAGGGCGGATCCGCTTTTTTCACAGTTTGGCGGATTTTGACTGACGTCGCACGACTGAAGTGTGAAAGAGGCCTAAGGCACAAACAGCAGAAATATGTCCGCTCTCTGAGCGGGCTGAGATACTGCTGGACAAGCTGCGGTAAAGAAATGGCGTCATTGTCAGCAACTTCCGCTGACAATCGCAGCGACGTCGCTGCCAAAAGTACAAGCAGGCGTTGGTTAGAAGCACAAGACACACATCCCCCCTCAGCGGGCGGCATCAGGTGCTTTCCATCACAATGGAGTGAGATGCTGCCGGATATTTTGGCAAAATTGTGTCATGTGTTGCTTGCTCCAGGGGACAAGTCCGGGGGAACAGATGCTCTTGGGGCAAAACGGTGACACTTTGTTAACAAATGCAAAAGTCTCAAAAACAGATGGAAACTTAGAATATGATCGTTAACTTGTGGTTGTTCAAAACTACAACTCTCATTATTCTCTGACAGCTGTAAAGTTGGAGGGCGGCTAGTTCTGAGTTGACGGCTGTTGTGGAAAGACTCCCATGTCTTAGCATGTCGCCATTATGTCTCCGAGGCATCTGTTACATGGACATACCCCTTTACATACACGTTCTAATTTTTAATAAGACCCCTATCTACTATCTTATAATATGGGTAATATCCCCCAGGCCTTAGTAGATTGCTACTGCTGCACAATCTTACTTTCTCCCCCCTACTTTCCTATGTCTTCATTAAAGAGGTTGTCACCCCCTTGTTAAAATAAATGTTCGGCCCCCATAAAATAAAGCTTATACTCGCCTCCCATGCCGATGCTGTTCGACGTGTCGGCACTCGCTCTCCCCGGGGCTGTGCTGCGGTTTTGTGGCACGTGACCCCGGTGCCCAGTCAGCGCTGGCGTCACTGTCCCCACCTTTGTTCAACGTGAACATGAAGAGGAAGTCAGGGATCAGTTGCAGCCCGGACTTCCTCTTCATGTTCGAAGACGGAGACAGTGACGCCAGCGCTGATTTGGTGCCGGGGTCATGTGTCACAATACGACACGAGAGCTCCGGGAGAGCGAGTGCCGACACCGCGGGAACGGCGCCGGCACAGGAGGTGAGTATAGGCTTTATTATTTTATCAGGGCTGAACATTTGGTTTAAGAAAGGGTGTCCCAGTAGTGGACAACCCCTTAAACCCCTTCGTGACCTGCGCCGTACTAGTACGACACAGGTCGCTTCTCTCCCTTTGATGTGAGCTCCGACGTGAGCCCACATCTCTCCCGTCACGTCAGCCATTTTGAATAGCTGACATTTGCCCAGAACAGCCGTGGGTGGAATCACGATCCACCCGGAACTATTACCCTGTTAAATGCCGCTGTCAAACTCTGACAGCGGCATTTAACGCACGCTTACGGCCATTAGGCCACAAATCTGCCCATCGGTGCCCATGTCACGTGATCGCAGGTCACCAATGGGTTGGCATGACAACCAGAGGTCTCCTGGAGACCTCTATAGTTGTCACTTTCGGCTTGCTGTGTCACCCAGTAGTTGGCGCTCATAGCAAGTGAGGTATTCTGCTTCCAACAGGTGATCTGATCATCGCTTGTAGTATGTAGCAGAATCAATCGGATTATGGCAGCTTCTAGTCTACCAGGGAGACTATTAAAGCATGCCAAAAGTTAAGTTCTAAAAAATATTTAAAAAAATAAAAGTTTAAATCACCCCTTTTCCTCATTCAAAATAAAGCAATAAAAAAAAAATCACACATACACATATTTGGTATCGACGCGTTCAGAATCATCAGACCTATCAAGATAAAAAAAAAAAAAAAACCTGATCGCTAAATGGCGTAGCGAGAAAAAAGTCAAAATAAAATGCCAGAATTACATTTTTTTGGTCCCCCCAAAAAATGCAATAATGGGTGATCAAAAGATTGTATCTGCACCAAAATAGTATCGATAGAAACATCAGCTCGGCGAGCAAAAATACGCCCTCATCCAACCCAAGATGACGAAAAGTGGAAACGCTACGGGTATCAGAAAATGGTGCCTTTTTTTGTTTTTAATTAAAGTTTGGATTTTTTTTTTCACCACTTAAAAAAAGAACTTAGACATGTTTGGTGTCTATGAACTGTGATGACCTGGAAAAAAAACATAATGACAGGTCAGTTTTAGCATTTCGTTAACATGGTAATAAAAAAATCCTTATAAACTTTGTGGAATTGCACTTTTTTTTGCAATTTCATCACACTTGGAATTTTTTTGCCATTTTTTAGTACAACGATATGGTAAAATCAATGGTGTTGTTCAAAAGTACAACTTGTCCTGCAAAAAATAAGTCCTCACATGGCCATATTGATGAAAAAATAAAAAGCTAAGGCTCTGGGAAGAAGGGGAGCAAAAACAGAGATGCAAAAATGAAAAAGGGCAAGGTCTTTAAGGGGTTAATATTTCTTGGTGGGTGGCAGTACTGGGCATGCTCACGGATGGTAATAGAGAACACACAAATGAAGTCTCAGCGACCCAACAGGATCTGTAGGTTTGTTTTCTTGCAGCTTTTATTATATTTGTCTTTTAGCCCAGAGATAAAATCAAGCTGTAGCTCTTCTGCCCGTGTTTATTGTACCGTCCCATCCCTGGAGCGGCGTTCCCTCTCTAGGCGCCGCACTGCCTGTTCCTGTATACAACGCCGATCACAATGAACAGGGCTTTGCGGGCCGATTTGGCATTTGCATCTCCTTTATTGTGGCTCGCAGTAACAGCTGTGTCCAGGCGGTGCCCAATTACTTTACATAAAGGCACTGTGAGCGTTTGCCAGGTGCATTCACAGTGGTTACACGCAGGAAAATCGCCAGGGAAAGGACTCTGATAGCACTGAAGAAGCAGCAAATGCTGGGAGATTGCAGCTCTGAAGCCTGCACGATGGCGAGTGCAGCTAGAAAAATTATATTCAACTGTCAGTGTAATGTCACTGTAGTGAACAGCGCTTCGCTGTCGTGTAAAAGAGGTTATGCCACTAAAAATATGCATCACAAAGTGGCGTGCGCCTTGCTACAAATCTTACTCCGTTCGGGGACTGGAGTAAGATTTGTGGAGTTAGGAATGTCACTGCTCGTCATAAATTTGATGGGCAGGGGGTCACCGCGTCCCATCCCAGCTCTGCCCACTTTGTCGGAACGTAGCGAAAATAGCCTGCAAACACCGAAAGCGGGACTGTAGGCAGAGTCTTCTCTTCCTGCTCTAAGCCAGAGAGACCTGCCCACAGGCCGCCCAGAAGCACAAACCGTCTCTCTGTCTTTATGATGAGGGACATGTTTGTGCTTCGGGGCGTCCTGTGGGCAGGTCTTTCCTTGGTTTCTCTGGCTTAGAGCAGGAAGATAAGACTGCCTACAGTCCCGCCCTGGAGCACGGGCATATCATTAACTGAAAACTTCTAACACTGATTACACAAGAACCACAAGACAGATTTCTTCACGCCAGGTATCAGTATAATACTGCCAACCTGACAATGCCTGTAGTTTACTTAGCAAAATGGGGCTGACAGGTTTGCTTTAAAGGGACTGTCAGCACAGAATGACTGTTCAAACCAAGCACAGGCACTCAGTGGACTTTTGGTGGGGCCAAACATTTAAGTGCACCTTCCCACCTGCTTGTTTTCCCTCTATCTACCCCTACTCTCCTTTGATTGACAGCTCTGACTTCATAGACTTAAGAGAATAGCAGATAATGTGTCTTAAGATGTCTCCAAAATGTTAATACATAAAGTGCAAGTTACTCACATGTGTAAATCTGCCCCATCATCTGGAGGCTTGCATTCATCTCCTGCCCTCTAGATGGCATCATCACAGCTTTCATACTTTCCAAGCTACATTCCTAGATTCCTGCACCTCGCTCACCTGCAATTTAGGAGTATTTCCTAGTCGGTTTCATAAGACATTAAAAAAAGTGCACTGGAGCTCGAGGCTCCAATGTGTCAGCACTTTACTACCAATGTTCTTTTCCTCTAATGCTCCTTTTCCGCCATTGTTTTGTGAGGAAGGCAATATGAAGGGTCAATATGTGCACAGTTTGTCTACATTTACATATGTTACTTTCTCTGACTGATTTACATATAACTACATGGGGGAAACGTAACTAATCACATCTGAATTATCTGAGTGAACAAATTCCTTAAAAGGAATGTAAATGGGTTTTCCTCCTAATCTGATAGACAAATGTAGACACATACACCCTGATTCCAGTGATGCGTTACTTACTGGGCTGTTTGCTGTTGTTTTGATAATCTCCTGCTTGGAAACTATTAGTAGCTGCCATGTTGTCCTCCTGCTCTGTATAACCCCGCCCTCACCACTGATTGGCAGCTTTCTGCCTATGCAGTGTACAAAGAAATCTGGAATCAGTGGTGTGGGCGGGGTTATGCACACCTCCGCATTCAGAAGACTGGTAGATCTGCAGCAGGTAACAGAGATTTTATCAACTGCAGCAAGCAGCCCAGTAGCACATCACTGGAATTATGGTTTCTGCACTACATCATGCTGGGGAATGGTAGCAAAAACCAGGTGACAGATTCCTTTAAAAAAAACTTTGGCCATTAACAGAGTTGGTTTTTCTTACGAAGCTTCACAGCTTCCGTGTAAGTGACAATTGGATCTGGTGGGTCTTGCAGTAATCATGGCTGGATGTGACTATTGAAAGTGAACACTATTGGCAATGGAATTTGGTTATCTGGTTCATTTAGTACCTAATAGACGGGCCTAAGGGGTAACGTTTCTTCTTGTGAAGAGTGAAAAGCCAAGCTTGGCATGTCAGAGTGAGGAGACTTACAAGCCATGCATTCTCTTCTGGTACCTAAGAAACAATTACTTTTTCACATAGAGCTAAACAGCATTTTGTTTTCTTTTAATTAATGAAATTCCCATGTACAGGACCCTGGTTTTAAAAATAAATACTGGAAATAATCATCATTTAAAAACAGCATTTTGAGTTTACTTGGGTTATCTTTGGGAAGGGTGCAGACATAATATGTGTCCCATCCCATACCCTCACGTGGCCACCAGTGAACTGCTGAGCTGTAAAGGGTATGCCACACTGAACAATATCGCTAACGGGATCGCTAAAAAACGTCACTATTTAGCGATCCCGTTAGCGATATTGTTCAGTGCGGCAGCTTCCAGCGACGAGCTTCCTGCTGTGATCTCGCTCGTCGCTGGAATCGCTCCGGACCCTATTTTCTCGTCGGCGCTCCCGCTGGGTAAGTATCTAATCGCTGTGTGGCACCTTTTCTTAGCGATTTAGCGGTACTTTTGTACCGCTAAAGTCGTTAAGAAGATCGCTAACGGCGATAGCGTCGTTAACTATATCGCTAAATGTGGCCGCATTTAGCGATATAGAAACAATCCCGCTAGCGATCGCATTAGTATGCGTCGTTATCGTGATCGCTAGCGGGATTGTTTAGTGTGGCAGTACCTTTACTCCCAGACCTTTAGGCGATGTTCACACTCATTTTTCTGCTGCTAAAACCTGCTCTCTAGATAGTAAAAACGCTGCATTTAAAAGATTGCGGATAAAATGGATGAGGATTACACGTTTGCTTTGTCTACAGCAGGGGTCTCAAACTGCATTCCTCGAGGGCCGCAAACCGTGCGTGTTTTCAAGATTTCCTTAGCATTGCACTAGGTGCTGGAATCATTATCTGTGCAGGTGAATAAATTATCACCTGTGCAATACAAGGAAATCCTGAAAACATGACCTGTTTGCGGCCCTTGAGGAATGCAGTTTGAGACCTCTGGTCTACAGCAAGTTAATGCCGTTGAAACAATTGACATGCTACAAATTTCAAAAACGCAGGGAAAAAAAAGTATGCGTGAGATTTCGGAAAACTCATAGCTTTTGCTGATACTTTAAAAAGCAGCATTTAAACTGCAGAAAAAACGCTGAAGGTGAAAATAGCTTTACGCTGCAATATATCGTAATATCTTTACATGGATCTATCCTGTAAGAATCAGCTCAGGATAACCAATATATGGACAGTTATCGAATACTTTAGTCCCTGTCAGGGCTGTGGGGTCCATAAGCCAAACCACCGACTCCCCAGCACTGGTCACTACTAAGCATGTAAGCTTTAGGAAGGTTGGCGCTTTGCCCGGGTCTTCCCACTTACCCTGTAGCAATGGCAAGTGGGGTAATATTTGTGGGGATGATGTCACCTTTGTATTGTCAGGTGACATCAAGCCCACGGCTTAGTAATGGAGAGGCGTCTATGAAACACCTATCCATTACCAATCCTATAGTTATATGGTAAATACACAGCCAGAATAAAGTCCTTTAATTGAAAAAATGACACAGACTCCTTTAGTATTCTCAATTAAATCATACTACCTCGCCTAATTCCACCGAAGCCCTCGATCTCCTCTAATAAAAATAAAAAAATATACCATACCTGTCCGTCGTTCTGTCCCACGCCGTAATCCATGTCTGGGGGCTAAATAGTTTTCAACCTGGACTGTGCCAAGATGAGACCATCCCGGCTGAGAACCACTGGTGACATGATCAAGGTTCCCAGCCAGTCTGAACTGCGGTGACCTCAGGACCCTGTGAAAAAGTCAGTGATGAGGTCACCGCAGTTCAAGGTCAGTGTCTTCACAGCAGATCACGTGAGAATTTTTCTGTGATCTGCTGTGAAGACACTGACCTTGAATTGAGGTCACCGCAGTTGAAGTCGACAGGGAACCTCGATGATGTCACCGCTGGTCAATGATGCTGCGCTCACAGCAGCCCATTCACCAGTGGTTCTCAGCCGGGACAGTCACATCTTGGCACTGTCCAGGTTGAAAACTATTTATCCCCCAGACATGGATTATGGCGTGGGATACAACGACGGACAGGTTTGGTATATTGTATTTTTATTTTATTTTTATTAGAGGACAACGAGGGCTTCCGTGGAATTAGACGAGGTCGTAAGTATGGTTTAATTGAGAATATTAAAGGAGTCTGTGTCATTTTTTCAATTAAAGGGCTTTATTCTGGGTGTGTTTTCTTACAATGTGACTATGGGGTTAGTAATTGAGGTGTCTTATTGACGCCTCTCCATTACTAACCTCGGGGCTTGATGTCACCTGACAATACAAAGGTGACATCAACCCCACAAATATGAACCCCACTTGCAACCGCTAGAGGACAAGTCAGAAGAGCCGGGCAAAGCGCCAGAATTGGCGCATCTAATAGATGTGCCTTTTCTGGGCAGTTGCGGGCTGCTGTTTTTAGGCTGGGGGGGCTATATCAATGGCCCCTTACCAGCCTGAGAACACCAGCCCCCAGCTGTGAGCTTTAGCAAGGCTGGTTGTCAAAAATGGGGGGAACCCACGCCGTTTAAATCAGTGTTCCCCAACTCCAGTCCTCAAGGCCCACCAACAGGTCATGTTTTCAGGATTTCCTTTGTATTGCACAGGTGATGCAATTATCACCTGGGCAATACTAAGGAAATCCTGAAAACATAACCTGTTGGTGGGCCTTGAGGGCTGGAGTTGGGGAACCCTGGTGTAAATTATTTATTTAAATAATTAAAAAAAACGTGGGGGCCCCTCTATTCTTGATAACCAACCTTGCTGAAGCTGACAGCTGAGGGTTGCAAACCCCAGCTTTGAGCTTTGTCTGGTTGGTTAAAGAAAATAGGGTGTTACCCACATCAGGTTTTTCATTCATTTGTTTAGTTAGATCACAGGCGGCGGGTGAGAAATACCCTGATCATCCGCTCCTGCTGTCACTGTTATTAGGGGCAGCAGGTGTTGGATGATGGGAGTAATAGTCCCAAATGTCTCCATCTGCTGTCTTCGTTCTGACTTTAACATAACGCTCATCATTCTCCCCTGCTCGCGCTGATTGCCGGCAGAGCAGGGGAGAATGATGAGAGCCGTCTTCAGAATCTGCTGCCGGGGAACAGAGCTTACTGTAGTGCTTCATCCCCGGCGGACGTCCGTGTGGTACTGATGCGGCACGCGGTTGCCACACGTGTGCCGCAAGTATTACACACATGGACACGGATATCTTCTGTACCGGTTTTTCCGGTACTGGAAATAAACAGTTGTGTGAAACCGGCCTAAAGTGCTGCACAGATTCATCTCAACTAAATGCCGAGATCATTAGATCAGGAACAGAATAGACATTTATAGGACATTTCATAACTTTCCAAAATTCTTAGGAAAACATTTACAGCACATCCTGCACTGATCTACTGTATCCAAATTATTATATATTTTCGGAGCCATTCCATTTTATACCGAATTTACCGTATATGCTCAAGTATAAGCCGAGGCACCTAATTTTACCTAAAAAAACTGGGAAACCTTATTGACGCGAATATAAGCCGGGTATGCATTGTCCCCTCATCCCTATCCTGGTATGCATGGTTCCCTCATCCCTGTCCAGGTATGCATCCCTACCCATCCCTATCCTTGTATGCATGGCTCCTCATCCCTACCCTTGTATGCAAGGAAGGCTCCTCATCCCTATCCTTGTATGCAAGGAAGGCTCCTCATCCCTACCCTTGTATGCAAGGAAGGCTCCTCATCCCTATCCTTGTATGCAAGGAAGGCAACTCATCCCTATCATGGTATGCATGGCTCCTCATCCCTATCCTTGTATGCACGGCCCCATCCCTATCCTTGTACGCATGGCTCCATCCCTATCCGTGTATGCATGACCCCATTCTTAACCTGGTATGATTGGCCCCCATGAAAAAACATTAAAAAAATAAACTGTTACACTTTTCTTCCTGCACTCCTTCGCAGCGTCTTGTTCTAGTGCCAGCAGCTGCTTTATGCTTGTAAGCAGTGCATGGCAGGGAAGTCATGCGCTGCTCACAAGCAAGAGCACAGCTGCCGGAATACTCACCGCTCCCCACGCCAGAACTATATGTGTGGAGGGCAAGGAGTATTAAGTAGCACACAGTGTCAGCCGCCAGGCGGTCACATGTGCCGCTACTTAAGAGAAATGAATATTCACCTCTCTTAAGTAGCAGCACACGTGACCGCCCAGCAGCTGCGGCTGACACTGTGCGCGCTATTAGAGAAATGAATATTCATTGCCAGTGCAGTGAATATTCATTTCTCTTTAGCAGCAGGCACAGCGTCGCTGCCCCTCCTTCTCCATGTTCTGGACACCTCACTCGAGTATAAGCCGAGGGGAGCGTTTTCAGCACAAAAAAATGTGCTGAAAAACTCGGATTATACTCGAGTATATAAGTTACCAAAATGGACACTGACTTCAACTCCACAGCCAAGGTCTGTATCCTCAGTCGGATTCACAATTTGATTTTCTACTAGTGTCTTGCACTGGGACTTAGGTATTTTCCGTATACTTCTGCAATAAATGTATTATTGTAGATGTAATAGCTGATGAATTTAACTTCACTTCCATTATAAACTTAATCTAAAATAAGTTGTTTTAGAATCTCAGAAAGAAAAGATATGACTGATGAGTGATGGACGAGGCCGCGACTGCTTCCACAGCTAAGCCCATTATTGGGGAACTCACAGTGAGCATGGACTATATATCGTTTATATAGGCTATTGGACACCCGTCACAGGTAGAGTGTGGCTTCAGGGGTGCGGTTTACAGAGAAAGAGGAATGGAGCTATTACATTTTAAATATTTCATCCGAAAAAGTAGGTAGTGTTTTTAAAAATATACAAAGATGATACGAAATGGGAACAAACCAATATGATAAACAATTACATAAAATAAAAGCGATAACAAAAGAAAACTACTAAACCTGTGTCACAGAAATGTCTCAGAGCTTAACAGAGGGAAGGACTCATTAGGAAAACAGACAGAACCACAGCAAGCTGTAAATTCCAGGACTGACAAATCACTAAAACCCAAACTCTGCTTTTATGAGATCAAGGTTACACACCCATACCTCCCCTCGGTGAGCTCATGCGGAGGCTGATTGTGGGATGTGCTAGGCCTGCGATCTCAAACTTTCAGGATATCTTCGCCACAGGTGGTAGATATTGTTGTCATGTTTACTTCTGAGATTCTACCTTTCTATAGCTATGAAACATCAATTGAATAGCATCAGTCATAGGATTGATATTAAGTTAGAGGTGTTAGAATGGCCTTAATGTGATGTGAATGCGTTGAAGGGAACCTGTCATCCCGCCCCCGAGCGTTTTTACTTAAAAGAGCCACCTTCAGCAGCACTAAGGCTGCATTCTGTGAAGGAGGCTCTTTTGTTTCTGCTCCCCAGCAACGCTGAAATATTGAGGTTTTAAAAAGGGGTCCTACCTTAATTGAGTCCAATAGTATTGCTTCTTCCCCTATCTTATTCTCCTCCCAGCCGTCCATCATCCACTGCTGCATCACCGCGCCTCCTCCTCAGTTGTTTTTCTTACCGTTACATGCTGTGTGGCGCCTGCGCTGTTGGATCAGTCCTCGGGCATGCACAGTGCGCGCTGCCCGGGAACTGACATAACGCTATCACGCCTGCGTCTTTCTGAGGCACCAGATCCCGCCCCGCAGTGTGTTATGATGTATTCACACTGCGGGGATGGCAATCTGGCGCCTGCGCAGTTAACAGCTTTAGATGCCTGCCCCCTTCTCCCTCTACTTTCGTTTTCATCCCCTCTGCAGCGTTGGATGAGCTGAGCAGTTCCCTGGCCGGTCATCCGACGCTGCCAAGGGGATGAAAACGAAAGTGGAGGCAGAAGGGGGCAGGTGCAGCTAAAGCTGTTAACTGCGCAGGCGCCAGATTGCCATCCCCGCAGTGTGAATACATCATAACACACTGCGGGGCAGGATCTGGTGCCTCCGAAAGACGCATGCGCGATAGCTTTATGTCAGTTCCCGGGCAGCGCGCACTGTGCATGCCCGAGGACTGATCCAACAGCGCAGGCGCCACACAGCATGTGTGTGGCCCAGCTGCGCTTGGTACAAATGTTCCCAGGAGTATGTACAAAAAGGTAATTGCAAAAACCTGATATTCATTCACAACTCACATTTCCCAACATTACCACTAGAGGGAATCTTAGAATATATAAGGGTAGTGAGACGTAGCAGTTCAGTGAGATTAGTTAGTGTTCAGTCTGGTTCAAGCCAGATTAGTTCCTGTCAGAGCTCAGTTAGAGCTGAAGTGATTCCTGTCAGAGACAGAAGGAGAGAGATTGAGCTGTTACTCAGAACAGACAGACTGCTAGTATACCATGAATGTGGAAAGTGACTCTCGGAGCAGCGTGTATTCAGTCTGACGAAATGTCCTGAGAGCTGCTCTGGACAGAGTCTTTGAAGGAAAGAAGGAAGGGGACTACAGTTTGCAGAACATCGAGTTAACTGAGAACAGTCAGTGAGCCGAAAGTAAGAAAGCTGACAACTACACCCACTGCTACCCGTGCTTATGTTAAGGGTAAGAGTGAGGCGACGGGCAAGTGGTTACCCAAGAAAGGAGTGACTTCGGTGACAGACCACCTTCACTCGACTAACCGGACACCGAGGTCCGAAGTATGCTAGAACCTTTACGGCTAGTGAGAGAAACACCCGGAATCCTTGCTGGACTTCAAGTCACAGAAGGTAGCCCTAAGTGTCGATACGTAACAGGAGTCAGGGGGAACAGGACGGAGTCGGCCTGATCAGCCACAACGGCTTAGTTCTTTCCAACATCTGGTCACCAGAGATAGAAAAGGCTCCACCACAATGTCGACCGGGCGTAGCTGTTATACATAGAGTTGAACTTCGCTTCACGCAGGTTGGAAACTCACACATTAAAGGGAAAGGAGGCCTTAAACTCACTCAGCGATTACCTGGATGTACATACTCCACCCTGAGCAGCTTCCCGGGACATACCTGCAACCTTCAACAGTAAAGGTATGGAAAGAGACCAGCTTGTGTGTGTTTGACTTATTACCTGCACCCTGCACCACCATAGACTTTGAGGGAACAGTCCCACCTGTGGGGGACTTAACATCTAGCTGCCTAAAAACATCCCCTCAGAAGATTAACCCTGCAGCGCTGGTCTTATTGATCAGAAACCACAGGTGGCGTCACGAACAACTATTACTACAATCCCCTGTAAATATTCCCCCATTGTATGAGCGCCCAGGGCCACGGACCGAGCTCTGCTGCCAGTGACATTCCCCATAGACTTCAATGGGCTCGGTGCCGAGTACCCCATAACCCTGGTACCATGTGCGACTCATCTTTGGCGTCACGAACAGGATACGAAGCTTACTGGATGTGAGTCCTGTGTGCCTAATTGAACTGTTTTTGTGCAGAAAAGACTGTGTGCAGTTTTTGTGATTTTTGGCGCCATTTTCCCGCCATATTCGCGCCCTGAGGCGCTGGTGAAGAAGGTGGGCGTGCCTTCGTGGGCGTACCCCCCCTGTGGCGCGAAAGCTATGGGCGCCCTGTCTAAATGCTATTACAATACAAGGGCCTGCCCTACTGCAAGGGAGATCCGCCTCCTCTTCATCCTCTATGCCAAGAAGAGGAAGCGCAAGTCCCGCCTCCACGGAAGAGACCAGATTGTTCCAGATGGAAAACACAGTCTGGCCTGGAGAGAGATGGCGGAAGGACAGGAGACGCTGTGTGGAGGAGCGGTGGCGCGCAGGCCCCGTTCCCCTGAAGAGCTACTGCCTGTGCCGGAGCCGTCCCCAGGTCGGGAGACAGACCAAACCATGAAGAAACTGGTGGAGGTGGATGCGGTGTTAAGGGACCTGGCCCGACATCGTGAAGAGATGGAGGAGATCGAGCAAAGATGGCGTGCCCGGAAACAGCGGCTGCTGTGGGACGCAACGCTCTCCCCTCCAGGAGCGCAACTATTACCTGTGTCACCAGTGCCAGCGGCTGATGAGAAACCGGAGGCCGCCTCCAAAAGTGCTGATCCCGACTCCACCGATGAAGCGGCGGGAGAGAAGGAGGCTGAGGAGGCCCTGCCCGTTCCGGAGTACCAGCCAGGCCTGGAGGCCGCAGCGGAATGCCGATCCCCGGTAGGGACACCGGAGGAGACCCAGCCGTCCGTGTTGGAGGTTGACTGGGAAGAGATGGAGTACCTGGACGACGTGGAATACGCCGCCCAGATAATGAATGGCGACGCCGTGAGCAAGAGCAGCGACGACAGCAGGAGGAGAGAGAGGTGCAACAGTTCCGTCAGCGGTACCAGGAGGAGTTTCTCGCTGATAAAGAAACCGTCAGGAGAGACAAAGGTACGCTCCGGGAACCGCGGCGCCAGGGGTGCGTTAGCGACTTCAAACTCTGAAAAGGCTGGGGTTTCATCCATGAGCCAGGCCTGTACCAAGGGGTATTTGTCAGCCGCAGGGATGTGGAGTCTCATCTGCCCATTGGTCACCCGGGAAGGGATCTCATGAATGGGGATATAGTCTCCTATACGCGGCACTGGGGTCTTAAAGGGTGGTATGCTCTGAACGTCTTCCGTGTCAGCGACCCCGTCCCGACGCCGGTAATGTACATCATGCCACAGTGTCCCGGGCCTCAGCTCCATCAGCGCCAGGCCGCGCACCTGCATCGCATACTGCGTCCTGCCCTGCATCACACCAGCATTGTGCGACTTCAATTGAGCCACCGGATGCATCTGCACCTTATTCAACAACGCAGCAAGAAAGTGCGTTCCAAAGCGAGCCAAATTTATATTCTGAAGAGGCACCCGTTAGTCCTCCAGTCAATCGCAGAGAGAAGTAAGGACTGTGGCTACTCAAACACAGATCGCGGGCCATGACATGTTAGTGATGCGTTCTAGATCGCACCGCATACTTCCAGCCCCAGGTATGGAAGCAGTCATTGCAATCTGCAAGCAAGAACAGTAGGACCCAGACAGGGTTTACTGCATCTGTATAAAGTTGAAGAAAAGTTTTACGAAGAATTGCACTTTATTGATCATATGTAATGATGTTTGCATAGGATGTTTGCATAATTTAAAGTAGAATACCCCAGTTGGGTAAAGTGAAGTAATTGTATGATATGTGATTTTCTCGAAGTGTTCTTATGCAAAGGACTGCGTGCTGAGGACTCTTGCAGCACAGAACTTTTATTGTAAATAGTTCGCACTTTGGTGCCCCATCTTGGTTTTACACAAAGCCATATCTACCTCTGAAGAAAAACCCGTATGGTGTGGCCTAGAGTGAGGTCTGCAGCTCAGAAGTCCTGCAGCCCACCCAGGACCCACGTGGGAGGTTTTTGGTGCGGGTCCTCCACAAGTATATTGTATTTATTGTGAAAAGTGTTTTGATGTTTTTCTATTTTCGCCATTGTACACATTGTAACGTTAAAGTGTCCTTACCTCCCGCAAGGGAAGAGTTAATGTTGATGTTAATATAAAAATGTTTTTCTATTTCAGCCCGGGAGTGCTGACGATAACTAGGGGGGGATGTGTGGCCCAGCTGCGCTTGGTACACATGTTCCCAGGAGTATGTACAAAAAGGTAATTGCAAAAACCTGATATTCATTCACAACTCACATTTCCCAACATTACCACTAGAGGGAATCTTAGAATATATAAGGGTAGTGAGACGTAGCAGTTCAGTGAGATTAGTTAGTGTTCAGTCTGGTTCAAGCCAGATTAGTTCCTGTCAGAGCTCAGTTAGAGCTGAAGTGATTCCTGTCAGAGACAGAAGGAGAGAGATTGAGCTGTTACTCAGAACAGACAGACTGCTAGTATAGCATGAATGTGGAAAGTGACTCTCGGAGCAAGCGTGTATTCAGTCTGACGAAATGTCCTGAGAGCTGCTCTGGACAGAGTCTTTGAAGGAAAGAAGGAAGGGGACTACAGTTTGCAGAACATCGAGTTAACTGAGAACAGTCAGTGAGCCGGAAAGTAAGAAAGCTGACAACTACATCCACTGCTACCCGTGCTTATGTTAAGGGTAAGAGTGAGGCGACGGGCAAGTGGTTACCCAAGAAAGGAGTGACTTCGGTGACAGACCACCTTCACTCGACTAACCGGACACCGGGTCCGAAGTATTGCTAGAACCTTTACGGCTAGTGAGAGAAACACGGAATCCTTGCTGGACTTCAAGTCACAGAAGGTAGCCCTAAGTGTCGATACGTAACAGGAGTCAGGGGGAACAGGACGGAGTCGGCCTGATCAGCCACAACGGCTTAGTTCTTTCCAACATCTGGTCACCAGAGATAGAAAAGGCTCCACCACAATGTCGACCGGGCGTAGCTGTTATACATAGAGTTGAACTTCGCTTCACGCAGGTTGGAAACTCACACATTAAAGGGAAAGGAGGCCTTAAACTCACTCAGCGATTACCTGGATGTACTTTACTCCACCCTGAGCAGCTTCCCGGGACATACCTGCAACCTTCAACAGTAAAGGTATGGAAAGAGACCAGCTTGTGTGTGTTTGACTTATTACCTGCACCACCATAGACTTTGAGGGAACAGTCCCACCTGTGGGGGACTTAACATCTAGCTGCCTAAAAACATCCCCTCAGAAGATTAACCCTGCAGCGCTGGTCTTATTGATCAGAAACCACAGGTGGCGTCACGAACAACTATTACTACAATCCCCTGTAAATATTCCCCCCATTGTATGAGCACCCAGGGCCACGGACCGAGCTCTGCTGCCAGTGACATTCCCCATAGACTTCAATGGGCTCGGTGCCGAGTACCCCATAACCCTGGTACCATGTGCGACTCACATGTAACGGTAAGAAAAACAACTGAGGGGGTGGTGCAGTGATGCAGCAGGGGGATGATGGACGGCTGGGAGGAGGATGAGACCGGGGAAGAAGCCATACATATGGTACACAATTAAGGTAAGAGGACCTATTTATAAACCTCAATATTTCAGCGTTGCTGGGGAGCAGAAACAAAAGAGCCACCTTCACAGAATACAGCATTAGTGCTGCTGAAGGTGGCTCTTTTACTTAAAGGGAACCTGTCACCCCCCCGGGCGTTTTTAAGTTCGTCCCTTTGCAAAGACTCCGAAAATATATCTGAAAAAAATATCAGATCAATGACAATCCCAATATTCATCATGAACAACTGGTTCAAAAAAGTCTGCGATCAGTGCTTGTAGTAACATAGTTATTAAGGTTGAAGGAAGACTTTAAGTCCATCTAGTTCAACCCATATCCTATCCTAACCTGCCCTAACATGTTGATCCAGAGGAAGGCAAAAAAAAATCCAAGTGGCAAACAGTAAGCTTCACATTGGGGAAAAAAATTCCTTCCCGACTCCACATACGGCAATCAGACTAGCTCCCTGGATCAACGCTGTATCTAGGAAACTAGTGAATATAGCCTGTAATATTATACTTTTCAAGAAAGGCATCCAGTCCCCTCTTAAATTTTAGTAAGGAATCACTCATTACAACATTATACGGCAGAGAGTTCCATAGTGTCACTGCTCTTACAGTAAAGAATCTGCTCTGTGATTATGACTAAACCTTCTTTCCTCCAGACGTAAGGATGCCTCCTTGTCCCCGTCACAGGTCTAAGAGTAAAAAGATCATTAGAAAGGTCTTTGTACTGTCCCCTCATATATTTATACATTGTAATAAGATCACCCCTAAGCGTTTGTATCTCCAAACTAAATAACCCCAAGTGTAATAACCTGTCTTGGTATTGCAGACCCCCCAGTTCTCTAATAACCTTGGTCGCTCTTCTCTGCACCCGCTCCAGTTCAGCTATGTCTTTCTTATACACCGGAGACCAGAACTGCACACAGTATTCTAAGTGTGGTTGCACCAGTGACTTGTATAGAGGTAAAATTATGTTCTCCTCATGAGCATCTATGCCTCTTTTAATGCATCCCATTATTTTATTTGCCTTGGCAGCAGCTGCCTGACATTGGCCACTAAATGTGAGTTTGTCGTCCACCCATACACCCAGGTCTTTGTCAGTGACAGTTTTGCCCAGTGTTTTACAATTAAGCACATAATTATACATCTTGTTTGTTCTACCCAAGTGCATGACCTTACATTTATCCCCATTAAAGCTCATTTGCCATTTATCAGCCCAAGCTTCTAGTTTACATAAATCCTCCTGTAATATAAAATTATCCTCCTCTGTATTTATTACCCTGCAGAGTTTAGTGTCATCTGCAAATATTGAAATACTACTCTGTATGCCCCCTAAAAGGTCATTAATAAATATGTTAAAGAGAAGCGGCCCCAATACTGACCCCTGTGGTACCCCACTGCTAACCGTGACCCAGTCTGAGTGTGCTCCATTAATAACCACCCATTGTTTCCTATCCATGAGCCAGTTCTTAACCCACTTACACATATTTTCCCCTATCCCCATTGTTCTCATTTTTGTATCAACCTTTTGTGTGGCACCGTATGAAAAGCTTTTGAGAAGTCCATGAACACCACGTCCACTGCGTTCCCTTGGTCCAGTCCTGAACTTACCCCTTCATAAAAGCTTATCAGATTAGTCTCACAAGAACGGTCCCTCGTAAACCCATGTGATACTGTGTCATGAGGTTATTCAGCCTCAGATACTCCAATATAGTATCCCTTAAAAAACCCTCCAGGATTTTACCCACAGTAGATGTTAAGCTCACTGGCCTATAATTTCCAGGTTCAGTTTTTGCCCCCTTTTTGAATATTGGCACCAAATTTGCTATACGCCAGTCCTGTGGCACAGACCCCGTTATTATGGAATCTTTAGGCTAAGTGCACACGTTCAGGAATGTTTGCAGAATTTTCCTGAGCAAAAACGGACTTTTTCCGTGGTAAAAACGTGCGTTTTTGGTGCGTTTTTTACCGCAATTTTTTCCTGAACTTTCTAGGTCAATAATATAGCGGTAAAAACGCTAGAATTCCGCGAAATTAATGAACATGTTGGTTCTTTTCCGAGATGCGTTTTTTTTGCGGAAAAAAACGCACCATGTGCACAAAAATTGCGGAATTCATTCTAAATGATAGGATGCTTAAATCATGCGTTTTTGACGCGTTTTTTCCCGCGCAAATAATCCTGAACGTGTGCACTTAGCCTTAAAGATTAAAAATAATGGTCTATCTATGACTGTACTTAATTCTGCAGTACTCGGGGGTGTATCCCATCCGGGCCCGGGGATTTGTCAATTTTAGTGATTTTTAGACGCCGCCGTACTTCCTGCTGGATTAAGCAGGTGACAATTAATGGAGAAATTTTTTTTATCACTGATCATGTTATCTGTCATGGGATTTTCTTGTGTAAATACAGTTGAAAAAAAGTCATTTAGCATATTGGCTTTTTCCTCATCCTCATCCACCATTTCACCCAGACTATTTTTAAGGGGACCAACACTATCATTTTTAAATTTCTTGCTATTTATGTAGTTAAAGAATATTTTGGGATTATTTTTACTTTCTCTGGCAATGAGTCTCTCTGCCTCAATCTTTGCTGTCTTGATTTGCTTTTTACAGAATTTATTCAGTCTTCTGTATTTATTTAATGCCTCATCACTACCTACTTGCTTTAATTCCCTAAACGCTTTCTTTTTGTCACTTATTGCGCCCCTTACAGCTCTATTTAGCCATAGTGGTTTCCTCCTAATTCTAGCATGTTTATTCTCATAGGTTATATACTGTGCATAGGTCCTATTCAGGATACTAATAAACGTCTCCCATTTTCTTTGTGTATTTTTATGTCTCAGGATATCGTCCCAGTTTATTGCACTAAGATCATCTCTCAGCCGTTGTAAATTTGCCTTCCTGAAGTTTAGTGTCCTTGTAACCCCTCGACTACACATCTTATTAAAGGATACATGAAAGCTTATTATTTTGTGATCACTATTACCCAAGTGACCCCCAACCCTTATATTTGATATGCGGTCTGGCCTGTTGGTTAAGATTAGGGCTAGTAGAGGAAGCTCTTGCCTTGGAAGATAACTTATCTGCTTATTAGTAACTGAATCTGCGTCTTGGTGTCGGGTTCTCAGAGCAGATCTCCTGTTGTAATTACCTGGTCACTGCAGGAGGTCCCTACTTCAAGGAAAGTTATAGTGTGAGCTCTCTCTCACTTCCCCAGCTATAATTAATTCCATATGTTCAATATGAGGGTTATATGTCCCATCTCTGGAGATGTCTATGGATTTTAAAATTTTCTATATGACTACCGACCACGGCCTTTGTGTGAGGGAGGCACTTTCAGAAAGGAATCAGAGTGGGCCTTATTTATCTATAGCCTATAATGTACTTATCCTCCACAACCTCAACGGAAGTTTCAATATAACAATAATTCACAGTCAGATGAGAAATGAGCAGATTGGACACTACACAGCAGTCCTATCACTAAGGCCAAATTCACACGTACAGTATTTGGTCAGTATTTTACCTCAGTATGTGTAAGCCAAAACCAGGAGAAGGTGATCAATACAGAAGTGCTGACGTGTTTCTACTATACTTTTCCTCTCCTCATTTTGGCTTACGGAGGTAAAACACTGACCAAATACTGAACGTGTAAACGTGGCGTTAGAGATGACACTTGCGGTGATATTTTTTTTTCCCAAAACTGACAACTGAATGTGTCACTAAATAGATTGTCACCTTGGCAGTAACAGTTGAGAAGACCGCCACCCTCTCAGTATGTACTGTCCATGGCAATACAGCAGCAGGTGGGCTAATCACCTGAAACAGGTCCATCACATCCAACCTTTCTCCCCCAGTTTTACATTCGCTATTGCTAGATTATTTAGAACCCACAATGCCATTTGTTGTAAGAAAAGCATCCAACCTTTATTTCAGTGCTGATATAGTGTCTGCCATTCCTACCTCTTGTCATTGGGAATTCCACAGTCTGACTGCTCTAACTGTATAGAACCCTTTCCTATTTACCTGCCAGAATCGCCTTTCCTCACCTATAATGAATGTCCTCTGGTCCTTTGTAAGTTGCTTGGAAGGAATAAATCATGTGCCCGTGCTATCTATTGAGCACATATGGATTTATACACATAAATGCGATGTCCACTGAGACTAAACAAGCCCGGTTTTTCCAACCTCTCATCCTAAGACTTTCCATCCCAGGTAATAATCTAATAAAAAACATGCTTTTTCTGTAATTAATAATCCACAACAGTTTTTATGTGAAAACTTCAGCTTGAGATGATGTGATCTGTGAGATACAACTCTGGATTTTCGCCACCTTGCCCAGGTCTAGACTTGTAACTCTCAGGCTGATCTCACTTTCACGGCACTATTCGATGTGCGGGCTGGCCGTGGGTCTCCTGACCCGAAATGTCTTATATATATGAGGCAGTTGCGTTCGGGTCCCGGTGTGTACTCATACAATGCTGGACATATGAAACCAGCCTAAGTGTGAGTACTGATTCTGGTCCTGACTGCCAAGAAAAGGAAGACAGCGGCAGCATTGAAGAGTGGATTGCTAAGTAATACCACCAGGAAGCCATACATGACCGCCACCGGATTGTCTCCCCATAAAGAGATCGTTCAGGACTGGTCACTTCCAATCAGATCTGAAGATAATCTCTGTATTGGTATGTAGTCCACTCATACAATGGTGGCCTGACATCCCCGCAGTAGATGGCGCCAAGACCACATCTTCCATCTGTAGAGGTTTGAGGAACCAATTGTTAGGTGGACACAGGCTCACTATAGCCGTGGTGAGGACACAATCTACTCTAGCAGAGGCTGTGATCCAGTGGGCTGCATGTATGCTTTCACTAGCTGCAAAATGTCTATTTGTAAGTCAATCTTCTTCTCCTCAGGAACTTTCTTCAAGTAGGGCAGCAGAGACTGGACAAACAAGTAGTCTTCATCCTTCTCGTTGTCCTTCTTCTTCTTTAGACAGTCAACCATCGAAATAATTTGACTTTCAAAGTCGCCTAATCCACTTCCCACTGACTTGTTCCTCTTGATACGTGGGGGTTCGGGATCTGTGCCACCCGTTCTGGTAGCGGACTCTGTGGGGGTTCGGAGTCGCTGCCCTCAGATTTAGGACTTTCCTGTGTGTCAGAAGCTTTTCCAGAAGTTCTGAAAATATAGAGAACTAATTACATTTCTGGAGTTTTGGAAAGTGAGATTCAAGGAAGTGATGGCTGTAACTCACGATCGACGCATCAGAGTGGGTTCCAGGAAGGTCAGCTGGTCGTAGAACATGTACCGTTTCCGTTTCGAAGGTGACAATCCACTCCTGATTCCTTCTTCTGCAGATGGAGCTCTCGTCGGAAACAGTCCTTTAAGGACCTCCACCGAGTTTGGATTTCCTTAGCTGTTGAAATAAAATATTAAAGTGAAAAGATCAGATATGATAGGAACTTCAATGACTTAAAAGGACTCTGTCAGCACAAAATGACCCCAGGCATGGCTGCACAGAGGTCTTCCCACCACCTCATTTCTAGAGAAGGACTACTACCCCATCATGGTGGTGACGCCGGGCTCAGCACTATTACCCTTGCAGTTTCTCTCCAGCTGGCTGCTCTCCTCCCAACCCGGCACCAGTACGGTGCAGATCTCGTCCCAGCACCGCTGTTTCTTGGTGCGGTCGCTGTAGTTGTCCTCCTGCTGGTCGTACACGGCCGGGCGCTTCTTCACCTCGCTGATCAGCAGATCCGTGTCCACGATCAGCCGGGACGACTTCATCTCAGCCCGACACCGGGCTGCAGATGCCTGCCGAGGGAAGGGGCTATTATGGGATGGCTCCAAGTAGTATTATGGGATGTTGGGATTGGCCAATGATGCTATTATCTCGTGTTGTGGTGGGGTCGGTTACGGTATTATGGGATGGAAGGTAAAACCTGATGGGGTGTAGCGTTCCGATTGGTGACGTGATTATTGGATGTTACAATCTGGTGGGTGAGCTATTATTATGGGATGTTACTGTCTGGTTGTCGGTGAAAAGGGATGTTGCGCTCTAGTTGCTGATGCTATTATCGGATGTTATGGAGTGGGTGGTACGTTATCATGGGATGTCACCAGTGGTATTATGTTACCTTGTGGTGGGATTGGTTTTGTTATTATGGGATGTTGCGGTCTGGTCAGTGACACTATTATGGGATGTAGCGGTCCGGTTACATTATGATGGATGTTGCTGTCCGGTCGGTGACACTATTATGGGATGTAACGGTCCGGTTACATTATGATGGATGTTGCTGTCCGGTCGGTGACACTATTATGGGATGTTACGGTCTGGTTACATTATGATGGGATGTTGCTGTCCGGTCGGTGACACTATTATGGGATGTAACGGTCCGGTTACATTATGATGGATGGTGCTGTCCGGTCGGTGACACTATTATGGGATATAACGGTCCGTTACATTATGATGGATGATGCTGTCCAGTCGGTGACATTATTATGGGATGTAACGGTCCGGTTACATTATGATGGATGGTGCTGTCCAGTCGGTGACACTATTATGGGATGTTACGGTCCGGTTACATTATGATGGGATGTTGCTGTCCGGTCGGTGACACTATTATGGGATGTTACGATCCGGTTACATTATGATGGGATAGTGCTGTCCGGTCGGTGACACTATTATGGGATGTTACGGTCCGGTTACATTATGATGGATGCTGCTGTCCAGTCGGTGACATTATTATGGGATGTTACAGTCTGGTAACATTATGATGGATGTTGCTGTCCGGATGGTGACACTATTATGGGATGTTACGGTCCGGTTACATTATGATGGGATGGTGCTGTCCGGTCGGTGACACTATTATGGGATGTTACGGTCCGGTTACATTATGATGGATTTTGCTGTCCGGTCGGTGACACTATTATGGGATGTTACGGTCGGTTACATTATGATGGGATGGTTCTGTCCGGTCGGTGACACTATTATGGGATGTTACGGTCCGGTTACATTATGATGGGATGTGCTGTCTGGTCGGTGACACTATTATGGGATGTTACGTCCGGTTACATTATGATGGGATGTGCTGTCTGGTCGGTGACACTATTATGGGATGTTACAGTCCGGTTACATTATGATGGATTTGCTGTCCGGTCGGTGACACTATTATGGGATGTTACAGTCCTGGTTACATTATGATGGATGGTGCTGTCGGTCGGTGACACTATTATGGGATGTTACGGTCCGGTTACATTATGATGGATTTGCAGTGCGTCGGTGACACTATTATGGGATGTTACGGTCCGGTTACATTATGATGGATGTTGCTGTCCGTCGGTGACACTATTATGGGATGTTACGTCTGGTTACATTATGATGGGATGGTTGCTGTCCAGTCGGTGACACTATTATGGGATGTTACGGTCCGGTTTCATTATGATGGATTTTGCGTGCAGTCGGTGACACTATTATGGGATGTTACGTCCGGTTACATTATGATGGGATTTGCTGTCTGGTCGGTGACACTATTATGGGATGTTAAGGTCCGGTTACATTATGATGGATGGTGCTGTCCCGGTCGGCGACACTATTATGGGATGTTACGGTCCGGTTACATTATGATGGATTTGCTGTCGGTCGGTGACACTATTATGGGATTTTACGGTCCGGTTACATTATGATGGATGGTGCTGTCTGGTCGGTGACACTATTATGGGATGTTACGGTCCGGTTACATTATGATGGATGTTGCTGTCCGGTCGGTGACACTATTATGGGATGTACGGTCTGGTTACATTATGATGGGATGTTGCTGTCCGGTCGGTGACACTATTATGGGATGTAACGGTCCGGTTACATTATGATGGGATGTGCTGTCCGGTCGGTGACACTATTATGGGATATAACGGTCCGGTTACATTATGATGGGATGTTGCTGTCCGGTCGGTGACATTATTATGGGATGTTACGGTCCGGTTACATTATGATGGGATGGTTCTGTCCAGTCGGTGACACTATTATGGGATGTTACGGTCCGGTTACATTATGATGGGATGTGCTGTCTGGTCGGTGACACTATTATGGATGTTACGGTCCGGTTACATTATGATGGGATGGTGCTGTCTGGTCGGTGACACTATTATGGGATGTTACGTCCGGTTACATTATGATGGATTTTGCTGTCCGGTCGGTGACACTATTATGGGATGTTACAGTCCGGTTACATTATGATGGGATGTTGCTGTCCGGTCGGTGACACTATTATGGGATGTTACAGTCTGGTTACATTATGATGGGATGGTGCTGTCCAGTCGGTGACACTATTATGGGATGTTACGGTCCGGTTTCATTATGATGGATTTTGCTGTCCAGTCGGTGACACTATTATGGGATGTTACGGTCCGTTTCATTATGATGGATTTTGCTGTCCAGTCGGTGACACTATTATGGATGTTACGGTCCTGGTTACATTATGATGGGATGGTCTGTCCGGTCGGTGACATTATTATGGGATGTTACGGGCCGGTTACATTATGATGGGATGTGCTGTCTGGTCGGTGACACTATTATGGGATGTTACGGTCCGTTACATTATGATGGGATGGTGCTGTCTGGTCGGTGACACTATTATGGGATGTTACGGTCCGGTTACATTATGATGGGATGTGCTGTCCGGTCGGTGACACTATTATGGGATGTTACGGTCCGGTTACATTATGATGGATGTGCTGTCGGTCGGTGACACTATTATGGGATGTTACGGTCCGGTTACATTATGATGGATGTTGCTGTCGGTCGGTGACACTATTATGGGATGTTACGGTCCGGTTACATTATGATGGATGTTGCTGTCCGGTCGGTGACACTATTATGGGATGTTACGGTCCGGTTACATTATGATGGATGTGCTGTCCGGTCGGTGACACTATTATGGGATGTTACGGTCCGGTTACATTATGATGGATGTTGCTGTCCGGTCGGTGACACTATTATGGGATGTTACGGTCCGGTTACATTATGATGGATGTTTGCTGTCCGGTCGGTGACACTATTATGGGATGTTACGGTCCGGTTACATTATGATGGATGTGTTGTCGGTCGGTGACACTATTATGGGATGTTACGGTCCGGTTACATTATGATGGGATGTTGCTGTCCGGTCGGTGACACTATTATGGATGTTACGGTCCGGTTACATTATGATGGGATTGTTGCTGTCCGTCGGTGACACTATTATGGGATGTTACGGTCCGGTTACATTATGATGGATGTTGCTGTCCGGTCGGTGACACTATTATGGGATGTTACGGTCCGGTTACATTATGATGGGATGTTGCTGTCCGGTCGGTGACACTATTATGGGATGTTACGGTCCGGTTACATTATGATGGATGTTGCTGTCCGGTCGGTGACACTATTATGGGATGTTACGGTCCGGTTACATTATGATGGATTTTGCTGTCCGGTCGGTGACACTATTATGGGATGTTACGGTCCGGTTACATTATGATGGGATGGTTGCTGTCCGGTCGGTGACACTATTATGGGATGTTACGGTCCGGTTACATTATGATGGGATGTTGCTGTCCGGTCGGTGACACTATTATGGATGTTACGGTCCGGTTACATTATGATGGGATGTTGCTGTCCGGTCGGTGACACTATTATGGGATGTTACGGTCCGGTTACATTATGATGGATTTTGCTGTCGGTCGGTGACACTATTATGGGATGTTACGGTCCGGTTACATTATGATGGATGTTGCTGTCCGGTCGGTGACACTATTATGGGATGTTACGGTCCGGTTACATTATGATGGGATGTGCTGTCCGGTCGGTGACACTATTATGGGATGTTACGGTCCGGTTACATTATGATGGATTGTTGCTGTCCGGTCGGTGACACTATTATGGATGTTACGGTCCGGTTACATTATGATGGATGTTGCTGTCCGGTCGGTGACACTATTATGGGATGTTACGGTCCGGTTACATTATGATGGATGTTGCTGTCCGGTCGGTGACACTATTATGGGATGTTACGGTCCGGTTACATTATGATGGGATGTTGCTGTCGGTCGGTGACACTATTATGGGATGTTACGGTCCGGTTACATTATGAGGGGATGTTGCTGTCGGTCGGTGACACTATTATGGGATGTTACGGTCCGGTTACATTATGATGGGATGTTGCTGTCCGGTCGGTGACACTATTATGGGATGTTACGGTCCGGTTACATTATGATGGATGGTGCTGTCCGGTCGGTGACACTATTATGGGATGTTACGGTCCGGTTACATTATGATGGATGTTGCTGTCCGGTCGGTGACACTATTATGGGATGTTACGGTCCGGTTACATTATGATGGATTTGCTGTCCGGTCGGTGACACTATTATGGGATGTTACGGTCCGGTTACATTATGATGGGATGTGCTGTCCGGTCGGTGACACTATTATGGGATGTTACGGTCCGGTTACATTATGATGGGATGTTGCTGTCGGTCGGTGACACTATTATGGGATGTTACGGTCGTCATTTATGGATTGCTGTCGCGACTTTATGGATGTACGTCGGTACTATGAGATGTGCTGTCGCGGACACTATTATGGGATGTACGTCCGGTACATAGGATTGTGTGTGAACATTGTACGGTCGTACATAGGATGCTGTCGGTCGTGCTATTAGATTACGGCGTTACATATGATGATGCGTGCGTGACATATATGGGATTACGTCGTACTATGATGATCGTCGCGTGACACTATAGGAGTACGGTCGGTTCATTTGATGATGTGTGGCGTGACATTATGGATTCGTCCGTTAATTAGAGATTGCTGGTCGGTGACACTTTAGGGATGTTACGTCGGTCATTATGGTGTGCTTCCGCGTGAACTATTAGTGTCGTCGTTCATTATGGATTGTGTCCGTCGGGAAATTAGGATGTTAGGTCCGGTCATTAGATGATTGCTCCGCGTGACATATGAGTTGGTCGGTCTAGATGATTCTGCCGCGCATATTGGATGTACGTCCGTTACTAGAGGTTGTCGTTGATATTTGGATGACGCGTAATATGAGGGATGTGCTGTCGGTCGGTGACACATATGGATTTACGTCGGTTACTATGATGGATGGTGCTGTCGGTCGGTGACACATTAGGATGTTACGTCCGGTTACATTATGATGGATTTGCTGTCCGGTCGTGACACTATTATGGGATGTTACGGTCCGGTTACATTATGATGGATGTTGCTGTCCGGTCGGTGACACTATTATGGGATGTTACGGTCCGGTTACATTATGATGGATGGTGCTGTCCGGTCGGTGACACTATTATGGGATGTTACGGTCCGGTTACATTATGATGGATTTGCTGTCCGGTCGGTGACACTATTATGGGATGTTACGGTCCGGTTACATTATGATGGATTTTGCTGTCCGGTCGGTGACACTATTATGGGATGTTACGGTCCGGTTACATTATGATGGGATGTTGCTGTCCGGTCGGTGACACTATTATGGGATGTTACGGTCCGGTTACATTATGATGGATGTTGCTGTCCGGTCGGTGACACTATTATGGGATGTTACGGTCCGGTTACATTATGATGGATTTTGCTGTCCGGTCGGTGACACTATTATGGGATGTTACGGTCCGGTTACATTATGATGGATGTTGCTGTCCGGTCGGTGACACTATTATGGGATGTTAACGGTCCGGTTACATTATGATGGATTTTGCTGTCCGGTCGGTGACACTATTATGGGATGTTACGGTCCGGTTACATTATGATGGATTTGCTGTCCGGTCGGTGACACTATTATGGGATGTTACGGTCCGGTTACATTATGATGGATGTGCTGTCCGGTCGGTGACACTATTATGGGATGTTACGGTCCGGTTACATTATGATGGATTGTGCTGTCCGGTCGGTGACACTATATGGGATGTTACAGTCCGGTTACATTATGATGGGATGTTGCTGTCCGGTCGGTGACACTATTATGGGATGTTACGGTCCGGTTACATTATGATGGGATGTGCTGTCCGGTCGGTGACACTATTATGGGATGTTACGGTCCGGTTACATTATGATGGATTTGCTGTCCGGTCGGTGACACTATTATGGGATGTTACGGTCCGGTTACATTATGATGGATTTGCTGTCCGGTCGGTGACACTATTATGGGATGTTACGGTCCGGTTACATTATGATGGATGTTGCTGTCCGGTCGGTGACACTATTATGGGATGTTACGGTCCGGTTACATTATGATGGATTTTGCTGTCCGGTCGGTGACACTATATGGGATGTTACGGTCCGGTTACATTACGATGGATTTTGCTGTCCGGTCGGTGACACTATTATGGATGTTACGGTCCGGTTACATTATGATGGATGGTTGCTGTCCGGTCGGTGACACTATTATGGGATGTTACGGTCCGGTTACATTATGATGGATGTGCTGTCCGGTCGGTGACACTATTATGGGATGTTACGGTCCGGTTACATTATGATGGATTTTGCTGTCCGGTCGGTAACACTATTATGGGATGTTACGGTCCGGTTACATTACGATGGATTTTGCTGTCCGGTCGGTGACACTATTATGGGATGTTACGGTCCGGTTACATTATGATGGGATGTTGCTGTCCGGTCGGTGACACTATTATGGGATGTTACGGTCCGGTTACATTACGATGGATTTTGCTGTCCGGTCGGTGACACTATTATGTGATGTTACGGTCCGGTTACATTATGATGGATGGTGCTGTCCGGTCGGTGACACTATTATGGGATGTTACGGTCCGGTTACATTATGATGGATGTTGCTGTCCGGTCGGTGACACTATTATGGGATGTTACGGTCCGGTTACATTATGATGGGATGGTGCTGTCCGGTCGGTGACACTATTATGGGATGTTACGGTCCGGTTACATTATGATGGGATGGTGCTGTCCGGTCGGTGACACTATTATGGGATGTTACGGTCCGGTTACATTATGATGGGATGGTGCTGTCCGGTCGGTGACACTTATGGGTGTCACCTCCCTGCCCAGTCACGTCTCTCTCCATGGAGACCTTACGCCGGTGGTGTCGGGGTGCCCTCATAGTGAGGCCGTGTTTGGTCCCGCTATTCTGACCAGTAAGATGACAAAGCGCAGACCCCCCTGGTAAGTGACTCTATGACGGGATTACAAGCATTGTATAACCCTGCTGGCTCTGCCGGTGCTCTAGCCGTTAGTTTAGGCCACACCCCGCCGGGTGCCTATATCCCCCGTGCAACCTTCTGTCCATCGCTCTGTCTAGCACCGGCTCTGTCCGTCTTGCTTTCAGTGACACAGCAATCACACAGCGCAAACTCGCCCTACACTAAGATGGCGCCCGCTGACTGGCATCTGAGCGCTCCAATGAGAAGACGGGACGTACATCTCGCGGCCTGCGAGAGAGTTCACAGACCAATGGGAGCGCAGGAGGAGGGTCCCCGAGTGACGTCAGAGGCCTGGCAGCCAGAGAGGCCTGAAGCGGAGTCTGTGGTGAAAGCTGTACGGAGTCAGGTAATGGGAGCTGGCGCCGGGGTCTGTTGTGCCCGCCCGGGTATTCGGGGGTCGTCTGTGCTTCTTCTCTTAACATGTTTTCCATGTCGGTTTCCCTGTATGTTCTCACCTTTGTGTGGTTATCAGTTCACATGTGTGTACGTGTCATGTATCTGGTGAGAATATCACCCAAACTGGGCTCACACCCGTCATATACCACCTGGGCCACCACAAGGGTTGCATCCTGTATTATACTTCAGAGCTGCACTCAGTATTCTGCTGGTGGAGTCACTGTGTATATACATTACATTACTAATCCTGTACTGATCCTGAGTTACATCCTGTATTATACTCCAGAGCTGCACTCACTATTCTGCTGGTGGAGTCACTGTGCATATACATTACATTACTTATCCTGTACTGATCCTGAGTTACATCCTGTATTATACTCCAGAGCTGCACTCACTATTCTGCTGGTGGAGTCACTGTGTACATACATTACATTACTTATCCTGTACTGATCCTGAGTTACATCCTGTATTATACTCCAGAGCTGCACTCACTATTCTGCTGGTGGAGTCACTGTGTACATACATTACATTACTTATCCTGTACTGATCCTGAGTTACATCTTGTATCATACTCCAGAGCTGCACTCACTATTCTGCTGGTGGAGTCACTATATACATTACATTACTTATCCTGTACTGATCCTGAGTTACATCTTGTATCATACTCCAGAGCTGCACTCACTATTCTGCTGGTGGAATCACTGTGTACATACATTACATTACTTATCCTGTACTGATCCTGAGTTACATCCTGTATTATACTCCAGAGCTGCACTCACTATTCTGCTGGTGCAGTCACTGTGTACATACATTACATTACTTATCCTGTACTGATCCTGAGTTACATCCTGCATTATACCCCAGAGCTGCACTCACTATTCTGCTGGTGGAGTCACTGTGTACATACATTACATTACTTATCCTGTACTGATCCTGAGTTACATCCTGTATTATACTCCAGAGCTGTACTCACTATTCTGCTGGTGCAGTCACTGTGTACATACATTACATTACTTATCCTGTACTGATCCTGAGTTACATCCTGTATTATACTCCAGATCTGCACTCACTATTCTGCTGGTGGAATCACTGTGTACATACATTACTTATCCTGTGCTGATCCTGAGTTACATCCTGTATTATACTCCAGAACTGCACTCACTATTCTGCTGGTGCAGTCACTGTGTACATACATTACATTACTTATCCTGTACTGATCCTGAGTTACATCCTGTATTATACTCCAGAGCTGCACTCACTATTCTGCTGGTGCAGTCACTGTGTACATACATTACATTACTTATCCTGTACTGATCCTGAGTTACATCCTGTATTATACTCCAGAGCTGCACTCACTATTCTGCTGGTGGAGTCACTGTGTACAACTTTACATTACTTATCCTGTGCTGATCCTGAGTTACATCCTGTATTATACTCCAGAGCTGCTATCAGACTGCACACTATTTGCTGGATCATGGAATTATTACGTCTGCTAATCTAACCGAGTGACATTTCGGAGTCTGTAATACATTACTAGCGAGTACCTGATACAGTGCATCACTTTGTGACAGTTATAACTTCGTAGATCTGAGTTGTATACCAGGCACTATATTGTGAGTCCTGCAATATCTGATCGTCTCTTACAATGCTACTATCTTGCCTGTAATAAATTATTCGTACGTCGGTTATTTATACACGCACTTTGTGATATGTGTACATTATCGAGTCTGTCTCTTTTAACCAGACTGCATCATCCGGTGGTCATGTTAAATACATCTATCCTTGACTGTAATCTGATAATCGGTACTCACTGTTGCTGGTGCAGTCACTGTGTACATATATTACATTACTTATCCTGTTACTGATTACATCTATATATCCAGGGTGCACTCACTATTCTGCTGGTAGTCACTGTGTACATACATACATATTATCTGTACTGATCCTGAGTTACATCCTGTATTATACTCCAGATGCACTACTATCGCTGGTGGATCCTGTGTACATACATTACTTATCCGTACTGATCTGAGTTACCTCTGTATTATACTCCAGAGCTGTCACTATTCTCTGGCGGAGTCACTGTGCAATACATTCATTACTTATCCGTACTGATCCTATTCATCCTGATTATACTCCAGATCTGCACTAATATTCTGCTGGTGGAATCACTGTTACATACATACTTATCCTGCGCTGATCCTGAGTTCATCCTGTATTATATCTCCAGAACTGCACTCACTGTTCTGCTGGTGCAGTCACTGTGTACATACATTACATTACTTATCCTGTATTGATCCTGAGTTACATCCTGTATTATACTCCAGAGCTGTACTCACTATTTGCTGGTGGAGTCACTGTGTACATACATTACATTACTTATCCTGTACTGATCCTGAGTTACATCCTGTATTTACCCAGAGTGCATCACTATTCTGCTAGTGGATCACTGTGTACATACATTACATACTTATCTTACTGATCCTGTTACATCCTGTATTATACTCCAGAGTGCACTCACATCTGCTGGTGCAGTCATTGTGTACATACATTACATTACTTATCCTGTCTGATCCTGAGTTACATCCTGTATTACACTCCAGATGCTGCACTCACTATTCTGCTGGTGCAGTCACTGTGTACATACATTACATTACTTATCCTGTACTGATCCTGAGTTACATCCTGTATTACACTCCAGAGCTGCACTCACTATTCTGCTGGTACAGTCACTGTGTACATACATTACATTACTTATCCTGTACTGATCCTGAGTTACATCCTGCATTATACTCCAGAGCTGCATTCACTATTCTGCTGGTGGAGTCACTGTGTACATGCATTACATTACTTATCCTGTACTGATCCTGAGTTACATCCTGTATTATACTCCAGAGCTGCACTCACTGTTCTGCTGGTGGAGTCACTGTGTACATACATTACATTACTTATCCTGTACTGATCCTGAGTTACATCCTGTATTATACTCCAGAGCTGCACTCACTATTCTGCTGGTGGAGTCACTGTGTACATACATTACTTATCCTGTACTGATCCTGAGTTACATCCTGTATTATACTCCAGAGCTGCACTCACTATTCTGCTAGTGCAGTCACTGTGTACATACATTACTTATCCTGTACTGATCCTGAGTTACATCCTGTATTACACTCCAGAGCTGCACTCACTATTCTGCTGGTGCAGTCACTGTGTACATACATTACTTATCCTGTACTGATCCTGAGTTACATCCTGTATTACACTCCAGAGCTGCACTCAGTATTCTGCTGGTGCAGTCACTGCGTACATACATTACATTACTTATCCTGTACTGATCCTGATTTATATCCTGTACTATACTCCAGATCTGCACTCACTATTCTGCTGGTGCAGTCACTGTGTACATACATTACTTATCCTGTACTGACCCTGAGTTACATCATGTATTATACTCCAGAGCTGCACTCACTATTCTGCTGGTACAGTCACTGTGTACATACATTACATTTTTTATCCTGTGCTGATCCTGAGTTACATCCTGTATTATACTCCAGAGCTGCACTCACTATTCTGCTGGTGGAGTCACTGTGTACATACATTACATTACTTATCCTGTACTGATCCTGAGTTACCTCCTGTATTATACTCCAGAGCTGCACTCACTATTCTGCTGTTGGAGTCACTGTGTACATACATTACATTACTTATCCTGTACTGATCCTGAGTTACCTCCTGTATTATGCTCCAGAGCTGCACTCACTATTCTGCTGGTACAGTCACTGTGTACATACATTACATTACTTATCCTGTACTGATCCTGAGTTACATCCTGTATTATACTCCAGAGCTGCACTCACTGTTTTGCTGGTGCAGTCACTGTGTACATACATTACATTACTTATCCTGTACTGATCCTGAGTTACATCCTTTATTATACTCCAGAGCTGCACTCACTATTCTGCTGGTGGAGTCACTGTGTACATACATTACTTTACTTATCCTGTACTAATCCTGAGTTACATCCTGTATTATACTCCAGAGCTGCACTCACTATTCTGCTGGTGGAGTCACTGTGTACATACATTACTTTACTTATCCTGTACTAATCCTGAGTTACATCCTGTATTATACTCCAGAGCTGCACTCACTGTTCTGCTGGTGCAGTGACTGTGTACATACATTACATTACTTATCCTGTACTAATCCTGAGTTACATCCTTTATTATACTCCAGAGCTGCACTCACTATTCTGCTGGTGGAGTCACTGTGTACATACATTACATTACTTATCCTGTGCTGATCCTGAGTTACATTCTGTATTACACTCCAGAGCTGCACTCACTATTCTGCTGGTGCAGTCACTGTGTATATACATTACATTACTAATCCTGTACTGATCCTGAGTTACATCCTGTATTATACTCCAGAGCTGCACTCACTATTCTGCTGGTGGAGTCACTGTGTACATACATTACATTACTTATCCTGTGCTGATCCTGAGTTACATTCTGTATTATTCTCCAGAGCTGCACTCACTTTCCCACATGCTGACACATCAGACTTTCCTGTGGTTTTTATTGACCTAGGGATTTGCATTCTTGCTGCTGTGTCTGGTTTATACTAAACACTGTACAATAATGTGATCTAGGGTGTAATTTTCTCCTATTAGTGGAGCTGTGTTGATCTTTTAGGAATAACCCCGCTGGCCATTGAAACAAAGAACTTAATTGTTAGTGCAGCTTTTGAGTAAAATGCAGGCCGTATCTCATCCCTTCTCATCTAGAACCTAGTCAATAAAGCCTGTTCAATAATAGAGTATAATAGAGGTCTGTAACTTTGTAACCTGCTTTACTTCAAAGCTCTTTTGTTAGTGAGATTCCTGCTTGCTGTTAGTGAATGTAAACATTACTGTTCTTATTTGGTTTGATTGACACACCTCGATACAGGAGAATAAAACCACAATATCTGGTGAGTAAACGGCTTTATGCACCAGGCTGCACCGAAGAGGGATTTGTGTTCCAAAGAAGGTTCCCATTCAGTGCCAGCAAGCAGATGTTGTGCTACAATGTATATTACAAAGCTGCAGAACTTTGTTATGCTCTTGGTGGACTTCTTTATACCTGTTATCGTCTGGCGCCGTACACATACAGTGGGAGTGAGCCATCAGTGCATGAAGCGGGCGATGGAGCCTAGACCTCCCCTTGCCCTGTTTACTGGGTGTGCTACATCGTGCACCTAAGAGTTACTGTTAGCGGAGACAGCGCATACTGATCTATATAACCCTTTGAATGCTGCTGTCAAGTGTTATGCCGGTTGTCACATTGGATCCCATCAGCTGCCTACAAGATACAGTCATGTGCTAAGGTGGGACTTCTGAAATGGAGGGGAGGGGGAAATGACGTTACTGCGTGCACGTGGATTGGCCAACATTTATCTGGTGTCCTGTCCTCCCTATCTCGCTGTCCCACAAGCTCCCTACCAGTTGCTCGGTTTCCACCTGATGTTTGTGACATTTCTTCCTTTCAGGATGTCTTCAGGAGCTTTGTTTCCCAGTCTGGTCCCCGGATCCCGGGGCTCCTCCAGCAAATATTTGGTGGAGTTTCGAGCTGGTAAGATGACCCTGAAGGGGAGCACCGTGACTCCAGATAAACGGAAAGGACTTGTTTACATCCAGCAAACTGACGACTCCTTGATCCACTTCTGCTGGAAGGACAGGACCTCTGGAAATTTGGAGGATGTAAGTCTGGACAGCGGGCATAAAGGTGCCATCTTCCACTTTAATAGACTTCATTATTGTTGTTAAAGGTGTTTTAGAGACCAGGTGAAGGAGCCTTTATCCTGCAGCAGGCGGGTGACAGACTGTAAAGGGTATGCCACACTAAGCGAGATCGCAAACGAGATTGCTACTGCGTCACCATTTATGACGCAGTAGCGATCTCGTTAGCGACTTCGCTGTGTGTGACATGTAGCGGCGATGTGGCCCCTCTGAGATGTCGCTGATCGCTTATGAACGTTCTAGCCGTTTTTTGGTCGTTGGTGTCCCGCTGGTGAGCCTGAATCGCTGAGTGTGACACCCTTTATGAACGACTTCACCAGCGTCGCAGGTGGGACTAGGTTTTCCCAACGACCGCAGAGGTCGTTATACAGATCGCTGATGAGTTGTGTTTGGAATCACACAGCTAAGTCGCTAACAAGATCGCTACTGCGTCATAAATGGTGACGCAGTAGCGATCTCGCTAGCGATCTTGCTTAGTGTGGCATACCCTTAACCGGAGAGAACAGCTTATTAGTCGCTGTCACTCTGTGCCCAGCTGGTGCCCATTTAACCAGGCTGCATTGTGTTTCTCTGGCCGATATCTCCCTTCTGCTTCTCTTAAAGGGAATCTGTCACCCCATTTTAGCCATATCAGCTAAAGATATGACTGAATAGTGTGTCCCATAAGCAAGCTATCGGTAGGTATCATATATCCTGATACCCTTGTTTTGATAGCAAAATACCTTAGTAAAGTTCACAACTATTGGCCTTCACTTTTCTAGCCCCGGAAGTCGTCCAAGGCAAGCAGTCATTTCCGGGGCAAGGAAAGAGTTGCGCATGCGCTGTAATGATTTTATGCTTTGCCCACTTTTGGGCAAAGCACACTGCGCATGCGTGGGGGGGAATTTGAAAAGCGCAATCACAGGAACACTATGCCATCTGTGCTATTCACAGACGGCGATACGCAAGAGATGCAGAGGAGCGGCGGGGGGAGAAGAGAGAAAACGCCGCCCTTCAGACCGGACCGCCCTGATTTACAGAAAAAAATCCGAACTTTACAGAGGTATTTTGCTATCAAAACGGGGGTATCAGGATATAAGCTACATACCGATAGCTTGCTTATGGGACGCACTATTCAGTCATATCTTTAGCTGATATGGCTAAAATGGGGTGACAGATTCCCTTTAACAAGCTGTGATATTGACTCTGTGCTCGGCTCACTCCGCCTTTCTTGTTTCTTTTTAGGATTTGATTATTTTCCCAGATGACTGTGAGTTTAAGAGGGTGGCACAGTGCACCACCGGCCGCGTCTATGTGCTGAAGTTCAAGGCGGGCTCCAAGAGGCTGTTCTTCTGGATGCAGGTCTGCTGTAAACTGTCCTCTTCCTCTTTTCCAAATCTTCTGAAGTAGTTATCACAGCTGAGGGTTTGCTCCAGTTATATCAAGCATACACAATCTCTCACCTGTCCTGACGTTTGCCACATTGTGTTAGAATATGTGCACACCACATCTTTTTTTTTTTTTTTTCAGATGAGAATAGAATTGTCTTCAAAGAATGAGTAAGAGGAGTTTTGGTACTCGCTGTAAAATCCCTTTTGGTTTAATTCATCCCCCAACAAGCATTTATATGCAGATATCACTTGCTTGTATGTTCAGACTTACAACTGAATTGGGGGTTATTTTTTGAGTGTGTTGTCATCGTTTTTACTTTAACCCCTTTATGACCTTCGACGTGTCGGTACAAGTTCTTCTCACTAAATTAGAATATCATCAAAAAATTAATTTTAGTTCTTCAATACAAAAAGTGAAGCTAGTATATTATATAGTCATTACAAACAGTATTTCTGTTAACCCCTTAACCCCCTGGAGCTTTTTTCGTTTTTCGCTCCCCTTCTTCCCAGACCTATAACTTTTTATTTTTCCGTCACTATGGCCATGTGAGGGCTTGTTTTTTAGCAGGACGAGTTGTACTTTTGAATGACACCATTGGTTTTACCATGTTGTGTAGTAGAAAACTTAGAAAAAATTCCAGGTGTGGTGAAATTGCAAAAAAAAAAGTGCAGTTCCACAATTGACCTTCAAAAACTGACCTGCCATTATGATTCTCCAGGTCATTACGAGTTCATATACACCAAACATGTCTAGATTCTCTTTTTATCTGTGGTGAAAAAAATGTCAAAGTTTGTTTAAAAAAAAAAAAAAAATTGCGCCATTTTCTGATACCTCTAGTGTCTCCATTTTTCGTGATCTCGAGTTAGGTGAGGGCTTATTTTGTTGCGCGCCGAGCTGACGTTTTTAATTATACCATTTTGGTACAGATACGATTTTTTTTGATCGCCCGTTATTGCATTTTAATGAAATGTTGTGGCGACCAAAAAACGTAATTCTGGCGTTTTGACTTTTTTCTCATTACACCGTTTAGCGATAGGGTTAATTCTTTTTTATATTGATTGATTGGGCGATTTTGATCCTGGCAATACCAAATTTTTTTATTATTATTTGTATGTTTGAATGGGGCAAAAGGGAGGTGATTTGAGCTTTTATATATTATTTTTTTTTATTTATTTATTTTTTTAATTTAAAAAAAAACAAACATTTTCTTACTTTTGGCATGCTTCAGTAGTCTCCATGGGAGACTAGAAGCTGCCATAACCCAATCGGCTCTGCTACATACAGGCGATGATCAGATCGCCTGTATGTAGCAGAATTGCTTACTTGCTATGAGCGCCAACCACGGCGACGCTCATAGCAATCCGGCAGTGACAACCATAGAGGTCTGCTGGAGACCTTTGGTTGTCATGCCAACCATCAGCGATCCGCGGTCATGTGACACAGGCGCCAATGGGCTGGATTTCTGGCGTTTGACAGCGGCATTTAAAGGGAACCTGTCATCACTTTTGGCCGATCTAAGATGCGGCCACTGCCTTTTCAGTGCTTATCTACAGCATTCTATAATTCTGTAGATAAGCCTCCGATCCGACCTGAAAGATAAGAAAAATAAGTTTTACTATACTAACCCGGGGGGCGGTTCGGGCTGGTCCAATGGGTGTCGCAGGTCCGGGTTCGGCGCCTCCCATCTTCTTGCGATGCCGCCCTCCTGCTTCACAGGCTCACCGGTATTGCGCTGCAGCGGCGTACTTACCTACTCTTTTGAGGGCAGAGCAAATTCCTGCAGTATGCAGGCACTGGGCCTCTCTGACCTTTCCCGGCGCATGTGCACTGCAGTACTTTGCTCTGCCCTCAGCAGGGCAGATAAAGTACGCCTGCGCAGGAGCGCGATGCTGGGGAGCCATGAAGCAAGCAGGAGGGCGGCATTGCAAGAAGATGGAAGGCGCCGGAACGAACCGCCTCCCAGGGTGAGTATAATAAAACGTATTTTTCTTATCTTTCAGGTCGGATCGGGGGCTTATCTACAGCATTAAAAAATGCTGTAGATTATACTACGATGTTGCTCAGGTTCTTTGAGCTCCCACTCTCACATTGGGAAGAGAGTGACAAGAGAAGGGTGGGGGGAGGTGGATGGGTTGGAGTTGCGGGAAAATGGGGTTGCTTATGCTGTTTGACCTGGTATGCTGGGGAACAAAATGGGAAGATGTTACTTGATGATGGTGGATTGTTTTTTCTGATGCACAATGAGTAACCGTACTGTTCGGATTTTAAGTTGGAATGTACGTGGTATATCTGACAGGATTAAGAGGGCAGCAATTCTGAATCACATCAGATCTTGTGATCCTATGATTGCGTGCTTACAGGAGACCCATCTCACTGGAGATACTAGGCACTGGCTGTCGAGAGGGTGGATGTTAAAGACATATCATTCTACTTATTCCTCGTACTCCAGGGGGGTGTCAGTCCTAATACATAAAAATGCACATTATGAAGAGCTGGCAGTGCAAGTAGACAGTGAAGGGCAGTATGTATGGATTGCATGCAGATTGTATGGACACAAAATGATTTTAGTGGCTTTATATATCCCTCCACCTTATTCTAAAAAGGCACTTCAAGCAGTATTGGACTTGACGGCCAGATGGGGGGAGGCTCCGATGTTGATTATGGGAGATGTTAACAACACCATGAATGATTACTGGGATAAAGTACGTCCGGCAGGTATGGAAGCGGGACGGGACGGAATGACTGCATTTGGCACCTACGTGGGGGAGCTGGGGCTGGTGGATCTGTGGAGAGTACGAAATGAGGGTAAGAGGATCTTCTCGTGCCACTCGGCTACATACGGAACACTGTCAAGGATAGACCTGGCTTTTGGGGATACTGCTATGGATGGGATGGTTGGGGAGGTGAATACCTACAGAGGACTCTATCGGATCATAGTCCTATGGTTGTCACGCTTCTAGTGGGATCTGTTCAGGGACAGAGGGGAGGTTGGCGTCTTCACCCGACGTGGCTTAAAGTGGTGGATATGGGCGGAATAACCAAAGAACTAGAGCACTTCTTCCAAGTGAATGAGGGGAGTGCGGAGACCACAGTGGTGTGGGAGGCTTGAAGGCATTTATGAGGGGACTTTTTATAGGGAGATCTCACGGTGTAAGACCAAAACTAAATTGGCAGATCAACAAATAAAGGATGACTTGACAAGGGCAGAGGCAGACATGATTTTGACGCCAACGAGTGCAGCTCACAATAGACTAAAATTGGCACAGGAGGCAGTTAATAAACTGCACATGATACAAGCTGAGAGGAAAAGGGCATTTCAGCAAGCCCAATTCTTTGAGGAAGGAGAGAGAGTGGGTCACTTGTTGGCGGTGATATCTGCGGCACAGAGGGAATCTTCCAGGGTGTACAGGTTGAGAGACCAAACGGGGACGACTCTGACAGACACAAAGGATATATTGGAGGTCTTCAAGGAATATTACATGGCACTATACAATTCAAGAGTATGGGACACGGAGAGGGCCGTAGAGGAATTCTTGGAGGGCATCTCACTGTCTAAATTGTCTGAGGAAGATAGGTTAAGGTTGGATAAACCTGTGAGTGTGGAGGAGGTGGAATGTGCAATTCTGTCTATGCCCAATAACAAATCACCGGGTGCTGATGGTCTACCTGGGGAGGTGTACAGGGAGCTGGTGGAGCTGCTGGCCCCTAAAACTGAAAAATGTGTTTGAGGAGGCTTTGGTGAAGGGGGCGCTACCGAGATCAATGGAGGAAGCGGTGATATGGTTCTACCAAAGGAGGGGAAAGACCCCATGGATGCGGAGTCGTATAGGCCCATATCGTTGTTGACAACGGATGTCAAAATACTCGCTAAGATCCTGGCCACCCGGCTCACCGGGGTTGCGCATACTGTTATTCACGAGGACCAGTCGGGCTTTATGCCCAACCGCTCCACGGCTGTTAACTTGAGAAGATTATTTCTTAATATGCAGCTGCCTGCTGATAATGGGGGCGGGAGAATAGTGATGTCATTGGACGCTAGAAAAGCATTTGACAGTGTGGAATGGAAATATTTATGGAAAATCATGGAAATAATGGGATTTGGCCCCGCGTTCATGGCCTGGGTGAAGTTACTGTACTTATCCCCAAGGGCGGTAGTTTAAGGTGAATGGTGAACGGTCCGGGATGTTTGACCTACATAGGGGCACAAGGCAGGGGTGCCCGCTGTCCCCGCTGTTGTTTGCGGTGGCTGTGGAGCCCCTGGCGGCCAAAATAAGAGCTGAGAGAGGAGTGGTCGGATTTAAATTTGGGAGGCTGGAAGAAAAAATATCACTGTATGCCGATGACATCCTGTTATTTCTGGAAAGTGCAGGAGAGACATTGGGGTGCACCATGGATGTAATTAAACACTTTGGGAGCATTTCGGGACTGGAGATAAACTGGCACAAGTCTTATGTCATGGCTGTAGATAGACCAATAAAAGCGGAGGAGATAGATGAGAGGGGGAAGCAGCTCCGGCTGGTTTCACAATTTAAATACCTTGGGATATGGGTGGCGCTTCCATTGACACGATTCACGGATCTGAATTTAGTTCCCCTGCTAGAGAAATTTAAAAAGAAAATAGGCGCATGGTGCCGATTGGCTTTGACGGTGACGGGTAGAACTAACCTGATTAAGATGGTCCTTATGCCACAATTAATGTACGTTTTGCACAACTCACCGATATGGCTACCAAAGAAACGGTTTCAGGGTATTGATTCTATCTTCAGATCCTTGTTATTTTGGCAAGAGGCAGGCAAGGATTAAATTGGAAACGCTGCAAAATGGGAAGGAGGAGGAGGATTGACCGCACCCAATCCCTGGGTCTATTTTTTGGCAGTACAGGGCCAGCATGTCAGGGGATGGAGAGAGCCCGATTGTGGAGGGGCAGCTTGCCGGGTGCTGGAACATGTGTCGGGGAGACGCCCACTGGTCCAGGCGTTAGAGGATGGTACCTTTAAGAAATTGGGAGCAATATATCCTACCTTAGGCTTGACTCAGAAGGTATGGGACACTATTAAAAAGATCAGGGGGGTGGACGGGCTGACTAGATACTCACCGGTGTTGGGCAATGAACATCTGCCGGAACTTAATAAGCTGTGTCAAATGGGCAATTGGAAGGCGCAAGGAGTGAGATATGTGTGCCAGCTGCAGAGTGGAACGGACCTGAAGACCTTTGAGAAATTGAGAGAGGAATTTGATTTGCCTTTGGTATGGGGATTTCAATACTATAGGCTTCGACATGCTTGGAGGGCACAGTGTGGATTGGAGCTATGACGGTTCAGGGTGACATTGTACTAGACTTTGTGTGTATGAAGGGAGGGACGAGGGGAGTCATATCGAGCTTATATCATGACCTACTGCACTCCTATCTGGGGGGAAATCACCTCATTGCAAAGAGTAAATGGGAAAAGGAGGTGGGTACCCTCACGACAGAACAATGGGAGGCGATTCTAGCATATGTCCCGAAGATCTCTCTAAGCGAGCAGGCACGGCTCTCCCAATTATACATAATACATAGGACATACAAAACACCGTTGCTTCTGTACAAGGCGGGCTTGAGGGGAGATTCCAATTGCCCTAGGTGTGGCATGGACCAGGCCGGATTGCTGCACATGCTATGGTCGTGCCCACGGCTGGCGGCTTATTGGTTGGTCGTTATTAACAAAATTGAGAGGGCTATACATGTACAATTGACAGAAACCCGGTGCTGTGTGTTTTGGGGGAGGTGGATGGTATACCTGTCTCGGAACATTACAAAGTGGCGATAGCGCGATTGCTATATGTGGCACGCAAATTAATAGCACGAAAGTGGACAGATTCGGAACCCCCCACTAGGAGGGAATTTATTGCTCAGACACGTACGGTAATGCATTTAGAGGAAAGCATTTACAGGCGGAGGCATGGAGAGAGAACTTTTGGGAAAATATGGTCCGCATGGATGG
>JARQOD010000003.1:118226704-118380716 GCA_033576555.1 Oophaga sylvatica | reverse complement strand
AGCATGTACTTAAAGTGAAACACATAATAATGTCAACTAAAAGCCGAGATTCTTAGATCAGGAACAGAACAAACATTTATAGGACATTTCAAAACTCCCAAATTATTGCGGAGAAAACAGAACATACTGCATTGTGCTGCTGTACCCAATGTAATATATATTTAGGAGTTGGAGTCGGCCCATTTTATACTGAGTCCGACTCCACAGCCCCGGTCCTAGTGGCTGAACTCCTAGGGATCACAAGTTATTAGTTCTCTCTACATAGAGGATAACTTATTTTTTGGGCGCAACCCTTTAATATGAATTATGCTAATATTACAGTACATTGCAAATAGAAGTATTTGATCACATGTATGGATTGGTTCAAATCACCCAAGAAATCTACTAAGTAATAAATAATAAACATGTTTGCTATTGTCACATAAATAAGAACTATCCGACATAAGATATCACATAATTTATCTGCACAATAAAGAGAAAAACGAAATGTCAGAATTACTGGGATTTCTTGTCATCTAACCCCCAACTTCAGTTTTGCTTTCTAAAAAGTGTGCTTTATAGTCCAGAAAATCTGGTATAAGACCGTACTGCGCAAATGTAATTTCCAGCACTTGGGCAGAGCTGAAGCCCCATCTTACTCACTGCACTTTTCAGTAGTAGGATGCAGCAAAGTACGTCTGATTTTGGACTCGGCCCATAATGGTGCACAGTGGTAATTACAAGGATAAGAATATATTGAATAAACTACAAAATGTGGGTCTAATTGTGCAGAGGAAATCCACTAATATGTAATGGCGGTGATCATGGAGCATTTCACAGCGCAGCATCTGAGCAATAAACGAGTCCGCATATGTCATAGACTAGGGAGATGTTCGTACTGCCGCTCGCTCCTCTTAGTATCACGTAGGCGCCCAATATGTGCCTACAACATTGTGATGTTCCCGACCTCCCAGGATGAGCGGTCATCACTTCTGCTCCTGTCCTCTCTGGATACTGAATGACCATTATGTATATATGTCTATTTACAGGAGCCCAAGACTGACAAGGATGAAGAATATTGCCGCAAGGTCAACGAGTATCTCAACAACCCACCCATGCCTGGAGCATTAGGGGCAGCGCAGTGGTGGCCACGAGCTGGCACTGGGAGGTGAATGCTTCTGCTCTTGTACTTTAAGCCTAGTGGTTTGCAGTAAGTGCATGCAATGGGGGGCATAGTAAATACCACTCTTGACAATGACATGTAGCACAGTTTGTAGCTTATGTCCAACACTTGTGTGGCCATGGTCTATTTGGTGTGAGCAGTGGCGTTGTGCTATACTGGAGAAATCAGAGGCTTAGATAACCCAAGGCAGAGGTCTGGTAAAGGGACAGATGGCTTGTAGTTACCTTAAAAGTATTGGGTACTCATAAAAATGAATGTATAAATTAAAACTATAACTCGTCGTACAAAAAACAAGCCCTCGTACAGCGATGTCCTCGGAAAAGTAAAAAAAAAAAAGTTATAGCTCTTGAAAGAAGGAGCAGAAACAAACGAAAGTGCAAAAACTGAAAAATTGTTCGGTTAGGAAGGGGTTATTTAGCAGGTGATAAAACCCATGTTCAGGCCACAACCTGCAGGCATCATACAGTGGGGAAATAAGTATTTGATCCTTTGCTGATTTTGTAAGTTTGCCCACTGACAAAGACCTGAACAGTCTATAAATGCAAATAAATGTATATAATTTATACAAAGTGATTTTCTGGATTTTATTTTTGATATTCTATCTCTCAATGTTAAAATTAACCTACCCTTAAATTATAGACTGTTCATGTCTTTGTCAGTGGGCAAACTTACAAAATCAGCAAGGGATCAAATGCTTATTTCCCCACTGTATTGTGCTTGATTGACGCTGGTATGACATTTTGCCATAAGGGTACAGAAGATGATCCTACTAATGTGTGGCCTGTCAGACCTTACCGTGGCTTTACTGATTGGAGATTTCCCTATAAGGTTCTCCTATTAGGTTTTCATAGAGGTCAGGAGTCACATCCATGTGTCTTTACTTTGTTTAGGAGAAGGAGGCCTGCAGAGCCTTCTGGGCAACATGAGCCACAACCAACTCATGCAGCTTATTGGACCCACTGGGCTGGGAGGACTTGGTAAGTTTCCTGCAAATGACGTTCCACCACCTGGTCATGCCGTATATTCTTCATCATAATCTGCCATGTTGACTTGAAAATTTTTAAATGGCTGCTAATTAAAAGGGTTGTCCAGTGAAAACAAGCTATTACCTATCCACGAGAAAGGGTGATAATTTACTGATTGGTGAGGGTCCAATGCTGGGACCTGCACTGACCGGCAGAATTTGGACAGTGCATCACTTTCTCTTTTTCAAATGGGACAAAGTTGGATAAAGCTATTCGCGCATATCCCATTCTCCTATGGGAACTGGAAAGCTTAGCGCAGCTGCGCAACCCAGGAAGGAGCTGCGATCTAGCATACGCACTGCTGCTCAATTCTAATGGGGGATAAGATTGCTCTGTTTGGATGATCGGAGATGGCACCAGTGGTCAGACATGCATTGGGCAAGTTATCACCTGTTCTGTAGATAGCTAATAACTTGTTTTTACCTCTTTATAGGGCTTGTCATGTCAGGGGCATTTTAGGAGGTAATATACAAGTGACAAGGGCTGACTGCACTGCCATTTCTTCATTTCTGAGCAGTTGGGGGCCTGCATCGTCCAGACGTTAATGGCAGATCCTTATGATACACCATTAATGTCTCCCCAGATGGGACAACTCCTTTATGCATGTTCACTATGTACACCTATGAATTGATAATATCTTGCAGGTGGCCTTGGTGCTCTGACCGGACCAGGACTGGCCAGTTTGTTAGGCAGCGGAGGACCCACAACAAGCAGCTCGTCATCCAGGTAACTTTAAGGTGCCCATTTCTCCTGCAAGGACCATTTTGTAGAGAACATAAGTATGGACAAAGTGGCTGTTCATTGCCGTAATGTCTGCTATGTGCTCTTTCTAGTTCCCGCAGCCAATCAGCAGCTGTTACCCCATCGTCCACCTCGTCTTCCACACGAACCACAACCACCACCCCAGCGGCTCCAGCGTCAGTACCTGCTGCAACCCCAGTCCTGCGGTGAGCTCCAGCAATGGTGCCAGCGCTGCCACCAGCCCCACACAACCCATACAGCTTAGTGACCTGCAGAATATTCTGGCGACTATGAATGTGCCTGCCAATGCGGAAGGTGGACAAGGTAATTGGGCAATTCTACAAGGGGAAAAAAATCTCTCGATGCTTTCTTAGGTGGAGGAATGATGGTCTCAGTTATAGTTTATTATTCTGATTGTTAACCTAAACCAGTGTTTCCCAAACTCCAGTCCTCACGGACCCCACGGGCCATGTTTTCAGGATTTCCATAGTGTTGCACAGGTGAGAGAATTCCTGATGCCTTGATGATACTTCCACCATCTGCGCAATACAAAGGAAATCCTGAAAACATGACTCGTGGGCGCCACGAGGACTGGAGTTTGGGAAACACTGACCTAAACCAATGTGCAAGACTAATCAGTCCTGGCTCATTTTGCTGCCCAGTTTGATAAGTAAGTTTAGGCTCTAACTTATCAACAATAGTACAGGTGGCCGTGGCATGACAGTGGCTATAGAGACTGGCAGCCATTGCTTGCCTCCTAGTTCATTCACTGTTTTACTATAAATGGAGCTTTGACTTTGCCAAGTGTCCTGTAGGCTGGCGAGCCATTACTTGTGAGCCATGCTAGGTAATAATTAGTACGTCGAAGCAGAGCGAATACCGTTCTCTAGCTGTTCCTAATCTGCACGGGTATTATATGCCGCTGCTGGATAACATGTCTGGATTAGCACCATGTTTCTTGTCTATCAGCAGTGGATCTGGCCAGCGTCCTCACACCTGAGATCATGGCTCCTATTCTGGCAAATGCTGACGTTCAGGAGCGCTTATTGCCCTACCTGCCATCTGGAGAGTCCTTGCCACAGACAGCAGAGGAAATACAGAATACGCTCACCTCTCCTCAGTTTCAGCAGGTATGTGCACGGTAAATACAAGTTCAGGCTACACTGGCGTCCTCATTATGCCAGCGTGGGGGTCTCCTGGTTGTAACATGGGTGATAAAATCTCACTGCACCCCAGTACGCAGCTTTACACTGCTTTTTCCCTAGTCAGACCTAGAATTGGGAAATTTGTAGACTGCACTAATACATAAAACCCATCAACTTGTCTCTGCGTCTGCTCACATCAGCGGGGGCCGAATCCGCCACCAATTACTAGAATGGAGGGACTGCACTTTTGCCTCCCCCTTGGCTTCTATCTGCTTCAATAGAGATAATGATAGGCTATAAGCAATAATTAATATAATGGACCATTCTCGTATGTGCAAGGTGAAGATGAGGGGGAGGGTGGTTAAGGGGGCAGCCTTTTTTTTGTGGAGGGGGGGGGTCAGCTGAGGTCTTATCGAGAACCTGCGCCTCCTGATATGCCTATTTCAGTAAATCCACACATTGCACTAGAAATAACAATTCTGAAACCTCTTTTCTCATAACTCACCTTTGTCTTTTGTGTTATTCCTTTTGCAAATTAATAAATTGACAACTGGGTGTTACCATTCCACTTTTGTCAAAGGGTTGTGTCTACACAATCTGCTGCTGGCGCGAATGATTGGACAGGGTGAGTTTGTAGGGATACACATCCAACTGGAAACGCCTGATTGCCAATGTCTTCATACATTACTAGGAGTGATGAGCGAGCATGCTATTAGGGCTTTTTGGCGTGCTCGAATACTATGTTCGAGTCCCTGCGACTGCATGTCTCGCATCTGTTCGACAGCCACAACACATGGAGGGATTACCTGTTTGTTAGACACTCCCTACATGTGTTGTGGCTGTCGAACAGCCACAAGGGCTCGAACATAGTATTCTAGCACACAGAAGATACTCTTATAAGCACACGAGGGTGCTCCGATAACCCCTTAGCCGAGCACGCTCGCTCATCACTAATTACTAGGAGGGTTGTCCGCAGCGACGATGGTTCCTTATCACTGCACAGACCTTGATCTGTGAGAACGTCTGGCATATCGTCTACGTATTTATAAAACGCAATTGAGAAACCGTTCTATCTAGTTGTATAGTATATATGCTAAAAGGGATTGGGGGCTTTTTCTTAATTTAAACACATATATTTTGGTGTAAAAATTAATTTTGTATTTGGGATTCATTAAAAATGTTGCACCATTTAGCTTCCTCAGGCTCCTATTACCCTGTCCACTGGTTGCTTAATGAGGTCAGTGAGCTCCTTTTGATAGTCTCTGTTATCTGTCTTTTTCTGAGCACATCTGCTTAGAGGAGCTGTGAAAAGACGGATTTTGGTAAGAACTTACCTGTAAAATCCTTTTCAGCGAAGGAAGGAAGAGAGACACAGTCATTACTAGTGGGTAAGACAAAAAAACCTGACTGGCACTTCCAGACTAATGTGAACTAGGTGCAAACCAAAGGGAGCTACCCCCTATGATGAAAACATATACTAGTGGGTAGGCGGAGCCCAGATAGGATTGACACCTCAGATTAAAAAGAGTGTTGACCGGCCCCTCCAGCTCGGGCTCCTCCTACTCAGCTCTTCAGTCGTACCCAAGCTTAAGGAAGAACAATATCACCAGCGAAGCAACATAACCCCTTCTGAAGGACTTCAGAGAAAAGTTATGCATGCATTCGGCAAAAAAATCACACAGTTACAGGTACTACTCACTGAACCTTACTACTGCGATAAGCTGGCAATGCTGGAACAGAGCCGTAGCACGTCGACCTCAGTCCAGATAATCGCTATCAGAGAAGGGTCACGCTGCATTTGTAAATACAACAACACACTTCTGCATGGGAGGGAGCTGTGTCTCTCTTCCTTCCTTCGCTGAAAAGGATTTTACAGGTAAGTTCTTACCAAAATCCGTCTTTCAGCTGCAGATGGAAGGAAGAGAGCCACAGTCATTACTAGTGGGACGTCCCAAAGCAGTCCAAAAATTAGGGTGGGAAAAACCAAAATAGGCAGAAACCCAACAACCTAGATAAATGCGCCACAGCGCAAATACAAGTTAACTAAAAACTTTAAATTACCGCTGCCTGCAGGACCCTACGTCCTAAGGCCGCATCAGCGGAAGCACTGACGTCCACCTTATAAAACTTTGTAAATGTGTGGACGAAAACGCCAGGTCGCCGCTCGGCAGAGCTGAGCTGCCGAAGCCCTTGATGAAAGGCCCACGATGAAGTCACAGCCCTCGTGGAGCGAGCTCGAATCTTAATCGGGCAAGGTTCGCCATTAAGACGGTAAGCCTCCAAAAAGGCCGACCGAATCCAACGAGCTATAGAGTCCTTGAAAACTCGTTGATCACGCCTACGACCTGCTGTAATCACAAACAGGGAATCTGACTTTCGAAAACCTTGAGTAATAGACAAAATAGAACTTCAAGACCCGCACTAAATCCAATTTGTGCAAGTTCCGTTCCTTTGCATTCCCTGGGCCCGGGCAAAGCGAGGGCAACACAATATCCTGGTTAACATGAAATTGCGACACCACCTTAGGTAGAAAATCGCCCCATGTGCGAAGCACTACTCGATCCGGGTAAAACTCCAGGAAAGGAGGCGAGCAGGAAAAAGCTGCCAACTCAGAAACCCTTCTTAAAGAGGTTACCGCCACTAAGAAGGTAACCTTCCAAGAAATTAAAGAAAGGCTAGCAGAACCCATAGGCTCAAAAGGTATATGCTGAAGAGCCTCCAAGACAAGGTTGAGCCGCCAAGGAGACACAGGCGCCTTCCGCAGTGGAAACTGACGGTTACTCCGCGAAAAAAGGAACGTACGTCCCTACGCGAGGCGATAGCCTTCCGAAATAGCAAAGACAGGGCAGAAACCTGACCTTTCAGAGTGCTAACTGCCAAACCTTTTGTTCAGCCCGTACTGTAGCAAAGCCAACAAATTGGGAATGGAAAAAAAATCCTCGGATTCCTTGAAGAACCCGAAACCACGAAAAGACCAAGTCTTGTGATAAATCTTAGTAGCCGGACCTCTGGCAGCTCGCAGAGTGGCAATGACTTCGGCTGAAAAACCTCTACGGGTCAAGGTTTCGGTCTCAAGAGCCACGCCGTCAAACGCAGAGACTTCAAGTCCGGATGACGAACGGGCCCCTGGGTTAACAGGTCCGGGCGAGGAGGAAGTGAGGAATGCCGCCAAAAACGACACCAGTGTCGAGAACCACGTCCTTCTTGGCCAATCTGGGGCTATCAACATAGCCGGAATTCTCTTCCAGTCTGATCCGACGCAGCACCAGAGGAAGTAAAGATATCGGCGGAAACACATAGACTAGCTCGAAATGGTCCCACGGAGCCACCAGAGCAACCACCGCCACAGCCTTCGGGTCCTTGTACCTGGACATGAAGGTCGGTAGTTTGGCATTTGAACCTGGATGCCATCAAATCCACTTGGGGAGTTCCCCAACGGAAGCACAGCAGCGCAAAAATTTTCGGATGAAGACTCCATTCTCCAGGATCCATCTTCTCGCGACTGAGGAAGTCCGCCGTGGTATTCTGGACTCCTGGAATGTGATCGCAGAGATGGCTGGAACCTTGGTCTCGGCCCATAGCAGGATCCGAGACACCTCCATCATGAGGCTGGAGCTCCTTGTCCCGCCTTGGTGGTTGATATACGCAACGCCGTCGTGTTGTCTGTCTGCACTCGGACTGGTAGACCGCTTAAAGGGACCGTCCAGTGTTGTAGGCAAAGGAAAAATTGCCCTCAACTCCAGGATGTTGATCGGTAGAACAGACTCTTCCGATGACCATACTCCCTGGATCCAAAGATCGTTCCAGACACCCCCCCCCCCCCCCCCCAGCCCGTCAGGCTGGCATCGGTGGTTATGACCGACCACCTCGGAGGGAGGAAAGATTTCCCCAGGAATAACGCTCCTGGACGTAACCACCATCCTAGGGATTCTCGCACCCTGTGAGAGATGATGACGCTGCAATTCAGAGAAGCTTGCGATCGATCCCAACGACTCAGAATGAGCCTTTGGAGGGCCCTGGAATGAAATTGGGCAAACGGAAGTGCCTCCATGGACGTCAAACCCAGAAGGCGCATACACTTCCGAAAGGACATTGCTGCCGTAGACCTCATAATCTGTACATGTCGAAAGAGACATGCCCGCTTTTCTGGAGGAAGGGACACCACCGTCCGTACAGTGTCGAAATGCATTCCCAAAAACAGGATTGACTTCCAGAGACGACTTCTCCCAATTGACCAGCCACCCGAAATCCTCCAGGAGCTGAAGGGATAGATTGCGAGCCGTCCCCGCCTCCTCCTTTGAGGACGCCACAATCAGAAGGTCGTCCAGGTAGGGAAATCGTAACCCCCTGTCTTCGAAGAATTGCCATGAGGGGCGCTAGAATTTTTGTAAAAACTCTGGGCGCCGAGGCCAAGCCGAATGGCAGAGCCACAAACTGGCAATGGTCCTGACCTATGGCAAAACGAAGGAAGCGCCGGTGAGCCCTTCCGACGGGAACATGCAAATAAACGTCGCGAATGTCGATTGACCAAAAAGACGTTCTGCGACAGGGCTGCCACAACGGAGCGAAGCGACTCCATGTGGAATTTTCGGGATGTAAACATGCCGATTCAATCTTTGAAATCCAAAATAGGGCGAAATTTGTCCTCCTTTTTGGGGACCACAAAGAGGTTGGAATAAGAATCCTCTTCCCCGGTCCTCTGCGGAACCGGTATCACCACACCCTTCTGCAGAAGGGAATCGACCTCTTGTAGAAGAGCGGCAAATAGCTCGGCTCTGACGGAATGCGAGATTGGCAAAACCTGTCCGGGGGTCGAGAAAGAAACTCTATGAAGTAGCCTGCCAACTCAACCAGTGTTACCCAGGCGTCCGACACACGGGAAACCCAAGTCGGTTTGAATTGGAGTAAACGACCCTCCACTCGAGAGCGCTCGAGTGAGACCCAGACGTCAGACCGCTTTAGCGGGTTTTTTGCCAGCTTCTGTCTTAATGGAAGTTCTGTTTCCAGGGTATGCGGAATTTCTGAGAAATTCCCTTTTTTTTTTTAAAAAAAAAAGAGAGGAACGACCCAAACCCCCAGAGGGTAGACCGGATCATCCCCTGGACCGAAAGGACCGCCGACAACTACCGGCACTAGTCCTGCCAGACGCAGAAGTCACAGCTCTGCGCTGCGGTAAAGCTGTTTCTTTTGCCTCAGAAATCAGCTCTGTGAGGTCAGATTCAAATAGCTGACCACTTTGTAAGCTAAAGATAGCAAACCCTGCTTGGAAACCGCGTTCCACTGTCTAAGCCACAGTGCTCTTCTGACTGTGACTGCCGAGGATTGCGCCCTGGATAGCAGTGACGCAGAATCCTTCAACTTGAAAAGCCCATCTATCTCGATAGAGGGGATCCATCTTGTCACGCCGTCCGTAGACGGTCCAAACGGCTCAGGGAAACTTTACAAGTACACATAGATCCTTAATACTGAATCCATGACCCGCGGCCTCGCAGATGGATATTGTTGCCATCTCCATTTTTCTGTCCAGCAGGTCCTGCAGACTCGCCTTCCTTTACCAGGATAAAGGGACATTCACTTCAGGAGATCCAATTAACAATCAACTCCGTAGAAAACGGATACAGATTGTAAAGCCGTCGCGACCTATGCGACTCCTGAAACATCCGGGCCGACTTACCAGGACGCCTAGTTACCTCTCTCTGGTAACTGTAACGCCCTCATGGCTCCAATAGTACGGTCCATGAGAGAGGCAGAGTGTCCCTGCCGATCCTCCTTGTCCAAAACGGACATCTTCGCTACGCGAGAAGGAAGGCACCGATTTGTGTCGCTTCCTTGAGAGGATCTAGCTGACACTCCATAACCTAGAAGGTCAGACAGGCCATCATAGAAACTAGCGAGGGCCTCCATTTTGACACCACTGGAACCTCCGACCGCTGCGCATGACGCTGTCGGGGTCTGCGTGTCAGATAGTCCTGCATCTGACATGTCCTTGCACAGTATATGGCAGGTTAAACCTGTCAGTAACTAGAACAGTGTGTTTCTTAAAGAAAAAACAATCGCTGAAGGGTTAAAGCTCTTAAAGAGAGAGCTACCCCAGCATTAAGAGTTAACCGCCTAAGAAGGGGTTAAAGTAGCAGACTCCCCACAACCTTGATAATGAAAAAGTTGTGCGAGCCCCAAGTGCCTCTTATAAGGCAGCAGCTGCAGGACAGCTTTTTATGCCACACTAACAGAAAAACGTTCCACAAGATCGCTAAAAATTGCGCTGTTTTGTATATCGCATTGACCGCCAAAGTTGATAAGGAGATCGCTAACCGCTTATGCGATGTTAATGAGATCGCCCAGATTGGCAGCTACTAGCGACATTAAAAAATGATCACACAAACGATCGCATTAGTATGCGTCGTTATCAGGATCGTTAGTGGGAACGTATAGTGGCAGTATTAAAATCGCAGACTCCCCACAAACTCTTTATTATTATTGAAAAGAGTGTGCGAGCCCCTTATGCGATAACAGCCGCAGGACAGCGCAGTCTGTCACTCATTAGTGCCCCAGAAGGCGCCCGCGCTGTGGGGGTGAAGGGGTTAAGCTTCTGCCCGCGAGCTAGAAGCGACTCACCCAGCTGGTAACAGTGTAACATCTTGCCGGGAGGGGAGGAGGGAGAAGAGCCAGAAGAAGCTTTCAGCCTGCTTCTTTAATGGCCGCCGCGCTGTGCCTCCGTGTGCTCCATGAGGGAAGCCGGAAATGGAGACAGCAGTAAAGCGCGCGCTCAGAGCGGCGCGAAAATTCAAATAAAAAGGCGCGCACTCCTCTCCTATGTCCTGCAGGCATCCACCTGCGGACAAAAAACACCAGTCACCGACATGTATTGTACAGCGGCTGCCGCAGCAGTCGCTTGAGCACTCACACACACATTAATAAAAATGCGTGGTACTCACCAGCTGAAGCGCCACAGGGACCCCCAGGGGTTTCTGGCGCTATGCCCATGCTTCCCCCCAGGGCGGGGGACGCAGTGACCCCTGCAGAGCGGTTTGCGCCCCCGCCAGGGAAGCCATCCTCATCCCCCCGGGCCGGCATGATTCTGCAGGGACCACCATACAGGGTATTACAGATCGCCAAGGGAGAGGTGGGAGTCCAGCAGCACTGAGACTCCTGAGACCTCTAGACCACATTTGGTGATCCAAGTCTCTTGTCCGATAAAAAATAATAAAATCTTCTGAGGAGCTGCTCCAGCAGCGACTATCCTCTGAGACCTCAAATGTAAGGCTAAGTGCACACGATCAGGATAATGCGTTTTCCGCGTAAAACGCGATAAAAACGCAGCATAAGCACCTAACAGTTAATTGATTCGCATGTTTGGCCACATGTTGCGTTTTTCGCAAAAAACGCTTCGCGGAAAAAGCACATGTTCATTAATTTTGCGATGTAAGCGTTCATGTGCGTGTACCAGGGTCTGAGAGAGGAACTCTCCTCCAGGCCTGGTACCATATCCCTGTAAAACATAATAAAATAAAATATGATATCTCACCTTCCGCGGCCCCGCAGCCCTTCCGCGGCCCGCAGCCTCCGCCTTCAGCTACGCTCCCGCAACTTCGGTCCAAGAGTCCTTTGCGAGAATCACCCAGATGCATAGCGGTCTCGCGAGATGCTACGTCATCGGTGATTTGTTGCAAAGCATCCTGGACCGAGTTGCCGGAGCGTCGCTGAAGGCGGGAAGCTGCGGGCCGCCGAAGGTGAGAATATCATTATTTATATTTTTTATTATTTACATTAGATCTTTTTACTATTGATGCGACATAGCGCATCAATAGTAAAATTGTCACACTTGTCAAACACTATGTTTGACGTTGACCAACCTGTCAATCATTTTCCAAGCGATGCTACAGATCGCTAGGAAACGCTAGCATTCTGCAAGCTAATTACGCTTGCAAAACGCTATTATTCTGGCGGAATCAGCATACAAAAACGTGCGTATTTCCTGCGGAGAAGTGCGGATTGCCCGGAAATTTCCGCGCAATCGCAACGTGTGAAATTAGCCTAAACTGAGAGCTGAGTAGGAGGAGCCGAGCTGGAGGGCCGTCAACACTCTTTTTAATGAGGTGTCAATCCTATCTGGTCCGCTACCCTAGTAATGACTGTGGCTCTCTTCCTTCCATCTGCAGCTGAAAACGTCGAAAGAGTTCACTGACAGATTCTATTAAGTCATTTGTAGCAGCAGTGTTCAGTGAACAATGAAGCAGTAAACCCAACTGTGCAATTTTTAATTAACCAATAGCAAAATTATTTTTGTCACAAAATACATGCATTTTAGTAAAAAAAAAAAAAAAGTCTCCGAAGGTGTACATGTCCTTTAGCTACTTATACTTTCTTTACTTTCTTTTTCTTAGGCCCTAAGTATGTTCAGTGCTGCCCTGGCCTCCTGCCAGCTGGGGCCGCTGATGAGTCAGTTTGGGTTGCCAGCAGAGGCGGTGGACGCAGCCAACAAAGGAGGTAGGAGCTGCGTTCTTTTGTCTTAGCCATGGCGATTCCTTTCCTTCTTCTGTCCTTTGAGCTGTATCTGGAGAAGCTTTGCTTTTCGCTCTCCTATCTTTGATCTTGTGTTTTGTACTGTAATGTTATTTTTTTTTTTGTTTTCTTCACCCTATCAGACATTGAAGCATTTGCCAAGGCGATGCAGAACACGTCTTCTCAGAAGGAGAGAGAGTCCAAGGAGAAGAAGGAGGAGGAGGAAGACATGAGCTTAGATTAGTTCCTGCTATTTTTTCTGCTGCAGATCGGTCTTGAGTGCTTCGGCTGGCTTTTTACCCCACGTGTATGTCATTTCTGTGTTTAATAAACCTTCCTCAGCTGCAGATTTTTGCTGACAACTTTTGTTTGTTTGCGCTTCTGTGGGTGAGAAACAGAGGGGGCGCTATTCCACTTTACCCTCCCTTGGAAAATTATACTGTATTAAACGCCTTACAGTTTGTTCCCAGACCGACAATGGTTCTGCTGCTGATTACAGTGAACATCCCCCCCCCCCCCAATGAAATATGGTTAACCTTTTCATTGCCCGAATGAAGAATTACTGCGAGGTGGAGAGGGGAAAAAAAGTGGCTTTATTTTACAGAACCTGATTTTGCACCATGAATTTCCATGTCTCGCGTAGGAAGTTACAATGAATACAGACAGATGTCGGAGTTTAGTTTCCTGTAAGCATTACAATCCTAATGGTACGGGTACAGGTAAAGGGCACCCCCACATCTACGCCCAGCAGAGGCAGCCATTGTTGGAGGTGAATCACGCTAATTGGTCAGTGGAGTAATGGCCGTCTCTCCTGGGACTTCATGACTCTTAACACGATTGCCCGAGTGTTGTGTATTAAATAGGTACACACATGCATATATATATATACAGACGTTTAATGTGTAAGTGCAGAGGTGAAATCAGTGAAATAGACTTAAATATATATTTATATTTTTCTTTGAAAAAAAAAATAAAATTCACGCTGTTCTACCACAGTAAGAGACAATATAATAAATATCTGTAGGACTGTTTCTACCCAGTGGTTATTTTATTCTTAACGTTTTCTTGGCTTAGGGCGTTTACGTATCAGAACCCCAGCTCTTCCTAATGTCCAGTTCGCCGCCGCTGCTATGTAGTAAGTGTACATGCTTTTATGATAAGATGGGAAACATCTAAAATGCAAATGGATACATATAACGCCCCCTTTTCCATGGTCTGGAATGGTGAACACAAGGCAATGAAATCGCCATCCATAACTAAATGAGAAATGTTCTGTGACCCCTTTTAGCAGACATTTGGTTATCTTCCTATGAGCTCTGGTTCTGCACCCATTATTTCCAAATTTTTACATAAAGCCGGCTGTTTTTTCATTAATTACATAGCAACTTGCATTCTCGCATTGCCGTCTTTTTATGCAGTAACAGCTCCCCAGTGAAAGAACTGTGAAATTAAGAAGCTGTTAAGTGGCAGAAGCCGACGCATTTTGCCACTTGAAGTCAAAATCAAATGAGCGGGGCGTATTATGGGTTCAGACCTTGCATGAAATCAGGTTCTGAGCCGCAGGAGCGTCTAATTGAAGCGAAGTGGAGGCAGATTAATATCAACCTAGCACAAACTTCTGAAAAACCCTGATTAAACCACCTGTACATTGCTGACTTGTGCCAACTGCGGGTACAGTGTTCCAGTGCTTGTCTCTTAGCATATTAATGGCAGGAATGAGGAGTGCTGTCCCTTTTGTCGCTACAAGTCCCAGCTAAGTCGTTGGATTACACCAAGGCTTACAATGCTAATATTTAATATACAGCTATAGCACTTGTCAGAGAAAGGGTTACTGCATTGTAAGCAAACCCACAAATCTTCAATTTCTGAGGGGGAAATTTATATTAGGTGAAGCGTGTAAGGAGCTGGGAACAGTCTGCAGAAGTACAACAGTTTGGTAAAGTAACCGAATAAGAAGCACCCATGTTTCTGGGTTAGATGTCAGGGTCACTGTGTAACATGATCTAACACCTCCCCACTAATGGCACAGTTTAGTGGTCCCTGCCCTTAAATAACAGCAGTCCCATGTCAGTGTTTATCCGCCACTTGCTTTCCAATTAAAGAGCTGGACAGATGTTTCTCCCGGCGGATCCCGTGAAGATTCCAGATTTGTAGACATCTATGACCTTCCTGTTGATGGTGAGGTTCCTCATGCACCCTTGATAAGGCGAATGTGGGTGCTCTGCAACAGAAGTATTTGCTAAAACAACAAGAACACATTTAGCAATAAAGAGGCAGAAAAATGAATGTAATGGAAGACAACAACAAGAACTGGTCATACTGGAGCTGAATGAACCGGCTATTCAAGGTAGGCTAAGCCAGTGCATGTAAGGGAAATGTGACTTTATACCCAATAATCTTAATATCCATTAACGTTATGGGTCTGGATGTCTCCCATGTGAATGTTCAGTGGGAAGAAAATGAAATCTGTGTATAATGGTGAAAATCTGTAATATCGGCACACATGATTTCAACTCTAGGGGATAAATTAAAAAAAAAAAGCCAGACTTCTGATTTCACTCATTTCACAAATCTACTCATAATGGTGAAAGTTTATGCAAAATTATATTTGATTTGAATCAACAAGGGAAGCAAAAGTCCAGACTGGCAAATTTGCACAATGATTCTGAATCCATGCGCGGTAATGGTAAATGCATTCAATGAAAACTGATGAACATGACTTTAAACTCTGCACGTATGAAAAAGTGGAGCTCCATCCAAAAATGTGACTTAACATGCACACATAGATGCCATTGAATTTAGTGAAAAGGTATTCACTTAATTACAAATCAGTGATGAAAAGGAGGGAACAAATAATTCAGAACTGATAAATTCACCTGGTGATTTAAAAATCAGAAACATCCATCAAATTTTAGTCTAAATCTGAGCAAAAATGAACACATTTGATATCAATGCTGGGGGGATGTGGTTATATAAATTTATAAACTTGTAAGTTCATCCAATTTTTAATATGTGAAAATCCGTGCAAAATCAGCAGTTCTATAAGCAGTGTGACTAGAGCGACTAGCCTGTAGGCTTTTCCATGAGGTGTGGACTTAGAGATGAGCGAACGTGCTCGAATAAGATGTGCACCGATATGGGCACAACATGCCAAATACTCACCTGGCATTCCACCCATATAGAGGGTTCCCCAAGACTTGATGTGAGAGGAAGGACTGACCCCCACTATATGGTTTCCTTCAGTATCCACGTCCAGTTGGACCACGTTACTCCCTTTATTGACTGATGGAGAAAAAGACGTAATGAGAATAAGAAGTCGTCCATAACAATACGAAGGTGTATTGAGCATGTCACCATACTGACCGGCAATGGTGTGCCACTGTCCGTCACATAGAGGCTGCTGCAGGTGGACCGTTGTGGAGTGTTTACCCCGTGAATCCGTCAGAACTACAGACACCTGAGGAAGGTGAGAAAGAATGAGATGGGAAATCCCAATAGGAGAACAGTGGTAGGAAGAGACTGTGTAGTCCGCACCTTTCTATCAGCCAAGGACAGGGTGATTGCGTATCCGTCCTCAGTGACGAGATGGAATATAAGTCCAGACGGGTGCATCGGCCGCACCTCTAATTTCAACTCTAGATCCTGCCCCATGTCAATCAAATTCCCTAAAGGAAGAAGGAGAGAAACAAGTTCTGTAATAAAACAGTGCTCATCATGGTTGGGCTTGGTAATGCAGCTCAGCTCAATTGAACGATTATTTTAAAACATTTGAGGCAAATGATTTTTACGTACTAAATGTCAGGAATCCCCATCTGAGAAAAAGAACCCAGGTTCTGTGAGTCCCTCAAAACATGGTGTGACTCCTGAAGTTTTTTCTGGGTTGTCCAAGGATTTCCCATCCAACTTCAAGTTCCTCAGACATCCATGGAAACCAGTGACATCCTGAAAAATATAAAACTAATCGGTCTTCTGTATTTCCATCATTAATTTTGGGATTTGGTATACAGTTACCGGGAGCAAATGCCTCATGTACAATGATTTTGCTCACCAGGTTGTCTGGACGATTCTTCAGTGCAGGGGCCCCACCGATGAAAACTGGCCTTGCTAATGATAGGACGGTCCCTGGTGGTAGCACTCCACTTTTAGCCTTGAGGCCATCTATAACCAGGTAGAGTTTGTGCTTTTCCTTCCCAAAGAAAATCTAAAATGCAGAATATTTCATTGTTATGGTTGGGAATCTGTGACCTAAGACGCTGGCATACTGGCTGTAGTGATTACACAACAGCTTGGTGACCACTGGTATATACCAATCATCCTCTTACCGTGTGCCACTGCCCATCTGTGTATTTTTCTTTACTTCTCAATCGGTGTGTTTTCCCACGAACATTTATCATTAGGACGAATCGGGCATTAGAGACATAAAGAGATAATGAGGAGGCTCCTGGCTCATCTGCCACGAAGAAGAGGAGACCATTGGAAGAGTTCAGCCGAACCTCTATGGAGAAGTGGAACCTATCATGGAAGGGAAACAGAAGATGAACATGGCTGCAGCTAAAACAGAGACAGATGACTGGTACAACTAGGAGTGTAGATCCTAGTGCCTGACAAGGCCTCATTGTATCTGAGAATGGTACTAATGCTGAACTATTTTCACTGCGTCCCCTCCTATCGATCCAACAGCGCATACCTGTCTTGGAAGGAACCAGGGACATTTGTAAATTCCAGATGGCTGGATGAAGAGCCCCCAAATCGTAATGCCCCTTTCAAAGGTTTTGGAACATGACAGGATGAGTTTTGTGATTGTCCGTGACCCAACAGAGCCAACTTCCTCTGCCGCGCCTGCAAAAGTGATAAACTTTGTAGACACTGGAGAAAGGGGCCCATGAGATAAAGGGGAAGAGCTGACCAATGAGACACTTTACCTTCATTTTGAGTTTATCCTTCCGCACCAAGGCTCTTATCTCTTGGGGATGTTCCGCAGGGATGTCGTCACATTTCATGGTGACATTTACACTACGAACATTCTGCTGCAGGTCCAGAACCGTCTGAGGTCCAGTGATCCTATAACAGTGATGCAGAGGTTATTAAAAATTAACCTGTGGAACTTCAGCATTGCCTGCCACAAAATCAACACGTGCCTCCTTAAATGTTCTGTGCTGCTGGGTTTATACCTTTAACTTTACACCCTTGTCTTCGTCAAAAATCTAACCTTTTTACAAAGACATTGCTGATGCAGCCGCTGAAGTTGGTTGGTGTGGCGCTATCCGGTGCTCCTCCAAGGAGTAAATTGTTGCTGGGAGCATCCTGTCGTCTTCTTCGGCCACCCTGAGAGAGTCGCCCGCTCCCTTGTAGTTCATCATCCACATAAAGCCGCAACCTAAGCAACAAGAACTGTATCAGATACTAATTCATTGGCTGGGAGTTTCTCCCATACTTGCCATTTATGATAAAACCATATCAGGTGGCAGACGAGCTTGCAACCTATTATTCCATTACTATTACTCTATATGCCCCCTTATTTTAATGGGATACACATAATATCCCACTGTAGCTTGGTCAGTAATAATGTACTGGGCTCAGTCATACCCGTTCTTGTCGTTGTACAGGGACAGGTAATGTCTGGATCCATCGGAATATGATGTTTTGGAGGTTAGACGAGTGGCCAGAAGCTTTACCGACAAATAACCGCCCTGAAACTCCACCTGGCATAGTCCTTCCTGCAGAAAGAATGTCACCATTTGTATTCATACAATGACAACCAAGTAACCATGATATTCAAAAATTTCATTACAGATGGCAGGACCCCTCACATCATTAGTATGGTGGTACATCAGGCCATTATGCTGAATTGTCTGGAAGCCAAAGCCAGCATAAAAGTCGTCTTGGAAGTTGGGCACATTCCTCAAGTTCATGCTCAAAAACCCATGTCCATTGAACTGAACAGACCTTGCAATCTTTGGGGATGAAGGAAATGACAGCAGTCAAGAAGATCAGGAACTACAGACATGTCTGTCATGAATATGAAGTCCTAAGGGACTCACCAGGAGGTCCGAGGTGCAGCCATAACTCACTCCTGTTGTGTTCATCCTCTTCAAGTCCACGTATTTCCCTAAAGCCTTGAGCCCCTTCATACAACCTCTGATGGAGCCTCCACTGGGGAAAGTTTCCTTCAGACTGGAAACAATGGAGAAGATAATAAACTTTACAGTATTGGGGCATCTGGAGGAAGCACAATAGTGGTGACTCTCAAGTCTGTAGACTTTTCAGGAATTTTCAGTTTACTATTCTATGCAACGATGACTGTTAGGGGGCACTGTGGAGGCAAAAAAGTTCTAGAGTATGAACTCACCCCTCTGGAATTTTATCGGTTGGAAGACCCCCGAGATAGATGAATCGTGACGACTCCAGGCTACCACCATCGTATTCCACACTAAATACATTCAACCTTTCGAATCGCACAAATATCCTTTTTTTCCCACCGATCACGGCGACTATGACCTGGATCTGAGGAAGAACATAGACGCATTAGAAAAAAAGTATGGTAACCCCCGTCGCACAAACCACTGGGGGGAGAATTTTCTGTTACCGCTTTAGAGGTGGAGGTGCTGACAAACAGCGGGGAGGATTCTATCGGCTTCGCTCTCTCGGTCCCGCTTCCGATATTGTAATACAGGGCTAGCTGACCTTCCTGGGCCGCCAAGCACACAAACTGGTCCTGTAAGAGGAGGAGGTGACATTGGTGGATGCCTTAATGCAGGTTCAGGTTTATCATAAGGTAAGTTCGACGTGCATTTTTCTAAGAATCATCAGCAAAAATGAGAGGCCGACACTTGTGCCAATGGATCCCCACTTGGGTTAGCCCCATTTTTTTTTACTCATACACTAAGATATGTGTATTTGTGTATAACAGATGTATTTCTGATGTATTTAGGCGTTTGGCAGCAGCTCTGTCATTGCCCAGCCGAGCAATGCTATGTATGGTTGACTATGGGAAAGGGTTGATGGACGACAGCCATATAATGTGTAAGGGGGATCTTACTGTCTGAAACTCAAGATCGAGATTCAGTGTATTCAGAAACTGACAGATGGACTGTGTTCTGGAAGCCTCCGAATGTCAGACCAGATATTTACCTCTCCTCCGAGGAAGAAGAGTATTCCATTGTAAGATACTAAGCGGACATCCATCTCAAACCTCTTGACTCCAGGAAGTGACTCCAGCTTAACCTCAGCATATCCTGACCCATCAAAGTAAGATCCATCAGTGAGCCAAGGATCTCCTGTAGACTTGGACCTACAAATAAAACATGTCACGTAAGTGAGCGTCACCCAGGGGCAGAACACAAGGAGAAAAATGTCACAGGGATTCTGTGCAAAACTTCTAATGTATGTTACACACAGTGCAGGGGTCAGAGTATGCACAGGTTCTCACTTTTTGGAGGTCTCTGATCCCCTGGGTCATCCTCCACCGTTTCAGGTCACGCTCTATACATAACATGGAGTATCAGTTTTGCATTGAATGGATGTTAAATCCTTTAATTAAAATGAACATTTTAATGCTAGACTCATAAAATGCTCATTTTAATATTAGGCAGGAAAACTTTCACAAAGAATTATACAACCATTGTGACATGGATTTTCAAAGTAAGTAAGTGCACCAGTCTCATCAGTTCTAAGAGTTCAATATAAGAACCACCTGTCACTTTGCAGACAGTAGCATTAAGTGGTGAGCACAGGTCGGACACCAGGACTGTGTTGGCGACTTCATTCATCGGTGGAAACGGGTCGGCCATTGTACTACTAATGCCAGGCTGCCAGACTGTTTCAACCTTGGAAGAAGTAACCGCTGCAGTCCTGGAGCCCGACCTGCTGTCACACTCAATGCTCACCGTGTGCGGAGCACAGCTCTCTGGGATAATGTGACTGCTGTGCTCTGAACATCAAGTAAGGGTGACAGAAGGAGATTGTAGCTGAGCGCACAGCGCTGGGCTACAAGAAAAATGGCGCCAGGATCCACCTTCAGCTGTGAATTGTGCAGTACAGGGAGCGTGTGCACATTGTACAGCTAATGCAGACACAGCATAGGACATCGGGTCAGAAACTGATCCTGCTCTCCTATTGCCTGTGTATGAGTTGTGCTCTGACAGATTGCACAGAAGCAAATATACGTGGCAACCTCCAGTGGCTAAGGAAAAAAATATTAAAAACTATACAGTTATATATATATACACCAGTATATATATACCAGTATATATATACCAGGTATATATTACACCAGTTTCTTTAATACTGTTATAAATATACATGATCCTATAAGTGTGAGAGAGCCTCTTTAAAAGGGTTTTCTGTTTCTAAAATGCAAGGATTCGCCGGTTTTTGAGCCGACAATGGCGGTGAAGAATACATTAGTCATACTCCTGGCCAGAGCCTGACTAATGGGTGCAGCCTTGCTCCATACACATGTATGTAGTGAGGCTGCTGGACGGCCGTGACACTAGACGTAGCGCAGCCTCACTCAATACAGGAGTATTTATAACGCATACATACCTGCCAATCCCGGCGAATCCCTGCTGCGCACAATGCGTGCCGGGGGGGATTCATTAGTCTGCAGTCACACAGAGTGACTGCAGACTTATTGATTTGGACCGGACAACCCCTTGAAGGGTCGATTAAGCAGAAAATGACAAGACAGATAACCCTACAGTCTGAGGCATAGATGTGAACAATGACGCAGTGGTTGTGACTGGTACCTGGGACAAGGCTTGTCCTTCATTGTGTCCAGTTGGAAGGTTTTCTCAAAGTCATACAGGCTGATGGGCTTCTCGTTCAGAGTGTCCAGCTCTATGCAACCCTTGAAATTGGGATAGTTCAGAGCTGAAGGCGGCTGGAGGCAAAAGATAGAAAAGGAAATGTCTAATTAATGATAACAAAGATAGATAGATAGATAGATAGATAGGTAGATATGAGATAGATGATAGATGATAGTAGATATAGATGATAGATAGATAGATAGATAGATAGATAGATGATACATAGGTCTGAGACTCTCCTAGTCTACTGTGCTGCTGTCTGGCCTTCAAGAAATGTGGTGATAATGGGACGGATTTACCTTGAATTCTGAAGGATACCCTCCTACATAGAACACGACTCTCCTGGGGGTCCAGGTTGAGAAGACCCTGATCGCCACTGGCTGTACTGTCTCCTTTGATCTCATGTAAGGTATCCTTAGTTACAAAGATGGACATCTGGGCATACTGCAGGATCCTGTCAATGAAGAAGGAGGCAAGATGAAGATGGAGATCAGCTGTTCTTCATACCAATGTGTGACATGAATCCTCCAGGAGCCACAGAGGAGTCTACTTCCCTCCAAGAAACCTTATCTAACACTGTGGAGAACGTATTCTCTCAGTATTACAGAGAACGTCCATTCTCCAGTTCAGCAGTTGGTGAAAATCCCAAATTCCAGAGACATCTTTCAGATTTTTTTTTTTTACTAGATTAAACTGTAAGATACGGCTATCCATCGGTCACCCAGACCTATAGCGGTCATGTAGATGTGCTTACCTGCAACATGCCATTTCCTAAAGATCACATTAAAGTCTCCAATACAGGATTCACAGATTTTTATATCAATAGTTAAGTGTTGTCCACTGAAGATAAGTTATCATCTATCCACCAGATAGTCGATGACTAAAGGGCCCGTCTCACATAGCGATATCGCTAGCGAGATCGGTGCTGAGTCACTAGTTTTGTGACGCAGCACCGATCTCCCAGCGATATCGCTGTGTGTGACATTCAGCGACGATCAGCCCCCCTGCTGGGTATCGCTGATCGTCGCTGAAATGTCAGGACATTTTTTTGATCGCTGCTCTCCCGCTGACAGGCACGCATCGCTGCGTGTGACAGGCAGGAGACCAGCGATCCGCTGGTAACTAAGGTACACAGCGGGTTTCCAGGCGCGGGGCTGTGCCTAGAAACCCGCTGTGTACCTTGGATACCAGCGCCCTGATGCAGGGAGCTGGTATCCAAGGTACACAACGGGTTTCCAGGCACCGCGCAGCGCTTGGAAACCCGCTGTGTACCTTGGATACCAGCTCCCTGCATCAGCGCGCTGGTATCCAAGGTACACTGCGGGTAACTAAGCGATGTTACCCGCAGTGTCGCTGTCCCAGATCGCTGTCTGAGCTGCCTGTTTGGCAGCTCAGCAGCGATCATGTAGCGATACACCAGCGATCCTGACAACTGCATATCGTTGTCGGGATCGCTGATGTATCGTTATGTGAGACCCAGCCTTAACTGATCATGGGATTCCGAGAGCTGGGAACCGCAGCGATCGGCTGGAAGGGTCCCAGTGATAATGTAGCGCCAGTGCACATGTTTGACGTCCGCTCCATTCACTCTCTATGGGACTATCAAGCGCTGCACTTGGCTTTTTCTGGCAGCCCCATAGAGAAAGAATGGAGTGGCAGTCGGGCGCATTGCTGCTCCATTTTAAAGGGGAAAAAAATGATCCATTTTGCCAGCATGGATCTGAGCGGTCAACCCCCATCGATCAAAAAATGATCACTTATCCAGTGTTAGTTATCTTCACTGGACAACTCCTATAGGTTCTGCTCACCTCTCAATGACGACTGTGACAAATTGCTCCTTGATGTCCTCATTAGCGGACAGGTATGTTGGTTCCTGCTCCCCGAGACGATAGATGCACTGCAGTCTGTTGCCTCTTAAGACCAATCCGAGGTAGTCACCCTGACCCTGTGCAACAAACCCAAAGTGGTTACCTTCAATAAAAAGGGAAGAAACCAAGCCAGCAGCAACCAGCAGATTGTGATCCGGCATCAGGACGCTGCCGTCCACACAGCGGAGCAGGAAACACATACATTTATCATGTGTAGTGATGGGATGAGGATTATGTGACTACTTTATGGACAAGCGTTTAAGAACCTTATAGATAAATCTGTACCTCTCCTGCTCTATTAAGGTTCTCCACCCTAATCATATTTATTGTTAAAGTGGCGTCATTTATATTATGCCATCCTTACATCCTTGTGTCCGAGGAACATCACGAAACGTGAGGAGTCAGCTTCTGCTTGCCGCTTCTTCTTATTCTGTGGGTTTGGGTTCTGGATGTGTAATTTGAGGTAGGTATGAGCTGCCAGATCAGGCAGGTTACTCGGGGTACGTAGTTGCACCCCAGAAAAGCCATTAAATTTCACCGGGACCCTGACCTAGAAATGAAAAAAGTGGATGAGAATAATGATTACCTGAAATGTTCCATATATACCCCAGGTTATCAATGACTTGTATCCAGATAAAGGAGAACACCGCCCCTTATATTTCACTGTGACATATCAGAATCACTGTGTGGGGTGGAACAATTTAGACCATAGGATTGTGGAGTGGTCATTGTTTCTTTACGCACATATTTACTGGTGGGGGAGGTGTCTTGACAGCCCTGCTCACCTTGCTGGCGGCATCCCGGGCCTGTGAGATCAGTTGTCGGACACGCTGGATGCTGTCTGAGATGCTGTTGTTCCGTCCCTGCTGGTCTTCCAGTTTATTCAGCTTGTCCAGGAGCAGAGGAATGGTGTTCTCTAGGTTGGACACTTAAAGAGACAGAGAGTAATTTCAGGCAAGTATTTGCAGGTTGTACTACATCACATGCCCATCAAGACCACCTGATATAAGGGCATCTGGCCACAAGGGACTTGGCCTAAAGTTTGACGCTAGTGGGGAGTTTATGGGCATTTGCCGATTTTAACTTTGATATGAAATTATTTGCTGTACAATGTCCCTCGTGCCCCAGTGTTGGACTCACCAGTGGTCTTGGCATCATCTACTGCCTTGCTCACGTCTTCATTCTTCATGTTTCCATATTTATCCTTCCAGTCATCTAGGTTCTTTTTGATATCGGCCAGTGAGCTTTGCACCCTGGTAGCCGTGTTATTGGCTTCTGCAGCTTTAGCTTTGGCTTTCGCTATGTGATCAGTAACATTATCTGGAAGACATTAAAAAAATAACTGTCAATATGCAATGAAGGCCTTCATCCCAAGGTACACCACTAATTCTGGTTATGACACCATGAAACCACAAAAACACTAGTGCACGCCCTCATCATCTCCCGCCTCGACTACTGCAACCTCCTACTGTCTGGCCTCCCCTCTAGCACTCTGGCACCACTCCAGTCCATCCTACACTCTGCTGCCCGACTAATCCACCTGTCTCCCCGATATTCCCCAGCCTCCCCCCTATGCCAGGCCCTTCACTGGCTTCCTATTGCCCAGAGGCTCCAGTTCAAAACCCTAACCATGACATACAAAGCCATCCACCTTTCTCCTCCATACATCTATGACATGGTCTCCCGCTACCTACCCACACGCAACCTTCGATCCTCTCAAGATCTCCTTCTCGACTCCCCCCTCATCTCTTCTTCCCACAACCGCATACAAGACTTCTCCTGGGCTTCCCCCATACTCTGGAACTCCCTGCCACAAAACATCAGACTTTCACCAACAACGGAAACCTTCAAGAAGAACCTGAAGACCCACCTGTTCTGACAAGCCTACAACTTGCAATGATCCTCAGTCTACTGAACCATCGCACGACCAGCTCTACCCTTTCCTAGTGTATCCTCACCCGTCCCCTGTAGACTGTGAGCCCTCGCGGGCAGGGTCCTCTCTCCTTCTGTACTTGTGTGTCCCTTGTCTAGCACATGTTTATTGTACCTGTCTATATTTTCCCTTTTCATATGTAAAGCGCCATGGAATAAATGGTGCTATATAAATGTACAATAATAATAATGACACAATATATATTTTAGACCCTGGTGCCAAGTTCCAGTACAGCAATTACATGTGAATTTTAATGTAAACCTGTGACAGAACCTTAAAGAGAACCTGGCATCACCAAAAATTTTATTTACATGCAGGTATATAGCATTACAATGCTGTCCGGCCACTTTACTGAAAAAGTGGCTACCAGGAGAAAATGAACTTATTTCATCATGGGATCTGCCGGCTTTCAGTCATAGGGTGTGCCCGAAACTTTGATCGACAGCCAACTCTGCAGCGCATCTGAGCAGAGCGAGATGTCAATCATAGTGCCAGGGCGCATTTTAGCCGCCACTCACAGTACAGCGAGCAGAGCTGTGAGAAATGGCTATAACTGCTCCGGGCACACCCTATGACTGAAAGCCGGCAGCTCCCAGGATGAAACAAGTTCATTTTCTCCCAGCAGCCGCCCTTTCATTAAGGGCCAGGCAGCATTGTAAGTCTACATTCTCACAATGAGCTTTTGATGAGTTTTTTTACGCTGCGTATTTTCGGAAAAATGCAAGTAACCTAGTTTACTTAATGGGGCCGAGATGGTGCAGAAAATCTGCAACATCAAAAGCTCATAGTGGGTACACAGCCTAACACTATTCACCTGCAGAAAATCCCCATATCAGCAGGTAAATAGCGTTTTCCAAGGTGACAGGTTCCCTTTCATCTACACAAGATCAGCATGGTAGATGTCGGCGCCCAGGAAGGTGGCATGTGGACTTTATTCTGCGCTCTTCTTCTGTCCAGTCACTCTTGGCTAGAGGGATTTGGTTGCAATGTAAACGATTTGGTGATTTTTACCTCGGGTCATGCCGATTTTGTCCATGATAGATCTCAGCTCGGATTCAAGCTTTTCTTTTTTCGTTTTGTTGCCCTGAAGTTTCTTCTTCGCTTCCTGCAGTTTCTTCAGGACATCTGTGGAAGGAGGAGGTCAGCGAGACTCTGAATGACACAATCCGCTAAAACAAATCATTTAAAATGCCCAGTATGTGTGAAATTGGCACCGATCCGACTTTAAACCTATTATCACCAGCTCTGCGAGCAGCGAAAAATGACTTCTTTTGAAAGCGGCAGACGTCACCCCGTGGATCCTGCCGCTGAGTAAAATAACAGCGTGGAGTCTGAGGCAGCGCTAGAGGAAATGCTCCTACAGGTCTAATAATGCTGAAAAAAAACCTATAGGTGGTGCTGAATTAAGCTTTCTGCTCTGGGGTAAAATGGGGTAATGTACTAAAGCTCTGGTGTCTTATACATGAGCAGATTATGTAAATGACAGTAATGGCACTAAAGCAGAAATTCCACATATAGCAGAGATCTAAAGGTTACAATCATACCCAGGCCCTGGTATCTAAAGGCATGCAGAAGCCTCATGGCACGTCATGATAACTGCCCAGTTATGCAGGTACGATGGACATAGCCGATGCCAGGCCAAAGCTCATTGTACTTTGTAGGCTTTGGCCAGGAAGTGTTATGTCTGATAAAAAAAAAAGTAAGTGACTCATCAAAAGGTTGCCTTTTTTGGCTGGTGGGCCCACATGAATTGGCCAGTTTGTGCGCTAAGTTCCTCTGATTTAAAAGTATAGTCTATATGGCAATAATGCAGTTTATATTTTATACACTCAACGTTTTCTGAACTCACCCCCATTCAGTTCATTTTGGGCAGTTTTGGCGCTGTTCTCCAATCTGGAGCTGTTGTCCTTCAACTCTTTACCTTTCTTCCCCAGCTCCTCTGATAGGATGTTCTGTTGAGATATCAGACATTCAGCACTAATAGCATTTCTTTGTTGTATAATCCCCCCACAACAGAGGGGGCGCTATTCAATATTGCTTACTTCCTACTACGCAACTTCTAGCCTTTGCTGTAGAGTCTCTTATAGAAGGATAGAACCCACCTTATGTGTGTCTCCTGCCACCCGGTTGGCATCCTTTGCAGCTTTATCAGCCTGCTTTATGGCCTCAATGATGCTGGAGTAAGCATTGGAGGCATTTATGGCTTTCTGGATGAACTCGTCTTGATTGGAGTCTCCGATGGCACTGGAGAAGAATGTACAATTGTGAATAATGCTTCACACAAGTTACAATAATCCATGGCCAGTCTAAAAGAAGAGAGTCTCACTTGGCCAAGTTCTTTGCTACTTGACTGAGGAGTTTTGCATGTTCCTCGGCCTGCTCCACAATGGACAGCTTGCTGCTTGCTGGTGAAAACTTCTTCACCTTGTCCATAATTGGGACCCTGGCTCCATCCAGTTCAGCTGCCAACTTCTCATATTCCTGAATGCATCATAAATCAATGATGTGAATATTCCTGGGTGACCCATAACCAGGTGCTGTCACCTACAGGGCCCATGTACTGTTATTGTTTAGGTGCAGCATCTTACCGCTTTCATGTCATCTATCATTTGCCAGATATCTGAGACCTGGGCCAAAGCTTCTTTTCCCATCTTGATGGCTCCCACCAGCTCTTTGTGTTGTGCCTTCAAGTCGTTGACCTTAATCTGTGACAATAAAGTGAAGAAGTCATAGCATATGAAGGGTCACAAGCTCAAGGGCTATTTCTACCATCTTCGGGGGATTTGTCTTTACTTTGTTCTCCTCCAGGTTGTTGTAGTTCAGGCTGTTGAGACCCTCGGTCTCTATGATTTTGTTCACTGCCTCATTCATGGCATCCCGTAAATCCATCACCTCAGCGCTGTAGATTTCCAGTTTCTTCTTGATCTCATTCAGGAGATCCTGGTTGGCCTTCAGACTAGAGAACAGCTCAGCTTTTACCCGATCCAGCACTAACAAGAATCAACATCACGTAAATATATTCAGTGATCATCGTCAGACAATGGTCCTTGGAGGAAATGGTACTAATAGCAAGTCCTCCCCATACCTAAAAGAAGCACGGTGGGGGACTAGCTCCAGCACATGATCTACTTACATTTTTTTTCCTTCGTTATGCTCCTTCTCTGCCAGGTCTTTGGCATATCTGAAGTCCTTTTCCCGCATCTCTTTTAGCATTTTCTCCACCTCAGTCACGATTTGTCTGAACTCCTCGGGGGATGTGACGTTACTGGTGTTAGAAGTGGCAATTTTGTTCAGCTGATTGACAAGTCCTAATAGATAGACAGAGATCATGGTCCTAAAATGGATACAATAATCTGAAAGGCATTTAGTGAAGGCTTTTTCATATTATTAGTGATGTCCTCTGTCCAGAATCCTCATGTCTTGTCCAGAGTGGAGAAAGGTCACAAAGAGCAGCTCAGGCTCCGCAGGACCTGTCCTGTCCGGCATCACACAGACAACACTTAGATGTGAATGTGCACTGTGCAGTTCCTAAATTCCCCTGTGGAGGAGCTACAGGGAAAACTTGCTGCCAGGTTCCCTACAGATTACAGTTGATGCACTGTTATTATCAAGAGAACCTTCAAAAAGGAGAAACCCTAGAACATAACTGCATAAAGAGTAACTGTTTTGGGCAGGCCTTTGGGATGTGTGGCCTATGTTCTGACACCTGGTGCATCAGCTGTCCCTGCTGAAGAGAGCACCTCAGATGGCCTGGTATCCTAGGTCTATGACTAACACTAATTTTTATAATTGGTATTTGAGCACTATAGAATGGTATTTGATAACAGTATGGTGCTATTTGAGCACTATATGATGGCATTTGAGCACTGTATGATGGTATTTGAGCACTATATGATGGTATTTGATAACAGTATGGTGGTATTTGAGCACTATATGATGGTATTTGAGCACTTTATGATGGTATTTGAGCACTATATGATGGTATTTGAGCATTATATGATGGTATTTGATAAAGGTATGATGGTATTTGAGCACTATATGATTGTATTTGATAAAGGTATGATGGTATTTGAGCACTACATGATGGTATTTGAGCACTGTATAATGGTATTTGATAACTGTATTGTGGTATTTGGCCATTATAAGGTGATGTTGGAACACTATATGGTGGTATTTGGGCCTTATAGGGTGGTGTTGGTACAATATATGGTGGTATTTGAGCATTATAGGGTGGTGTTGGGACACTATATGGTGGTATCTAGCCATTACAGGGTGATGTTGGAACACTATATGGTGGTATGTGGTCATTATAGGGTGGTGTTGGTACACTATTGTCGGGGTCGAAACGACAAACACTCGTCCTTCAGTCACTCCAAATTAGATTATAAGCATGGGTTAACCGTTTAAAGAATGAGTCAGACAATAGGCTGGTTCAAACTTCAGAGCATGCTTAGAGGGCTGTATGCAGGCACCAATCTCAGCAAAGTACTGTCCTTTATTTCTGCAAGCATGAGATTATCTACACAGGATGTCAGGGTGGAGTAAAGGGTGGATGGGGGCAGGGAGGTAAGCTATATATGTCCATATATGTACATGTCCAGCATCTGGCCATCTCTATTGGTTCACATTCCATAGGTCTTGTATCCAGGCAGACTTGCTGATGCAATCCTCAATTCCCCAAAGATGGGGGCAGTCATCAGTGAATTTCTTGGAGACAGACTAGCTGGTACTGACGTCATCTTAGAATAAGTTTCAATCTGAATAATACTCATTCAAGGAAAACTTTGTGTTTATCTTGACATATCAAAGTAACAAAGCACATATAAACATATGAATATAAAGGTATAAAAATAGTAAAACACATATAAAATAAAATAAAAGGATAGAAAATTATATTTTACCTTGACAGCTTAAGGAAGAGCAATATCACCAGCAGAGCAACATAACCCCTTCTGAAGGACTTCAGAGGAAAAAACACAAGAATACAGGTTATGCATGCATGTAGGCAAAAACCACACAGTTCCAGGTATTACTCACTGGACCTGACTACTGCGATGAGCTGGCAATGCTGGAATAGAGCCTTAGCGCGTCGACCTCAGCCCAGATAATCGCTATCAGAAGAGGGTCACGCCGCATCTGAAAACACATCAACACACTTCTGCCATGGGAGGGAGCTGTGTCTCCTTTCCTTCCTTCGCTGAAAAGGATTTTACAGGTAAGTTCTTACCAAAATCCGTCTTTCAGCAGCAGAACGGAAGGAAAGGAGACACACTAGTCATAACTAGTGGGACGTCCCAAAGCAGTCCAAAAACTAGGGTGGGAAAAAAACCAAAAGAGGCAGAATCCCAACAACCTAGATAAATGCGCAACAGGCGCCAAATACAAGTTAACTAGAACTTTAAACTACGGCCGCCTGCAGGACCCTACGTCCTAAGGCCGCATCAGCGGAAGCACTGACGTCCACCTTATAAAACTTTATAAACGTGTGGACAGAACGCCAGGTCGCCGCTTAGCAGAACTGAGCTGCCAAGGCCCCTTGATGAAAGGCCCACGAGGAAGCCATAGCCCTCGTGGAGTGAGCTCGAATCTTAATCAGGCAAGGTTCGCTTTTAAGTCGGTAAGCCTCCAAAAAGGCCGACCGAATCCAACGAGCTATAGAGTCCTTGGAAGCTCGTTTACCACGCCAACGACCTGCTGGAATCACAAACAGAGAGTTTGACTTCCGAAAACCTTGAGTAACAGTCAAATAGAACTTCAAAGCCCGCACCAAATCCAATGCGTGCAAGGCCTGTTCTTTCGCATTCCTTGGCCTCGGACAAAGAGAGGGCAACACAATATCCTGGTTAACATGAAATTGCGACACCACCTTAGGTAGGAAGTCGCTCCGTGTGCGTAGCACTACACGATCCGGGTGAAAACTCCAGGAAGGGAGGCGAGCAAGAAAGAGCCGCCAACTCAGAAACCCTTCTCAAAGAGGTGACCGCCACTAGGAAGGCAACCATCCAAGAGAGCAAAGAAAGACTAACAGAGTCCATAGGCTCAAAAAGACCCATGTTGAAGAGCCTCCAAAACAAGGTTGAGACGCCAAGGAGACACAGACGCCTTCCGCGGTGGAAACTGGCGGGTTACTCCGCGAAAAAAGAAACGCACGTCCTTACGCGAGGCGATAGCCTTTCGGAACAGCAAGGACAGAGCAGAAACCTGACCCCTCAGGGTGCTCACTGCCAAACCCTTGTCCAGCCCGAATTGCAGGAAGGCCAACAAATTGGGAATGGAAAAAATCCTCGGGTTCCTTAAAGAAACCGAACACCACGAAAAGAAGGCTTCCCAAGTCTTGTGGTAAATTCTAGTAGTAGCCGGACCTCTGGCCGCTCGCAAAGTGGCAATGACTTCGGCTGAAAAACCTCGACGAGTCAATATTTCGGTCTCAAGAGCCACGCCTTCAAACGCAGAGACTTCAGGTCCGGATGACGAACGGGCCCTTGGGTTAACAGGTCCGGGCAAAGAGGAAGTGGAAATGGCGGTGCCACCAGGAGTGACACCAGTGTCGAGAACCACGTTCTCCTTGGCCAATCTGGGGCTATCACTATAGCCGAGATTCTCTCTAGCCTGATCCGACGGAGTACCAGAGGTAGCAAAGAAATCGGCGGGAACACATAGATTAGTGTGAATCGGTCCAACGGAGCCACTAGAGCATCCACCGCTACAGCCTTCGGATCCTTGTACCTGGACATGAATGTCGGTAACTTGGCATTGAACCTGGATGCCATCAAATCCACTTGAGGAGTTCCCCAACGGGAGCACAGTAGTGCAAAAATTTTCGCGACTTAGAAAGTCCGCCGTGATATTCTGAACTCCTGGAATGTGGATCGCAGAGATGGCTGGAACTCTGGTCTCTGCCCATATCAGGATCCGAGATACCTCCAGCATGAGTCTGGAACTCCTTGTCCCGCCTTGGTAATTGATATATGCGACCGCCGTCGCATTGTCTGTCTGCACTCGGACAGGCAGACCGCTTAAAGGGACCGTCCAGTGTTGGAGGCAAAGGAAAATCACCCTCAATTCGAGGATGTTGATCGGCAAGACAGACTCTTCCGATCGACCATACTCCCTGAGTCCAGAGATCGTTCCAGACACCCCCCCCCCCAGCCTGTCAGGCTGGCATCGGTGGTTATGACCGACCACTTCGGAGGGAGGAAGGACTTTCCCAGGGATAACTCTTTCGGACGTATCCACCATCCTAGAGACTCTCGTACCCTGTGGGGGATGATGACACTGTAATCCAGTGAAACCTGCAATCGATCCCAACGGCTCAGAATGAACCTTTGGAGGGCCCTGGAATGAAACCGGGCAAACGGAAGTGCTTCCATGGACGCCACCATCAACCCCAGAAGACGCATACAGCTTCGCAGGGACATTGATGTCGAAGACTTCATAACCCGTGCATGTCGAAGGAGACATGCTTGCTTGTCTGGAGGCAGGGACACCACTGCCCGCACCATGTCGAAATGCATCCCCAAAAACAGGATTGACTGCGACGTTCCAGAGACGACTTCTCCCAATTGACCAGCCACCCGAAGTCCTCCAGGAGCTGAAGGGATAGATTGCGAGCAGTTACCGCCTCCTCCTTCGAAGACGCCACAATCAGAAGGTCGTCCAGGTAGGGAAGAATCGTAACCCCCTGCCTTCGAAGAATCGCCATGAGAAGCGCCAGAATTTTTGTAAAACTCTGGGCGCTGAGGCCAACCCGAATGGCAGAGCCACAAACTGGTAATGGTCCTGACTTATGGCAAAACGAAGGAAGCATTGGTGGGCCCTTCCGATTGGGAAGTGTAAATAAGTGTCGCGAATGTCGATTGACACCAAAAAAGCGTTCTGCGACAGGGCCGCCAAAACGGAGCGAAGCGACTCCATGCGGAATTTCCTGGCGTGGACATGCCGATTCAATCTTTTGAGATCCAGAATGGGCCGAAATTTGTCCTCTTTTTTGGGGACCACAAAGAGGTTAGAATAAAACCCTCTTCCCCGGCCCTCCGGCGGAACCGGCACCACCACACCTTTCTGCAGAAAGGAATCTACCTCCCACAGCAGAGCGGCAAAAAGCTCGGGCTCTGACGGAACGCGAGGTTGACAAAAAAACTGTCTGGGGGTCGAGAAAGAGACTTCTATGAAGTAGCCTGCCAACACAACCCGTGTCACCCAAGCGTCCGACATGCGGGAAGCCCAAGTCGGTTTGAATAGGAATAGACGACCCCCCACTCGAGAGCGCTCGAGTGAGACCCAGGCGTCAGTCCGCCTTAGCGGGCTTTTTGCCAGCTTCCCGCTTGTCTGAACGGAAGTTCTGTTTCCAGGGTATGCGGAATTTCTGAGAATTCCCCCCTTTTTTTTTTTTTTTTTTTTAAAAAGAGAGGGACGACCCGAACCCCAGAGGGCTGACTGGATCATCCCCTGGACCGAAAGGACCGCCGACAACTACCGGCACAAGTCCTGCCAGACGCAGAAGTCACAGCTCTGCGCTGCGGTAAAGCTGTTTCTTTTGCCTTTACCTTGGCAATCAGCTCCGTGAGGTCAGGTCCAAATAGCTGACCACCTTGCAAGCTAGCAAACCCTGTTTGGAAACTGCGTCCACTGTCTAAGGCACAGTGCTCTTCTGACTGTGACTGCAGAGGATTGCGCCCTGGATAGCAGTGATGCAGTATCCTCCAAAAACTGGAAAAGCCCATCTACCTCGATAGAGGAGATCCACCTTGCCACGCCGTCCGTAGACGATCCAACCGGCTCAGGTAAACTTTACAAACACACATGGATTCTTAATACTGAATCCATGATCCGCGGCCTCGCAGATGGATTTTTCTGCCATCTACATTTTTTGTCCAGCGGGTCCTGCAGACTCGCCTTCCCCTTAACAGGAGGATTTTGCTAAGCTGGGATAAAGGGACATCCACTTCAGGAAAAGGATCCAATTATCATTAACTCCGTAGAACACGGAAACGGTGTCTCAATTTTCTGGACACAGGCGCTCCTTCTCCACTGCCCCATTAAGCTCATCCAGTGATGGTAAAGCTTGATCGTGATTGAAAACATCCGGGCCGACTTACCAGGACGTCAGTACTTTGCTGAGATTGGTGCCTGCATACAGCCCTCTAAGCATGCTCTGAAGTTTGAACCAGCCTATTGTCTGACTCATTCTTTAAACGGTTAACCCATGCTTATAATCTAATTTGGAGTGACTGAAGGACGAGTGTTTGTCGTTTTGACCCCGACACTATATGGTGGTATTTGGCATTATAGGGTGGTGTTGGTACACTATATGGTGGTATTTGGGCATTATAGGGTGGTGTTGTTACACTATATGGTGGTATTTGGGCATTATAGGGTGGTGATGGTACACAATATGGTGGTATTTGGCATTATAGGGTGGTGTTGGTACACTATATGGTGGTATTTGGGCATTATAGGGTGGTGTTGGTACACTATATGGTGGTATTTTGGCATTATAGGGTGGTGTTGGTACACTATATGGTATTTGGCATTATAGGGTGGTGCTGGTACACTATATGGTGGTATTTGGGCATTATATGGTGGTGTTGGTACACTATATGGGGGTATTTGGCATTATAGGGTGGTCCAGATTCTGCACTGAAGCATTACAACAAAACCCTGCAAAGTGCCCTGGATGAAACTGCAACTCCTATACATAGAACAATACGACACAGACGCCGACAACCGTGGCACACGCTGCAAACACGTTTCCTGCAGCGGTGCTCCAGGTGCGCCGAACGTCTGTGGAGAAAATCTAATCTATCCGAAGATTTCATACATTACAAGTTTATGCTTAAAACGTATAACTCTGCCCTTCACCTCTCCAAACAAACCTATTTCAACACCCTCATCACCTCACTATCCAATAACCCCAAACGTCTCTTTGACACTTTTCACTCCCTACTGAACCCAAAAGTGCAGGCTCCAACCACAGATCTCCACGCTGACGATCTGGCCAATTATTTCAAAGAAACAATTGACCACATCCGACAGGAAATTATCTCCCAATCCCCTCATACCATGCACTGTCCTCCCTCCCCCACCGCATCCAGCTCACTCTCTGATTTTGAACCAGTCACAGAAGAAGTAATCAGGCTCCTTGCATCTTCTCGCCGACCACTTGCATCAGTGACCCCATTCCGTCACATCTCCTCCAGTCCCTTTCCCCTGCTGTCACCTCTCACCTAACAAAAATATTCAACCTCTCTCTTTCTGGTATCTTTCCCTCCTCATTTAAACATGCCATCATACATCCATTACTTAAAAAACCGTCCCTTGACCAAAACTGTGCCGCTAACTATAGACCTGTCCCTAATCTTCCCTTCATCTCTAAACTCCTGGAACGCCTGGTCCACACCCGTCTTATCCGCTATATCTCAGATAACTCTCTTCTCGACCCTCTTCAATCTGTTTCCACTCTTTACACTCTACTGAAACTGCCCTCACTAAAGTCTCTAATGATCTACTAACTGCTAAATCTAATGGTCACTACTCCATGCTAATTCTCTTGGATCTCTCCGCAGCATTTGACACTGTGGACCATCAGCTCCTCCTCACTATGCTCCACTCCATCGGCCTCAAGGACACCGTTCTCTCCTGGTTCTCCTCCTATCTCTCTGACCGCTCCTTCACTGTATCTTTTGCTGGTTCCTCCTCCTCTCATCTTCCCCTTACTGTTGGGGTTCCTCAAGGATCAGTCTTAGGCCCCCTCCTCTTCTCTTTGTATACTGTCCCTATTGGACAAACAATCAGTAGATTTGGTTTCCAGTACCATCTCTATGCTGATGACACCCAATTATACACTTCTTCACCCGTTATCACGCCTGCCTTTTTAGAAAACACCAGTGATTGTCTTACAGCTGTCTCTAACATCATGTCATCCCTCTATCTCAAACTGAACCTGTCAAAAACGGAGCTCCTCGTGTTTCCTCCATCTACTAACCTACCTTTGCCTGACATTGCCATCTCCGTGTGCGGTTCCACTATTACTCCCCAGCAACATGTCCGCTATCTTGGGGTCATACTTGATTCCAAGCTTTCATTCACCCCCCACATCCGATCACTGGTTCGCTCTTGTTCTCTCCACCTCAAAAACATCTCTAGCATTCGACCTTTTCTTACTTTCAACTCTGCAAAAACCCTTACTGTTTCTCTTATTCATTCTCGTCTAGACTATTGTAACTCTCTACTAATCGGTCTCCCTCTTACCAAACTCTCCCCTCTCCAATCTGTCTTGAATGCTGCAGCCAGGATCATATTCCTCACCAATCGTTATACCGATGCCTCTACCTTGTGCCAGTCATTACACTGGTTACCCATCCACTACAGAATCCAGTAAAAACTTATTACCCTCACTCACAAAGCACTCCATGGCTCAGCACCACCCTACATCTCCTCCCTTATCTCAGCCTACCATCCTACCCGTATGCTCCGTTCTGCTAATGACCTGTGGTTAGCATTCTCAATAATCAGAACCTCCCACTCCCGTCTCTAAGACTTTTCACGTGCTGCGCCAATTCTTTGGAATGAACTACCCAGGTTAATGCGATTAATCCCCAATCCCCTCAGTTTTAAGCGTGCCCTAAAAACGCATTTGTTCAGACTGGCCTACCGCCTCAACGCATTAACCTAACTATCCCTCTTCGCCGATTCAAAAAAATTTTTTCTAGCATAATCAGGTACCTCTATTATGTTCTCACCCGCTTTATGCATTTAATAGCCCTCTGTGTCTGTACTGTTACATACTTTGACTGTTAGCTGGTTCATGCAGAATTACATGAACACCCAATTCTTACACTATGGCTGGTCCGAACAATGAAAGCAATTGTTACCATCCACCTTTGTGTCTCCCCTTTTTCCTCATAGATTGTATGCTTGCGAGCAGGGCCCTCATTCCTCTTGGTATCTACTTTGATCTGTGTTTATTGTTATGCTGTAATAACTATTGTCTGTACAAGTCCCCTCTATAATGTAAAGTGCTGCGGAATATGTTGGCGCTATAGAAATAAAATGATTATTATTATTATTATTATTGTTGGTACACTATATGGTGGTAATTGGGCATTATAGGGTGGTGTTGGAACACTATACGGTGGTACTTCAGTTGACCATGGACATTAGATCAATGTCTGCTGAATCTGAAGGATAAGAGATTGATTTCTTATTTTGTTCTCAGGACAGATAAGACGCCACCAGGTGTCTGGCAGCGACGTAGTCCCATCATTGTCATTAAGAAAATATGTATGCTTGGCTAAGCCGAGCGTACATGTGTCAGTAGAGATTTCGTGTATTGACAACTATTGTCACTAATTAGCTTGTCCCACTAATTGCACAGTTGTTGGGGCACCATACTTGGGGGCATGTGTACAGAGTATGGCGGTACTCCAGACATGGGAGTGTTCTGGTAGCAATCGTAGGAATGAGCACATGATGTAGTGAAACCATGGCTGTAAGGCACAGAATAAAATAAAATCTCACCCTGTGAAACATTGTATAGAGATTGCACTTGGATCATGAGGTCTTTTGCCTTCTGACGGGTGTCTTTGGTCGCTTTCTGTATATTTATTGCTGTTCTGTTGGTTGCATTCACCTGCACAAAGCAGAGATCACATGAGGTCCCATATAAGTCTGAATTGGCCAGTACGTAAATACCTTGTGGCCACTATCACACGTTTGTACATTGTTGCAGCACCCCCTTGTGACAAGAAGTGGAAATTAACACACCCACCTTCTCCTGCAGAGCATCAAAGTCTTGAGCAAGACTAAAACTATCATCTTCCAGATCGTCAGCTTTATCTTTTATACCATTAATGGAGCTCTGATATTGGAGCCACAGATCCTATAAAGAAGAAGGGAAAAAAATTAAGTGTTTGACTATCCAAACACTAATCACTCAGAGTAGAAAAGATTTCAGCATTACCGTCAGGTTTGCAATGGAGACATTGAGGCCACTTAGACGAGTCCAGGCAATGGAACTAATACCTAAGTTGGTGAGTTGGTCCCTGATGCTGGGAATAAAGTCGGCCATACGTTGCAGGTCCTCCAGCAGAGTCACCACACAGCTATCACAGGCTGCGGGAGGCAAAAAAAAACACTCAGCACCAGAGAGACATTTACAGATTCCTAAGCTCCAGCACAAACTAAAGGGACCTTAGCGTACATTAAAAATGTGAAAACTGTTTTCCGATATCTTAATTCTAGGGTGAGATATGATTGAATAAAGTTAATGTCACAAAGTCTGAGGCTGCACCACTGAGAGACTGACATTTTCAGTTCTGGTTTGTCTCCAACACAGTGTTGCCTTGAAGATTTTGTAAGGCTCCAAATCTCCTAACACATTAATGTCCAAGCCAGAAAGGTAGTAGATCGTGTTGTGTTTGGTTATTTAGATCCATAGAAGTTCTACATGAAAACATTGCACTTTCAGTAGTGCAGACTCAGGCTTTGGGCCTGCAACTTGAAGTTATCATATCTCTAGATAGGAGAAAGCAGTTTTTACATACCTAATGCACATAAAAGTGCCTTTTTTTTGTGTTGTGGGTACAACCTTATCCAAGAAAAGAATGGTAGAACATAGAGAAATAATTGACACTGTATGAAGACTATGCCTACCAAAGAGTCAGATCTGGTGGTCCCAGGCATAAAGGTCAATAAGATATGATATGGACCTGTTGAGGACATTAGCTGGCTGTGTGCCGAACGATGCCTCGGCCGAATGCTCATCTGACAACCATCTCAGTTGACTCTCCCAAATAAAGGAGAATGTGCTCGGCTGAGCGTCCTGTGATCGCTAAAAGAAAGCCGCAGATATCTCTTCTGGCGACATATCTCAGGGAGAACAAAGCCGAGATAAGACGATGTGAGATCACCATATACCACTATATACCAGGTAACGCTTCCGCACAGGTGAATGTGGATTCTCATCTCTCCGCTGTCACGGCTGATATATTATACCTTTTCGTCCTTGTCTTCCCTGAGGAATCATGAGATGAAACGCGTCGTCACCCTTGAGGAATCATGAGATGAAACGCGTCGGGAGTACCATGGGACATTTATTAATATGATCCCTGGGAGTCATTCTGAAGGGGTAATGTGTGATTTCTTAGTGACGGCCCCCCTGCTCTCCAATAGGATCTACATTTGATCCCTTTGTTAAAGGGAACTGACCTGGATCCAAAATGTGAGGACACCACCTGAATATACGGTGAGATTGTTCCTATTTATATTTTGTTGAGGCCTATCATAAGGATAGGTTCATTATGTAAACCAAAATAATCTATCTAACCTTATCCTGACTATTGTGGGTCATCTCTGTATATTTGTGTGTGGCTTTGTGTCATGCGTTTTTTCAGCCTGAGGACTTTTTACCTTTTTACTTTTTATTTTAATATCACATTCTACCTTGCTGACCTCCCTTTGCTAATTGATTGGTAGTACACATATTTACAGATCACCATCTCCCTCTACCATCAGTTGGTCGGCGCCCCCAAACATATTAAACCACCGGCCGAACCTGTTGGTATCAGTCTAAAATGTATGGGGGGCTTCAGTGTGGATGAACAAAGACCCGAAAACAAGCATCATCCAATCCTATTGTCCCCAAATCCAGGACAAGCTCTCCGGGCTTCCCACACTGTATACAAAGCTCTGTAGGGTACAGAGCAGGTAATACTCACGCTCGCACTTCATCACTTCGGGCCCATGGCTGACAGGTACATCATACGGACGGCTACAGGTGTCACACTGCCGCCCGGACAACCCGTCGCTACAGTTACACTCTCCGGTCCTTGGATCACAGGATCCCCCTTTACAATCACATACTAAGGAAGGACAAACAAGATGGGGTCATGAATGGCAAGATACTATATCCAAATATCCCCAAAGCTGCAAAACTACAACTCCCAGCATGTTCTGTCAAATGCACACTGTCAGGGAAAGCTGGGAGTTGTAGTTTTGCATCAGCTAGAGACACATCATCTGTGAACATCACTTACTTGTGCAACCACGAGGACCAAAGCTCCAATACCCAGGGGCACACTGCTGGCAGCGGGAACCGGTCACTCCAGGGAGGCAGTGACATTGACCAGTTTGGGAGTCACAGGTAGAACTAGTTGAGCCTTCACCACAGCTACATCTCTGACATCCTGAGCATCCATCAAATCCATAATAGCCCTCCTAAAATAGATGAATCAAGAGTTAGGAGGACTAGAAAAGGAAGACTACAAAAGGTTGCAACATCCACATTCAAAATCCTGCAGGCTTCAGAGCTGAAATCTTAGTATTCCCTGCATGTTGATCACCAAATCGAAAACTGTGCATATGATCTGCATTGTGGAAAGTAGTAACCATTCCCTCAGTGTCACAATGCATTAAGGGGGCTAAGAAATGGCGTGTTTCTGAAGCCAAACTTCTTGACAGCAGACTTGTGAATGTAGCTCAGGATTATAAGGGTATGTGCATACGTTGCGGCTTCTGCTGCGTTGTACAGTAGCATTCTAATGTATGTAAAAAATAACCTGCTGTGCACATGCTGCAGATTTTTCTGCGCAGATTTGCTGCAGGTTTGAATCGACAGCATGTCAATTCTTTGTGCGGAACCGCAGCGGTTTCACACCTATTCCATTATAGGAATCCGCAGGTGTAAAAGCGCAGAAAATCTGCAGTAAATCCACAATGAATCCGCAGGTAAAACGCAGGTCATTTTACCTGCAGATTCTGCGTGGAAAAATCCACACAGGAATCCGCAACGTGTGCACATACCCTTATACAACCTGCAATTTGGGATTGCTACAAGACAGGTAATGCAAGTTATAGGGCTTAATAGTGAACAGCCCTGATGGCTGCAGCTTGTCTTCGGTTCATTACCTCACAGCGGTTACAGGTTGCTCCTGTCACTCCAGATCTGCACAAACATCTTCCATGTCTTGGGTCACATGTGTCCGTTCCACAAGGAGAACAATTACAACCTACAGAACAAAACATTTTATATTGAGGCTCATAGGACATAAACACATTCCTAATGCTACGCCCGCTGTCCCAGGTGGATGGTTTGTTACAGTGTATCACTCCTGTGATTTGTAACGAGCCATGCACGTGTGCCCAGAGGACGTAATAAGGAGGGTTACTATCTGATATGGGATAAGACGGTCATCGTATAGTACTTACGGGTGCAGTTTTTAGCGCCTATGGCGTCCCCATAAAAGCCGGGGCACACACCTCGCAGTGCGGCCCGGCGGTGTTGAACATACAGCCAGAACATGTCCCGAATAGAGGATCGCACTCATTGAACAGCATGTTGGAGTCTGTGTTCCCGTTACAATTGCAGGGCAAACAAGAGCTTCCAATGACCATAGGATTCCCGTAATAACCCGGAGCGCAGCTAATAACGGAGGATAAAGATCAACAGGCTTATTTCACTGGGACATGAAATGAAAATATCTAGAAAGACATTTATTTTTCTTGCTTTCATTAATGTTTATCTTGTTAGGACTTTCAGGATCTTTGCTTGCTGTCAGTGAATAGAACCATTCTTGTTTCCATCCGGAGGCTGAAATTCTCACCTGTCAATGTGCTGCTTGCACAGATGGATGGTTTGTTACACTGTATCAGTGTCACGTCTCTAAGACCCCTTTCACATGTACGTCTCTCTGATATGTGTGTACCGGAGACACGTATCCACACGTACCCATTATAACCTATGGTGATCTTCACATGTCTGTTTTTACCCTGCTGCACGGATGACAAGGGCCAATACAAGTCTATGGGTCCGTGAAATACACGCACAGCACATGTGCCGTCCGTCTCTAACATAGCAAAGTATAAGAGAAACTTTGAAATTGATTTTCCATGCTGGAAAAAAACGAATTGCACAAAAATGGCTGACAGATCCAAAACACTGATGACACCGGTACCAGTTTTTATGGATGTGTGAAGGAGGCCTTATCTTAATATTTATATTAATATACTGCTCATCGTTCTCCTCTGCTCGCAGGCAGAGCAGGGAGAATGACAGCCGGCTTCAGTACCAGCCACCAGGGGACAGTGGCGTATAGTAGTCGCTTCTTCCCTGGCGGCCATCCGTGCACACGGAGGACTGTGTGCACTGTTCTCCGTGTGCACATGTGCACCACGTTTTCCGGTCTGTGTGAAAACGGACATGTCTGCGTATTTTGCACACGGACAGAAGGTCTGTGAAAACACGCTGAATAGACCCGTTCATTTGAATGGGTCTACGTGTGTCAGTGTCTCCGGTACGTGAGGAAAGGGGCCTTACAGCAAGCAGAGATGTTAAAAGTCGCAAAGTCTATTTGAAAGTTTAAAAACTTTTGATTTTACAATATTTAAGCTTCATTTACATTTATAAGGATCAGACAAGCCCCTTCAGATCATCTATACTGTACACAGTGGAAAGCTAAGTGGTAGCCAAGATGGCGGCTAACAGATAAACAATTGAGACAGGTGAGACATTGTCACTTACCGCTCACACTTCGCCCCAGCGTAGCCCGGCTTGCAGAGACATTGAGTAGATGGACCCCTCTGCACACATCCAATAGCAAAACTACAGGCACAAAAAAAGAAGCACAGGGTAAGATGATGTGACATCTGGAATTGACACTATAAAACACTAATAAATGTCACTTACTTGTTAGAGGGCACAGACAGCGGGCAAGGACAGGCGACACAATGTAACACTCCACCCACTGTGCCATTGGACACAAAGCCTTCTTTGCAGCGCTCGCACTGGTTACCCTCAGTGTTGTGTTGGCATTTCTGGATATAAGAAGTTGAGGTGTTGAAGGTGTAGAGAGGAACACTGCTGTTTTGATTGGGAAACACAGAAAAGAAAAACTCACCACACATGTGCCAGTCCCTGGTAAGCACTGGTCAGAATGCCCGCCGCAGCTACAGGGCACACATTTGCCTAAGAATAGACCCTTGTCCCGGTAAAATCCAGGGGCACATTCCTATCATAAGAGAAATGAGATATTCATGGACGGGTGAGCAGCTAGAACAAACGTTGTATGTCTTAAAGGAGATGCATATATCCCCCCATTAATGCAGAGTTCTCAACTTGTGATATGTCTATCCTAGAGCCTGCCCACCATAGCAAGGGGTATTTGTAGTGTCTGCATGCTTCTGTCACAGACTTACGCCCTCTTCCACTGCTGCAGGGGACACTGATATAAGAGGTCATGTTAGAAGGCTCTGCTATAGGAGCACTATTGTTGGAAGGCTCTGCTATGGGGTACTGTAGTTAGATGGCTCTGCTGTGGGGTACTGTAGTTAGAAGGCTCTGCTATGGGGTACTGTAGTTAGATGGCTCTGCTATGGGGTACTGTAGTTAGAAGGCTCTGCTATGGGGTACTGTAGTTAGATGGCTCTGCTATGGGGTACTGTATTTAGAAGGCTCTGCTATGGGGTACTGTAGTTAGAAGGCTCTGCTATGGGGTACTGTAGTTAGAAGGCTCTGCTATGGGGTACTGTAGTTAGATGGCTCTGCTATGGGGTACTGTGGTTAGAAGGCTCTGCTATGGGGTACTGTAGTTAGATGGCTCTGCTATGGGGTACTGTAGTTAGAAGGCTCTGCTATGGGGTACTGTAATTAGATGGCTCTGCTATGGGGTACTGTAGTTAGAAGGCTCTGCTATGGGGTACTGTAGTTAGAAGGCTCTGCTATGGGGTACTGTAGTTAGATGGCTCTGCTATGGGGTACTGTAGTTAGAAGGCTCTGCTATGGGGTACTGTAGTTAGAAGGCTCTGCTATGGGGTACTGTAGTTAGAAGGCTCTGCTATGGGGTACTGTGGTTAGAAGGCTCTGCTATGGGGTACTGTAGTTAGATGGCTCTGCTATGGGGTACTGTAGTTAGAAGGCTCTGCTATGGGGTACTGTAGTTAGAAGGCTCTGCTATGGGGTACTGTAGTTAGATGGCTCTGCTATGGGGTACTGTAGTTAGAAGGCTCTGCTATGGGGTACTGTAGTTAGAAGGCTCTGCTATGGGGTACTGTGGTTAGAAGGCTCTGCTATGGGGTACTGTAGTTAGAAGGCTCTGCTATGGGGTACTGTAGTTAGAAGGCTCTGCTTTAGGGGCACTGTAGTTAGAAGGCTCTGCTATGGAGCACTGTAGTTAGAAGGCTCTACCTTAGGGGCACTGTAGTTAGAAGGCTCTGCTATGGGCACTGTAGTTAGAAGGCTCTGCTATGGGGTACTGTAGTTAGAAGGCTCTGCTATGGGTACTGTAGTTAGAAGGCTCTGCTATGGGGTACTGTAGTTAGAAGGCTCTGCTATGGGGTACTGTAGTTAGAAGGCTCTGCTTTAGGGGCACTGTAGTTAGAAGGCTCTGTTATGGGGTTCTGTAGTTAGAAGGCTCTGCTATGGGGTACTGTAGTTAGAAGGCTCTGCTATGGGGTACTGTAGTTAGAAGGCTCTGCTATGGGGTACTGTAGTTAGAAGGCTCTGCTATGGGGTACTGTAGTTAGAAGGCTCTGCTATGGGGTACTGTAGTTAGAAGGCTCTGCTATGGGGTACTGTAGTTAGAAGGCTCTGCTATGGGGTACTGTAGTTAGAAGGCTCTGTTATGGGGTTCTGTAGTTAGAATGCTCTGCTTTAGGGGCACTGTTGTTAGAAGACTCTGCTATGGAGCACTGTAGTTAGAAGGCTCTGCTATGGGGTACTATAGTTAGAAGGCTCTGCTATGGGGTACTGTAGTTAGAAGGCTCTGCTATGGGGTACTGTAGTTAGAAGGCTCTGCTATGGGGTACTTAGTTAGAAGGCTCTGCTATGGGTACTATAGTTAAGGCTCTGCTATGGGGCACTGTAGTTAGAAGGCTCTGCTATGGGGTACTATAGTTAGAAGGCTCTGCTATGGGGTACTATTGTTAGAAGGCTCTGCTATGGGGCACTGTAGTTAGAATGCTCTGCTTTAGGGGCACTGTTAGAAGACTCTGCTATGGAGCACTGTAGTTAGAAGGCTCTGCTTTAGGGCACTGTGTTGAAGGCTCTGCTATGGGGCACTGTGTTAGAAGGCTCTGCTATAGGGGCACTGTAGTTAGAAGGCTCTGCTATAGGGGCTATGTTGTTAGAAGGCTCTGCTATAGGGCTATGTTGTTAGAAGGCTCTGCTATAGGACACTGATATGAGGTAATGTTGGAAGGCTCTGCTATAAGGACACTGTTAGAAGGCTGTGCTATAGGGACACTGTTGTTGCAAGGCTCTGCTATAGGGACACTGTTGTTGGAAGGCTCTGCTATAGGGACACTGTTGTTGCAAGGCTCTGCTATAGGGACACTGTTGTTGGAAGGCTCTGCTATAGGGACATTGTTGTTGGAATGCTCTGCTATAGGGTGCTGATGTGAGGTAATGTTGGAAGGCTCTGCCATAGGGACACTTGTTAGAAGGCTCTGCTGTAGGGACACTGTTGTTGGAAGGCTCTGCTATAGGGACACTGTTGTTGTAAGGTTCTGCTATAGAGACACTGTTGTAGGAAGGGTCTGCTATAGGGACACTGTTGTTAGAAGGCTTTGCTATAGGGGCACTGTTGTTGGAACGGCAATAGAGACACCATTGTTAGAAGGCTCTGCTATAGGGGCACTGTTGTTTTAAAGCTCTGCTATAGGGGCACTATTGTTGGAAGGCTCTACTATAGGGGTACTTGTTTTAAGGCTCTGCTATAGGGGCACTATTGTTGGAAGGCTCTGCTATAGAGGCACTATTGTTGGAAGGCTCTGCTATAGTGCAATTTTGTTAGCTGGTTCTACTATACTGGCAACATTTTTAGATGGCTCTGCTATAAGGGTGATGTTGTTGGATGGCTCAGCTATAGGGGCACTGTTGGATGACTGTGTTATGGGGGTGTTGTTGGAAGGTTCTACTCAGGGGGCACTGATGTGAAATAGTGCTGCTCTAAGGAGCACTGTTGTTATATAAGCCATGCTATACGAGAGACTATGAGAATGGCTCAGCTATAGGGGACTGTAGAGCATGATTATGCTAAAAGGGCTCTACAGTGGGGAAAATATGTATTCGATTTTGCAAGTTTGCCCACCCCAAAAACTGGAGAGGTCTGTAATTTTTACTGTAGGTACACTTCTATTCTGAGAGACAAAATCTAAAATTAAAAAAAAAACAGAAAATCACATTGTATGATTTTTAAATAATTAAATAGCATTTTATTGCTTACATTAAGTATTTGATCACCTACCAGCCAGCAAGAATTCTGGCTCTCATAGACCTGTTAGTTTGTCTTTAAAGGGAACCTGTCACCAGGTTTGGCCGATATGAGATACGGCCACCAAGTTTCAGGGCTGATATACAGCATTCTATAATGCTATATATCGGCCTCCAACCTGACCTAGAAGAACTGAAAAATAACTTTTATTATACTCACCTGTGTGGCGGTCTGGTTTGAGGGGTGTCGCTCTTCTTGGTCCAGTGCCTCCCATCTTCTTACGATCGCCATCCTCCTGCTTGCTTCATATGGATGACGCGACCCTGCATCATCCACACAGGCTCCCCGGCATCGCGCTCCTGTGCAGGCGTACTTATCTGTCCTGTTGAGGGCAGAGTAAAGTACTGCAGTGCGCAGGCACTCAGCCTCTCTGACCTTTTCCGCTGCCTGCACACTACAGTACTTTGCTCTGCCCTCAACAGGACAGATAAGTACGCCTGCACACCCCTCAAACCAGACCGCCCCGCAGGTGAGTATAATAAGTTATTTTTCAGTTCTTCTAGGTCGGGTTTGGGGCCGATATAAAGCATTATAGAATGCTGCAAAGGGGACAGGCTCACTGCACCGTATTGAAGGGAGGATGGATGGGGTCTTGTATTGCAAGATTTTGGCCAGTAATCTCCTTCTCTCAGTAAGGGCATTGAAGATGAGTCGTGGCTGGGTCTTATACCACGATAATGACCCAAAACACACAGCCAGGGCAACTAAGGAGTGGCTCCGTAAGAAGAATTTCAAGGTCCTGGAGTGGCCTAGCTTGTCTCCAGATCTGAACCCAATAGAAAATCTTTGGATAGAGCTGAAACTTATTGTTGCCCAGCAACAGCCCCGAAACCTGAAAGATCTGGAGAAGATCTGTATGGAGGAGGGGGCCAAAATCCCTGCTGCAGTGTGTGTAAACTTGGTCAAGAACTATAGGAAATGTCTGACCTCTGTAATTGCAAACAAAGGTTTCTGCACCAAATATTAAGGTCTGTTTTACTACTGTATCAAATACTTATTTCATGCAATAAAATGCAAATTAATTATGTAAAAATCATACAATGTGATTTTCTGGATTTCATTTTTTTAGATTCTGTCTCTCACTGGTGAAGTGTACCTGGGATAAAAATTACAGACCTCTCCATTCTTTGTAGGTGGGAAAACTTGCAAAATCAGAAGTATCAAATACTTATTTTCCCCACTGTATTGGAATCTGCGTATTTTTACTGTGAAGAAAAAAATCCAGCTCCACGACAAAGTGAAAAAGTAGATCTTTATTCACTTGATATATCAAGCATAGAGGATAAAAGTATAAGCATAGATAGCAGCAAAAAAATGCGTTATCAACGCGTTTCTGGTGTCGCAGCACCCTTTTGCTGCTATCTATGCTGATACTTTTATCCTCTATGCTTGATATATCAAGTGAATAAAGATCTACTTTTTCACTTTGTCGTGGAGCTGGATTTTTTTTATTTATTTTGCCATGTTATACGTCTGACACAGCGGTTCCGTGCTCCGATCCCTGGGATGTTATACTGGTGAGCTGGACTTTATTTTATTTCTGTATTTTTACTGTGTCAAAAAGCTGAGTTCTATTGAATGCAGGTAAATCCGCATGTGTTCACTGAATCATGCGGATTTACTGCATTCAATACATTCTATCGATTAAATTTCTGTTGCGGAGACTGGCGTCTCCGCAAGAGAAATTGACATGCTGCAGTCCTGAAAGAGGCGCCACATATCAGTTTCCATGGGTGATCGGCAGGTGCACATACACGCATAGCGACATGGTATTTCTAGAAATCCCATCCACTATGCTGTAACATCTGGCCACTGCAGTTTTGATGCTGCATAAATACGTAGCGTCAAACTGCACCAATTGCCGATTGTGGGTACATACCCATAGAGAGCAACTATTGTTCAGTGACACTACCATGGAGACAGTTTTGCAGAATGGGACCACTACATGTACGTGATGTCTGATTGGTTATGAGGCCAGATTTCTGATACAGTAGCCGAGACAATTTCATGGGCTTTGATAAGCAAGCAGAACCTGATGCACTGGTCACTGACGACCAAAGAAAGGTGACTATTTTTCCATCTTGGAGATAAGTTCTCAGGCCACTCCATGAACCCTAGTCTCCTAATGATGTGGTTTAGCAGTGAGAAGCCAAACCATCACTCTGGGAACAGAATGGTAGTCTTGGGGTGGAGTGTGTGACAACATTGAGAAACTCTTTAGGTACCTGACAGGAATCGCCTCGGTAGTTGGCAGGGCACATACACAGCTCAACATTGCTGGCCCTCACTCCAACACCTGTCCCCTGGCCAATCTCCAGAACAACCTGGCGCAGAGATACCATTGCGGACGTTTGGGAATTCAAAGCTCGAATGTGCAACGCCTCTAAATTTGCCAAAACCATCATGATATCTTCACGAGATACAGGATTATTGGTTCCGATGTGAATGAAGTTACTCTGAAAACCAAAGGAACATAGGAGATTTATGGATTCAGATCCTTTAAGCCTGGGCAGGTTTAGTTGGTTAGGCTGGTGTCCCACTTGCAACTGCAATGCGAGAAACTCAAGCGAGTCTATTGCATCAATACCCGACACTGCCGCCGTCACTCGGGCCCGGAGTGTCTGGTTGTATGTATTTCTATACAGCTGAATGCTCTGGTCCGGACCGCCGGCGGCAGTGCCGGGTATTGAGGTGAGAGACTCGCACGAGTTTCTCGCATTGCGGTTGCAAGTGGGACACCGGCCTCTGCTCTATCAGACTTACATCATCATATTTTACCTCTATAAGTTGGACCTTGCCTTTGTGAATGTCTCCAGGTAGAGGGTATCTTGACTCCAGGTAGGCAATACTCATCTGGTTCCCCTATAGAAAATGACACAAAACATCTCGATGTACATTGTAATGAAACTAAAAGAATAATCTCCAAAATAAGTAGTGCTTTTGTGCTCTATACCTTCAGTATGACGTCTGGCCGCCGCTCCACAGGAATGTAGATCTGGTCTCCTCTGATGGCTTCAGAATTCAGCTCGTACCTCAGCCACCCACCATAAGAAGAAACCTGTGCTCAAAGAATCAAATTATTAAGTGTAATAGACACCTGTCATAATATGGAAAAGCTATAGAGCACTTGTGGGCATCTCCATGCAATTTTTCATCAGCTAAAAGACCGAGTTACACAAATCCTGAGTTACCCAACAGCCTAAATATAAAATTTTAGAAAGCGCAGACTTCATACATGTAACTTACAATCTATGTCTATAGTACATACACAGACTAAGAACATCAGACCTCAGTCGCCCCAGAAATGGCACATAGATAAGATGAGCCAAATCTGGCACTTAGCCCTTGCTCTTCCCACTTGCCTTGGTGCGGTGGAAAGTGGGGTAATAGGGTTGGGGTTGACGTCAGCTGTTTTATTGCCTCTGACATAAAGCCCAGGGATTAGTAATGGAGAGGCGTTTATAAGCCAAGCCCATTACTAATTCAATAGTCAGATTGTAAAAAATACACAGCCAGAATAAAGTCCTTTAATTGAAAGAACTACATAAATAAATAAATACATAAATAAATACTCCCTGTCCCTCTATTTCCCATTTATTACTGTAAAATAAAAAAATAAGCCAGCATATTCCTCACCTGTCCTCTGAGAATCCCTTTGTGATGCTGTCCCACGAAGAACACCAGCTCTACTACATCTGGGTGGTTTGTTGAGTGATGGCATAATGCGACCACTCAGCAAGCCAGCAGGAACACACTGTGACAGGAGATCCTGCAGTGTGTAATACTGACGTGAGAAAGGTCAGTGGAGTTCATAGCTGATGAACTCCGGTCACCTCACTGACATCACTTTTCGCTGTGTGAGAAAGTTCTCACGGAGCGAGCGGTGGCGTCAGTGAGGTAAACGAGGTTCATCAGCTATGAACTCCACTGACCTTTCTCACGTCAGCGCTAGACACTGCTGGAACATTCTCTCACTCCTGTGTCAGTGTGTTCTGGCTAGCTTGCTGAGTATTCGCATCATGCCATCGCTCAACAAACCATCTGCATGTAGCAGAGCTGGAGTTCTCTGTGGGACAAATGGATAGTTGTCGGATAGGTGAGGAATATGGTGGTTTATTATTTTTGATTTTACATTAGCAAATGGGTTAAAGAGGGTGCAGAGTGTTTATTTGAAATAAAAGAATCTGTAACTATTTCAATTAGAGTACTTTACTCTATGTGTGTCTTTATTACATTTATGACTATGGAGTTAGTAATGGGCACGTCTTATAGATGCCTCTCCATTACTAACTGGACTTGATGTGAGCTGACAATACAAAGCTGACATCAACCCCAATACTATTACCCCACTTACCACTGCACCAGGCCAAGTGGGAAGAGCGGAGGCTAAGCGCCAGAATTGGCACATCTTATGGATGTGCCATTTCTGGGGTGGCTGAGAGCTGATGTTCTTAGTGCGGGAGGGGCCAATATTCATGGCCGCTTCCTAGCCTATTAATATCAGCCCACAGCTATATGCCTAGCCTTTGCTGGTTATTAATTATAGGGGGGCCCACATAATTTTTTATGGGGCCCTACATTTTAATAATGAGTAAAGGCTAACTAGACAGCTGTCTATTAATAGCCTGGCAAGCTCTTTTTTTATTACCCCCTTCCCAGATTATGAATATCATCCCCTAGCTGTCTGCTTTCCATCAGCTGGTTAAGAAAAAGTAGGGGGACCCCATACCATGTTTCGATATGTGAAAGCTAATATAAAATTTTTTTTAGTCTCTATATTTTAGCTGCGTAAGTCATGATTAATTACATGCGTACATGGCAGAAGTAATTCAGTCACAAATTAATAATATACAGCGGCAGCATCACCCTAAGCTCACCCGATCCCCGAGGTAGCTGCGTGGCGCATGCCAGTAGAACTCCTGGTAGACATCTGGAACGTCACTCAGATCAGCCTCAATGAGACCTTCAGCAAGAAGTTCTGTGATCTCCACCTCCTGGCGATCTCCTCCAACCAGAATCCATCCTCTCATGTCACTGAACTGAAAGATGTTAAAAAATGAGTCCAAGAAGTGTGAAGCAGTAGAGGAGGGGGGTATATCAATGCACAGGGTGTCTCTTACATGAGTACGGTACTTGGACCCAGTGTGGCAGCGATCGGTGGCTCCAAAACAGAAGCAGCGGGTGCAGCCCTTAGGATTGTCAGCATCCAGGAAGAAAGTGCCCAAACGACACTGCTCACAGTTGCGACCTTCAACATTTTCCTACAAATAGGAAAAAAATGATTCAAAGGAATTTCACTGCAGCCATCACATTGTGAGATATAAAATGGGTCACCCAAGTGCAGGCAGCAAAGACTGATACACATCACCAACCCTTCCACTACAGCACCTGTAAGGATGCAAAATAGTCTATGCTCTCCATCACTAGAATTATATATATTTCAGGCAAAGAATTCAAACGATAGATGTCCATAAATTAAGTTACGTGTAATAGTGAGAAATGATACAGGGAAAAAGTATGGAACACGCTTACAGGAATTACCTCAATACTTCGTACAAAAGCATTTGTTGGTCATCCAATGAGAATTTCATGTAAACAGCATATAATATATATATATATAAAATATATATATATATTGTGAGCTTTCCGGGGGTTTAGCTCTAGGATCGCTGTCTGGGTAGACAGAATGGCACGGAAACAGTTCATTCAGACAGCAGTTTGGTGAAAACTGGCCGCAACCAGTTTTATTAAAGTCCACAGCACACAGATAAAAACAAATCATAAACAGAAAACCTGGGCTTGTCTAGCCACTAAATTACACTTAGATAGATGGCCCTCTCTATCCGGGACCCAGACTCTACCAGTCTGTGCCCAAAACAACACATATCACATATGTTACCAGTATGGAGTTTCACAGACACTCCTCTCCATGTCCGAAGGCAACTCCAATGTCCAGACTTGAGAGAGGTCACCTCCTATTCAGTCGCCACTCGCACGGATTCTCACTGCGACTACTCCTATGTCCGGGGTACTTCCTGCACCCAGACTGAGATAGCTCACACTCTTAGAGACTGCTTCCTTGTGCCAGGACACCTCCCTGTGTCCGGGCTAAAGACAGCTCCCACACTCTTAGAGACACCTTCTGTGCCTGGACCCCTTGTCCAGACTGAATGAGCTCTCTGACTGTGTCCGCAGACACCTATTTCTGGCTTCCTAATTAACAGCTGATTGGCTTCAGGTTTGAGCTGCAAACGTGTACTTGAATGGATGGTGTAATGACCTTTCTCCACCACTAGTTTTACAAAGGCACACATTTCCCTCATACAAGTCAGCAAAGTACCTGTGAAATGTACACCCCATTCAATACATACGCTCTCACTGTCTCACATATCCCCTCCCTCTTCTCCAGACCGGAGGGCTGGTCATCCAGACCGGAGGGCTGGTCAACAACCCAAAAGAGACAGTGAACTCCGAACACTGCCTCAGCACTATACTTCTATATAGGTCAGGGACACTTGGTTCCGGTGAACCACCATACTCGTCTCCCAACATCACCTGCAAAGGAATTTCATCTTTATCACGGTCATTACCATTATCAGTATCATCACTATTATGATTAGCATCATCATCATTATGATCATCATCATGATCATCACATAAGTTTAAGCTTGTGGGGTTGAACACATAATATATCCAATCACCTCAACCCACAGTTCACACAGAGACCATGTACTTGTCCCTTGCTCTGTTCAGCCCCGGAATATTAGTCAATGACATTCGCTCATTCCTTAGGGACCTACCGTCTGTCATTGTCACAGACTTCGTCCAGTCACATTTCTGGGACGTAACCTTGTCAGGTCTCCCCTTCGCTCCCAGTGGTCAATCGTAACCTTGTCAGGTCTTGCCTGGGTATCTAAGGTCCGGTTAGACTCCGTACTGTCCTGTACTCTATCGGGTCGTCTGTGTGGGCCTCTCAAACCTGAGTTACTGGAGGTCTCACTACCTCTAAACCCACGCCCACTACCCTCAGGACGTCTTGAAAGGTCCCTAACTTCAGCCTTAGCTGTTCTGTTATTTAGGGGGCCCTTTCTCTGTCGGGTCTCACTATTCTTAGACGGCTGCCATCTTCTGCTGCTCAGATGATGCTGTCTATCTACTCGCTGTCTAGCGAGATTCAATTGTTCTACCTCTCGCAGGTAGGTCACACGGTACGCCACCAGCATGCGCACATATTCCAGACTTTCTTCTGTTCCTATAGCGTAGAATGACACCATGCCGTCTTCATCTGGTATCCAGTCCCGACGATCACGTGGACTGCTTACTTTCACCACACCAGACTTCTTCACCATTATCTGCATGGCTCGGCCATTTCTCCGATCAGCTTTCTCACCAGAACATGAGGCACCCGGATGACCTCTTCCTGTAGACTGTGAGCTTTTCTCATAAGCTTTAGTTGTCTAACGGTTTGTTCTGTCTTCAACCGGAGAAACCGCTTTGTGCGAATACATCGCCAGTGCATGTCACTTAGGATTGCCACCCTCTTCACTGTAACTTCAGTCGTGGACAAGACCACCAGCTGTTTAGCTCCTGAGGTCGAGTACACCTTACAGGCTCCCACGGCCTTCCTAAACGCTTCATGTACAGACTCACGGGTGCATTCTTCTCTCAAGTCCTCGGGTACATCTACGAGGCACTTGTACCGACACGTTTCGGTCTCACCAGTGGGTTCCAGACGATCAATCAGCTCAGGGTTCAGGGACAACTGACTTTCAGCTTCTTCCCCCTTTACTCTTCTTCTGAGCTGACTCACAGCTACAATTTCGTGAATTTCCGTCCGGACCACTTCCATTTCACAATTATCTTTCGTTACCACACTCTTAGCTCTCCTCAGGTCTATCTTCTGGCCAAAGGGAGCGAGTGCAACATGTTTGCCCTTTTCTTTCTCCAAGGAGGCCTTGTTCACCGAGTGACACTGTATCAGGCGACTTTTAAGCGCGAGAACTTCTTCCTCTAGTTCCGCCATTCGCCTCTCAGCTGCCCGTCTCTGAAGCTTCTCTTGCGTCCACTGGGCTTGTAACCACTCCTTGAGCTCCTTGATCTCGGCTCCGACATCCACCGAATCATCCGAACTCACAGCACTCGAGGAAGTATCTGCGTTACATCTCTCATTTCCAGTGGCCAACTCCTGGCCCTGGTCTGTAGCTTCTCTGAGGGACTCCTCCATCTTTTCCCGCTCAGCTTCCATCTGTCTGAGCTTTTCCTTAAGGCGCATCTCCGCCTTCTGGAGAGTATCACAGGACATCTGTAGCTCCTTCACCTGAGCTTCCAGACCTAGGGTCTTTCTGCGCAGATCACCATTTTCATCACGGGTGTCCTGCAGAGTGGTCTCAACCACCTGGCGCATTTGCTCTGCATCCATCTTATCCTCTTCTAGTTTTTCTTTGACCCTGAGGAGATCCACATAATCTTTCTTCATCTGTTGCAGTTCCCTACTGCGTTCATCACACTCCTTCTTGGAGTCACACAGCTCCTGGTTGAGCTGTTCGCGCAGTCGTTCTAGGATTTGTTTACTTCCAGAAACTCCATCCTGCAGCGCCTCCTTCTCACGCTTCAACTGCAAAACCTCTTCCTTGATTTTGCGGCGGTCCTCTTTAATGGCAAAGAACATATTCTGCCACAGGATAACTTCCTCGTTGCCTCCTTCTAGACCTCGCTGGTCTGAGGATACGTCCTCCAGGTTTTCACATAATTGCAGCATGTCACTCTGATACTGCAGCCGAATAGTTTCCAGCTCTTGGCCCTGACTGGCCTTCTCCTCTTCTACCTCTAAAGGAGAATCCACACTTGAAGCATAGGCAGACAGTACTACATTCTCTTCATTTCCATTTTCAGCGAGTACTACCGGAACAACCTTTTTGTGGCCCTTGCGCCGTCTACGACGAGAGGAGGACTCTCTTCCCTCGTCTAGCCTCTCCTGACTGAACTCACTTTTTACTTTCATAGTGTCCCAGTCAGCTACAGGGTCTGTGTCACTCCCCATGGTGTTGTGGACTAACAGGTCACCTCCCACTTTGACGTCACCCCCTTCTACTGGAGCTACCCGTTATCAACGGTCACATTGTCATTTTTAGGAGGTCCCAGCCCACCACCAGTAACAATTTTCATTTTTCCACACTCTACACTCTTGTGAAAATCCGCCCCTTTTTTAGACTCCGCCCCCTTTTTAACAACCACACCGGCAGAGTAATTTTTACACAAAAAATCAGCAGCAGTCTTAGGACTCAGTTCACAACATCTCTTACCACCTCCCCGGGCACTCTGTGACAACACTGGCACCCCCGGAGAGTCCATAGAATGGTCCACTGCCGCCATTCCATACGGTGCCCATGGTTCCCGCACCATGTCCAGTAGACATTTCTCAAATATGCGGTCCGACTTGTCAGACCCATTCGCTGCTCCGTTCACAGCCATCGCGGAGCACTGTTCACACCAGAACTTCACCGCTTTCCCTTGAAAAAAATCTTCGTGGCCCGCCGAGCCACAGCAAAACTGGATTTGAGTGCGACGACAATCTTCACAACCCCGCCGAGTTGCAGCAAGATGCCTTCGTGACCCCACTGAGTCACAGCAAGACGCTTGTATCCACACTCGTCTTCCATGCTGTCAGACTTCTCTGTCTCAACAACGGCAGTCTTCACTCAAGACATACACACTCTACAGTCTTTTCCATAGAAAAATTCAGCTTTTCTGTGCAGACACACTTTTTTTTTTTTTTTTTTCTTTGCAAAGTCTATTAGGGCTCCTGTCTCTTTAAGACTGCTCCAAACAGACGTTTCTGCTGACACACACTTTTTTTTCCTCTGTTGCTATTTCAATAGACTTCACCTTTATTGCTGTCTCTCACCACTGTGCCGCACGCACACTCCAGCACTAACTGTACTAGGCCCTGCGCTGCCCCAGCATTCTCCACCAATTGTAGCCTTTCCGGGGGGTTTAGCTCTAGGATCGCTGTCTGGGTAGACAGAATGGCACGGAAACAGTTCATTCAGACAGCAGTTTGGTGAAAACTGGCCGCAACCAGTTTTATTAAAGTCCACAGCACACAGATAAAAACAAATCATAAACAGAAAACCTGGGCTTGTCTAGCCACTAAATTACACTTAGATAGATGGCCCTCTCTATCCGGGACCCAGACTCTACCAGTCTGTGCCCAAAACAACACATATCACATATGTTACCAGTATGGAGTTTCACAGACACTCCTCTCCATGTCCGAAGGCAACTCCAATGTCCAGACTTGAGAGAGGTCACCTCCTATTCAGTCGCCACTCGCACGGATTCTCACTGCGACTACTCCTATGTCCGGGGTACTTCCTGCACCCAGACTGAGATAGCTCACACTCTTAGAGACTGCTTCCTTGTGCCAGGACACCTCCCTGTGTCCGGGCTAAAGACAGCTCCCACACTCTTAGAGACACCTTCTGTGCCTGGACCCCTTGTCCAGACTGAATGAGCTCTCTGACTGTGTCCGCAGACACCTATTTCTGGCTTCCTAATTAACAGCTGATTGGCTTCAGGTTTGAGCTGCAAACGTGTACTTGAATGGATGGTGTAATGACCTTTCTCCACCACTAGTTTTACAAAGGCACACATTTCCCTCATACAAGTCAGCAAAGTACCTGTGAAATGTACACCCCATTCAATACATACGCTCTCACTGTCTCACAATATATATATATAAATAAATATATATATATATATATATATATATGCACAAACGCACATATACACCCTGATACAGGGGTCCTCTGTTTAAGGTCCTTACTTCTAGGCCAGAGGGATCGCAAGGAGCACCTCTTACTCTGTAGATCATGGTTAGGCCTGCTTTATTCAAAACACGCATTGATATGAATGGGTACTGTGTAATGCCTCACTTCTCCTGTGGTGGAGCTGCAGGGAAAGTAAACACTTACTGCCTAGTAACCACACCAATCACAGCCGATTCCTAAGGGTCCCAATAGGAACATTGTAGAAAGCTTATTATGGCAGACCCTCTGAACAAGTTGAGATTTCCAAAGCAGGCAACGTTGAATGTATCTTACAGTACAGTTGCAGTTAAGCTGCATTCACACATCTGTAAGTCATGGTCTGTGATTCACGGAACAGCCGCAGGTCTTCTAACCGGAATTCAACAGCCTCCTTGTAGGCATATATCAAGCTGCCAAGTTGGGGTCAGGAGACCCGCAGCCAGTCCGTGCATCATGGTCCTAGTGCAATTCCTGTACCTTGCAAAGACACTGTCCTGTAACAGGATCACAGATACTTTGCTCAGTTCCTGCCCGGTTACATTCACAAGGTCTGCAGTTGGGGTATCCATAAAAACCAGGTGCGCATTTTTCACATCGGCGTCCCATTATGTTTGGCTTACACCTAAAAAAAGCAAATGGTTTGCATTAATGTCCATAACAGATGGAATTGCTGTAGAAAAGTAACAATATAAGTCCTAAACCCTGCTTAGTAACAATGTGATTTCTTCTTTATTCACAACCAAAGCTAAACTTTGGATGTTTTTCCAGAACCATAGAGCAGAGCACTACGTGTCTAACGGTGAAGTATAGACAAGTCTTGCAGTGCAAACACAATCAGGAGAATTGTATTTGCTGCTACGGAGGTGGCTAGAGTATAAAAACAACCAAAAAAGAATGAAGTAGAACAATAAATTTGCAAAGTTACATGATGCGATTACTGTAGAGAGAGTCAACCTTGTAGGATTTTTCCATGCCATAGCGGTGCTGTCACTTACGTGCACTGTCCCGTCTGGATATCACATCCTGGTTGGGTTATGTTCTGCAGCCCAGTCTTGGAGCAGTCACACTCCTCACAACCCACCAGTGGGTGACAGCCAAATGTTTGGGGCTGGCACACTGTGCACTCAGGGATCACTGTGCGTGGAGGGCATATGCACTGTCCGGTCACTTCATCGCAAAGACGAGATCCGCACTCACAGGCTGAAAAAGAGAAGAAGATGGATATAGCATTACTCGGTGCAACGTAGGGAATGACAAGAAGGGACACAATTAAAACTTAATCACTGAGCAAAGAAAAGTTCAGCAGCTTTCTAATATATTTTGTGTATGGTTGGGTGGGTACATGTACAGAATAAATGCTTGTCACCCCCTGAGGCTTTATTATGAATGGTATGAATGTTCATTATGTCCATGTTCTCCAACATGTTGCTATGCTCATCATTATTCTTGGAGGAATCAGAAACTTACATCTGCAGTCGGGAAATCCCCAGAATCCAGTAGCGCAGCGGGCACAATCTCGTCCGATCACGTTGGGCTTGCAGGAGCACTGGCCTCCATATGGCTCACAAGTCGTGCTTAGAGAGCCAGCTTCATGACAATTGCAGTACTGGGCCCCGTTGTTGTAAAAGAGGGACAGAGAGATCGCAGCATCTCTGCAGAATTTAGAGGTGGCCGGGCTGGAGCAAAACAGAGACACATAAGAAAAAGAGAAAAAAAGGAACATTACAAGATTCTTACTAAAGAGGTAAGATGGACAACACTCTTCAGGGAGAACCAATTATTAAGAGGAGAGGGTTGCTATGAAAATGGCCTCCATACAAAATATCTGCGGTCTCCAATCTGTGATGCTACAGCTGGTGCTAAACTTGTGAAACAGTCAGTCAGGACATGCTGGGAGACAGATGAGTAGACTTACTTGCTCTGGAAACTGTTGGCTCCGCACTGACTGATGAAGTTGTAAGACTTGTCCAGAGGCTCCTCCACCAGGTAATTAGAGCTATAACTGTCCTCAGGAATGACCAGGATGTACTCCTAATAAAAGAGATCCAGGATCAGACGGAGCGTGAGTCTGGACAACCGACCAGATCACACAAGAAAATCCCAGTCATTTACCAGCCAGATGATCTTGCCATCAGGGACTTGAACAGTGACTGTCAGGTCGTTATCGCTAATATCTAGTATGGCCTGATCCTCAGACAGGACCAAGCTCCGGCAGCCATAACCATGGGGGCAGAATGTGGCATTAGCTGAACCTAGGAGAAGAAATAGTTCAGATATAACACAATGGATTTAGAGATGGTGGGAATCAATTCTTAGGATTAGGTCCAGAGACCACAACAGTAATCTATGGCTGTCAGACAGTAGCCCTGCAAAGCACCTCCTATCAGCCAGCATCTATGGCCCTTTTTTGATTAGCTGGACGGTCATGATGTCAAATGTTCATCACGCTGCAATGATAACATTGCACCAGGCAGGCTAACCAAAGAGGAGCTGGTGATACCGTCAGGTAAGAGGTGGTTCAAAGGGCTCCAGACCAGTGCCAAAAGATATCAGACGTAGGTGCTGGACCGAGTTCTGCAAATCAATTTGCACCATCTGTTATTCTACAATTGAATATTTATGGACATCATGCTATCCTCAAAAAAAGTAAAAAAAAAGATCTCACCTCGCCATACACGTCCACTATGGACTTGAACTTCAACGGTAAATGAGGGCTGTGCAGGCTGATAGTAGTGGATAATGAAGGCATAACGTCCAGGTGACTGAACATGGCCATTATAAGTCACTTCCGTCTGGTTGAGAAAAGAGGAAGAAATGAAAAGAACAGTGTGTATTATAGTAAATATATATGCTCTCTTATGCGTGTATTAACTAAAAAGCATGTAAGTAAATTAGGCTAATTGTGGTGCAGGAGTGTAGTGTTAGGAGGGCAGGGTCTTCAACGAATCCTGGTACTTAGGAAGGCCCAAATGTCCTCCTGCCATACAAGACAACAGCGTTAGTACGCAGAGTAATGCCAGAGCTGGCAACACCACCAGGCAAAACTAGGCTTATTTTGGATAGGAGGGTACACTATGATAAGGGTAAACCTTTTATACAGGTTGCTCTTTGAGGGTCCACAAACTTCTAATTCTGAGCCAGAGGGGTACCTTGATACAATTCGGACCCAGGAATTTCAAGCTACTCTATATATCTGTTCCAAAAAGCTGCCCATGATCATTATAAGCCGCCAATGAAATTAATGAGACAGGCTCAAATTTTATGAAAAGCCAAATTTAATCTTTTGATAGTTCATTAATCACTCACTTCTGGAGACTGTAACCGGATCAGTTTAGTAGCATCTACAGCTGTTGGAGGCAATGGTGCAGGGAGGGACGGCACCTTCTGGCCATTGTTGGCATCTGTCCTTGTCTTCTCCTCGGTTAGCACCACAGATTGAGATGGTTTATGGAATCTTGATGGGGTGCAAGAACCACTGTGGACAAAGATATCTGGTGAGAAAGCACCCACGGATAATAAGTGAATGTGCCACTCAGGATGTGACCACCAAACGGTACCTGCTAGGGTTGAAGGACCCATGAACAGCAATACAATGAACTCTTGGCTCTATATATTCCATGGTGTACTGATCAGCAGGTATCAAGAAGATCTTACCCTGAAGAGAGTCAGACCAATAAGCACCATAAAACATGGGTTCAGTGTAGTCTTTAGTGGAAACTGGGAATAAAATGAGGACAGTGGTCTCTTCAACAAGACTCACCAAGTACAGTTGTGTCTTGTCTGCAGAGAAACGAATGGTGACTTCGGTGGTGAGATCAAAAAGGCCACCTTCTGTTGGGCATCCAAAGCCACCCCACGGCACAGAAAACTGCAACACACATTAGATCCAAGTCAAGTTATACACAGGTTACCAGAAGAAGCTGGATGCCTCTGAATGTTGACTGACCTGAACTTGCAAGGGTAGAATGTGAAGGTTCCCTGCTGTGGGGTGATCTGGGGAGAGTTCACTGCCACATTGGTGGTCTGAAGGTCTTCCTCATTGGCATATTCAACAACAATGGCGTAACGACCCGGATGGGGGACTGGCAGGTGGAACAGGACATCAATCTAAAAGACAATGTCAAAGGTCAATCTTTACAAGTGTCGGCCACCAAGCGAGTAGAGTTGGCACCATACTTACATCACTTCCATAGCATCCTATGAGTGGTGGATGTCGGGGAGTGATCTGCTCAGTCTGACATGGTCGTGGAAGGCTGTTATCCATACGACAGACTCCTTCAACGCCTTCCGATGATGGAAATTCATCCAGGGAAAGGTATTTGTACAACAGACAACTGGAACACAATACGATTACACACACATCAATGTGTATGTACAGTCATGGCCAAAAGTTTTGAGAATGACACAAATTTTATATTTTCACATGATCTGCTGCTCTCTGGTTTTTATCTGTGTTTGACAGATGTTTTTATCACAGACAGAAATATAATTGCAAACATATGAGTAATAAAAGCTTATATTGACAGTTAGAATGAGTGAATGCAGCAAGTCAATATTTGCAGTGTTGACCCTTCTTCTTCAGGACCTCTGCAATTCTCCCTGGCATGCTCTCAATCAACTTCTGGACCAAATCCTGACTGATAGCAGTCCATTCTTGCACAATCAATGCTTTCATTTTGTCAGAATTTTTAGGTTTTTGTTTGTCCACCCGTCTCTTGATGATTGACCACAAGTTCTCAATGGGATTAAGATCTGGGGAGTTTCCAGGCCATGGACCCAAAATCTCTATGTTTTGTTCCCTGAGCCATTTAGTTATCACCTTTGCTTTATGGCAAGGTGCTCCATCATGCTGGAAAAGGCATTGTTGATCGCCAAACTGCTCTTGGAGGGTTGGAAGAAGTTGCTCTTGGAGGACATTCTGGTACCATTCTTTATTCATGACTGTGTTTTTAGGCAAGACTGTGAGAGAGCCGATTCCCTTGGCTGAGAAGCAACCCCACACATGAATGGTTTCAGGATGCTTAACAGTTGGCATGAGACAAGACTGGTGGTAGAACTCACCTTGTCTTCTCCGAATGAGGCGTTTTCCTGATGTCCCAAACAATCGAAAAGGGGATTCATCAGAGAAAATAACTTTACCCCAGTCCTCAGCAGTCCACTGCCTGTACCTTTTGCAGAATATCAGTCTGTCCATGATGTTTTTTCTGGAGAGAAGTGGCTTCTTTGCTGCCCTCCTTGAGACCAGGCCTTGCTCCAAGAGTCTCCGCCTCACAGTGCGTGCAGATGCACTCACACCTGCCTGCTGCCATTCCTGAGCAAGCTCTGCACTGCTGGTAGCCCGATCCCGCAGCTGAAACACTTTTAAGAGATGGTCCTGGCGCTTGCTGGTCTTTCTTGGGCGCCCTGAAGCCTTTTTGGCAACAATGGAACCTCTCTCCTTGAAGTTCTTGATGATGCGATAGATTGTTGACTGAGGTGCAATCTTTCTAGCTGCGATACTCTTCCCTGTTAGGCCATTTTTGTGCACTGCAATGATGACTGCACGTGTTTCTTTAGAGATAACCATGGTTAACAGAAGAGAAACAATGATGCCAAGCACCAGCTTCCTTTTAAAGTGTCCAGTGGTGTCATTCTTACTTAATCATGACAGATTGATCTCCAGCCATGTCCTCATCAACACCCACACCTGTGTTAATGGAGCAATCACTGAAAAGAGGTTAGCTGGTCCTTTTAAGGCAGGGCTGCAATGATGTTGAAATGTGTTTTGGGGGATAAAGTTCATTTTCTAGCCAAATATTGACTTTGCAAGTAATTGCTGTTAAGCTGATCACTCTTTATAACATTCTGGAGTATATGCAAATTGCCATTAGAAAAAGTGAAGCAGTAGACTTTGTAAAAATTAATATTTGTGTCATTCTTAAAACTTTTGTCCATGACTGTAGTCTTGCAATGCATGCACATAATATAGCCTACACAGATTCTATATAGCATGATGGTCATCATACACATAATAGCTTGGCAGTGCCTCTCCAACTATTGCTGCACCACAAATCAAAGTGCAATTTCACTTGCTAATGTGGCTTAAACAGTTGCACATTTTTGCCACATGGTGATTGCCTGTGTGAGACAACTGGTCTCATTTGGCAACTAGGTGCACCTTAATGGAGCACATCATAAATTACATATTTTTCTTACTTTTGATTGCTCTTCTCCTGGGAGGGTGAATAGGTGCAGGCCTCGGAAACTTTCACCTGAAGGATCGGGGCCTCATAGTAAGCACTTGGAAGCAGTACGAAGTAATCCTAAGGAAGAAGAACCTCTATGAGGAACAAAGACGCAACCCAGGGAGTCAGCAGCGTGTGAAGAACCTGGGGTCTTACCAGGAGCACGTCCTCCACTTCAATCACTACAGACCACGTGTTGGGATTTAGGACAAAGGGTTCTCCGAAACTTCCATGTGGTACAGTGACAAAGGCCGGGTCTTTGCTGGGAAGAAACACGATCTGCTTGATCTGTTCAGAACCTACAAGGGCAAAAGGGTCAGAATAATCTCATGATAAGTATAACCATGTAGGGGTCCAAGGTGCTAGTTTCCCGCTGCCATATGATCCATTATTTAGGGGATTTTCAATTTCCATTAATATAAAAATTAATGAGAATGTACAGTTGTGCTCAAAAGTTTACATACCCCGTCAGAATTTTTGCTTTCTTGGCCTTATTTTAGAGAATATGAATGATAACACCAAAACTTTTTCTCCACTCAAGGTTGGTGGTTGGGTGAAGCCATTTATTGTCAGACTACTGTGTTTTCACTTTTTAAATCATAATGACAACCCAAAACATCTAAATGACCCTGATCAAAAGTTTACATACCTGGTGATTTTGGCCTGATAACATGCACAGAACTTGATACAAATGGGTTTGAATGGCTACTAAAGATAACATCCTCACCTGTGACCTGTGACACATGCCAGGAAAATTGTTCGGGATGCAAAGAAAAACCCACAAACAACACCAGAAAAGAAAATTGGATCAGCAATCTGAATTTCAATAAAAATAATTCTTCTTTATTTCATGCTTTTAAAAAAATGAGTCCAGACAAATTGTAAAATCATGTAGCATGAAATTCAGTTTGCTGATCCAATTTTCTTTTCTAATTCATCCGATGGTCAAACGGAATCTGGATCCTAACTGCAGCATCAGAGGCTATCTACCATATAACACACGGTGAGACACTATTCCCTTTCTTTTGTTGGTTTTTCCCACAAATAACAACAGCTGAAATACTGGACTCTGAAAACTAGCGGTGTGGCTGTTTCAAGATGCACAATAAGGAGGCACTTGAAGGTCGAGTCGCCAGAAGAAAGCCAAATCAAAAGTTCACATACCCCATTTCTTAATACCGTGTATTGCCCCCTCTAACATCAATGACAGCTTGAAGTCTGTTGTGGTAGTTGTCATTATGATTTAAAACACAATAATTTGACAATAAATGGCTTCACCCAACCACTAACCATGAGTAGAGAAAAAGTTTTGGTGTTATCATTCATATTCTCTGAAAAAAGGCCAAGAAAGCAAAAATTCTGCCGGGGTATGTAAACTTTTGAGCACAACTGTATCGGCTGTCCTATAACTGTGCTGATCAATTATTGTGTTCCCTATGGAATAACAATCCTGGGGTATCTTTTCTTGGAAATTTTGTTTTGTGCCATCCTCATGGGATGCCGATAGGCCGCTAAAACAATAGAATGTATAAAAAAATATATACCGTATATATATTTTATTGCTGCATTTGTTATAACTAGTCTGACAAAAAAAACACACAGGGGTCGATTCATCAAAGTTTTAATGCCAGAAAACTGGCATATAGCTATGAAGAGCCGCAAAATTTGGAGTTGTGCAAAAGTTTTGCAACTTTCGGTCAGTTTTAATTAGCTTCACTGAAATGAGAGGTGCTGGGGCGGGATGGGGCTCCCACGTCTGCCTATCAAATTCATCAAAAGTTCGGCGTTTAATCCTGAGCAGAGGAACATTTCTGGTTCGGCACACGCCACAGTAGATGCGACAAATTAATTAAGTGGTATGTGCCTCTTAATGAATTAGGTGCCATGTACTCCGGCAAGGCTGGCGTCATGTGGGCATGCACTACGCCAGTGTTGATGAATCAGCCCCATTATCTATTTGCATGATGAACACAGTTATAAAAATATAAAAAAAGTCATTATTTTTCATTTGTCCTGCCTCAAAAAACAGCACAAGAGATAAAAAACATATATATATATGTATATATATATATATATATATACATATATGTAATATATAATATATACACACCTCAATTTGACACCTATGAAAACTAACATAAAAACAAAACATAAAAACCATATAAATTTAATAATGACATAGTGAAAGTTAATCTGTCATTTATGCTGCACTGTAAATGTGATATAAGTCTAAAACCAATGGTAGAGTTGGTGAGTTTTTTTTCACCTAATGACCAGATAATAACATGATGGTGGGTGGCTGTTGGGACCCCAAGCAATCAGCTGTAATTTGGAAGAAACCAACAGCACAGATGAAATTTCCCTACAGCACTCCCAGAGGAGAAATGAAGCATTACATGGTTTCCCCTGCTATCAATAAGCTGTCTGTGAGTGGTACTGACGTGCCAGGTCCTCCACTTATACCTCCATTATTCTGAGGTGATAATAGAGTGGAGGAATTAGACAGCGGGACTTTTAATAGAGCACAGATCAACTTTTTTGTCAGACTCCATTCTAACTATAGTCGAGGAAACACCATGTGACTATGGACTGGCTGACAGCAAAGCTTTAGGGAACTCCCAAGTCTTCCTCACTCTATTATTAGACCACTACTTCATGTAGAGGAATAGATGTCAACATTAGACATATATTATGGAATTGCTACTCATGCAATTCCCCTGTAGGCTAGTGTGCTGAATGTTTTAGGTTTATCACAAGTAATGAGTTTTCACAGTTGTCCTATGACCATAGGAGTCTCCAAATGTTGGCTTCCCACGCAGCAAAGCTCTTTACAGGCAGCAAGATAGATGAGCCTCGTAATTACGTTCCAGAACAAATATACCCTGTAGGAAATGAGAGCAGCTCCAATTCCATGACATTTGTGACTAGAACAACCAGACGATCTTGTGTTCGCTCCCACCCCCTGGCCTTGCCTAATGAGACACTCTGAAGTCAGCAGAGCCTGTCTGTCTGCCCTGAGGAATGTACCACTTGTCACTGGCCGGGAGATACTTACAATTGGCACAAGCGTTGAACTTCTTCTCTTCAATGAGTGACACCTTTCCATAAACGCTGTCCACTCCACGATTCACATATCTGAACACGACTCGGAAGAGGTCAGGGGACGTCACATTGATGGTTAATATGACCTTTGGCTGCAAAAATAGGGGAATGTATTATAAATCAATAACATGTAATGTACACAGCTATACTGATTGTGACTTACAGCCTATGTTATACTCCAGAGCTGCACCCACTATTTTCATGGTCATATAGTTTATATATACGGACATTATAATACTTACCCTATTCTGATCCTGAATAACATCCTGCATTATACTCCAGAGCAACATTCACTATTCTGCAGGTGGAGGTTTTATGGACACAGACCACTTATCCAAAACTGATCCAAAGTTAAATCCTGTATTATACTGCAGAGTAGCAATTACTAAGCTGCTAGTGTAGTCACTATGTAAGTATGAGGCCGGCGTCACACTAGCGAGTTTGATGCGAGTTAGTCGCACGACTTACTCGCATCAACACCCGGCACGGCCGCCCGCTCTCGGACCAGAGTGCGCGGCGGCATAGAAATACATGCAGCCGGGCACTCAGGTCCAGGAGCGGGCGGCCGTGCCGGGTGTTGATGCGAGTAAGTCGTGCGACTAACTCGCATCAAACTCGCTAGTGTGACGCCGACCTAAGGAGAAATACGGACAAGTGTGAGGCGTGAAAACAAAGCATTACACTCGGACCAATATTTCTCTATGGGGCGGTGGGAGACACCCGAAGCATGCTGCGATTGTACACGTATTACGCCCGTAGTACGCCAATGAAGGTCTATGGGTGCGAGAAAACAACGGATTACACACGGACCAGAAGTGTGACTTGCGAGAAATACGCAAGATGATTTCAATGAGTTTCAGGCCTAAAAACGTTAAATGTCAATTTTGCAAGGCAGCGAGAAAAATATGCTGTACAGATGCCATACGGATGACATACGGATGCTTACATGCGCAAAATACGCAGCCGCACCCTGACAACGGATGAAATACGGATTGTTGTGCCGACAACATTAAGGCGTATTACGCTCGTACAATACGCTCCGTATTTTTGTACTGTGAGTGTGACGCCGGCCTGAATGTATCTTACTTACATTGTACTGATCCTGAGCTGCATGTTTTATTATACTTCAGAGCTGCACTCACTATTCTGCTGGTGCAGTCACTGTGTACATACATTACATTCCTTATCCTGTACTGATCCTGATTTATATCCTGTACTATACCCAGAGCTGCACTCACTATTCTGCTGGTGGAGTTGCTGTGTACATACATTACATTACTTATCCTGTACTGATCCTGAGTTATATCCTGTATTATACTCCAGAGCTACACTCACTATTCTGCTGGTGGAGTCACTGTGTACAAACATTACATTACTTATCCTGTACTGATCCTGAGTTACATCCTGTATTATACTCCAGAGCTGCACTCACTATTCTGCTGGTGGAATCACTGTGTACAAACATTACATTACTTATCCTGTACTGATCCTGAGTTACATCCTGTATTATACTCCAGAGCTACACTCACTATTCTGCTGGTGGAGTCACTGTGTACATATATTACATTACTTATCCTGTACTGATCCTAAGTTACATCCTGTATTATACTCCAGAGCTGTACTCACTATTCTTCTGGTGCAGTCACTGTGTACATACATTACATTACTTATCCTGTACTGATCCTGAGTTACATCCTGTATTATACTCCAGAGCTGCACTCACTATTCTGCTGATGCAGTCACTGTGTACATACGTTACATTACTTATCCTGTACTGATCCTGAGTTACATCCTGTATTATACTCCAGAGCTGCACTCACTATTCTGCTGGTGGAGTCACTGTGTACAAACATTACATTACTTATCCTGTACTGATCCTGAGTTATATCCTGTATTATACTCCAGAGCTACACTCACTATTCTGCTGGTGCAGTCACTGTGTACATACATTACATTACTTATCCTGTACTGATCTTAAGTTACATCCTGTATTATACTCCAGAGCTGTACTCACTATTCTTCTGGTGCAGTCACTGTGTACATACATTACATTACTTATCCTGTACTGATCCTGAGTTACATCCTGTATTATACTCCAGAGCTGCACTCACATTCTGCTGATGCAGTCACTGTGTACATACATTACTTATCCTGTACTGATCCTGAGTTACATCCTGTATTATACTCCAGAGCTGCACTCACTATTCTGCTGATGCAGTCACTGTGTACATACATTACATTACTTATCCTGCACTGATCCTGAGTTACATCCTGTATTATACTCCAGAGCTGCACTCACTATTCTGCTGGTGGAGTCACTGTGTACATACATTACTTATCCTGTACTGATCCTGAGTTACATCCTGTATTATGCTCCAGAGCTGCACTCACTATTCTGCTGGTGGAGTCACTTGGTACATATATTACATTACTTATCCTGTACTGATCCTAAGTTACATCCTGTATTAAACTCCAGAGCTACACTCACTATTCTGCTGGTGCAGTCACTGTGTACATACATTACATTACTTATCCTGTACTGATCCTGAGTTACATCCTGTATTATACTCCAGAGCTGCACTCACTATTCTGCTGATGCAGTCACTTTGTACATATATTACATTACTTATCCTGTACTGATCCTAAGTTACATCCTGTATTAAACTCCAGAGCTGCACTCACTATTCTGCTGATGCAGTCACTGTGTACATACATTACATTACTTATCCTGTACTGATCCTGAGTTACATCCTGTATTATACTCCAGAGCTGCACTCACTATTCTGCTGATGCAGTCACTTTGTACATATATTACATTACTTATCCTGTACTGATCCTAAGTTACATCCTGTATTAAACTCCAGAGCTGCCATCTCTAGTTATTCTGTTGGTCTCTTATCTGCAATCTCCCTTTTTGATGACTGCAGAGTTTATCTAGTGATCTGAAGCATTGTACTTACATCACAAGAACTGCTGCTCCTGTATTACAAGAACTCAGTTTAAGAATAGGTGTGACTGATGACAAACTTGCTGACAGTTTCCATTGAAAATCAGCAATATAATGAATAAATATTAATAGAATTTCTGGTATGAACCGTGGTATAGTCAGTGATACCTGGTATGGAGACATTTGAGCATATCCTCTCCAGCTGAAGTTTTCAAACTCGAGAGGGTTGTACCCGAAACGCACTGGTCTTCCATCCGTTGTGCGACCATCCTCCACTTCAAATCTCAGGTGATGCAGGTCTGGAAAGTAATAGCCACTGCTTGGTCTAAAGAAGAAAAAAAAACATGAGAAAAAAATATTTAATTGCTCCTGGTAGAAGAATAACAATATACAATACTGTGCTAAAATTTTAGGTAGGTGTGGAAAAAATGCTGCAAAGTGAAAATGCTTTAAAAAATATTAATTGACTAAATTTTTTAATTGATAAAAAAGTGAATATCAATCAGCAAGGTTAGACAGTCACATAGTTTAAATTGTTAGTTGCTTCAAAAAAATCAGTTAAATAATTTGTAAAAAAGAACAAAAACAGAAAATCCCTGAGCTTCCCTGAATTTGATGTTCTTTTCCATTTAGCTCTGCATCATTCCACTGCAGAGATATTCACATTTGTTACTTTTGGAGAGCAGTATGAGAAATCTCTGCTTGCACAGGTCAGCAGCTGGGATTGGCGGCGTCTGAGAGGGAAGGGTGAAAGCGCACGCCCCCAGAGAAGACTCTGAAGAAACGCCCAGCCGGACTGCAAACAAAGATTTCACAAACTGCACCAGAGAAGCAACAAATGTGAATGTCTCTGCAACGGAATGACGCAGCGCAAAGTGTAAAAGAGCGTCAGAATCAGGGCAGCGCAGGGATTATTTTCAATGTAATTACATTCGTTTGGTAGCAAGTGACAGGTCCTCTTTAATATGGTTGCAAAAGAAGACAAAAAGTCCATCAAATTTAGCCAAAGGATGGGAAAGGACAAGGACAAGGTCACATGCACAAAGACAATTCTTGATCATTGTGCCCCAAAAGAGCTCATTTTTTCTCCCTGGTTGCAACTGTCGATCCACTGGACCAAACACTCAGAAAAAAACTTTATACATTAATCATTTATGCTATTTTCTTTTAAATACTAGAAAGTAGCCAGGTCTTTTTTTAAAATCATCAACGGCTCCTGTTGTAAGCACCTCTTGAGGTAGGCCGCGAGTCCATGCTTCTTTTAACACATGACAATACAGTGCTCACCTTAGAAGCTGCAAATTGACATTGCATGCTGTTATTTAGTCTGTGATCTATAAGTGCACTCAGATCCTTCTTTATAAGTGACTCTCCTAGTTTTACTCCCCATTGAGCATATGATGCCTGCATATTATTAATGCCCAAAAGCATAACTTTACATTTCTCCACATTAAACCTCACCTGCTTTGTGGATGGCCAGCAGGCCCAGATAGATAATCTGCCGAGCCGGGCAGATGCCCGCTGGGCCGGCGGCTCTGAGCTACAAAATGGGCCGCAGGCTCTTTAAATCTTCTGCACAGGCCCTGGTGTGATAAGTTGTGAAAAAAGTGGAGGACTCTTTATTAGCACATGTGGCAACGTTTCAGGTCCATAACATAACCTTTCTCTGCTGTGGAACTGAAATTTTGCCACATCGGCTAATAAAGAGTCCACACCTCCCCCACTTGCTCAGAGTCCCGGCACTTGCGATACTTACCTCTTCCCGATCCTCCGCTGAGGCATCTTCTGACTGTGCTGTTTCAGGTCAGAGGGTGCAGTGATGTCACGTCTGTGCACCCTCTGCCTGAACAGTCACAGTGCAGAGAGCCGGAAGATGCCGACGTTGAGGAGTATGGAGCAAAGCAATGGCCAGCGAGGAGAGGGGAGGATTTCAGGCTTTTTTTTTTTTTTAATGTTTTGAGCAATATTTGTGGCCCATCATATACTGTAGCATCATATGGGGCCCATCATACACTGGAGCATTATATGGAGCATCATATGGGGCTCATTATATACTGGAGCATCATATGGGGCCCATTATATATGGAGCATTATATGGAGACTCATATAGGGCCCATTATATATGGAGCATTATATAGAGCCCATTCAGTTTGGAGCAATATATAGGGCCCATCATATACTGTATGGAGCATTATATGGGTCTCATTCTGTATAGAGCAAGGTATGGGGCTCATTATACTGTATGGAGTATTATATGGGGCACATTATACTGTTTGGAGCATTATATGGGGCTCATTATACAGCATGGAGCAATATATGGGGATCATTATTCTGTATGGAGCATTATATGGTGCGCATTATACTGTATGGAGCATTATGTGGTACCGATAATACTGTATGGAGCATTATATGCGCCAATCCTCTGGAATGCTCTACCCCAAGAAATTAGGACTATCCACAATTTGCATGGTTTCAGGCACTCCCTCAAAACACATTTGTTCAGAGCGGCCTATCACATTCATTAATCAAAGTCATTCTATGTGTAAGTGTGTGTGTGTGTGTGTGTGTGTGTGTAGCCCATTCACTATCTCCATCCATCCCTCACTCCCTCAAGATGGCTGGACCATCATTGTAAATGCACCATTGTATATACACACCTGTACTTTGTATCTCCCCCACCTAATTGTAGATTGTAAGCTCTCACGAGCAGGGGCGGCTTATTTTGCTTTAATTATTGTATTGTTAACGTTGTTACTTATGACTTGTGTTTTGAAACTGTTAAATTGTAAAGCGCTGCGGAGTATGATGGCACTATATATAAAAAAAGATTATTATTATTATATGGGGCTTATTATTCTGTATGGAGCAATATATGGGGCTCATTATTCAGTATGGAGCAATATATGGGGCTCATTATACTGTATGGAACAATATATGGGGCATGTTATTGTGTATGTAGCATTATGTAGTGCCCACAATACTGTATGGAGGACTATGTGGTGCCTAACATACTGTATGGAGCACTATGTGGTGTGTTATGTTTTGGTAACTAAGGAGAGCAGGCAAAAACGGCAATACACCAGGTTGGAATCTACTGGATTGCAGTACCCTGACTAACCATCACAACTAAAGGCAGCCGTGGAGCGTTCCTACATTGGTCCTAGACGCCTCGTCACAGCCTGAGAGGTTAACTACACCTAAAGATAGAAAGAGGAAAGCTATCTGCCCCGCAGCAGATCCCCAAAGAACATAGGAAGCCCCCAAACATGTAATGGCGGTTAGACAAGAGGAAATACAGACACAGACAGAAAATAGTATGAGCAAACGTTGGGGCCCAATATGCCTAGACAGAAAAAAGATAGGAAGGATACTTACTGCAATCCAAAAAAAAAACCTAAAAAAAACCAACTCTACTAATTGCAAAAACACCTGAGATCACACGACCTCCACCACCTAAATTAGTTCTCTGGTGTAACAAAACTAAGCCGCAGCCACTGAAAAAACTGGAAAAGGCAAATGAACAAACAACAGCGGCTCCAGAGGAACTGAGAGGAGCCCAAGCCCCCGGGGAGGCGGACCTGGCTAACTTCACAGAAATGCAGAGAAAAATGCAAATGGTAAGCATAAAAACAAAAAACAGAAAATATCCCATCTGAGAGCAGGAGAAGAGGCAAGACTCAGCAAGCCTCCAAGTGAACCAGGAAACAACGTTGAGACAAGAACAATTGATCACCGGCAACCATGATGGGAGGGAACCTCCCTTATATAAGACCAGTCTGTGATTCCTGATTGCCAATCCTCATTGAATGGTTCAGTACTGTTTGTAACCACCAGAGGGAGCTTCTGCTCAGAATTCATTTCTAAAACATTCACAACAGTGGTGCCCAGAATACTGTATGGAGGACTATGTGGTGCCCATAATACTATATGGAGCAATATATGGGGCTCATTATACTGTATGGAGCAATATATGGGCTCATTAATCTGTATGGAGCACTATGTGGTGCCCAGAATACTACTATATGGAGGACTATGTGGTGGCCATAATACTGTATGGATCAATATATGGGGCTCATTATACTGTATGGAGCAATATATGGGGTTAATTATACTGTATGGAGCAATATATGGGGCATTTTATTCTGTATGAAGCACTATGTGGTGCCCAGAATACTGTATGGAGGACTATGTTGTGCCCATAATGCTGTATGGAGGACTATACTATCTGATTTATGACCTATTGTAGAATGTACAATAGTTATCACTCATGTAATGTAAGAAGTGAAATCTTTGGCACTGTATACCTATATTTCTCAGCTGTATCTGTGCATTATGAATTGTGGTATGTGTAAAAGGGGCCAACTGAGAATTTCACCCGGGGCCCACAAAAGCTTGGAGCCGGCCCTATATGCATTACACAGTGCTGCTTCTCCTGTCCTGTTGTTGAGGAGGCGACATTGGACTTTGGGAGGGTCAATATTGGTTTAGTATTTTCAATATTACTATGGCCAAATAAAAATAAAAGTTGTTTAAATGGATTATCCTAAGTAATCCACTCTCCTCTGCATATGGGATAACTTTCCAATTTCTGGAGATCCGACTGCTGGGACCCCCATGATCCTGAAAATCGGAGCTCTGTAGAACACCATGTAAATGCAGCTGTGGTCGATCATACGCACTGTGGCTGCATTCACATGTGGCTCTTCAAATATCTCCTTTTAGGAGAGTGAGGGGCACGACAAAGTAAAGCAAAATTTACTAATCGGGGTAAGGAGTTCAATAGTTTGTGGGTTGGTGGGGTTTGTGTGGCAGGGCTGCTTTTTTGTCCCAGTCCGGCCCTGATGGCCAGGCAAAGATTTCAAAGCAAACTGAGGTTTTCAAGATGTGCTGTTCAAGATTTTTTTTTGAAGAAGCTTGGTCAGCCAAGAGGAGACTTAGTGCAGTAGATGAAAGACATATCATACATCAAGACAGTTTTTGGTTAGTGCTGGATCCTACCTGCACTTTAAATTTGCAGACTTTTAGACCGGTAACGGTATGTTTGATAAATATTAGATCTAGGGTCCCATCTACTGTTCAGAGAAGTCTGGCCAGATGTGGTCTTCATGTAAGAATAGGGGCCAAAAGCTATAACTTTGACATACAAGGCCATATGGCTCAACTATACATGAACACACAGGAACCGGGGACCAAATAATGGCAGCAGATGCTCTGGACTGTCAAATATTTATCTGAAACAGAAGGCACTTTGTTCGCCGAGACTGAATTTTAGCAAATTAAGTTGGGGATTTGGTCAGGATTAATGGTGAAAAAAACAAACAGATACTTATCCAACATGTCATACCATCAGGGAGGTGTCTGACGAGCTCCTAATTTAACCTGCAACAGGAAAACGACCCCAAACATACAGCCAATGTCACTAAGAACTAACTTTAGTGTAAAGAAGAACAAGGAGTCCTGGTAGTGATGATATGGTCCCACAGTGCCCTGATCTCACATCATCAACTGTGGAATTACATGAAGAGACTTTACACAAGCAACTTCCAGAGAAGATCTGCGGTTAGTTCTCCCAGATGTTTGGAGTAACCTCCCTGCTGAGTTAATTCAAAAGTTGTACCAAGATCAAGTGTACCTAGAAGAATTGATGTGGTTTTTAAGGAAAAGGGCGGTCACACCAAATATTGATGGAAAAATAAACTATGAGGCTATGTGCACACGTTCAGGATTTTTCGCACTTTTTTAGCGTTTTTGTGGCGGTTTTCCGCTGCAAAAACGCATGCATTAAGCATCCTGTTATTAGAATACATTCCGCAATTTTTGTGCACATGCTGCGCATTTTTCAGCGAAAAAAATGCATCGCAGAAAAAAACGCAGCATGCTCATTCTTTTTGCGGAATTCCGCCGCCATAGGAATGCATTGAACTGCTTACTTTCCGCATGTGGCTGTGCCCACCATGCACAAAGTGAGCCGTTCATGTGCGGATGATACCCAGGGTCTGGAGGAGAGGAGACTCTCCTCCAAGCCCTGGGTACCATATCCCTGGTAAAACAATAACTAAAATAAAAAATCGTGATATTCTCACCTTCCGGCGGCCCCCGCAGCTTTCCCGCTCCTCAGCGACGCTCCCGGTCCCAGGGATGCATCGCGTGATGCTACGTCATCTGGGGTCATTGTCGCCAGGCATCACTGGGAACGGGAGTTGCCGGGAGCATCGCGAGGACCAGAAAGGCTGCAGGGGCTGCCGGAAGGTGAAAATATCATGATTTTTTTTTTTTTTTATTATTTTTAACATTAGATCTTTTTACTATTGATGCGGCATAGGCGGCATCAATAGTAAAAACTTGGTCACACTTGTCAAACACTATGTTTGACTCGTGTGACCAACCTGTCAATTAGTTTTCCAAGCCATGCTACAGATCACTTGGAAAACGCTAGCATTCTGCAAGCTAATTACTCTTGCAAAACGCTTGTTTTTAGCGGGAATACACGGCAGGGAGGTGCGGGATTGCCGCGGAAATTTCTGCGGCAATTCTGATACGTGTGCACATAGCCTTAACGCTTACAATTTTGAAAGTATTCTTCCCTCATTGAAGCATTTTTTCAACACCTGGCGAAAACTTTTGCACAGTATTGTAGAAGTCGTGAAAAATATTATAACTTCAATTATACTCAGTTAAAGCTTGTTGTTCTCACAGGTAGTGCCGCCTGTAGTTCTCCGATTGTCACTCCCTGTGTGTCCTCTTCTCATTCCTACAGCACTGTGACCACCTGATTCACATAGTCCCTTTAGCAGACACTATTCACCTACAAGACCACCTTGTCTACGTCTATACCTCTACAGCCATGGCACCTTTCCATGGGTATTATTGGTGGTCCCTCGTAAATCATGCCTAGATGGCATAAATGATCATGGGGGCTTCCAGTAAGGTCACTGTATATGTAAAATACCGTCAACTTTCTAATAAACTTGTTCAAATTCCTCCCTACTTGCTGTCAGTGAATGGAAATAAAGAGACCAAAAACCAATATCTCTGACTTGATAGCCCTGCACACTTAGATTAACCCATTTTTCAACCTCTGGCAGTAACCTGGAAAGTTTCCATGCCTGACAGCCAGCAGATCTCTTGGAAATGATCAGCATATTACTGATACTTCCAGTCTCCAGATTTTATACCCTCGGCCAATGTTTTCTCACGGTAATGACCTGCCATGGTTACAGCTGACTTCCCACTGCACAAACAGAGGTCGATTTCACTGTAATTTAATTAGAGGTGGCAGCTGCCACAGAGCGAGTGACAGGACGTAACCTACACATACAGCCATTAATATGGCATATTAAATGCATTCATACAATAGATCAGATGCATCCTGTCTCCAGCAGACACTTACTGGTTACACTGGGGACCTTGCACATTTTCACGGCACTGGCATTCGCCAGTCCTCGCGTTGCATGCCAACCCAACAGAGCCTCCGATGTCACACTGGCATCCTGCAGGGGGTAAACACCTGGTTAGTTCATTCTGCCAAGCTTGGGTCCAAGGAGGCAGCGTGAGGATATTTATAGGGGTCTTAGCTCTGGAATGCGGGGGAGGCATCCGCTCTCCTAACAGGGAATTAAAGAGGAATTTCCAGATATGTAATTAGAGGGGAATTCATCCACAGGATATGAGGCTAACAGAGACTCAGAAAGTCAAAAGAGTAATATGGCAACTAGTTTTCTGAGGCTGAACTGTGCTCTGAGCAGTTGTCACCACCCTACCCCCGCTCCTTTTAGCAACTCATTGCATTATGCAGCAGGGGGACGCAACCTAGCACAAGTGAAGAATAGGAATATGAAGATTTCTATGGTACTGATATCATCTTGAGGATGGGGTAAAGTTCTTTTTAGAAGAAGAGCCTACCCTGGCACCCAAAGTAGCTGTCCGGCTTCAGGTTGTAGAATCCATCCTTGCACTTGTTGCATGATCCACTGCAGATGTTGGGTTTACAGAAACATTGACCAGTGACCTAGTAAACAGGGAACCAAGATATTGAAGTGTTAATGCCATAGGATCTGGATATTCGATGTGTGCTGATGAGCTCCAAAAACAGACGGAAACTGATGATCCGAATGCGCATGTAATCTCAATTGGAATATGGAGGAAAGTTGCTGCCAGACACCTCTATCCACCCCGATATGCGTCTCCCCTCGGAATAAATGGGCCCAACTCAATATATCGATCCCTCTTTCCACCAACAACATCTAGAATTCTGAGGGCACCATACACATAGGCTGGTCATCCGTTCCTGTAGAAATTGGCAGGTCTGGATGACTTTTTTTTTATGTGTATGGGGGTCTCGTGTTCAACCATCTAATAAGGGTTTCCCATCACAGTAAGTTACACCTTCTGGCTTGACATGGCTTCCGTTACCGATCCTGAAAATGAAGGCGCACCATGCTAGTAAAGCAGAAAAGTGAGCATATAACAGGTCTATAATAGAGGCTGATAGGGCCCTGGTCCAGAGGTCAGGTCATTATTCCGTGGTCGCTGGATGAGACCCTGAGGCCCGCCTCCTACCTGATGGCATGCACGGCTCCTCTTTTTGATTCCCGGCATGGAGTGATGTTGTGTGAGGAGGCGCTGATACTGTCAGGTAGGAGGAGGGCCTCATGTTCCCATCCAGTGACCACGGAATAGTGACCCGACCAGTTGACCAGCCTACTGCAGATCAATTTGCTCATCTCTTGTCCCCCATCAATTATTTTGCCCTAATAGTGTAAAGTAACAATTTTATCTTTACTGTCCCTTTAAAACAGAGGCGACAGGAAGGCCAGCCACAATCAATCACACTCAACAGCCACCAATGTAACCGATATGAGAAAATCGGGCAGGATAACTTCCCGCTCACCGTGTCAACCTTAACGGACATCTGTCTGAAATTACACACACGTTATCCGTCACCCCAGATAACCTCTGTATCTCGATGGTACATAGTCCATCACCCACTGACAATCCCCCTCTACACTGCTAATTAAGTGCCTCAAACACTGAATATATTGGTTCTCCTTTTAATGAGGAATACAGATTTAGATCCGCAACAAATTCAGCACATGACTTTTTTGTGCAGTGAAACCATAGCATATTGAACTCGGTTTTGCCACACGGCTCTAAGCCACAATGCACTCTACAGCCCCACAAACACCATGTGAAGATCCAGTTTAATGTTTCCACTCTTGTATGTGAGAAATTCTGCATGAAAACCATATTTCAAAATGCTACATAGAGTTTTTCTGGATGTTTTGACCACTAGGTGGCATTGTTCTCTCACTCTGTAGATATTCTTGTGCATTTGATTCCAGTAAAACCCTAAGCATGAGTGCAAAACTATAAAACACGGAGTAAAAATACATTCAGTATGTAATATATGCCCTTGTACGTGATATGTATAGATAACATAAGTTGTCTTCTACTGTTAAACTGTAAAGCGCTGCGGAATATGTTGGCGCTATATAAATAAAGATTATTATTATTATTATTATTGTCTTCCTACCTGTCGACACTCTCCAACTCCATTTATTGTCCCTGAGCCGCAGACACATCCTGCAGGAGGCACAGAGAGGGTTGGTCTGAGTACTTAGAGGTATATAATAGTTAGAAAAACAATGGGGGCGGCCTCCTTACGTTTACAGCCTTCGGGGTGTTCAGACGACAGGTCCCAGTATAAGGGTTTACACTTGTCGCAGGATGTGCCCTCCACATTTTCCTTGCATTCGCAGAAGCCCTGAAGAACGTGAGAGAACAGGATGAGTCCATGAAAGATCCATAGGGGGCTCCACATACTCTAGTCCATAGGGCAATGAGCACACTAGTCTTATAAGAGTTCAGACGGCCACCTAACCCTCAAGCCCCTTCACTCCTCCCATGGCAAAACTTTACCCTCCCCGCACCTTTAAAGGCCTTACTGGTAACCCCTTGGCTGCCAGAAATGCTCAAATCATCACCATCTCTGCCCATGTGAGCTCCGTCTCCGCTCAATGACACATGTCATCCGATGCCAGAGACAGAGTGCATTCCAAATGCTTGCTCCAGGAAAACAGCTGTGACCCTGCTGCGGGACCCCGCTCCATTCTGCCCCTCGTGTTTTCACCCACACGTCACTGCTTCACTAATGCAAGCTCAGCACGGGCTCGGGTTCTCAGCAAGTTCAACGAATGAGCCCTTTACTTCCGCTTCCCGATTCCATTATGGTTTCCAGTCTATAAGACAGCGAGAACTATCTCATTAGACGGAAAGCAGCTGCTTAAACTGAGGCGTCCTAATCAGTGACGTTTCCGAAAATTCCAATGGTTTATGGAAATGCTGCGTTATTATTAAGAAGTTTTGTGGATCAGCAGGAGACTGGACTATGAAGATCCTGGAGGAGCCGACACATTTGTGCCTAACATGAGACCGCCCATTGATTTTAATTAAACTTATGTAATTCCTCATTTTTCCTCTGGGGGTGCTGCAGGGAAATGTAACACTTGCAGTGAAGCTCCTGTACTGATCAATTTATTATTGACAAGACAAAATTGTCCACAGATTATAATCTATTTACAGGTTCTCTTATTAACTTACCTCTGGAGGATCAATGCCAACAGAGGTGGATCCAGCTGGATTACAGGGTCCCACTGAATGAGGAAATGAGAACAATAAAATCTGAAACTGAACATTTGCAGCAAACTTATCTCTAAAGAGAGAGTCCTCGTGTCACTCCAAACTTAGTCCCCCTCCTTTATTACCTTCACAATTTGGAAATCCATACGTTCCACTTGCACAGGCATCACATCTCAGTCCGTTGACTCCAGGCCGGCACCTGCACTGTCCACTCTGGAGGTCACATATGTTGTGGAGGGAGCCCTCTCTGGAGCAATGGCAAGCTACAAAAAGAGTAGATGGAAAGGTAAACTGCCTGCAGAATTCCCAGAACTATCCCCCCATCATTCTCTGTATCCACAGTCTAATAGAATGGGAGAAACATGGAAAGATCATGTGTACCCTCTAGTGGTCAGTAGTGGAACATGCAATGAACACTCACGTGTACAGGTGGGGAACCCATAGAATCCAGGGGCACACTGATTGCAGTTGGGTCCTGCATAATTGGGGCGACATTGGCAGTGTCCCGTTGGGGTGCAGTTATTGTCCAATGCCCCCGATAATCACATGAACAAACTAAGGAAAAAAATAAAATTACAAATTGAGCTCTGTTAATTTTTTTGGTTTTATTGAGTAATACCTTGATTCATAATCTGTCATATTCAAAGGGCAAAAACAAGTTCTATTTTCCCTTCAAAATGACAAATACCACGAAGGAACCTGACAGACCCCATTCTAAGTCCCAGGGGTCCATCAAGTATTATTTAATAATAACAATAATAATAAAAATCTTTATTTATATAGCACCAACATATTCCGCAGCGCTTTACAGTTTAACAGTTTCAAAACACAAGTCATAAGTAACAACGTTAACAATACAATAATTAAAGCAAAATAAGACGACCCCGCTCGTGAGAGCTTACAATCTACAATGAGGTGGGGGAGATACAAAGTACAGGTGTGTATATACAATGGTGCATTTACAATGATGGTCCAGCCACCTTGAGGGCCTGTGCACACGTTGCGGATTCCTAGCGTTTTTGCCGAGGTTTTTCGCGGCGGAAACGACGCAAAACCGCTTGCACAATACAACTCATTATGGCCTATGGGATTCTGCAATGATGTGCACATGCTGCGGGTTTTTCAGCGGTGGAATCACATCGCGGAAGAATCCGCAGCATGCTCATTCTTTTTTGCGGAACCGCGGCGATTACGCCGCCATAGGAATGCTTTGAACCGCTTACTTTCCGCATGTGGCTGTGCCCACCATGCGCAAAGTAAGCGGTTCATGTGCGGATGGTACCCAGGGTCTGGAGGAGAGGAGACTCTTCTCTATGCTCTGGGTACCATATCCATATTAAAACATTAATTAAAATAAAAAATAATGATATTCTCACCTTCCGGCGGCCCCCGCAGCTTTCCCGCCTCTCAGCGACGCTCCCGGCCAATCCCGTTCCCAGTAATGCATTGCGAGAATCACCCCAGATGACTTAGCGGTCTCGCGTGATGCTACGTCATCGGGGTGATTGTCGCAAAGGACGCCTGGGAACAGGATTGGCCGGGAGCGTCGCTGAGAGGCGGGAAAGCTGCGGGGGCCGCCGGAAGGTGAGAATATCATTATTTATTATTTTTTTAATTATTTTTAACATTAGATCTTTTTACTATCGATGCGGCATAGGCGGCATCAATAGGCAAAAGTTGGTCACACGAGTCAAACACTTGTTTGACTCGTGTGACCAACCTGTCAGATCGCTTGTAAAACGCTAGCATTCTGCAAGCTAATTACGCTTGCAAAACGCTAGTTTTTAGCGGGAATACGCATACCTATAATATGCATATTTCCCGCGGCAGGGAGGTGCGGAATTGCCGCGGAAATTTCCATGGCAATTCCACAACGTGTGCACATAACCTGAGGGAGGGAGTGAGGGAGGGATGCATGGAGATAGTGAATGGGCTACACACGCACACTTACAAATAGAATGACTTTGATTAGTGAACGTGATAGGCCACTCTGAACAAATGTATTTTGAGGGAGCGCCTGAAACCATGCAAATTGTAGATAGTCCTAATTTCTTGGGGTAGAGCATTCCAGAGGATTGGCGCAGCGCGGGAGAAGTCTTGGAGTTGAGAGTGGGAGGTACGGATTAGTGCAGAGGTTAGTCGAAAGTCGTTTGCAGAGCGCAGCAGTCGATTAGGCCGATAGAAAGAAATGAGGGAGGAGATGTAGGGGGGTGCTGCGCTGTGGAGAGCTTTGTGGGTGAGAAACCAGTACTTTGAATTGGATCCTATAATGAATGGGCAGCTAGTGTAAGGACTGGCGAAGAGCGGACGCGTCCGAGTACCGATTAGCCAGATGGATGACCCTGGCTGCTGCATTAAGGATGGACTGGAGAGGGGATAGTCGAGTAATGGGGAGGCCAAGTAATAGAGCGTTGCAGTAGTCCAGGCGGGAGTGGATCAGGGCGACAGTGAGGGTTTTTGTTGTTTCCTTGGTGAGAAAAGGGCGGATTCTGGAGATGTTCTTTAGGTGTAGGCGGCAAGAGCGGGCAAGAGATTGTATGTGGGAGGTGAAGGAGAGATTGGTGTCAAACATAACACCCAGACAGCGAGCCTGCTATTGGGGTGTTATTATGGTGCCGCCCACGGAGAGGGAAATGTCAGATTTAGGGAGGATAGTAGACGGCGGGAGCAGAAGGAGTTCAGTTTTGGAGAGGTTGAGTTTCAGATAGAGAGCGGACATGATGTTGGAGACTGCGGACAGACAGTCACTGGCGTTCTGTAGTACAGCGGGGGTAAGGTCGGGGGATGACGTGTATAGTTGTGTGTCATCAGCATAAAGATGGTACTGAAAGCCAAATCTGCTGATGGTCTGTCCAATTGGGGCCGTGTAGAGAGATTATTTGAGCCTTCTGGCACTCCTTGCCCCTATAAATATATGTTATACACTTTTCTAATAATGTAAAATATTTGATAAATCGGTAAGGTCCCATTGGTACAGGGTGACACATGGAATACCAAAGCAGTTAATACAGTGCATTTGGTCTAAAAGTTAAAAGTCACTTGGAATTAAATAGCAATCTATCATACCTCGGCAGTAGGGGTAGGAGTGATATCCCACAGAGCACTGCTCACATCTAGGACCATCGTATTCTGGCTGACAGTAGCAGCGCCCCCTCTCATCACAGCCTTCAGGTAACGTGCCTTCGAGGCTGCATCCACATACTGGCAAGAGGTACGAAAAAAAAACATAAACAATGCAGTGCCTTGTTTTGCCACTAGGTGGTGACAATACTTAACTATCAGTAGGTTTTGCTGCACTCTGATTTATTACTTGCACCCCAAAAGCCTAAAAGTCAGGATCACTCTAATAAATGGGGGACACCCTTATGTGTCAATCAAGCAAAGGCAGGGAGTGCATAGTGTCCTGACCATTCATCCCAGAAGTATATGCAGCACATACAGTAAGTGGCCCCCAAAACCCTTGAGAATCGACATAAAATGCTGAGAACAGATGACTCACACTGGCACAGAGGATAGTTGAAATAGCGTGGGGCACATTTATCACAGAACATTCCTTCAAAGCCGTCTCGGCACGCACACTGTCCGCTGTCCTTATCACAGCTTCCATCGTACACGCCGGGTCCAGAGCACTGACACGCTGCGGGTCACAGGGGCAGAGGATAATTAGAGTCCGGAGGAGAAACATATGAACTTTAATGGAAATGGAAGAGACACAGGAAATAAGGGGGGAAGAGAAGTATGGGGGAATACGGCAGTAATTCAGCACCTCTAATACACAGAATCAAGTGATGCTGTTATCCCTCACAAGGCTATGCCAGCACCATAGTGGCACACTCACCTTGGCAGGTGGCACCGTGGTAGCCAGGGGCACACGTGTCACAAGCTTCTCCCTGAAAGTTGTAGTTGCAGATACAGGTGCCAGTAGATGAGTCTCGGCGACAGGCGTTTCCTTGTGTTCCGGCTACATTACAATCACAGGCTGGAGGAGGGAGATACGTGTCCGTCATTAGCAGCACTGCGCAGTCACCCCTCATATAAGCTACTGAGCATCTACAGCCACCATGCCGCATATCCCCCCCTCGGATTAGTATAGAGCCTTCATACGGATATAGTTACCCCTGTGATCTGCTCTGTAAGCAGCACTAGGTCAGGTCAGCTTCTGAATGGAAATAATGTACTGACAGCAAGCAGAGATAGTGCTAAGACATCTCACAAAAATCTTATATTACTAAGAGAAATGCAAGTTATTTTGCAAATTACTGCAAGCAGATCCCGCAGTGTACTCTCTATAAAAATGTTACAGCAATCTGTCTTATTGAAAACCAACAAAGAAATCATCATTAAACCTGCTGACAAGGGAGGTGCAATAGTCATGATGAACACATCAGACTATATGAAGGAAGCAAACAGACAACTTACGGACACACGCTACTACAGAAAACTGGAGTCGGACCCTACACAGGACTATTACAAGGAACTAAGCAAGTTGGTATCTTGTCTGTCTGACAAATCCATAAGAGCTGATGACCTGATACCAGAAAGTCCAAGAACAGGGACGTTTTACATGCTTCCCAAAATCCACAAAGCTGGGAATCCAGGGAGGCCGATTATTTCATGTGTGGACACCATAACTGAGCAGGTATCTGGATGGGTAGAGGGTATTCTTAAACCCCTGGTAAAGGATACACCCAGCTACATTCAGGACACAACTGACCTACTGAATAATCTAGCAGCAATAGGTCCTCTACCAGAAGGAACCATCCTGGCCACCATGGATGTGGAATCTTTGTACTCTAATATCCCACACCAGGATGGATTAAATGCCTGCAAAGTCTTCATGGGAAACACCGCGAATGATGCTGATTCTGTGGTGAAACTCACAAAATTCATCCTCACCCACAATTACTTTGAATTTGACAACAAGATCTATCTTCAGGAGACTGGCACAGCTATGGGAAGTAAAATGGCTCCACAGTATGCAAATCTTTTCATGGCCAAGCTTGAAAGCGAATTTTTGTCCTCATGTCCCATCAGGCCTCGGGCCTACTACCGCTACATTGATGACATTTTAATCATCTGGACGGAGTCTGAGCAACAGCTAAAGACATTCCATGAACAGTTCAACCAATTTCATCCCACCATCAACTTAACACTTAACTACTCCAGCACTGAAATTAACTTTTTAGACACCACCATTAAGCTAAAGAACAATGAAATAGAGACATCTCTGTATCAGAAGCCAATCGACCGTCCAACATACCTTAAATGGGACAGTTTTCCATCCAAAACACATAAAAAACTCTATTGTCTACAGCCAAGCCATCAGATACAATCGTATATGTTCCAACTCTATTGGATAGAGATGAACACCTTATTCGCCTCAGAAAGACCTTTTTGAACCAGGGCTACCATCCAAGAACAATTGAGAACCAAATTACAAGAGCCACCAGAATATCAAGGAATCACCTGCTACATTACAAAGCTAAAGAAGAAAATAACCGGGTGCCTCTAGTGGTCACCTACAATCCAAATCTGGAGATGCTAAGGGGAGCTGCACGGAAACTACAACCTTTACTACAAAAAGATGCCCGATTACAATCCATATTTCCAGACCCCCCACTACTATGTTTTAGGCAACCCCCAAATCTAAGAAACATCATTGTCAGAAGTTCCTTGTCCTCCCCAACAGCTGCAGGAACCTTTCCTTGCAAACAGAAGTGCAAAAAAGTGCAAAAACCTGTCCATCTATAATGACCACGGACAAGATAAAGATCCCCAACTCCCATCAGGACTACAAGATACCAGGTACTTTCAGCTGCATCACATCTAATGTGGTGTACCTAATTATTTGTACGAAATGTCCAACTGGGGGTCTGTATGTGGGGGAGACCGGCAAAAACTGAGAACAAGGATGAATTCTCATCGCCACACAGTAAGAGAAAAAAGAATGGATCTACCTGTGGCCAAACACTTTTGTATGCCCGTCATAGCATGATGGATATGGAATTACTGGTATTAAAAGCTAACTTCAAATCTGAGAAAGATAGAAAGATTTGGGAATATAAACTTATGATGACCTTTGACACTCTTAGTGCTGGAATGAACGTGTCACATGGATTCATGTCTGTGTACATCAATTAAGGAATCTGCTTCTCTGACCTGGGGCATCAAAACACAATACCAGACCCCAATCAGAGGGCAATAAAACTCTCACTCCTTATCTATGAACTGTTCCAATATTTATGTCATCCCTCTGCCATAATGACAGTTCTGCTTCACGTCACATGTCTTACCTATTGCATTATTCCTGTGTCCTCTTGTGTATAAATATGTGATTCTTCAGTTTTTGTTTTAGTCTTTGCCTGATGAAGAGACCTGAGTAGTCTCGAAAGCTAGCAATTTGTTACCATCTTTTCAGTTAGCCATTAAAAGGTATCAACCACTGAGGACTCTCAAGTCTAAATATTTTTTTATTGCAGATAATTAATTTATAATTAAAATGTATTATTCTTACTTATGAACTCTCCCGCTGGCTGATTCTGTGCCCCGTGTTGTCAGACGTAACCGGAACAGCTGGAAAAAGGAGAGAAAGGTTTTAATCAGAGTCACAGCGCCATCAGGTTATATGTGAGGTATTGCAATCTGCATCATTTCTGTTGTGAATGTGTTTGAGATGAGTTTCTGAGCAGAGGCTCCCTCTGGTGGTTACAAGCGGTACTAGTGAGGATTGTGAGGACGGGGAATCAGGTGTTACTGATTGGTCTTATGTAAGGGAGTCATTTTCCCCATCAGGGTTGCCGGTGATCAATTGTTCTCGTCTGAATCCTTCTTTCCAGTTTCCCTTGTAGCCTGCTGTGTCGTGTCTGCATCTCCTGCTATCAATAAGACAATTTCTTATTTTGTGTTTTGCTATATTTTTGCATTTTGTCCTGCACTTCTGTGGGGGCCTTCAGGTCCCCTCCGGGGGCTTTTGCCCTCTCAGTTTAGTCCAGCCACTGTGTTTTGTATCTTTTGCTTTTTCCAGTTTTTTTTCAGAGGCTGCCTCTAGTTGCGGTGGTTAGTCAGGGTACTGCAATCTCATAGATTCCAACTGCTCTGGTGTATTTCCTTTTTTACCTGCACTCCTCAGCTACCGTAACATAACAGTATCACCGGCCAAAAAAAATTGTATGGTACTCACAGAAGGGAAAAATATTTTGAAGGAAGAAAAGTTGTCAGAGATATTTTTCTGTTTGTTGCATTTTTTTTTTTTTTTTTCCCTCTGTATCTCTGGGTGCTGGGGAGGATCTTTTCTCCCAATGGAGTTTGCACAGTTGTCTGGCCGTGTGGATCAGCTTGCCACTGAGGTTCAGAGTATTGCTGCATATCTTGCTAGGTTGCCTGTTGTGGAACCTAGGATCCCCATGCCAGATTTGTTTTTAGGGATCGAGCTAAGTTTCAGAATTTCAAAAATAATTGTAAATTGTTTCTTGCCTTAAAATCTAAGTCCTCAGGAAACGCAGCGCAGCAGGTTCAATTATCATCTCTCTCCTGCGCGGCGATCCTCAGGATTGGGCTTTTTTCCCTGATACCTGGGGATCCTGTTTTGAGTGATGTTGATGCATTTTTCAGGCTTTGGGGTTATTGTACGATGAGCCTAAAGTCACTGATCAAGCTGAAAAAGCCTTGTTGGCATTAAATCAGGGGCTTGATGACGCTGAGTTATACTGTCAGAGATTCCGTAGGTGGGCAGTCCTGACCAAGTGGAATGACGACGCTTTGGCGGCCCTTTTCCGGAAGGGTCTGTCGGATAATGTAAAGGATGTTATGGTGGGATTCCCTGTCCCCTCTGGTCTCAATGATTCTATGTCATTAGCGATTCAAATTGACAGACGTTTGCGTGAGCGGAGAAGTATGCGTGGAGTGGTGTTGCCTTGTGAGCCAGCTGCTGAGCCCATGCAGTGTGATGGAGTGGTGTCTGGGGCACAGCGTCATGAGTTTCGAAAGCTCAATGGGTTATTTTCTACTGTGGTGATGCCTCTCATGCTATTTCAGTCTGCCCTAAGCGGGGAAGACGTTTTGCACGCTCGGTTGTCTTGGGTATGTTCAGACTAAGTTTTTGTTAACTGTCACTCTGATATGCGCTCTGTCCTCATTTTCTGCTCAGGCTTTCGTTGATTCTGGAGCACTATTAACCTGATGGATTATTTTTTGCTAAACGTTGTGGGTTTCCCTTGATACCCCTACAGAAGTCTATTCCTTTACTGGGGATCGATTCTACCCCTTTGGCTGAGAATAAACCCAGTTTTCTACTCAGGTGATAATGAGGGTTGAACCTGATCACCAGGAGTGCTGCAAATTTTTGGTTCTATATAATCTGCATGACATTATAGTGCTGGGTTTCCCTTGGTTACAGTCTCATAATCCTGTTTTGGATTGGAAATCTGTGTCTATAACCAGTTGGGGCTGCCAATGTGTTAATACCAACACTCCTGTTTTTTCTGCCTCCCCCCAGGCTGAGGATGTTCCTGACTTTTTGTTTTGATTTTTCTGATGTGTTTAGCGAAAGTAAATCTGCATCCTTACCTCCCCATAGGAGCTATGACTGCGCTATTGAATTAGTGCCAGGTAGTAAATTCCCTAAAGGTCGCCTTTTAACTTGTCTGTACCTGAACATGACGCTATGCGGTCTTATATCAAGGAATCATTGGAGAAGGGTCATATCAGACCATCCTCTTCACCCTTAGGTGCCGGTTTTTTTCTTTGTGGCCAAAAAAGATGGTTCATTAAGGCCGTGTATTGATTATCGTCTCTTGAACAATATTACTGTGAAATATCAATACCCGTTACCCTTGATTTCTGACCTGTTTTCCAGGGTGAAAAACGCTACTTGGTTTACCAAGCTTGACCTCAGGGGGGCGTATAACCTTATTCGCATTAAGCACGGGGATGAATGGAAGACGGCATTTAACACCCCTGAAGGGCATTTTGAGTACCTTGTGATGCCCTTTGGGCTCACTAATGCTCCTTCCGTCTTCCAGTCCTTCATGAATGACATTTTCAGGGATTTTGTGGACAAGTTTCTGATTGTTTATTTGGATGATATCTTGATTTTTTCTAATGACTGGGACTCTCATGTGAAACATGTTCGAACTGTATTCCAGATTTTGAGAGAGAATGCTCTGTATGTGAAGGGATCAAAGTGTCTTTTTGGCGTACAGAGGATCTCATTTCTGGGATTCATTTTGTCCCCATCTGTTATTGAAATGGACCCGGTCAAGGTTCAGGCCATCTGTGATTGGGTCCAACCTACTTCATTAAAGGCTCTTCAGAGATTTTTGGGTTTTGCCAATTTTTATCGTAAATTTATTGGTAATTTCTCGGTTATTGTTAAACCATTAACTGATTTGACCAGAAAGGGTTCTGATGTGGTGAATTGGCCTCCTGAGGCAGTCTCTGCGTTTCAGGAACTTAAGCAGAGATTCACTTCTGCTCCTGTTCTAACGGCAGCCTGATGTTTCTCTGCCATTTCAGGTGGAGGTTGATGCCTCTGAAATTGGGGCAGGTGCCGTTTTGTCCCAAAAAGATCCAGAGACCTCTAAAAGTAACCCTTGTGCCTTTTTCTCTCGAAAATTTTCTCCTACTGAACGTAATTATGACGTGGGTAATCGGGAGTTATTGGCCATGAAGTGGGCTTTTGAAGAGTGGAGACATTGGCTGGAGGGAGCCAAACATCAGGTGGTGGTCCTTACGGACCATAAGAATTTGGTCTATCTGGAATCTGCCAAGCGACTCAATCCTAGACAGGCCAGGTGGGCCTTGTTTTTCACACGTTTTAATTTTGTGGTTTCCTTTCTTCCTGGCACTAAGAATGTTAAGGCGGATGCCCTCTCGAGGAGTTTCCTTGCGGACTCTCCTGAGCTATCTGATCCCTCTGTTATTTTGAAGGAGGGTGTAGTTCTTTCCGCCATCTCGCCCAATTTGAGACTTGCTCTGGAGGGGTGTCAGGAGGATAGGCCCGAGCGCTGCCCTGTTGGAAAATTGTTTGTCCCGGACCAATGGAAAAAGAGTGTGATGTCTGAGATTCATTGTTCCGCATTGGCTGGGCATCCCGAATTTTTGGTACCAGAGACTTGGTTAGTCGGTCCTTTTGGTGGCCTACCTTGTCTCGCGATGTCAGGGAATTTGTGCAGTCCTGCGGGACTTGCTCTCGCTCCAAGCCTTGCTCTCGCTCTAGTGGTTTGTTGATGCCATTGCCTGTGCCCAAGAGACCATGGACCCATATCTCTATGGATTTCATTTCCGATCTTCCTGTTTCTCAGAGAATGACCACCATCTGGGTAATTTGTGATAGGTTTTCCAAGATGATACATCTTGTGCCATTACCTAAGTTGCCTTCCTCCTCTGAATTGGTGCCGTTGTTCCTTCAGCACGTGGTTCGTTTACACGGCATTCCTGAGAACATTGTGTCTGACAGAGGAGTCCAGTTTGTTTCCAGATTTTGGAGGACTTTTTGTTCTAAACTGGGTGTTCAATTGTCTTTCTCCTCGGCATTTCATCCTCAGACCAATGGTCAAACTGAGAGAACAAACCAGACATTGGAGACTTATCTAAGATGCTTTTGTGTCTGCTGATCAGGATGACTGGGTCTCTTTTTGCCTTTGGCTGAGTTTGCTCTTAATAATAGGGCTAGCTCTGCCACTTTGATGTCTCCGTTTTTTCTGTAATTCTGGGTTTCACCCTCGATTTTCTTCGGGACAGACGGAGGCTTCTGTCTGTCCAGGTGTTGACTCTGTTGTTGAGCGTATGCAGCAGATTTGGGACCAGGTAGTGGAGAGGTTGTCCCTCTCTCAGGAGAAGGCCCAGCGGTTTGCTAACCGGCATAGGACTGATGGTCCTCGGTTTAAAGTGGGGGACTTGGTCTGGTTGTCCTCAAAGAATATTCCTATGAGAGTAGCATCTCCTAAATTTAAGCCTAGGTTCATTGGACCTTATAAGATCATGGAGATTATTAATCCTGTTTCTTTTCGTTTGCTTCTTCCAGGGACATTTAAGATCCATAACGTGTTCCACAAGTCCTTGTTGAAGAGGTTTGTTGAGCCAGTGGTTCCTGCTGCTGTGCCTCCTGACCCTGTTTTGGTTGAGGGCAATCTGGAGTATGTGGTTGAGAAAATATTGGATTCTCGTTTTTCTAGACGAAGACTCCAGTATTTGGTTAAATGGAGAGGTTATGGTCAGGAAGACAATTCTTGGGTGTTTGCTTCGGACATCCATGCTAGGAGACCTATCCGTGCGTATCATAGAACTCATCCTGACCGACCTGGTTGCTCAAATGAGGGTTCGGTGACCCCTCCTCAAGGGGGGGTACTGTTGTGAATGGGTTTGAGATGAGTTCTGAGCAGAGGCTCCCTCTGGTGGTTACAAGCGGTACTAGTGAGGATTGTGAGGACTGGGAATCAGGTGTTACTGATTGGTCTTATGTAAGGGAGTCATTTTCCCATCAGGGTTGCCGGTGATCAATTGTTCTCGTCTGAATCCTTCTTTCCAGTTTCCCTTGTAGCCTGCTGTGTCGTGTCTGCATCTCCTGCTATCAGATAAGACAATTTCTTATTTTGTGTTTTTGCTATATTTTTGCATTTTGTCCTGCACTTCTGTGGGGGCCTTCAGGGTCCCCTCCGCCTCCGGGGGCTTTTGCCCTCTCAGTTTAGTCCAGCCACTGTGTTTTGTACTTTTGCTTTTTCCAGTTTTTTTTCAGAGGCTGCCTCTAGTTGCGGTGGTTAGTCAGGGTACTGCAATCTCATAGATTCCAACTGCTCTGGTGTATTTCCTTTTTTACCTGCACTCCTCAGCTACCGTAACATAACACATTTCCAACCTACATTTCTAATGTTGGATATTGGAGTCTAGTTTAATTCATCAGCTGCAAAAGTATTGCTGCATTATAGTCTATACCAGATCTGGGTACACTGTGGCCTGTGGCTACGGCCTGGGTGGATTATACTCTGTCGGGTCATCATTTTGTGCTTGGAGGCTGTGAGGGATCATACTGTGTTAGCGGTGTGGTGGAGTTATCATTCTGTGTTTGAGGGCTGTGGGTGGATCACAGGACCATTATTCTGTGTATAGGGGACTGTGGTGGCAATCATGATGTGCTGAGGCTATATATGGGAATCAAACTCTGAGGGTCATAACTTTGTATATAGGGAGCAGTAGAGGATCATAGTGCGTAGGTGTCATTATGTGTGTGGGATCAAACTTTTTGGGGGGCTATGGAGGTCATGCTGTGTACAGGGGCCATGGTGTCCGGTGTACTGTGTGGGGAGCTGTGGACCATCATACTATGTGTGGGGGACATCATACTATTTTGGGGCGAGCTGTTGATCATAGTACAAGGACTGAATAACAGGAGCAGTATAAATTAAAAGTCAGTAAATTATATGGTTTGATCTGCTCAATAATAAGCAATAAAATTCATATAAAATAATTGACTATTCATATAAAATAATATGTCCAATTATATCACTTATAGTTCACTGTCTAATCCAGTTGGAGTAAAATATAGAATAATAAAAGATAGCTTTTAATATTTCATTTTAAAATTGAATATATATACACAATACAACACTAATACTAAATTATCTGCCAATACCTAAACTATAACCACTTGTTATTGCTATCTTGTAGTCAATCAGTATATATAAATATTGGGAATATAAAAAGTCATATATTATATCAGTATTTACACTGATTGAGAAAACACGTAGGGCTATATATATTTTCTCCAACAGATAACTTCAGTGTACAGACTATGATGTCTGGCCATCTAGTGGCATATGCAGCCCCTTGTCCATAATTTACATTTTTTGAGGTGGAACATAGTACAGAAAAGTGCAGAAAAAAGGTCTATAGTCACAGAGGCCCAATGGAGGCTAAAAAGAGGTGGTTGAATACGAACCGTTCAACATAAGTGCTGAAGCAGCTGCAGGACACCTTTACATAATATGACATGAACTGAACCTAGAAACCAGACTTACGGTAACACTGGGGAAAATCGGTGTACCCTTCTGCGCAGGCTCTGCAGTCCTCGCCTGTATAATTGGGTTTACAGTAACATCTTCCAGTAAGGTCCTCACAACTTCCACTCATGAACTCCGAGTCACAGACACATCCTGCAAGGAAACACAACAGGTGGGATACCACGCTCTATCTATCTATCTATCTATCTATCTATCTATCTATCTATCTATCTATTCATTCATCTATCCATCTACCAAGCTATGGCAGGTTTACAGCTCCATAGCATGGATCATACATTTGTTTGGGTGCGGGCTAGACTGTTGTGTTCTTGCCCCTGAAGACACCAATCGCGTTATTTGAAGTGTGAACTATGACCTGCAGTTTTTGCTATCGATTGCAGTTGCTGGTATATAAATGTTGTAACAATGTGATATAGATTGTTACTATAGTATATAATGCATAGGTAATGCTGCTGATGTACAAGTACAGTAAACGTAATGCCTAGAGTGAGTAATGTACAGTGCAGACTCAGCATAGGTAGAACATAAAGTAAGATTTAGGACATAAGATGGTAACTGCAGTTAGATGATGACAAAGGATTAAGGGATAGTATAAGTATTGTTAGTATAGTGTTAATATAGGAAAGTAATGCAAGCTGTGTGCTAGAATGTAGGTGAAAGGTTAGATCTGCCCAGCAACAGGCTGCAGGGACAGATATAGTTAATGTTTTAGACTAACCACAGTGGGAGGGCCTAGAGCCAGTAAAAAAGGAGACTGCTCCCTGTTTCTAGAGGAGAGTTCATTTGCTATATGACAAGGTGAAATTCAAGGTGTAGTGGGTTGACAGAAGAAACAAGTAGAACGTGTTCTGGGCGGTATGAGGCCATACAAGACTCCTTGCGGACATTCCTGTAACTTCTGGAGCCTAAGGATCGATACAGGTGCTATGGAGAGAACCTTTATCCCTTAAGTACAGAGGAAGAAGGAAGTGGAACTGTGTGAGGGAAAAGTAAATGGATCACGGATATACTGCGGGACAGAACAGGAAATCCCTGGAGCTGACAGGATCAGTGGATGTAGGTATAGTCCAGGAACAACGGAAACTGAAGTGGAAAATGTACTGTATTAGTGAAACAAGAACCAGAGGGTGCTGTCCCCGATACAGCTTGTTACAATCTGATGTACTTGAACTGTACAGTAAACTGTTGAATGTTGAAACAAACTGGATGTTCCCTGATCTGTGTGCGAATGTTCCTGAAGATGGAGACCAGAGGACAGCAGAGGCCTGTAAGTGAGTGTAACGCACCCTACATTAGACAGCACACTGGGACACAATTTTCCTGTAAAGTGCCAGGGCAACATGGAGCAGCAGCTCGACCACGGCTACCGCCCTCTGGCAACTTACACATTAAAGAGGTTGTCTCATAATGACACCCAGGGATGGCATATATTGAGGGTCTCCATTTGGGACTCTATTGGTCAGAGTAGAAAGCTGCTGCAAAGCATAGGGCTGTGTGCAATCATCATATCTCATTAGATTCAATGGTTTATAATATAGCGCTCCAGGATAACAGTTTATACTCAGGGGCAATATAAACTGGAAATTGGGGACTCCATAGCCAACCAGCTTTGTACCCATTGGCACTTGTATAGAAGCTTTGAAGTCCACAGTTGCCAGTCTGCAAGGCACACCTTTGGATTATACGGATATATTACACAGACCTAGTGTAGCAGTACTTACGTTGACAAGTGTACGGTGAGTCGGTGCGATGATCTGGAGATTTGTAGTATCGGGGGCGGCATCGCTCACAATTGACACCGTCAGTATTGTGCTGAACAACCCAATAACATGGTTTTACTCAATATCGAGAAAGCATACAGTATAATTATAGTCATAATTAGCAGAGACCCCATGTTCAGACATGGGCATCACATCCCACATGCACCCTACCTGACAATCCAAGCAGACTCCTCCGCCTTCATACTGGCCCTGACTATTCATGCTCGCCCTGACTCCATCAACCTCGGGTCGTAGTAGCAGTCGTAGGCATGTCCATTGCAATTGCACGCTGCAAGATAAGAAACCCGGAGAAAGATGCCACAAAACTGATGGAAAATTTATCAAAATACAATTTTTAAGGCCAACTTTCATCTGTCCTGCATGTTGTCATTATCTGATTGCTGTCTGTGAATGTAAACTTTCTTTTTGCACTCATGGACTGTAAACCTGCCTTGAATATGTGCTCCTCACACAGGTGCAGGGCCCGTCACCGTGTATCATACCTCAGAGATGTGGAGCTGAATTAGCAGCACATTTTTAAGGACAGGTTTTCCAGTCTCTGAAGGTAAACCATGAATATTTCCATTCAATGACAGCAAGTCAGGATCTTGTAAATCTTTGGATTAAATGGAGACGTTAACCCACCTTTGGCTGACTAGGTTACTTTCAGCAGTCGGTATGGCAGTCTCACACCTATGGCGCTGCTTTAATATTCACATACAAAGTATTTAGAAACAGATGTTGTCCAAACCATAAAACAGCCATACAAAAAATGTGTGACCACGTAGCATCGCCTCAGGAGACAGCGCTACCCACATAACTCCAGGACTTCTCATTATTCTTGGAAAATGTTCGCGAAAATACTGATCAGACTGAGGGAATGAAGCCGGGAGGTCAGGACTCACGTTCGCATTCATTGGGATTATCCATGGTGGCCGGTTTCCACGGTAGCTGGTGTAGCCGGGACAGCAGCTGTCGCACGATGGCCCGCAAGTATTGTGCTGACAGTCACACTGAAGCCTTGGAGGAGGAAAAAGGAGAAAAGTCTTAAAGAAGCTCAGGGAAGTTCATTAGATTAATATAGCATTAGCCACCAAGGAGCATCTAACCCTAGAATAACGACAAGGTCAATGTCAGGGAACGGAGGAAGGAGAATACCAAGAGTAAAGAAAGATGGGCGACATGTAGGATAGAGTAAATCAAATGTCATTGGTAGAGGTAGGACAAAGTCAAGAATACTGATGAAGAAAGAGGATAATCCAAAGGCACAAGGGTGAGATGAAGGTCACTGAAGGGAAGACATGATGAGGGAACAGAAGCAAGATGAAGGTGAGAGGATGGGCAAGAAAAGCTTAGGGTGAAGAAGAAGGGCAAGGAAGTAAAGAGGGAAGGGTGGAGGATTGTGATTCTCATTGAAGAGACCCAGCTGGTGAAATGTGGGCAGGTAATGCTTCATGGAACAGGTATGCAAATCAGCTCTCATCCAGAAGGAGAAAACTGACTTTTTGGTGCCACTTTAGGAGGCACCAACCTTATAAGTTAATGTCCAGCCTACAGAAAAGCTTTGAAACAGTAGTAGAAATTCAGAGAAACCAGAATCCTATCCAAAGGGAAGAGACACAGGGAATTTCTGGGGTAAAGAGAAAGAGCAAGAACATTTGGGGGTAAAGAAGAAGATCAAAAACTTATGGATGGAGTTGAAGCTCCGAAGTGCTAAGCGACAGCCTCAAAATCTTAATGAGGAGTGGACCAAAATTCCTCTTGACATGTGCGCAAACCTCATCATCAACTACAAAAAACATCTGACTGCTGTGCTTGCCAACAAGGGTTTTGCCACCAAGTATTAAAGGAATCTGTCACCCCATTTTTCGACTATAAGCTGCGGCCACAGCCATCAGGGCTTATCTACCGCATTCTGTAATGCTGTAGATAAGCCCCCGATGTCACCTGAAAGAGAAGAAAAATGAGTTATATTATACTCACACAGGGCGGTCCGCCGTCCGGTTCGGTCCGATGTGCGTCGCGGTCCGGTCCGGCGCCTCCCATCTTCTAGCGAAGCTGTCCTCTTCTTAGCTTCCTGTCGCGGCTCCGGCGCAGGCGCACTGCTCTGCCCTGGTGAGGGCAGCGCAGAGTATTGCAGTGCGCAGGCGCCGGACCTCTCTGACCTTTCCCTTTCTCACCAGGGCAGAGCAGTGTGATTGCGCCGGAGCCGCGACTGGAAGCTAAGAAGAGGACGGCTTCGCTAGAAGATGGGAGGCGCCGGACCGGACCGCGACGCACATCGGACCGGACGGCGGACCGCCCCTGGGTGAGTATAATATAACTCGTTTTTCTTCTCTTTCAGGTGACATCGGCGGCTTATCTACAGCATTACAGAATGCTGTAGATAAGCCCCTGATGGCGGTGGCTGCAGCTGATGGTCGAAAAATGGGGTGACAGATTCCCTTTAAGTCTTTTTGCCAGAGGGATCAAATACTTATTTCTCACTGCAAAATGCAAATAAATTGATATAAATTTATACAATGTGATTTTCTAGATTTTATTTTTGATATTCTATCTCTCAATTGTAAAATTAATCTAACCCTTAAAATTATAGACTGTTAATGTCTTGGTCAGTGGGCAAACTTACAAAATCAGCAGGGATCAAATACTTATTTCCCCCACTGTAGAAATTTGGGGGATGAAGAAAGATAATACATTTGGTAATATAGAAGGATAAGAATTTTGGAGTATAGAGGAAGGATAAGAATTTTTGAGGGTAAAGAGGAAGGATAAGAAATGTTATGGTGTATAGGAAAGATAAGAAATTTGGGCAGTAAACAGGAAAAGAAAAAATAATACAGTCATGGCCAAAAGTTTTGAGAATGACACAAATATTAATTTTACAAAGTCTACTGCTTCACTTTTTCTAATGGCAATTTGCATATACTCCAGAATGTTATAAAGAGTGATCAGATTAACAGCAATTACTTGCAAAGTTAATATTTGGCTAGAAAATGAACTTTATCCCCCAAAACACATTTCAACATCATTGCAGCCCTGCCTTAAAAGGACCAGCTAACCTCTTTTCTGTGATTGCTTCATTAACACAGGTGTGGGTGTTGATGAGGACATGGCTGGAGATCAATCTGTCATGATTAAGTAAGAATGACACCACTGGACACTTTAAAAGGAGGCTGGTGCTTGGCATCATTGTTTCTCTTCTGTTAACCATGGTTATCTCTAAAGAAACATGTGCAGTCATCATTGCAATGCACAAAAATGGCCTAACAGGGAAGAGTATCGCAGCTAAAAGATTGCACCTCAGTCAACAATCTATCGCATCATCAAGAACTTCAAGGAGAGAGGTTCCATTGTTGCCAAAAAGGCTCCAGGGCGCCCAAGAAAGACCAGCAAGCGCCAGGACCGTCTCTTAAAAGTGTTTCAGCTGCGGGATCGGGCTACCACAGTGCAGAGCTTGCTCAGGAATGGCAGCAGGCAGGTGTGAATGCATCTGCACGCACTGTGAGGCGGAGACTCTTGGAGCAAGGCCTGGTCTCAAGGAGGGCAGTAAAGAAGCCACTTCTCTCCAGAAAAAGCATCATGGACAGACTGATATTCTGCAAAAGGTACAGGCAGTGGACTGCTGAGGACTGGGTAAAGTTATTTTCTCTGATGAATCCCCGTTTCGATTGTTTGGGACATCAGGAAAACGCCTCATTTGGAGAAGACAAGGTGAGCGCTACCACCAGTCTGGTCTCATGCCAACTGTTAAGCATCCTGAAACCATTCATGTGTGGGTTTGCTTCTCAGCCAAGGGAATCGGCTCTCTCACAGTCTTGCCTAAAAACACAGCCATGAATAAAGAATGGTACCAGAATGTCCTCCAAGAGCAACTTCTCCCAACCCTCCAAGAGCAGTTTGGCGATCAACAATGCCTTTTCCAGCATGATGGAGCACCTTGCCATAAAGCAAAGGTGATAACTAAATGGCTCAGGGAACAAAACATAGAGATTTTGGGTCCATGGCCTGGAAACTCCCCAGATCTTAATCCCATTGAGAACTTGTGGTCAATCATCAAGAGACGGGTGGACAAACAAAAACCTAAAAATTCTGACAAAATGAAAGCATTGATTGTGCAAGAATGGACTGCTATCAGTCAGGATTTGGTCCAGAAGTTGATTGAGAACATGCCAGGGAGAATTGCAGAGGTCCTGAAGAAGAAGGGTCAACACTGTAAATATTGACTTGCTGCATTAACTCATTCTAACTGTCAATATAAGCTTTTGTTACTCATATGTTTGCAATTATTATATTTCTGTCTGTGACAAAAACATCTGTCAAACACACATAAAAACCAGAGGGCAGCAGATCATGTGAAAATACAATATTTGTGTCATTCTCAAAACTTTTGGCCATGACTGTAGACAGTGGGGTAAAGAGCCCAAACATCAGTGGATGTAGATAACATCATACTGGTTTAGAAAAGGTTCAAGAAAAAGTGAAGTTAATGATCCTTTGTAGCACAGATAGGCATATACAATGCCTACAAGTAGTATTCAACCCCCTGCAGATTTAGCTGGTTTGATAAGATGCAAATAAGTTAGAGCCTTCAAACTGCAAATGAGAGTAGGATTTATTAACAGAAGCATAAATCTTACAAAACAAAAAGTTATGTTGCTCAGTTGAATTTTAATAAATTTTAAACATAAAAGTGTGGGTCAATTATTATACAACCCCTATGTTTAATATTTCGTGGAATAACCCTTGTTTGCAATTACAGCTAATAATCGTCTTTTATAAGACCTGATCAGGCCGGCACAGGTCTGTGGAGTTATCTTGGCCCACTCCTCCATGCAGATCTTCTCCAAGTTATCTAGGTTCTTTGGGTGTTTCATGTGGACTTTAATCTTGAGCTCCTTCTACAAGTTTTCAATTGGGTTAAGGTCAGGAGACTGACTAGGCCACTCCAACACTTTGACTTTTTCCCTCTTGAACCAGGCCTTGGTTTTCTTGGCTGTGTGCTTTGGGTCATTGTCTTGTTGGAAGATGAAATTACGACCCATCTTAAGATCCTTGATGGAGGAGCGGAGGTTCTTCGCCAAAATCTCCAGGTAGGCCGTGCTATCCATCCTCCCATGGATGCGGACCAGATGGCCAGGCCCCTTGGCTGAGAAACAGCCCCACAGCATGATGCTGCCACCACCATGCTTGACTGTAGGGATGGTATTCTTGGGGTCGTATGCAGTGCCATCCAGTCTCCAAACGTCACGTGTGTGGTTGGCACCAAAGATCTCGATCTTGGTCTCATCAGACCATAGAACCTTGAACCAGTCTGTCTCAGAGTCCTCCAAGTGATCATGAGCAAACTGTAGACGAGCCTTGACTTGACGCTTTGAAAGTAAAGGTACCTTACGGGCTCGTCTGGAACGGAGACCATTGCGGTGGAGTACGTTACTTATGGTATTGACTGAAACCAATGTCCCCACTGCCATGAGATCTTCCCGGAGCTCCTTCCTTGTTGTCCTTGGGTTAGCCTTGACTCTTCGACAAGCCTGGCCTCGGCACGGGAGGAAACTTTCAAAGGCTGTCCAGGCCGTGGAAGGCTAACAGTAGTTCCATAAGCCTTCCACTTACGGATGATGCTCCCAACAGTGGAGACAGGTAGGGCCAACTCCTTGGAAAGGGTTTTTGTACCCCTTGCCAGCCTTGTGACCCTCCACGATCTTGTCTCTGATGGCCTTGGAATGCTCCTTTGTCTTGTTGACCATGTATGAGGGCTGTTCACAAGTTTGGGGAGGGTCTTAAATAGTCAGAAAAGGCTGGCAAAAGAGATCATTAATCCACACATGTGAAGCTCATTATTCTTGGTGCCTGAACTACTTCTTAATACTTTAGGGGACCAAACAGAATTCTTGTGGTTTGAGGGGTTGAATAATAAATGACACTCTGAATTAACTTTTAACGTTTTTTAAAAAAAAAAAAAAAATTAAAACAAAAATTTTTGTTGCAGTGCATTTCCCACTTCCAGGCTGATCTACAGTACAAATGTCACAATGCCAAGTTAATTCCACATGTGTCAACCAGCTAAATCTGCAGGGGGTTGAATACTACTTGTAGGCACTGTACAGTATATGATGGGCACTGCTGGTAGAGACTGGGCAGTGTGAAGGTGTGAAGGTAAAATAAAAGGTCTATTTATACAGCAGGTTTTTTGAAGAATATAGTGAAGTGATTTTTATAACTACACAATATAAACAGAGGTATGACACCCCAGTACAGGACATATCAGTCATATACAGGGAGATATAGGGCAATAAATTACTATTATGGCCCCCTGCATCCCCCGTGAGCTCCACATCCCCCCCACAGTAGAAATAACAGACTGACTTAACCTCACTGTAGTCTCCTCTTAAAGGAACCTGTCATAAATATCATAGAAGATTACTGATGGGATCATGTCTGACCCTCAGAGGTAGAATGGCGCCTCTGATCAGAAGTCTGCTGACATTGTTGGATCATGTCAATGAAGCAGCTGGAGGCAAGAAGATGTAGCTGAGAAGAGGGGCAGATCCACTGATAACCCCAGTCCATCATCTCGGCTCCCGTCAGCTGTCAAGTTACACATAATAAGTGAATAAACTCAAAGCTCCAGAACGATCCAGAAACTCATATACTTATGGGGTTCAGCCTGACCCTTACTACTCATTGGAGTCACAGGTCCCTCACAGTATGTTTATAGAGAGTCTGGGGGAGCAATTAGACTCACATATAGATGCATAAACAGTGCCCCCACATCTCTGCAGTTATTTTCTTTTCTTACCTGTATGGGTTAGTAGGGTCCTTGGCATTGCAGACTTCAGCATGCCCATTACAGACACAGCGCCCCCCAATGCTGATGTCTTTAATACTGTAAAAGTACTGTTAAAAAAGTAAATAATGAATTTAATAAGGTTTAGCCTCATTACTGCACCATGTCCCACAAACACAGAATATCTTTACATACATACACATTTTTGCATTGCCCCAGGTGCCAAATTTCTGGGCAATCATACAGAATTTCTTGGAAATGTTGCCAAAGGTATGCTTATATACCTTCTGTTCTGAGTTAATAGAGGGGTCCTTAATTTAGGACCTTCATCAATTCGTAGTACTAGAATGGTGACATACTGCATCTCTTTCACTGGAGAACAAGTCCTGTCCTGCATTCCAGACAACCCTTTGAATTTTTGGGCACTATGTAATACTTAATTTTTCCTGTGGTGGCAAGGCACGGAACCTGGAAAACCTACTGCCAGGTTAATCCATAGATTACAGCTGATCGTGTGAGATCCTAGAAAGAGGATAAATAATTATCAGCCATCTAAAAAGTAGGGATTATCTAAAGTAGTAGATGACCTCCGTAAGCTTCTAGGCTCTGGTGAATGCAATTAACTGCTGACTACAATGATATCGCAATGGCCAACAAGGGCCGGTATGCCTCCCATGAATGTAGTTTGATTGCCAGTTTCTCTTGCCATACACATTAGATGGTTCTCGCTGAACGACGCTTCGAGCAATCCTTTTGCCTGCAGCCATCTTCACCTATAGCTGTGTGTGACATTCAGCGATGATCAGCCCCCCTGCTGGGTATCGCTGATCGTCGCTGAATGTCCTGGACATTTTTTTGATCGCTGGTCTCCCGCTGGCCAGCACGCATCACTGCGTGTGACAGGCGGGAGACCAGCGATCCGCTGGTAACCAAGGTACACAGCGGGTTTCCAGGCACCGCACAGCGCCTGGAAACCCGACGTGTTCCTTGGTTACCAGCTCCCTGCATCAGGGCGCCGGTATCCAACGTACACTGCGGGTAACTAAGCGATGTTACCCGCAGTGTCGCTATGCTGATCGCTGCCTGAGCTGCCTGTTTGGCAGCTCACCAGCGATCATGTAGCGACACACCAGCGATCCTGACAAGTGCATATCGTTGTCGGGATCGCTGGTGTGTCGCTATGTGAGACCCGGGCTTATGGCTGCTAGCTAACATCTCTGCTGGACGCTTATCTTTTGGGAGAACAATGAGACTGTCAGTTCGAAACAAGATTTGCCCAATCAACATCTACTCCAATGAGTCTTCCGGCATCTCCATACACAAAACAGTCTCTGCCAAACCCGTCAATATGGGCAGATTCGGCCAACCTTAGTCTAATAATTATGGGCTGTTTTTGTTACTCACCCTTCTGGTTACAGTGGGATCCCCCTGTGCCTTGCCCATAAGGTGCCCTAGCAGGGTGTTCGTTCTCATGAACCTTAAACGAATGTTGGTTGCTTTAGTGAAGTTCCTGAGTAGCGGGGAGTATGAGAAGTTGAAGGCTCCAGGACGCTTGGTGACCAAGGGAACCACAATCTGAAACCACAAGAACAGAAAGTGGATGTAAGGAAAGCGGTGAACCTAGGGGTCAAAGACTGAAAATAGGGCCAGTAAGGCACTAACCTCTCCATTCTCCAATGGCACAATGCGGGAATACTCAGTGGCACATATGACGTCATCATCCTTCGTGATCCGCTGTAGGGTCTGGGCTCCAAAGCGCTCAATGCAGTCTCTCTTGGAAGCTAAGAGATATAATTGTGGAGATGTTGCATGGGGCAAAATCTATGATTGGACCATTGGTGCCAAGAGGGAAAAACTCTTCTGGCACATGAGAACACACAGTACTGTAAGTGATGCCCATCCTAGGTACAAGACATATGGCCGTAATAACAAAAAAGGAAATTTGCATGAATGGATACTGATGACCAGGAAGGACACGGGTAATTGCTTTCCTCAAAACCAGCACCATAACAGCTCTCAATGGACATCACACAGGAGGGGGCAGGAAGAGGGTTCGCCACCTGAGACCCCATAACAAGTGCAGGAACTGCATCCACCATCTGTTAGGGATATCAGTGAATGGATGGCTCCACAGCTGGAGATGTAAGATCATAGCTATGCCTCAGATTAGTGGACACAGAAACACATCATAGAGGGGATTATAAGAGTGACAAAACCAATAGGAGATGAGTGCAATGATTTTGTGGGGGGCAGTGACCTGTCCACTGATTTTAGGGAGGACATGGATGCATAAGAAAGGGCAGTTCCATGATGTGAAGACAGGAATGAAGAAAAGTTGGAAGGAGCCAGATCACCAGCAGCACAAAGTACTTCAGGAAGGCAGTATTTGGACCGTGACAGAGATGAGTTACAATGTTCACATCTAGTTTTTTACTAAATGTTCTATATACTGGGAGAGCTATCGGAGCAGATGCAGAATATAGCTAAAGCCCCCCGTGTACCTAGCATATGGTAAAAGAGTGCTGCGCTATGCTGTGCTGGCCTATGCACAGGGGACACAGTAAATCTATACTTTTTATTACAATGGAAGTCAAAGGCTGACATTGGAATAAAAAAATGAGATGTGAACAGAGAATAAACAGAGCGTATCTTAGTCAAAACGGCCGGATGAAAAGCAGCACAAAGTATTTCAGCATGGGAATGTGCTGACAGTGTGTGGGATGTACACTCAAGTGATAAAGAAAATGAAAAAAAGGGGACTGTCAATGATGTGAGGGACAGTATAGAAGAAAATGGGAGCGGGTTCCTCCCAGTGAAGAATTCATGAAGTTAACTGTAAAACATGAAAGTATCTAACGATGGGAGATGGAGGTCGGGAGATATGGGCCAGCGGACCCGAGGGATTTGTGTTTGCAAGTTGAAATTCCTGGCAAGAAATGATGCTCAGTAAAGATCTCCTCATCTTATTCCAATTAGCGGTCTCCAAACTGCGTTCTCATAGCTAAATATAAATGGGGAGTAGGAGCCGAAAACAGAGAGAGATACAGATTGTACGGGATGAGGTCTACGGTACATGAAGAACTCCGCAGGTCACTCAGGGGTCATATACTTTTAATTAACATTTATAGATTCCCTTTGTCGGTGGTTAGTCTCCTTGCATCTTGATATTGTTCCATTTCTTGATGACAAGCTGATTTCCTCCAGCCACCACAAGGGGGAGTGCAAGACATATTGAGCTCAGTGCACTAGCAGTATACAGAAAGCTCCTTAGCTCCCTCTAGGGATGGCTGATGGCAGCCAGAATGGTGTTTTTTTTACAAAAAGGCATATAAGGAAATTAATCAGTACATTATTTAGATTTTAAAAAATGACACAGACATTCACTGTAAGGCAAGAATCAAACTTACATGCAAAATACTGCCAGGGGTGATACGTGGCACCAAAATCTGTAGACCGTTCCAGCACCCATAGATCAGGTCGGGGAGAGTTTGCAAATTTGATCCATACATAAGCCACATGAAAAACCTGGAAAAGATGGAAGCAGCACAAGTCTGTTAGTTAGACTGCATTGACGATATGAACATCAATCCACTGTTGTCATCCATGTGGCCCATTAATGGCTATGACGCCAAGTAGAAACCCACAACTATCTTATACTGGTCCTTATAGTGTACATGTATAAAAATCCTTAGCCTTGTACTACGTCTTCACCAAAATGTGCGCCACATATGTTGGATTTCGGCTGGAGGCCTAGGTGACATCACGCTGCAGAGACTCTCGTCTACAATGACAGCCAGTCAGCGGAAGACAATGAGAAGTGAAGAACTGCATCCATATGCCCCCAGTGCACTTCAAGTCTAATTTACATATGGATTAAAAGAGGAATTTTGCCACAATGGAGCAACTAAATAGGTATAGTTGCAATTGTTGCACTCAGAAATAGCCTGCACCACCTCTGGTTGACCACCAAAATAGATGCTGACAAGTTCCCTTTAAGGTCTTAAAGGAGATAAGCCGCCATGGGTGTCGTGCAGGAGCTTATTCCTCTCTTTATTCAAAATGCTTGCACACTCCGCCAACTTAGCAATGGGGGCTGGAGGAATAGCTGACGGACAAATGAGTGTTCTGCCAACCGTTATTGAGGGTCTATGGGTACTGTAACATCTACTGGACCTTGCAGACCCCTCGGGTTACCTCTATGTAAAATAATATGGTGTCTCTTTCCTGCCCAATTATTTTTGCTGCTCACCTTTAGAGAAAAGCAGCTCAGAGGTTTCGGGTGGCCACTTGTCTCCGCATTGCGCCATTCACATAACATGCACGTTCAACCATGCCAAATTAATGGGTGAGGGGGCTCCATTTAGTTGAGTGCCTATGAGCAGCTTACGGCTCACGGGTTCACACTACTATTTACCCACGTTTCTTTTCATCGGCCTTTCCCAGCTGATCGGATAACTGAAGCATAAAATATCAGACCCTCAATACGCTTTCTTGGCTGAATGGCCGCATTTACGAACCAATTTGCATCCCATAGGAATGAATTGGATCGGTCAAAGGATCTGCACTGTTACTTTTTGTTAAAAAAGGAAGGGTGTTAAAAATGTAAAAAAAAAAACAACAACCCAGACTTCTGTTACTTAGAGAGATTTGATCTTCTGAACAAGAACTGTTCATTTTACAAGTGCGCAATTGACACAATGGTGGGTAATAATAAGGGGTGCAGAGGTAGTGGTTGCATTCTGGTCCGGGTTACCCCCTCTTCTACTTTGGCAGACACCAGTATTATAAATGGCGCAATGATTGGGGGCGCTGTCACAGATTTTGCATTTGAGCCCAAGAAGCTTCCAACTATGCCTCAGTCCTCAAATCAAAATTTGCTCACCCCTAATTGGTTAATAAAAAAAAAAACTGGGATCCCCATAACAATAAAGGAGACAATAAGCTCTCCTAGGACACTATGTGCCCTCGGGGAGTGGTATGGTTTATTTTTGCCCAACATAAGCTCCGTTTTATGTTCAATCTCTTGTAGTGCGCAGCCCGTGCTTCCTTCATCACCCTGGTAATTAAATACATTCACAGCAGAGGAGTTATCCCATACACACACATAAGCCAACTTTCCACTATCCCATCCATCAACCTGCCAAGACAAAGCAGCCCAGGGAAATATCTTCCTAATCTGACATGGGACGGCGCTGTTCACACTGCACAGGTAGAGGGACCTGGCAGGACAAACAGCCCTGGACAGCAGAGGGTGATTAAGTATTTGCTACATGTTCCATTGTCTTAAGATAGGACCGGTCAGTTACCATAAGTATAAAAACGCCCCTGTTCTCCATTTTTCTTTTGTTCTTGCGCCTCTCCGTTCCTGAGATATGGCCCTTTCTTTCAGCAACATAAATCTATTCTTGTTAGCCAAGTGGGTGTGGTTCTCAATAGCACTTAAAGATAAGAGTTGAGGATCACGCCCCTTTGGCTAACAAGACTAGATTTATATGCAGGAAGAGAAGGCCATATCTCAGGAATGGAGAGACGCAGGAACAAAAGAAAAAGCAGCATTTACACCAGACAAAAAAATGATGACAAGTGTTAGGTCCTACTTCAACAATATGTGGAATAAGTGAGTACACAGTTTGGAAAAAGAACTAGTGGTTGTGCTGGCACTCACTAAATGCACCTAGGCCCTCCCTTCCTTACCCATCAAAGTGCCAAACAAGCAAGAGGTGAAAATAATTCAAGAATTATCACCAGGACTTGGTACAGTTTTTTACTTGAGTCTGAAAGGGGGGGTATGTAGTGAGCTCGGCCTGCTGCATGGCTGACCACACGTACCATATGGACAGGATATATGGCCATCTTATAGGACGGTATTTCCACATTTGTCCCTTAGGTGGGTGATTAGTGGGCTCACAATTTAAGGGAACCTTAAGGTGACAGAAATAAATACTGTAGCTACTGTACATACAGATGGCACCAATGACCACGTCCAATAAGACCAGAACATTCAATCCCAAATACTGACCACAAGGAAATCAGAAGTTGAATTTTCTGTAATAATTTGGATATTTTTGCACATAGAAACATAAATATTTGGAAATCTCTCAGGTCTACGTATAAAAAAAAAATCACAGAGACTGGACGAATTCCTCGCCAGGGCACAAGGGAGTTAAAATGGCGGAGTCTGGAAAATAACCTCACTCTATTTCTGGATTGTCACTATAACCATGTTATATCTCCATGTAAGAAGCCATAAAAGGAGAGATCGTCCCAACGAGGAGCGTCCTGAGGAAATCTGCTCCTGGGATTAGCAGATCAGCTGACAACGCTGACCCCCTAATCATAGGCTGAGCAAAAGGGGGGCAAACTACCGGCATGGTGTAATATCCTGGCACATCATTTTTAGGAAGAGCTAAAATATATACGTACAGTATATAAATAATGAAATAAATACAGGGTGTCACAATTCTGTGAGCCAAGCCCCTTTGTCAAAACCATAAAAATCAGCATTAAATAAAAATGCCCATATCTCTATAACCGTATGTTGGATTTATAAAAAACAAAACCTACAATTCTCAGGTGAGCAGCAGAAAAAAAAATAAGAGCAAAGCTGGCCACTTTGGACCAGGTAAAAGGTCAATATCAATAGTACTTCAAACGCCGAAAACCTTGGAGCAGATTGAGACCGCCTTAGGCTAGGGTCACACCAGTGTATTTTCTCTCATCCGAGGAAATCGGGCCGATTATACTAATCAAAGTTTGATCAGAGTGACATTGTAGCGTGATCTGATTTTCTTGGAGGAGGAAAAAAATTCAGCATTTTCTCTATTCTGTCAGTCTGTGAAAATCAGACTGCACTCAAATGTCATCCGAGTGCAGTCCGATGTTTTCCACAGACTCACTGACAATGATCGTATCCAACTCGAGTATGCTGAATTTTTTTTTCCTCGGACGGGCTTGATCTGAGTAAAGTAACAGACGTGCACAGCCCATAGAATATCATTGGTTGTGAGTGTGATTCAATGTTTTGTTGGATGCACTCGGACCGAAAATACGGTCATGTGCACGAGCCCTTATGTCTAATAATGAGCCAAATGGTTTGACATATAAGATGTTCACAGGTGGCAGGCCCTTTAAAAAAAGACAGATTGAAAATGACCGCCAGTTGAGATGGTCTAGTTGTACAGTGATATATAAATGAAGGAATCTAGGCAGATGGGCCATCCAGGATTACGGCGAGCGGTGGATTCCAACTAGTCTGGATATTGCTCACCTTTCGATATAACCTATAACATAAGGTGCCAGGAAGGAGCGCAGCTGGGAGAGTGACACTTTTTGCCAATCATTCATTTCTTTCTGGCATTGATCTTCAGGCTGGAATGTGAACCCTGATACCAGACTCCAGCGTCTCCTAGAAAGATCTTCATACCTGTCTGACTCACCCCGACCATAAGCGTCTGATGAAAGCCATGGTCCGTTACATATTACATAATAACAGGTGCCAAAGCTGCCAATAGTAGAAATCTAAAATTTCAAAAGAAAAAAGAAAGTAGTATTTTTTTTCTTTTAAAAATTTGCACCCTTAAGAAGTGTCGTGCTTATGCCATAGTTCCAGGGCAATGCACATACCCTAAATTTGGAGGAAATCACCACTGTGAACTGTATCATGGTCAACATGACACCAAAGCAGAGGAATCCTACAAGGAGCCTGGGCCCCACTACTCTACGTACCATAGGCCGCAAGCTGCTATAGGTCTATGGCCTACAAGACGTCAGCGGCCCGGAGCAGGATGCGCAATGACCCCACTACATCGCTCTGCCTGTGCCAGTCCCACTCTGTCTGCAGGGGCGAAGAGGTTAGGTTGTGTCCAAAGACATCATGTGAGATACTGGCAACAGTTCCTTGTATCCAAGCCCGATGCGTGCAATACTAGGAGCTAAGCCTAGCATATAAGTTCCTCAAGTTTGATACCCCAGTACAAATTCTGTAATGTGGCCCCCATCATATGATATTGATACTACTGATTTTGTAGGCTAGTTTCACGGATCAGACTGCGATGGGGGGCTCACAAGGGTAATTGCTCCACGCATCAAAGTCTATGAGGGTATGTTTCCATGGTCAGGAAACAGTCCGGATTATCTGCGTCAAACACGCAGCGTCCAGATGTTACAGCATAGTGGAGGGGATTTCAAGAAATCCCGTCTCCACTATGCTTCAAAACACGCAGGCGGAAGACCTGCGTTTCCGGACATGCGGCGCGTCTTTTTAGACCGCAGCATGTCCTATTCCCTTGCGGAGACGCTGCGTCACCACAAGGGAAATAACATAGGGCTATGTAGCGCTGCGGTCATTCCGCATGTGTTCCGGATGTGTTCCATGAACACATCCGGAATGATCGCGCGTTCAAAAGGGGGCGGGGCTTTGGGCGGAGCGGAACTTCCGCTCCGTCCAAAGCGCTGTGTTTCCGGAACGTGGAAACACAGCCTGAGTGTGCAAAATCTCAACCCTTCTGTCAAATGAGTGGCGTAGCCTATGCAGAACGCAGCAGTGGGTGATTACATGCTCAGTCTGACTGCTACGCTCTGCATAAGCAATGATCCTCTCCCTGGAAGCAAGGAATAATGGGAACGGATAATGAGCCACCAGGTGCACACAACGAATACTGAGCCAATATTAGCTGCTTATATACATAGCGGTCACGCAGGATGACCACTGATCGCCATGGTTTTACTCGGCATGCACAGGTGATCTGTTCTAGGACCGATTCTTTTTAACCTCTTTATTAATTACCTTGAGGATGTGATTGAGAGTAAAGTGTCAGTCTTTGCTGACAGTAAAGATGTATCGACACCAATCTATGTAGGATACTAAAATCTGACCTTGCCATTACAATATTGCAAAACGATCTGAATAAGATGACTGATTGGGCAAACACTTGGCAAATGAGATTTAATGTAGATATGTGTCGACCCGCCACCACAATTGTGGATTACCAGGGCAATGGGGTACTCAGAGCCGAGCCCATGGAAGTCTATGGGGATTGTCACAGGTAGCTGTGGCTCGGTCTGTGGCCCTGGCGGTCTGGCATATGTTGGGGGAATATTTACAGGGGATATTTATATACAGTTCGTGACGCCACCTGTAGTATTCTGGTAATTAGTACCAGCGCTGCTGTAGATCTCTGAGGGGATGGTGATGCAGCTAGATGTCGGGTCCCCTACAGGTGGGACTCTTCCCTCAGGTCTATGAAGTTAGTGAAGTCGGGTGCAGGTAAATAACACAGTCTCACACGGTCAGCGTCTTTCCATACCTTTACTTGTAAGATGTTCAGGCAGGTCCCAGGGAGGCTGATCCAAGGAGAGTGTATCTTGAGACAGCAGCTGGACAAGTTAGGGGCCTCCTTTACTTCCAATACAATGAGTACAACCAGCCTGAAGCGTAGTTCCCTCAATAACTCCAGCTAATCTATAGCTGTACCGCCCAGTCAGCTTTGTGTTAGGAGCCTTCCTGCGAGGGAGCTGAATTCTTATCTTATCGTGCACTGATTCAAAGTCTTCACTCCCCCTGACCCCAGTTACGTACTGACTATAAGGGGCTTGTTTGCCGCGACCTAAGGTCCGGTAAATTCCTGGTTTTCTTATCACTATGCTTGAAACAGTAGTGATCCTTCGGTCCCCAGTGACCGGTAGCAATGTGCAGGACTTCTTCAATCCGTAAGCACTATTTCAATAAACCACTGTGCCTTTCGCCTTGTCCTCGCTGGTAACATAAGCACTCACACTAGCCAAGGGTCGAGCAGTCACTTCTTTCTTTTCCTTCACTTCAAAGTTAGTTACAGATGCTCAGTTTTCAATAGGCAGGAGCACGTCTCTGAACCTTATACCGTCCTTTAGACAGGATACTGAAGACTTTCTGCACTAAACTTCTTCTTTCCTTCCAGTGTATGCTGATGAGGTACAGCTCTGACTAGGCTAAGGTGAATTAAAGCACCTATACTAGACTCCACTTTCCGAACTGATGATAGAGCAATCTGGACTGCTTCCTCCCTCCAGACGTCTTCTCTCTCTGAAGTCAGAGACTAAACTCCAGACGTCTTCTCTGTCCGAAGACAGGAACTAGACTGACTAAATCACTCCAACACATACCACCTTGACCACTCCCTCAAGAGTAAACTCCACTACCCTAAGGGTGTGTCTAGTATATGTTGAGTGAATGAATATTTAGCATTAAACTGCTGTCTCGCCACACACTCTCCAGGGTACTGCGTGTGCCTAACACCAGGGCTACACATTCCCCCATGGTAAAAGACAGCACTCCCGGGCTGTAAAATACAAAAGAGACATTTTGTTTATGCATGAAAACATTAAACAATTAACATTGGTTCGTCCCATCCGGGAGGTGAGGATATCTTGAACGTTGCAAACATTATAGAAATACAAAAAGTATTAAATAGCATTCAATAAATATACAATATACTTGTGAAGGACCCGCACCAAACCTTCAACGTGGGTCCTGGGTGGGCTGCAGGACATCCAATTGCAGACCTCACTCAGTGCCACACCACACGGGTTTTGTTTTCAGAGGTAGTTGTACTGGTTTATGTAAAACCAAGATAAGGCACCGAAGCGCAACCATTTACAAGTAAGTTCTGGTTGGCATAGTCCTCAACCTCCAAGTCCAATGTAAAACCAAAGACATATTATATAATATCACATAATACTAAAGTGCAAAAACTTTTTCTGGTTACCCAGCCGGGCATTCTACGGTTAGCAAAATATATATGCATCATATATATACTCTTCAACTGGTGCTAAACTCTATAAAACATTTTCAAACTTTTTTTTTTTTTTTTTCACTTATGGTAGATCCGATATGGATCTCACCGATTCTCCTTTTCTATCTATTCATTTTCAAATAATACACTTTCCAATACATTTTCACCCCGGGGGCTGGAACAATGCAATGGGCCCTAGATCCCAGGACTAGCAAATCATGCGCTGCGATTAGGGTCTGAGTCGCCACAGTTCTTGTGCGAACCTCTAGGGGCGCAACGGGTACATTCTCTTCACGTGACACCGATTGCGTTTCAATCACAGTTAACGATATGGACCGTGTCATGGATTGCGATTGAGACTGGGTCGCATGTTGCGATGAAGATATAACTTTCTTTTGCGATGAACTCTGGGTCGCTAGTTGCGATGAATTTGCAGGGGGCGATGCTGGGGCACGGCCAGTTACTGCTTGATCTAGAGACGGGGACGCTGCGGTCATAGTGACGGTACCTGCGTCTGGGACGGGGTCACGGACGATGGTGACGTTAAGGGCATACCATCCCTTCATTCCCCAATGCCGTGTGTACGTGACGAGGTCTCCATTTACTAAGTCCCTCCCGGGATGGCCTTGCGGTAGGTGAGATTCTACGTCACGCCGACTGACAAAGACCCCTGGGTAGAGGCCCGGTTCACGGATAAAGCCCCAGCCCTTCCGGAGCTGGAACTCAGTCACACACCCCTGCCGCCGCGGTTCCCTCAGGGTACCTTTATCTCTCCGGACACTCTCTTTGTCCGCGATCAGCTCTGCATATTGTTGCTGACGGTTCCGCTGAGCTTCCCGCTCTTCCTCCTGCTGGCGTTTCTTCTTCTCCTCACGACTCTGCCATTCCTGTTCCCACTGGGCGGTATAGGCGACGTCATCCAGGCGCGCCATTTCGTCCCAGTCCACATCTGGTAGTGACGGACAGGACCCCTCCGGTGTCCCTGCCGGGGACCGATCATCTGCTGCGGCCTCTTGGCCGGGCGGGCGTTCCGGGATTGGCTGTACCTCCTCAACCTCCTTCGCTTCCACCGCTTCACCGGTGGGATCGGGATCGGTACTTTCGGGGGCAGCCTCCGGTTGCTCCTTCGCCTTGGGCAGCAGACTCTTCGGTATCTGGAATCGTGGGGGGTCGTTGAGGGGAGAGATCACCGTGTCCCACAGCCTCCGCTGTTCCAGGGTACGCCGGCGTCTCTCGATCTCTTCAAAGCCAGGTTGGTACTGGACCATCTTCTTCAGGCGTGCATTTTCTTCTCTTGTCTCTAGCAACGCCTGTTGCAGGTGCAGGACCACGGATAACTCCGATGCTGGTGGCAGCTTGGCTGGGGCACGGGGCCTGCCTTCCTCCGCTTCCCTGCTCGGCTGCACACGTCCTGCCTCCATGATGTTCCAGAAGATTCTCTCTTCTTTCTGCGGAGACATCCGGTCTCTTCCGTGGAGGTGGGGTTTGCGTCTCCTCCTCCTCGCAGGGAAGGTGAAGAGGAGGCGGACCTCCTTTGCTGTAGGGCAGGATCGCATGTTGTAATAGCACTTTGAGAGGGCAGGCATTTTCTTCGCGCCACAGGGGGTAGACGCCCACGAAGGTACGCCCACCTTCTCTCTCCAGCGCCTGAGGGCGCGAATATGGCGACAAAAATGGCGATTTTGGCGCCAAAAGTGCAAACAGTCCTTTTTTCACAAAAACAATTCCTTAGGCACACAGGGCTCGCAATTCTGCGAGTTTCGCATCCTGTTCGTGACGCCAAATTTTTGTGTCGACCCGCCACCACAATTGTGGATTACCAGGGCAATGGGGTACTCAGAGCCGAGCCCATGGAAGTCTATGGGGATTGTCACAGGTAGCTGTGGCTCGGTCTGTGGCCCTGGCGGTCTGGCGTATGTTGGGGGAATATTTACAGGGGATATTTATATACAGTTCGTGACGCCACCTGTAGTATTCTGGTAATTAGTACCAGCGCTGCTGTAGATCTCTGAGGGGATGGTGATGCAGCTAGATGTCGGGTCCCCTACAGGTGGGACTCTTCCCTCAGGTCTATGAAGTTAGTGAAGTCGGGTGCAGGTAAATAACACAGTCTCACACGGTCAGCGTCTTTCCATACCTTTACTTGTAAGATGTTCAGGCAGGTCCCAGGGAGGCTGATCCAAGGAGAGTGTATCTTGAGACAGCAGCTGGACAAGTTAGGGGCCTCCTTTACTTCCAATACAATGAGTACAACCAGCCTGAAGCGTAGTTCCCTCAATAACTCCAGCTAATCTATAGCTGTACCGCCCAGTCAGCTTTGTGTTAGGAGCCTTACTGCGAGGGAGCTGAATTCTTATCTTATCGTGCACTGATTCAAAGTCTTCACTCCCCCTGACCCCAGTTACGTACTGACTATAAGGGGCTTGTTTGCCGCGACCTAAGGTCCGGTAAATTCCTGGTTTTCTTATCACTATGCTTGAAACAGTAGTGATCCTTCGGTCCCCAGTGACCGGTAGCAATGTGCAGGACTTCTTCAATCCGTAAGCACTATTCCAATAAACCACTGTGCCTTTCGCCTTGTCCTCGCTGGTAACATAAGCACTCACACTAGCCAAGGGTCGAGCAGTCACTTCTTTCTTTTCCTTCACTTCAAAGTTAGTTACAGATGCTCAGTTTTCAATAGGCAGGAGCACGTCTCTGAACCTTATACCGTCCTTTAGACAGGATACTGAAGACTTTCTGCACTAAACTTCTTCTTTCCTTCCAGTGTATGCTGATGAGGTACAGCTCTGACTAGGCTAAGGTGAATTAAAGCACCTATACTAGACTCCACTTTCCGAACTGATGATAGAGCAATCTGGACTGCTTCCTCCCTCCAGACGTCTTCTCTCTCTGAAGTCAGGAACTAAACTCCAGACGTCTTCTCTGTCCGAAGACAGGAACTAGACTGACTAAATCACTCCAACACATACCACCTTGACCACTCCCTCAAGAGTAAACTCCACTACCCTAAGGGTGTGTCTAGTATATGTTGAGTGAATGAATATTTAGCATTAAACTGCTGCCACACACTCTCCAGGGTACTGCGTGTGCCTAACACCAGGCTACACAGATACATGTAGAGTAATGCACCTGGTATATTGCTGAATATACATTAAATGGGAGTATACTCGGGACTACTGTACAGATCAAGAGAAGGACTTGGATATTCTGGTTACAAGTAAGCTGAGCAGCAGTACTCAATGTCAAGCAGCAGCCGCAAAAGCAAACAAGATTTTAGGGTGTATAAAAAGAGAGAAAAAATCCAGTGATTCCAATGTATTGTTACCACTCTATAAATCACTGGTGAGGCCACAGCTAGGATATGGGATCAAGTTTTGGGCTCCATGTTTTAAAAAGGATATTCAGAAGTTAGAATCAGTTCAATGACGGGCTACTGGATTATTACAAGGGATGGAAGGCCTCTCATATGAGGAGAGGTTGGTAAAGTTTGGCTTGTTTAGCTTCCTCCTCAGAGGAGATCTCATTTCTATGTATAAATATATGTGTGGAAGGTACAAAACACTGGCACATGACTTATTCCTTCCAAAGACCATACTGAGGACCAGAGGACACTCATTACAGGTTGAAGAAAGGCGATTCCATCAGTTAAACAGGAAAGGGTTCTTTACAGTTAGAGCAGTCAGACTGTGGAATGCCCGACCGCAGGAGGTAGTAATGGCAGACACTACAACAGCATTGGGAGTTATAGTTAATTTAGTGAAAAAATGTACGATTGGCGGAGAAAGGTTGAACTTGATGGACCATGGTCTTTTATTCAACCTATGTAACCATTTATGTATTATTTATTGTACTCACTGATATAGCGCCATTAATTACACAGCGCTTCAAATACATTTTTTGCACAGTCCCCATTGGGGCTCAAAATCTAGATTCCCTATCAGTATGTCTTTGGAGTGTGGAAGGAAACTTGAGAACCCGGTGGGAACCCGCACAAAAGGAGAGAACATACAAACTCCTTGCAGATGTTGTCCTTGGTGGGGTTTGAACCCAGAACCACAGTGCTGACCACTAAGCCACTGTGCTGCCTCTAAATAAACTCCAACGAAAATTAAAGATTGATTGACATGGACAACTATACATTTAGCTTAGATACACCGCCTCTATTGTTTTATTGTGCTTCGCCTATCCAAGCCTCGAGGCCAAAAACTGTATCACAGAAAACGCAGCACTGAGGTAAATGGTGCTGAAAAAACGGCTGACTGGTTGATAAAGGGAACTAGTCTCCTTACTCTGATCAATCTGTGCACATACTGTAGATTAAAAACAACATTACAAACTATGTGGGAACTGGGCCTTGAATAAGTAGTAATTTAGGCGTCTCCTGCCCCCATTAGCCACAGTCACATAATGTGCCATAAATTACGGATACTGAGCTCATATAATTTTCCAAACTTCACACGGAATAAAGCTGCAATCCACCCACAATCCGGTGGGAAGGAGCGGGGGCTCCTGACTCCCAAATTTCAATACAAGTGGATATAAAGGTACAAAAACAAATTGCAATATGACAACTTGTGAATATATACCACTAGAAAAAAAAACAGTAATGTACGGGGGCACTGGCGGGAGAGATTATTGTGTGGGGCACTATTGTTATTTTGGGGGCACAAATAAGTGAATAATACTGTGGGGGACACTTATTGAGGCAGCACAAATGGGAGACATTACTATGTGGGAGGCACTATAATTATTATTGGGGCCCATTACTTTGTGGGGCACCATTATTATTGTGGGGGCGGCAATGGGGGACATTACTGTTTGTGTGGAGGGCACTATTATTCCTGTGGCTGTGCGGGCCACCTTCCTAAATCTCCTTGAATTCCATTCTCAGAAGTTGGCATGTATTCTCACTAAGGCGCTCCTGCGCACAGGATGCCAGGTTCTCCTCCCCTCCAACGGAGGACGCTTGGCCTGCGTCCTGGCACTGCGCAGAGTGATTAATCAGCTACCCACAGCTGAGCATGCTCTGCACCTCACAGCCAACAACGTTGTGCCCGTCATGACATCATAATAACAGAAGCACAGAGGGCGGCACAGCTGCAGCGAGCAGATGCCCATCTGTCTGCCACACTCTGACCACCTCTGGGACTTGGCAGCAAGCATGCTGTACGCTACATGCAGGGGAGCAGCTAGAGTGGGTGCAAATGTTCCAGTAGGACATTGGTCCTGGAGCGCAGGGGGATTAAAAGATCCCTTTCACCCATATGATAAGTCCAATACTATTAAAAATCCATGACAGTTGGGTTCTCACATGTCATTTTAGCATATGTTCAGTGGCTTAATTGAGGTAGGCAGAAAGACATAGTCTACTACTCTTTGGTGTCCGCCTCTAATAGACGTATACGGCCAAAAATAATGTCCGACAGAACACACTATGACTCCGTCTCCATCATTATAACCAATGGTCCGGTCAGTGTATACTCCCCGTTTTGTGGGGCTTGAGCACTGAGGGAGCATTTGAGCGTATACTAAAATGCTATTCTGGACTTGTCCTATCCTTTTGTCTGTGAGTTTTGCCTCTAATGAATAATTTTTCCATTCAATAAGAAAAAGTGAAAATTTTGGAAAATACGGAGAAATAAAAGCTTATTGAAAAAGTTGCAATACTTTTCACCTGACAATAAACTTTTCTATGGGGTCGCTATAATTTTTCTTTTTTTTTCTGGCTTCCACCATGAAAATTGCAGATGGTTTTGCGGTACATTAGGACTTTGAGTGCATTTTTTTGTTTCTGGTTCCTTTTTTTGTGCAGCTGATCCTATAAATGTTATGTCCATGGGGTTGGATTATGAATTCTATACTGAGCTCCGAATCTCTCCCTGCTCTACCCTCTCGCTCTCTGTGCCCACTTCATGCAGATACCAGTGCCAGCGCTCTACCCCCCTCCTCGCTCGGCTTTGTCTCTCACTTGTTCCCATAGCCCCCCACCTCTTCTCTCTTCTCCTCCCCCCAAGTGCCCTTTCTCCAGTCTGTTGTGCACTTGTTGCCGCTGCTCCTCTCTTCTCTGACACTGCCTCACTGTTCTGCTCCCCATGGCCGGACAACACACCCTGCAGATCGCCCCTATGCTGATGGCAGGATCACATGGAAAGTGTTAATACAGTAAATGATAAATGTCCACATTATTCCTATTACAGGCGTGCTCCGGCTATGGAAAGCTTGGAGAAAAAAAGCGTGCCTGTTGTGTGTCAGACAGGGGCTGCACAATTAGTGGAGGCAATTTAGGGGGACCTTAAAGGAGACCCCAAATGTCCCATTATAAGTATTCATTACTAGTGAAACCCTAATAAATGAGACAGATCTGCAATACTACACACAACCTGTGGACAGATGTGGCGCTGTTATAAGAAAGTTGCATTTTTTTCCAATTTGGTACAATCAGAAAGGTTATATGGTTTTATGGAATTATATATTAAGCCAATATTGTATGTCGTCACCTCTCTGCCTATTTATGGCATTATTAGTTCTATGGTGGGAAGGGAGGGTAGTAATGATGAAAGTCAACTTGGCAAGGATCCAATCCTCTATCACAACTGTAGAGGGAAATGTAAATTGCATAAAGGTCCAGGTTACTGTTATGAGGCCTGGGCTGCGCGCCATTTCATTATCTTATATCCTAATCTACATGTCCCATACAGAGGCCAACTGTATTCTCAGGACCCCGCTCTTGTACATACGGACGGAGGGGGTGACGAAAGAGGAATCAGGAAACTGCTGAAAAAGTCAAAGCATTTGTCATGGGTGCATCGCCACGAGGATCGTCGCGATTGCACATTCTGACTTCTCGCAGCTGAGTTGCTGTTACTTTGTGTTTGGTGGGGAGGGAGTTAATTTTACCTAGCTCTTGGCTAAGACTAGGTCCAGCCTCGCCCGGCTGCTTTTGATTATGTTCTAATTAGATTCCTTCATATACCTGCCAGTCTGCTGGTTAGATGCCGGTGAAAGCATTCATGTAGTCTAGCAGACTGGATCGGTTCTGAGAATACTTAAGCTAAGAGTTCATTAGTTGTTTTTACTCTTATAGCTTATAGTTTATCTCTGAGACCTTAGGTGTTCCTACTGTGTGTGAGTGTTGTATGTAAGACTTTATTTACTTTATTTCTTGTCTTTCTTGTATGTCTTTCTGTTCATTAACCGTTACCTGTTCATTCCCTTTGGTGGTAATCAGGGTCCTTCTTAGGACTAGATTACAGTTGGCAGGGATTGATAGGAGACAGGGTTTACGCTGGTGGCCTGGACCTCTGTACCTTTAACAGTACCTCCAGGTAGAGGGATTAGTTAGGACCCCAGTTTAGGGTCAGCATAGACCCCAGTAACCCTCTAGCCGGAGACAGCGTATAACGGATTCCGTAGTGACCCACTGGACATTCTGTCAGGTAATTCTATGTTATCATCTATCTATGCGCATGTTATATAGTATGTTGCCCTTTTGATATAGATTACTGTCATCACATATATATATCTGCTATACAGCGTGACATTTTCACCGGCCCATACTAAAGTTTCTCCCCAGCTGTCATGAATCCAGTAGCCCAGCTGGCCCGGCAGTTGCAGGGGTTGTCCATGGAGTTGGCAGACATTAAGTCCAAGGTTTTGTCCCCCCCGGAGCAAACCGGATCTGAACCTAAGGTTGCTCTCCCGGACAGGTTCACTGGTGGGCGGGACAAATTTTTTACTTTCCGGGAGGCATGTAAATTGTACTTTCGGCTGCGGCCTCGGTCTTCTGGGAGTGAAGAGCAGAGGGTGGGAATTGTTATCTCGCTCTTACAAGGGGACCCTCAATCTTGGGCGTTCTCTATTCCTCCAGGCTCCCCAGATCTCCAGTCAGTGGATCGATTTTTTACTGCCCTGGGTCTGGTATATGATGATCCGGATCGAGTTTCCCTTGCTGAAACAAAGTTACGTAAAATACGGCAAGGAAATCGTCCAGCGGAGGAATATTCTTCTGAGTTCCGTAGATGGGCAACAGATACTCAGTGGAATGATCCAGCTCTTAGGAGCCAGTTTTGTCAAGGGTTGTCTGACAAATTAAAAGATGTGTTGGCTCAGTATGATTCTCCTCCATCACTGGAGGCTGCTATGGCCCTCGCTATTCGCATTGATAGACGAATTCGGGGAAGACGCGAGGTAACTCCGCCTCCCGTGATGACTCCACCTACTACTAAAGTCCCTTTTACTGAGGTTCCCCTGGTCTGTTCTGAGGAACCCATGCAGTTGGGAGGGACATCTTTTTGTAGGAGGGAATCGGCGGTGCACCGCAAGACTAGAAGGTGTTTCTTTTGCGGGAGAGAGGGACATTTTGTTGGGGGGTGTCCATCCCGGGCCTCTTTGAGCAATGGAGTTAACCTGGGAGTGTGTATTTCGTCCCCAAATCCCTCTCAGTTTCTCGTGCCTGCGGAGGTGGTGATTGGTACTAGAACTGAGAGGATTTCTGTTTTTCTTGATAGTGGGTCCGGGGCTAATCTGGTGGACGCTCGGTTTGCCCAGGTGCATGGTATGCAACTGAGTGTATTGGCCAAACCGGTCCCTATAGTCTCTATTGATTCTAGACCTCTCGGTCAAGGTAGCTTGGTACAAGCTGTTCATAACATAGATCTTCGTGTAGGGGCAATACATAAAGAGCAATTGTCTTGTTATGTGTTGGAGGGTCTACCTACTCCTATTGTGTTGGGACTTCCTTGGTTGGCTAAACATAACCCAGTGATTGATTGGCAATCCAGAAAGATAAGCCAGTGGGGTGAATTTTGCAAGAATAACTGCATGAAAACGGTCATCGGTGCGGTCGTGCCTAGGACTTTGCCTCCTTTTCTGGAGGACTTTGGGGAGATGTTCTCAGAGGAGCGGTGTCAAAAGTTACCTCCTCATCGCACGTATGACTGCTCAATAAAATTGCTTCCTGATGCCTTATCTCGTAGTTTCCCAGGGGCTGGAAAGACGGATGACCCGGTTCCTATCCTTCAGGAAGGAGTGCTGAATGGTCTGAGTGCTATAGGGAACTGTTTCAAGCGGAGGTCGAATAGGAGGAGAGTGTCTGGTCCGGACCTAGGTGTGAACGATCTGGTGTGGTTGTCTACCAGGAATATAAAACGCAAAGTTCCCTCCTGGAAACTGGGTCCCAGGTTCATCGGTCCATACAGGATCAGTTCTATAATTAATCCTGTGGCATTTCGTCTGGACCTCCCACCTACGTTTAAAATCCATAATGTGTTCCACAAATCGTTGCTTAAAAGGTACGTGGCGCCAGTTATACCGTCGCCTCTGCCTCCCCCTCCGGTGGTGGTCAATGGTAACTTAGAATTTCAAGTGTTGAAGATCATTGACTCACGTCTGAATCGCCGGTCCCTTCAGTATTTGGTTCATTGGAAGGGATATGGTCCTGAGGAGAGGACTTGGGTCCCTGCGTCGGAGGTTAACGCAGATCGATTGGTTCGGACCTTCCACACAACTTACCCGGGCAGACCTGGCCCTGAGGGTCCGGAGGCCCCTCGTAGAAGGGGGGGTACTGTCATGGGTGCATCGCCACGAGGATCGTCGCGATTGCACATTCTGACTTCTCGCAGCTGAGTTGCTGTTACTTTGTGTTTGGTGGTGAGGGAGTTAATTTTACCTAGCTCTTGGCTAAGACTAGGTCCAGCCTCGCCCGGCTGCTTTTGATTATGTTCTAATTAGTTTCCTTTATATAGCTGCCAGTCTGCTGGTTAGATGCCGGTGAAAGCATTCATGTAGTCTAGCAGACTGGATCGGTTCTGAGAATACTTAAGCTAAGAGTTCATTAGTTGTTTTTACTCTTATAGCTTATAGTTTATCTCTGAGACCTTAGGTGTTCCTACTGTGTGTGAGTGTTGTATGTAAGACTTTATTTACTTTATTTCTTGTCTTTCTTGTATGTCTTTCTGTTCATTAACCGTTACCTGTTCATTCCCTTTGGTGGTAATCAGGGTCCTTCTTAGGACTAGATTACAGTTGGCAGGGATTGATAGGAGACAGGGTTTACGCTGGTGGCCTGGACCTCTGTACCTTTAACAGTACCTCCAGGTAGAGGGATTAGTTAGGACCCCAGTTTAGGGTCAGCATAGACCCCAGTAACCCTCTAGCCGGAGACAGCGTATAACGGATTCCGTAGTGACCCACTGGACATTCTGTCAGGTAATTCTATGTTATCATCTATCTATGCGCATGTTATATAGTATGTTGCCCTTTTGATATAGATTACTGTCATCACATATATATATCTGCTATACAGCGTGACATTTTCACCGGCCCATACTAAAGTTTCTCCCCAGCTGTCATGAATCCAGTAGCCCAGCTGGCCCGGCAGTTGCAGGGGTTGTCCATGGAGTTGGCAGACATTAAGTCCAAGGTTTTGTCCCCCCCGGAGCAAACCGGATCTGAACCTAAGGTTGCTCTCCCGGACAGGTTCACTGGTGGGCGGGACAAATTTTTTACTTTCCGGGAGGCATGTAAATTGTACTTTCGGCTACGGCCTCGGTCTTCTGGGAGTGAAGAGCAGAGGGTGGGAATTGTTATCTCGCTCTTACAAGGGGACCCTCAATCTTGGGCGTTCTCTATTCCTCCAGGCTCCCCAGATCTCCAGTCAGTGGATCGATTTTTTACTGCCCTGGGTCTGGTATATGATGATCCGGATCGAGTTTCCCTTGCTGAAACAAAGTTACGTAAAATACGGCAAGGAAATCGTCCAGCGGAGGAATATTCTTCTGAGTTCCGTAGATGGGCAACAGATACTCAGTGGAATGATCCAGCTCTTAGGAGCCAGTTTTGTCAAGGGTTGTCTGACAAATTAAAAGATGTGTTGGCTCAGTATGATTCTCCTCCATCACTGGAGGCTGCTATGGCCCTCGCTATTCGCATTGATAGACGAATTCGGGGAAGACGCGAGGTAACTCCGCCTCCCGTGATGACTCCACCTACTACTAAAGTCCCTTTTACTGAGGTTCCCCTGGTCTGTTCTGAGGAACCCATGCAGTTGGGAGGGACATCTTTTTGTAGGAGGGAATCGGCGGTGCACCGCAAGACTAGAAGGTGTTTCTTTTGCGGGAGAGAGGGACATTTTGTTGGGGGGTGTCCATCCAGGGCCTCTTTGAGCAATGGAGTTAACCTGGGAGTGTGTATTTCGTCCCCAAATCCCTCTCAGTTTCTCGTGCCTGCGGAGGTGGTGATTGGTACTAGAACTGAGAGGATTTCTGTTTTTCTTGATAGTGGGTCCGGGGCTAATCTGGTGGACGCTCGGTTTGCCCAGGTGCATGGTATGCAACTGAGTGTATTGGCCAAACCGGTCCCTATAGTCTCTATTGATTCTAGACCTCTCGGTCAAGGTAGCTTGGTACAAGCTGTTCATAACATAGATCTTCGTGTAGGGGCAATACATAAAGAGCAATTGTCTTGTTATGTGTTGGAGGGTCTACCTACTCCTATTGTGTTGGGACTTCCTTGGTTGGCTAAACATAACCCAGTGATTGATTGGCAATCCAGAAAGATAAGCCAGTGGGGTGAATTTTGCAAGAATAACTGCATGAAAACGGTCATCGGTGCGGTCGTGCCTAGGACTTTGCCTCCTTTTCTGGAGGACTTTGGGGAGATGTTCTCAGAGGAGCGGTGTCAAAAGTTACCTCCTCATCGCACGTATGACTGCTCAATAAAATTGCTTCCTGATGCCTTATCTCGTAGTTTCCCAGGGGCTGGAAAGACGGATGACCCGGTTCCTATCCTTCAGGAAGGAGTGCTGAATGGTCTGAGTGCTATAGGGAACTGTTTCAAGCGGAGGTCGAATAGGAGGAGAGTGTCTGGTCCGGACCTAGGTGTGAACGATCTGGTGTGGTTGTCTACCAGGAATATAAAACGCAAAGTTCCCTCCTGGAAACTGGGTCCCAGGTTCATCGGTCCATACAGGATCAGTTCTATAATTAATCCTGTGGCATTTCGTCTGGACCTCCCACCTACGTTTAAAATCCATAATGTGTTCCACAAATCGTTGCTTAAAAGGTACGTGGCGCCAGTTATACCGTCGCCTCTGCCTCCCCCTCCGGTGGTGGTCAATGGTAACTTAGAATTTCAAGTGTTGAAGATCATTGACTCACGTCTGAATCGCCGGTCCCTTCAGTATTTGGTTCATTGGAAGGGATATGGTCCTGAGGAGAGGACTTGGGTCCCTGCGTCGGAGGTTAACGCAGATCGATTGGTTCGGACCTTCCACACAACTTACCCGGGCAGACCTGGCCCTGAGGGTCCGGAGGCCCCTCGTAGAAGGGGGGGTACTGTCATGGGTGCATCGCCACGAGGATCGTCGCGATTGCACATTCTGACTTCTCGCAGCTGAGTTGCTGTTACTTTGTGTTTGGTGGTGAGGGAGTTAATTTTACCTAGCTCTTGGCTAAGACTAGGTCCAGCCTCGCCCGACTGCTTTTGATTATGTTCTAATTAGTTTCCTTTATATAGCTGCCAGTCTGCTGGTTAGATGCCGGTGAAAGCATTCATGTAGTCTAGCAGACTGGATCGGTTCTGAGAATACTTAAGCTAAGAGTTCATTAGTTGTTTTTACTCTTATAGCTTATAGTTTATCTCTGAGACCTTAGGTGTTCCTACTGTGTGTGAGTGTTGTATGTAAGACTTTATTTACTTTATTTCTTGTCTTTCTTGTATGTCTTTCTGTTCATTAACCGTTACCTGTTCATTCCCTTTGGTGGTAATCAGGGTCCTTCTTAGGACTAGATTACAGTTGGCAGGGATTGATAGGAGACAGGGTTTACGCTGGTGGCCTGGACCTCTGTACCTTTAACAGTACCTCCAGGTAGAGGGATTAGTTAGGACCCCAGTTTAGGGTCAGCATAGACCCCAGTAACCCTCTAGCCGGAGACAGCGTATAACGGATTCCGTAGTGACCCACTGGACATTCTGTCAGGTAATTCTATGTTATCATCTATCTATGCGCATGTTATATAGTATGTTGCCCTTTTGATATAGATTACTGTCATCACATATATATATCTGCTATACAGCGTGACAGCATTATTGTTATTATATGGTTACAAGAAACCATAAGAAGTAAATACGACAATATGTGAGAATGCCCCCTACAATTCAGGGTAAGTATAAAGCATGGAACAACATTTTTTTTTCATAGGCCCATCCATTTATATAGAATACGCCCCTAATTTACTGTATTTAAAGGGGGATTTGTTCAAAACTGCACATTATCCTCTATTAATGCTGATTGCTGGGGGTAAGATCTCTGGGACCCCCATAAATTATTAGAAAGGTACACCGAAACACAAAAACAAAGCACCATAGAGCCCCATCTTGATCGTGCGGAGGTACAAATGCACGACTTTCTCTCCATTCACGGACCATTGAGGTGTCAGAGAACCAAAATATAGCACTTGGCTATATCCAGCTCTCCACTGACACCACCGTTCTCAGGATAATTAAGGGTCCCAGCAGTTGGACCCCCAATCAACAAGTTATGGACAGGTGATATCTTGCAATTTTGTGAAATCCCTTTAAAATGTTTTAAATAATGCATGTGACCCCCCTTCATCAAATTCCAATAGTGACCTCTTTAACAAAAAAAAACAACATTACAACAGCCCCCCCACACTAAATACAGACCCCTGACAAGACCGCTTAAACCAATACAAACCCAAGAGCGTGCTCTTCCCAGTAATTTAAACCCCAGGTCAGACCCTCTAAAGTTAATCAGACCCTCTGAGCAAATACAGAACATCATTGTCTGAGGACTGTATCACCAGAGGTGAAAACATGGTGCCTGGAAGATCTGTCTGCTCTTCCGATAGTTTGGGAGTTTCCCCTACAGAGGGTCTGGGGATACAGTGACGCTGTGGGTAATAGGACAAGTGGCAGGCCGGTAGATTTGTCTATGAGGTGGGTTAGGGGTTCCAGCTTTATTTGGGGTCCTAGTGCTTGAAGCAAAGTCTCTGCGAATCACAAGTGTTTAAGGATCTATCTATTTCTTCATTTCTGCCAAGGACACAACATGAGAGGTTCTGCACTGCATCCTCAGTAAGAGGCTTTTATCCTGCCAGATTACAAGGTATCCAGATAGCTCCAGACACAGGCCTGTCTATTGTCACATTAACCCTGTCACTTCTGTGGCCGTGCCATATGAGCACTATAATTCATTTTCTGCTATCATTCTCCCAGTGGGTACTGTGGTTGGCATTGTCTGGCAGTATTGTGGATCCTTCAAACATTTCAGGTTATTTTCCCATTAATATTTAGAGTTTAATTCAAAATTCTGATGGTTGCCCTTGGAAACAGACAACAAAACAGTTCTATGCCGCTGTCAGACATGTGATCTCACATTTTAGTCTTAAAGAGCCTTCAAGAAATTTTTAATGATAAAAAATCGTAAGAAAAGGGTGTCAATGTGTGATCTGTGTCATCTCCCCATTTGCCCAGGCAGGATATATCCATCCATGTGGATATGGCAGGTAGGTCAGGTCAAACATAGGGAATAATTTTTCAATCACTGGAGGTCTGACCGCTGCCACTGATTCCAAGAAGCGGTCTGAAGAGCGCCATGTGAATGGAGTGGTGGTCGATCATGGTCAACCATAGCTTCTTTCACTCATGGCTCATCAAAGCCTCAGTTCTCGTGATCGGTGGGGGTCCCAACGGTTGGACCCTGAGTGATCAGTAAGTTATTTATTCCCTATACTGGGGATATGGGATAACTTATAAACTTGAGAATACCCCTTTAAGTAATGTTTATATTTGTACCAAGCTAGGTAATTATCACAATTTACCTAGGAGAGACATAACAGATGATGCGAATGACTAATGAGCTGCAGGCTATTGTATAATTATGTATAATCAGATTTCCAATTACCCATCTACACAGTCTGGTCTGGGGATCACAACTTATCTCCTAGGGTGCGGTTCACTAAATTGCGCCGACATACACGGCTGAACAACCAGCCAAAAAATTCCCATACAGAAAATGCAAATGTGCGCAGAAACTTGTGCAGATTTTATAAACCATATGGGCTACATATAATGTACAATATATTCAGGTCTAAGGGTAAGGTTTCGCGCAATATATTCAGGCGACTTTAGAAACTTGCCTGACCCTTAAACTAAAATAAAATCCAACAGACACCCTAAACTTATGCAGAACCCAGACCAGGCTCCTTAAACTTATACAGATTCCAGACCACAGACAAGACCCCTTAAACTTAAACAGATTCCAGACCACAGACAAGACCCCTTAAACTTAAACAGATCCTAAACAGACACCCTAAACTAATACAAATGCCAGACCAAACCCCTTAAACTTGTACAGACTCCAAAACAGACCCCTTACAGGGAACCTGTCACCAGGTTTGGCTGACATGCAATATCGCCACCACCTTTCAGGGTTGATATACAGCATTCTATAATGCTATATATAAGTCACCAACCCGACCTGTAGGAGAATAAAAAGAACTTTTATTATACTCACCTACAGGGTGGTCCAGTCCGAGGGGTGTCACTGGTCTTGGTCTGGCGCCTCCCATCTTTTTACTATCACCATCCTCTTTCTTGCTTTGTGTGGATGAGGCTCCCCGGCATTGCGCTCCTGCACAGGTGTACTTCTCTGTCCTGTTGAGGGAAGAGTAAAGTGCTGCAGTGCGCATGCGCCAGGCTCTTTGACCTTTCCCAGCGCAGGAGCGCGATGCAGAGGAGACTGTGTGGATGACACAGGGACGCCTCATGCACACAAAGCAAGAAAGAGGATGGTGATAGTAAAAAGATGGGAGACACCGGACCAAGAACATCGACACGCAAGTGAGTATAATAAAAGTTCTTTTTCTTCTTTTATAGGTCGGTTGGGGGCAGATACACTGGATTATAAAATCAGACCTGAAAGTTGGTAGCTGTATCTCATATCGACCAAACCTGGAGACAGGTTTGATTTAAAATAAAAGAAACCCCAAAAAGATACTGTAAACTGATGTAGTTCCAGACCAGAACCCTTACATGAAAATATTCTTTATAGACAGACACCCTAAACCATATCCCTAATTCTAAAAAGGGGGACTCTGTGTAAAATGTAAAGAAAACAAGAATTACTGTCATATTTTATTCACAACAAAACACAGATCACAGATTAGTAGGCAAAAGTTATTTTTCTAGGCAAAAGTTAGACATTTTTCCATTTTCCATTTGAAAAAAATGAACTTGTTTAGAAATTGATGGCAGCAACACATTCTAAAACAGTTGGGACAGTGTTAATAAAAGGCTGGAAAAGTAAGTGGTAATAAAGAAAACCAAATAAAATGTCGATTTTCAACTAAGTTAAATGACGGTGTATGAAAAGAGCATGTTAGAGAGGCAGAGTCTCTAAGAAGCAAAGATGGTCGGAGGTACATCATTATGTGAACAACTAGGACTGAAAAATATGGAACAATTTCAGAAAAATGTTCCTCAGTGTAAAATTGCAAAGACTTTGAATATCTCACCCCGAAAAGTACATAATATCATCAAAAGAATCAGAGAATCTGGAGAAATCCATGTGCAAAAAAGGACAGGGCTGACTGTCAGTATTGGATGCTCACAATCTACGGGTCCTCATAAAATACAGGCATAATTTGGTCTAGCAGGTCACTGCATGGGCTCAGGAATACTTGCAGAATTCATTGTATAGTTTGTGAACACAGAGATTTAACTTGCATTTGTGGATTGCACGGGCGAATTATCAGGCAAAAAAAAAGCCATACATCAACACAATCCAGAGACACTGCCATCTTCTCTGGGACAAAGCTCACTTAAAATGGACTGAGGCAAAATGGAAAACTGTTCTGCGGCAGAGGAATCAAAATATGAAATTCTTTATGTAAATCACAGGCGCGGTGTCCTGCAGAATCAAGATATGAGAGGGACCATCCAGTTTGTTATCAGTGCACAGTTCAAAAGACATTTGATGGTTCGGGGCTGCTTTAGTGCCTATGGCATGGGCAGATTACACATCTTGAAAGGCATAATCAGCGCTGAGCAATATATGGAGGTTTTAGAACAAGAAGTGCTCCCATCCAGATAATGTCTACTTCAGGGAAGACCTTGTATATTTCAGCAGGACAATGGTAAACCATATCTGTCATCCATCACAACAGCATGGCTCTGTAGAAGAAGAGTTCGGGTGATGAACCGTCCGCCTGCAGTCCAGACCTTTCACCAACAGAACACATTTGGGGCCTTATGATACAAAGAATCCGGCAAAGACCCCGGACTGTTAAACAGCGAGAATCCGACATCTCGCTTTCTGTCCAAGAAAAGGACAACTTTCCTCTGTGTAGCCCTGGTGGTAGGCACACGCAGTACCCTGGAGAGTGTATGGCGAGACAGCAGTTTAATGCTAAATATTCATTCACTCGACATATACTAGACACACCCTTAGGGTAGTGGAGTATACTCTTGAGGGAGTGGTCAAGGTATGTGTTAGAGTGATTTGTAGTCTGTGTCTAGACTTCAGAGAGAGAAGACGTCTGGAGGGAGGAAGGAGTCCAGCCTGCTCTATCATCAGTTCAGATCGTGGAGGCTGGTACAGGTGGTCTCATTCACCTTAGCCTAGTCAGAGCTGTACCTCAGCAGCATACACTGGAAGGAAAGAAGAAGTTTAGTGCAGAAAGTCTTCAGCATCCTGTCTAAAGGACGGTATCAGGTTCAGAGACGTGCTCCTGCCTATTGATAACTGAGCATCTGTAGCTAACTTTGAAGTAAGGAAAAGAAAGAAGTGACTGCTCGACCCTTGGCTAGTTTGAGTGCTTATGTTACCAGCGTGGACAAGGCGAAAGGCACAGTGGTATTATTGGAATAGTGCTTACGGATTGAAGAAGTCCTGCACATTGCAACCGGTCACTGGGGACCGAAGGATCACTACTGTTTCAAGCATAGTGATAAGAAAACCAGGAATCTACCGGACCCTAGGTCGCGGCAGACAGCCCCTTATAGTCAGTACGTAACTGGGGTCAGGGGGAGTGAAGACTTTGGAGTCTCTGCAGGACAAAATAAGAATTCAGCTCCTTCACAGGAAGGCCCCTAACACAAAGCTGACTGGGCAGGTACAGCTATAGATTAGCTGGAGATTTTGAGGGAACTACGCTTCAGGCTGGTTGTACTCGTTGTATTGGAAGTAAAGGAGGCCCCTAACTTGTCCAGCTGCTGTCTCAAGATACACTCTCCTTGGATCAGCCTCCCTGGGACCTGCCTGAACATCTTACAAGTAAAGGTATGGAAAGACGCTGACCGTGTGAGACTGTGTTCTTTATCTGCACCCGACTTCACAAATCCCATAGACTTTGAGGGACCAGTCCCACCTGTAGGGGACCCGACATCTAGCTGCCTCACCATCCCCTCAGAGATCTACAGCAGCGCTGGTACTAATTACCAGAATACTACAGGTGGCGTCACGAACTGTATATAAACCTATCCCCTGTAAATATATCCCCAACATACGCCAGACCGCCCGGGCCACAGACCGAGCCACAGCTACCTGTGACAAACCCCATAGACTTCCATGGGCTCGGCTCTGAGTACCCCATTGCCCTGGTAATCCACAATTGTGGTGGCGGGTCGACACAACTTGGCGTCACGAACAGGATACGAAACTCGCGAAATTGCGAGCCCTGTGTGCCTAAGGACTTGTTTTTGTGAAAAAGGACTGTTTGCACTTTTGGCGCCAAAATCGCCATTTTTGTCGCCATATTCGCGCCCTCAGGCGCTGGAGAAGAAGGTGGGCGTACCTTCGTGGGCGTCTACCCCCCAGTGGCGCGAAGAAAATGCCTGCCCTCTCAAAGTGCTACTACAACATGCGGTCCTGCCCTACAGCAAAGGAGGTCCGCCTCCTCTTCACCTTCCCTGCGAGGAGGAGGAGACGCAAATCCCACCTCCACGGAAGAGACCGGATGTCTCCGCAGGAAGAAGAGAGAACGCTCTGGAACATCATGGAGGCAGGACGTGTGCAGCCGAGCTGGGAAGCGGAGGAAGGCAGGCCCTGTGCCCCAGCCAAGCTGCCACCAACACCGGAGTTATCCGTGATCCTGCACCTGAAGCAGGCGTTGCTAGAGACCAGAGAAGAAAATGCACGCCTGAAGAAGATGGTCCAGGACCAACCTGGCTTTGAAGAAATCGAGAGACGCCGGCGTACCCTGGAACAGCGGAGGCTGTGGGACACGGTGATCTCTCCCCTCAACGAACCCCCACGATTCCAGATACCGAAGAGTCTGCTGCCCAAGGCGAAGGAGCAACCGGAGGCTGCCCCGAAAGTACCGAGCCCGATCCCACCGGTGAAGCGGTGGAAGCGAAGGAGGTTGAGGAGGTACAGCCAATCCCGGAACGCCCGCCCGGCCAAGAGGCCGCAGCAGATGATCGGTCCCCGGCAGGGACACCGGAGGGGTCCTGTCCGTCACTACCAGATGTGGACTGGGACGAAATGGCGCGCCTGGATGACGTTGCCTACACCGCCCAGTGGGAACAGGAATGGCAGAGTCGTGAGGAGAAGAAGAAACGCCAGCAGGAGGAAGAGCGGGAAACTCAGAGGAACCGTCAGCGACAATATGCCGAGCTGATCGCGGACAAAGAGACTGTCCGGAGAGACAAAGGTACCCTGAGGGAACCGCGGCGGCAGGGGTGTGTGACTGAGTTCCAGCTCCGGAAGGGCTGGGGCTTTATCCGTGAACCGGGCCTCTACCCAGCGGTCTTTGTCAGCAGGCGTGACGTAGAATCCCACCTGCCGCAAGGCCATCCCGGGAGGGACTTAGTAAATGGAGATATCGTCACATATACGCGGCACTGGGGAATGAAGGGATGGTATGCCCTTAACGTCACCGTCGTCCGTGACCCCGTCCCAGACGCAGGTACCGTCACCATTACCGCAGCGTCCCCGTTTCCAGCTCAAGCAGCATCCGGCCGTACCCCAGCATCGCCCCCTGCAAATTCATCGCAACAAGCGACCCAGATTTCATCGCAAATTAAAGCCACCGCTACATCGCAACATGCGACCCAGTCTCAATCGCAATCCCTGACGCGGTCCATATCGCTAACTGTGATTGAAACGCAATCGGTGTCACGTGAAGAAAATGTACCCGTTGCGCCCCTAGAGGTTCGCACCAGAACTGTGGCGACTCAGACCCTGATCGCAGCACATGATTTGCTGGTCCTGGGATCTAGGGCCCATTGCATCGTTCCAGCCCCCGGGTGGAAAATGTATTGGAAAAGTGTGATGAAAATGAATAGATAAGTAAAGTAGAATTGGTGAGATCCTTATCGGGTCTACCAAAAGTAAAAAAAAAAAAAGTTTGAAATGTTTTATAAAGTTTTGCACAAAATTATATAGTGAATATATATATTTCTACTGTAGAATGCCCGGCTGGGTAAATGGTAAATAGTAACTAGAAAAAGTTTTTGCACTTTAGTATTATGTGATATTTTATAATATGTCTTTGGTTTTACATTGGACTTGGAGGTTAAGGACTATGCTAACCCAGAACTTACTTGTAAATAGTTGCGCTTCGGTGCTTTCTCTTGGTTTTACATAAACCAGTACAACTACCTCTGAAAACAAAACCCGTGTGGTGTGGCACTGAGTGAGGTCTGCAATCGGATGTCCTGCAGCCCACCCAGGACCTACGTTGAAGGTTTGGTGCGGGTCCTTCACAAGTATATTGTATATTTATTGAATGCTATTTAATATTTGTATTTTTCTATAATGTTTGCAACGTTCAAGATATTCTCACCTCCCGGATGGGAAGAAGTTATTGTTTAATGTTTATTGCATAAACAAAATGTCTCTTTTGTATTTTACAGCCCGGGAGTGCTGTCTTTTACCATGGGGGAATGTGTAGCCCTGGTGGTAGGCACACGCAGTACCCTGGAGAGTGTATGGCGAGACAGCAGTTTAATGCTAAATATTCATTCACTCGACATATACTAGACACACCCTTAGGGTAGTGGAGTTTACTCTTGAGGGAGTGGTCAAGGTATGTGTTAGAGTGATTTGTAGTCTGTGTCTAGACTTCAGAGAGAGAAGACGTCTGGAGGGAGGAAGGAGTCCAGCCTGCTCTATCATCAGTTCAGATCGTGGAGGCTGGTACAGGTGGTCTCATTCACCTTAGCCTAGTCAGAGCTGTACCTCAGCAGCATACACTGGAAGGAAAGAAGAAGTTTAGTGCAGAAAGTCTTCAGCATCCTGTCTAAAGGACGGTATCAGGTTCAGAGACGTGCTCCTGCCTATTGATAACTGAGCATCTGTAGCTAACTTTGAAGTAAGGAAAAGAAAGAAGTGACTGCTCGACCCTTGGCTAGTTTGAGTGCTTATGTTACCAGCGTGGACAAGGCGAAAGGCACAGTGGTATTATTGGAATAGTGCTTACGGATTGAAGAAGTCCTGCACATTGCAACCGGTCACTGGGGACCGAAGGATCACTACTGTTTCAAGCATAGTGATAAGAAAACCAGGAATCTACCGGACCCTAGGTCGCGGCAGACAGCCCTTATAGTCAGTACGTAACTGGGGTCAGGGGGAGTGAAGACTTTGGAGTCTCTGCAGGACAAAATAAGAATTCAGCTCCTTCACAGGAAGGCCCCTAACACAAAGCTGACTGGGCAGGTACAGCTATAGATTAGCTGGAGATTTTGAGGGAACTACGCTTCAGGCTGGTTGTACTCGTTGTATTGGAAGTAAAGGAGGCCCCTAACTTGTCCAGCTGCTGTCTCAAGATACACTCTCCTTGGATCAGCCTCCCTGGGACCTGCCTGAACATCTTACAAGTAAAGGTATGGAAAGACGCTGACCGTGTGAGACTGTGTTCTTTATCTGCACCCGACTTCACAAATCCCATAGACTTTGAGGGACCAGTCCCACCTGTAGGGGACCCGACATCTAGCTGCCTCACCATCCCCTCAGAGATCTACAGCAGCGCTGGTACTAATTACCAGAATACTACAGGTGGCGTCACGAACTGTATATAAACCTATCCCCTGTAAATATATCCCCAACATACGCCAGACCGCCCGGGCCACAGACCGAGCCACAGCTACCTGTGACAAACCCCATAGACTTCCATGGGCTCGGCTCTGAGTACCCCATTGCCCTGGTAATCCACAATTGTGGTGGCGGGTCGACACACCTCTCCCAAAACTCCAGCAATTGGTCTCCTCACCTTCCAGATGTTTACAGACTATTAAAAAGATGAGGAGATGCTACACAATGGTAGACCCAGCTCTGTCCAAAATTTGTTAACATGTGTTCTTCCACCAATTTCTAAATGAGTTAATTTTTTAAAATGAAATGGAAAATTGTCCAGCGCTCACCTCCTGATCTGAGTCCTATGTTCAGTTGAGAATGAAATGTGGAGATATTGATTTCCAAATCATCACATTCTTGTTTTCTTTACATTTTACATAAGATCCCAACTGTTTAGAACCAGGGTTCTAAAACATCTCCAGGCAGGACCTCTAAGGCTAGGTTCACATCGCGTTAGTGCCATCCGTTTAACAGATCCGTTACTAAGCGGCACTAACGCAATGTAACGGATCCGTTAATGCACCTGTGGAGCCCAGCTGTGACTGGATCCATATTTTCCAGAAGGGTGCACTGAAAGAAGATACCACCAGAGGTCATTATACACACACACATACGTACAGCTCACCCTAAGAGACCACCAGAGGGAGCTGTGTAAGACATATAAAAAGACCTGACACAGGAAACACGAGGGAGTTCTGTGAGTTTAGTCAGAGCAGCCATTCTAGGGAGTCTGCTCAGAGAGCTCAGTTTGCTCAGAGAGCTCAGTCTGCTAGTGGAGTCTAGTAAGAGTGATACAGAGAAATCGCTTAAGTCTAGTCAGAGCTGAATTGAGGAGTGTAGCTCAGTAGAAGCGTGCCGACGCTTAGAGAGCGGCGAAGAGGCAGCCCACCAACTGCCAGTGTGTGTGATCGTGTGATGATTCAGGTAGGCCGGAGGCGAGTGGAAGTTAATGAGACAAAGGAGCCTTAATAGCTCATCTCAGCAAGTATTCACCGGACACCGGAGTCCGAGCCTATAGGGATCTCCACGACCCATTAGGAGAACACCGGAGTTCCTGGAGAACTACAAGTCCCAGGAGTACCACAGAGCTGATACGTAGCTGGATCAGGAGGACGGAGTCTAGCAGTGCACTGCAAATAGAGACTGTGTGCTTCAACAGGAGATCCAATCACAAGATCAGCCAGGTGCAAGACGGAGACCAAGTTAGACCTAGCTTTAAGCAGGTAGAGTACAGGAGGCCACACACCTACCAGTGGAAGAATCTGGATGTGCACCCTTCACCCTACAGCGCTCCGGGAAGTGTCTGCAACATCTTCAGATAAAGGTACCAAGTGACTTATGTGTGTGTCTCCCTTATTACCCCTGACTGCCGGGTCCCCATCTGTCCTGCAATCCTATATATCTATTTGCCCTGGAGGATCAGCCTTACTTGTGGAAGGCTTAACATCTAGCTGCACAATATCAACCCTCCAGTGGATCTGCATAGCAGCGCTGGTCATCCTGACCAGGCACCACAAGTGGCGTCACGAATCCCCATATCATTATTCAAGTCACCTGTAAATATCCCACATTTAAAGTGAGCGCCCAGGGCACGGACCGAGCTGTGCTACCCGTGACATCCCCCATAGACATCAACGGGCTCGGTGCCGAGTACCCCAAAGCCCTGGTACGTGCGACTCATTTCTCTGGCGTCACGAACAGGATTTCGTGCCCTATAGCAACGGAGTAATTTGTGCCCGTTGCCACCGGGTACTGTGTGCCTCACTAAAAGACTGTGTTTTGTATGTGGTGAAGATTTCCCGCCATTTGCCCGCCATTGCCCCCAATTACAGCGCCACGGCGCGAAAACTAGTGGGCGTACCTGCAAAAGCGCGCTGAGTCCTGTACACGCCCCCAACGCTGACGCGGCGGCAGGTCCTGTGAAGAGCTACAGTGAACACTCTGACGTCAGAGCGCCAGCGACGCAGGTCCTTCTACGCACCCCTGTGCCCTGCGGAGCTGCAGCCTTCAGAGAAGGTAGGCTACGATTAACTAGGGGGGCGCAAACATGTCGCAGCAGCCAGCCGACAACGCGGCCCAGGCCGAAGGCCTTAATGACTTACCCCTTGGCGCTGCCGCACAGGTTGGAAATGCTGGCCCCTCATCTGGTCCTGTGGCCCCAATAGTACCGCTAACGCTGCCATACATGCCTGGAGCGAAGTGGCTCCCTCAGTACAGCGGCAAGCCAGATACCCTGTCAGGGTTCAAGCGAAAAATATGCAGCACAATGGACATGTACCCTATGACAGAAAAGCAGAGAGCTGCAGTAGTAGTGGGACAATTAGCTGGTGCTGCCGAGAGAGAAGTAGAGACTTGGACAGCTGCAGACCAGGAGTCAGTGCTTGCAATTTTCTTAAAGCTACAGACTATCTTTGAGGACCGCACTGAAACAGATCTCCGGATGATGTTTTACCGATGCTCCCAGAAACCAGATGACAGCATTAGGGACTATGCCTGCCGACTACAGGGGGCCCTGCGAGCACTTAAACAAGTTAACCCTATAAGTGTCACTAAAGAGAATAAAATGTTAAAGGAACAATTTGTAAGGGGACTGAGGTCCCAAGCTGAAAGCAGGACTGTGCACTGGTGGTCCTTGGATCATCCTGATGCTACCTTTGATGCTCTTAAGGACATGGCTATAAAAGGACTGCGACCCCTGGAAACACCCGAGATGGCAACCCAGTGTCACCCGAGTGAAGCCACCCTAAAGCCAGCAGCATCCACCTTTTCCCCGCTGGTTGCGGAAGCCAAAACGCAGGTGGCGCCACCTACTGAGCTGGACTGTTTGCGCTCAGAAGTGCGCCAGCTGACCAAAAACCTGGCCACTGTAATGAGTGCCCTGCGACTGCCGACGGAGGAAGAAGGAAAGATCCTGCTAGCTGACTGCCCAGAGGATGTCCCTTGGATGCGCCGGAGGAGAGGGAGGACGTCGCCCCACCGGAGGAGGACAACGCCACCCCCAGGAAGGACCCGCGACCAGCATCATCCACGCCGAGAGATCATCTGCTACCGCTGCCACAGAGAAGGTCACCCAGCACGTCGGTGTCCTTTAAACGAGCAAATCCTGGGTCCGAGGGCCAACACCCAGGAATAGACTCCTCAGAGGCCCCTCAGACTGGAACCGCAGGTTTGTGGGAGAAAGACCCTACCTGTCCATCATACTGGACGGGATCGCAATCCCTGCCCTGCTGGACACTGGATCTCAGGTAACCGTCATACCTGATGTCCTCTACAATAAATACTGGTCCATGGACAGTCTCCAACCCCCAAACCCTGACTTTGCCGTATACATCTCTAATGGCCTCCCTCTTGACTTACTGGGGGCTAAAAATGTAGACGTAAAGGTGGGGAGAGTAGAGCTAAAGAATCAGGGACTTCTTGTAGTGAAGACTGTTAATGAGGAAAATGGATTGAATGTGGTTTTAGGCACTAACATTATTAGTAACTGTTTGGAGGAGGTTGTGTTTTTACTCCAACAGCTCGCCGAAATTGCCCGACCAAAGCAAAAGGGAGTGATCCGGAAGGAGATTCGGACCCTGATGTGCCAGGAACAAGTGAAACTGACCGGTGGTGAGATTGTACGGGTAACAGAACCGAATCCCATTGTGATACCCCCAATGAGTGAAATGCTTATTTGGTGTAGAGCAGCAATAGGTCTGAGAGGACAGAACTACCAAGCAGTAGTAGAGCCCCATTGTTCAGAGCACAGACCTACACTCTTAACTGCCAGAGGGGTAGTGGATGTACATAATGGGAGGGTGCCAGTGCGTCTTCTCAACTGGGGAGAGGATGAAGTCAAATTACCACGTTATGCCACTGTTGCTAAGTTACATGCTGTGGATAATAACTCCATTCACACGACGGAGCCCTTAACCTCCCCACAACCAGTGGAGGATAGCGGTCCGACCACCCAGGTGGAGGATTGGTGTCAGCAGCTCCATGTCGGGACAGACACCACTCCACTCCAGCCCACCAGAAACAAGGAGTATACCGAGTAGTTCAGGAGTATGCACAGGTATTCAGCAAACACCCACTCGACTTTGGGAAAATTAAAGGGGTTCAACATCACATCCCCACAGGCAATCATCCTCCCATTAAAGAACGGTACAGGCCTATACCTCCAGCACACTACCAGAAAGCCAAGGAAATGTTGCGTGATATGAAGGAAGCAGGGGTGATATGGGATAGTTGCAGTCCCTGGGCAGCACCTCTAGTCCTAGTCAGGAAAAAGGATGGAAGCATGAGAATGTGTGTAGATTACAGACAAGTAAATCGCATTACACATAAAGATGCATACCCTTTACCACGCATTGAGGAATCCTTAGCTGCATTAAAAACTGCTAATTACTTTTCCACCCTTGACCTCACTAGTGGGTACTGGCAAGTAGCTGTGGCTGAGGAGGATCGGGAGAAGACGGCTTTCACCACCCCGATGGGACTCTGTGATTTCGACAGAATGCCGTTTGGACTCAGCAGTGCCCCTGGAACGTTCCAGAGAGTGATGGAGAGTTGCCTGGGACATCTCAACTTTGAAACTGTGTTGCTGTACCTGGACGACGTAATTGTGTACTCCAAGACGTATGAAGATCACTTGAAGCACCTGGCGGAGGTATTCGAGTCACTGTCCAAGTATGGGATGAAACTGAAGCCTTCAAAGTGCCATCTGCTCAAACAAAAGGTACAGTACCTGGGACATATTGTCAGCTCAGAAGGAGTAGCGCCAGACCCTGAGAAGATCACCGCCATCCAGAAATGGCCGGAGCCGAAAAATCTCAAGGAGGTGCGACAGTTCCTGGGACTGACAGGATACTACCGGAGGTTTGTGAAGGATTACACCAAGAAAGCAGCGCCTCTGCAAGACCCCTGGTGGGACAGTCCCTCAGGAGCAGGAATTCTCCATTCCATTGGGGTAAAGAACAGGCAGAAGCATTCAAGGAAATGAAGGAGATCCTGACAGGTGATGAGATCCTAGCCTATCCTGACTACAGCCAGCCGTTTCTGCTGTATACTGATGCCAGCAATGAAGGATTGGGAGCAGTCCTCAGTCAGAAGCAAAATGGCCTGGAGAAAGTCATCACCTATGCTAGCAGGAAGCTCCGCCCGACCGAGAGGAACCCAGAGAACTACAGCAGCTTCAAGTTGGAGTTCCTGGCACTGGTCTGGGCCATCACGGAGAGGTTTAAGCACTACCTTGCCTCCAGCAAGTTCACTGCCTACACCGATAACAACCCCTTAACGCATCTTGAAACAGCTAAGCTGGGAGCCATGGAACAACGATGGATGGCTCGACTGTCCAATTACCAATTCACGATCAAGTACCGAGCAGGCCGCAAGAATGCCAACGCTGATGCCCTATCCAGGATGCCTCATGAATCGGACGCAGAAGAAGAAGTGGATGATCTGGAAGAGATCGAACTACCTGCCTTTCACAGGAATGGGATGATCCATGAGCAACAAGCCAGCAGGAGATCGCGTGGTAAGACGTTAAATCCTTTACCTCACCACAGCTGGAAGGAGACTCAGGACAGCGATCCAGTTGTCAGCCGAATCAAGGAGCTGATAACTCAAGAAGGTTCCTCCTTGGAGAAGGATGCGCCTCTACAAGCAAGGCAGCTGTGGAATGAGAGAAGCCGGTTGTTCATCTACCGTGAGAAGCTGTGCAGGAGGTACGTCAATCCAAGGACCCATGAGATGGTATGGCAGATAGTAGTTCCCAGAGCAGACATCCAGATGGTGTTAGAAGCCTACCACGATCAAGCGGGACACTTTGGCTGGAAGAAGCTGGAGACCCTGTTGAAGTGTCGTTTCTATTGGGTGGGAATGCGCAGCTCCATTGAGAGATGGTGCCAGAACTGTGGACCCTGTGGCCTCAGAAGAAAGGACTACAACAGTCAGAAGGCACCCCTGCAACCCATCCAGACGACTCGTCCCTTGGAGATTGTGGCCCTGGACCATGTTAAGTTGTCACCCAGCCGGTCAGGATACTCCTATGCCCTGACTATGGTGGATCACTACTCCAGGTTCCTGGTGGTCGCCCCTGTCAAAGATCTGACGGCAGAGACAGCAGCAAAGATGTTCCAAGCGTGTTTCTGCAGACCACACGGATATCCTGAGCAGGTACTAACTGATCAAGGCCCAGCTTTCGAGGCCGAATTATTCAAAGAGTTCTGTCACTTGTACGGGTGTAAGAAGATCAGAACCACACCGTACCACCCTCAAACCAATGGTCTCTGTGAAAAGATGAATCACATCGTCATTGACCTGCTGAAGACTGTACCACTCGAGGAGAGAAATCGGTGGCCAGACCTACTACCTGACCTGGTAGATCTGTACAATCACATACCTGTGAGTTCCACCAACTGCACCCCAGCTTACCTCATGCGGGCCAGACCAGGAAAGCTGCCCATGGATCTGGAGCTTGGTGTTGTAGAACCGGAAGCAGATGTGGCCACTGAAGACTGGGACACAAACAGACAGGAACAGTACAGAAAAGTACAAACCTGCGTTGCAGATAGTCTCAATCGAGTAAGGGATAAACAAGCAGATCGCTACAACAAAAGTGCGCTAGCTGAACCTTTCGCACCTGGTGAAGTCGTACTGAAGAGAAAGAGGAGGTTACACAAACTCGACGATCAATGGGAAAGAGAGCCCTACATCATCCAGAAGTCAAGGTTTGACAACAAGAAAACATGCATAATTAGCAAGGATGGAGGAAGAACGACTGCAACTGTATCCCGAGATCACCTAAAGTTGTGTCCAAACCCATTAAAGCTTCAGGAAGAAGAACCTGTTGTCAATCAGGAAAAGCGTGATGAAGCAGTCATACATACAGACTTAGGAGATTTCCCCGCGGATTGGCCCAGAATTGGAGATGCCGTAATCGTTCCCGTGCTTCAATTCTATCAACCTCAAAGAGAACCTCTACATCCAGTTGCACCAGTTGTTGCAGTAGAGTCAGTTCCAGAGGAACCTGCTCCAGCAGAACCTCAACAAGTGGAACCCCAAGAAGCGGTACCCCAAGAAGTTGAACCTCAGGAAGAAGGATCCCCTGCAGAAGTCGAGCCAGTTCACCCAGCTCACAGGGTGCTTGCCAGTCCAGTAGCGAGATTAAGGCAATTCTATACTTCACTTTCACGCAGACCAGATAGGGAAACTGCTACCTCACAGGTCACTGCACCACGCAGATCAGAACGTAGCACAAAAGGAAACATCCCTGCTAGGTTTAGAGATTAGTTCAATCCTTAGCAAATGTAAATAATTGTTTAGAGTCACTGTACATAAATGTATATAATTTTTGCTTATAATATGCTTTATTATACTGTTATTTATTAATCTGTTTTCCTTTTGATATTGAAACAAGTGAATGGACATTATTTTTACTTGTTTTCTCTACCCCCTTTTTGAGCATCTTTTCCAAAAGAGACTGGGACTTTTATGGTTGCTCAATTCCTCATTGTGTTAATGTACATAGTTGTTTATTTACCGTTATGCAACAGTTCAAGAGTGCCTTACCTCCTGAAAAGGAAGAGTTATTTATAAAATGTTATTGTTCTTTGTTTTTGTATTTCAGCCCGGAGTGCTGAGTTCTACTAGGGGGGAATGTGGAGCCCAGCTGTGACTGGATCCATATTTTCCAGAAGGGTGCACTGAAAGAAGATACCACCAGAGGTCATTATACACACACATACGTACAGCTCACCCTAAGAGACCACCAGAGGGAGCTGTGTAAGACATATAAAAAGACCTGACACAGGAAACACGAGGGAGTTCTGTGAGTTTAGTCAGAGCAGCCATTCTAGGGAGTCTGCTCAGAGAGCTCAGTTTGCTCAGAGAGCTCAGTCTGCTAGTGGAGTCTAGTAAGAGTGATACAGAGAAATCGCTTAAGTCTAGTCAGAGCTGAATTGAGGAGTGTAGCTCAGTAGAAGCGTGCCGACGCTTAGAGAGCGGCGAAGAGGCAGCCCACCAACTGCCAGTGTGTGTGATCGTGTGATGATCCAGGTAGGCCGGAGGCGAGTGGAAGTTAATGAGACAAAGGAGCCTTAATAGCTCATCTCAGCAAGTATTCACCGGACACCGGAGTCCGAGCCTATAGAGATCTCCACGACCCATTAGGAGAACACCGGAGTTCCTGGAGGACTACAAGTCCCAGGAGTACCACAGAGCTGATACGTAGCTAGATCAGGAGGACGGAGTCTAGCAGTGCACTGCAAATAGAGACTGTGTGCTTCAACAGGAGATCCAATCACAAGATCAGCCAGGTGCAAGACGGAGACCAAGTTAGACCTAGCTTTAAGCAGGCAGAGTACAGGAGGCCACACACCTACCAGTGGAAGAATCTGGATGTGCACCCTTCACCCTACAGCGCTCCGGGAAGTGTCTGCAACATCTTCAGCTAAAGGTACCAAAGTGACTTATGTGTGTGTCTCCCTTATTACCCCTGACTGCCGGGTCCCCATCTGTCCTGCAATCCTATATCTCTATTTGCCCTGGAGGATCAGCCTTACTTGTGGAAGGCTTAACATCTAGCTGCACAATATCAACCCTCCAGTGGATCTGCATAGCAGCGCTGGTCATCCTGACCAGGCACCACAAGTGGCGTCACGAATCCCCATATCATTATTCAAGTCACCTGTAAATATCCCACATTACAGTGAGCGCCCAGGGCACGGACCGAGCTGTGCTACCCGTGACATCCCCCATAGACATCAATGGGCTCGGTGCCGAGTACCCCAAAGCCCTGGTACGTGCGACTCACACCCATTGCCATCCATTATCGTAACGCATCCTAATGCATGTCAAAATCGGCATGCGTTAGTGATGGTACATTACTTTGTGATGCACCTTCGAACGCCATCTACCGCATTTTCGGGTACATTAGGTCTAACGCACAGCGAACGGAAGCGTTCGCTGTGCATAGACCTCTATTACTAACGCATGCCGACGCAATGCTACCATGCATTAACGTACGCATTAATGCGATTGTATAAAAAAATACAATTTGGGTCTCCTCGTTAGCGCATCCGTTTAATGGATCCGTTAAACGAATGGCACTAACGCGATGTGAACCTAGCCTTACATGAACTCCAGACCAGCTCCCTTAAAATAAAATAGACATAAAACAGACACTATAAGCTAATAAAGGGCGGACCTCAGACCAGACCCTTTAAAATATGTACATAGTTCACACAGGCTTAATCTAACATAGACCCTAAACAGACACCCTAAACTAGAACAGACTCAAGACAAGACACACTAAATAAATACAGACCCAAAGCAAGACCCCTAAACTAGTACATACCTCAGACCAGACCCCTTAAATGAATACAGACACCAGGCCAGAACCCTTAAATGGCAACCTATAATGGCACCCTAAACTAATATGGACCCCAGACCAGACCCTAAACAAATATAGCCCTAAAATCTAATAGAGACCCTAGACATGTATACAAAGATCAAATGCTTTCAGGAATAAGGTCAGAACCTCTACAAAGTTGTAAATAAATTAAAAAAGGAAACACAAGGATTGCCTAGAAGTTTGGTATAATAGTGAGATTCGAAAAAAGGAAGTAGCTAACTTCTCCTCCACATTAGATTTCAATAGAAAAAAACACAGTTTAGTCTCTTATGAATGTATTAGATGGTGGCCCGATTCTAACGCATCGGGTATTCTAGAATATGTATGTAGTTTATTTATGAAGATTTAAGAATAATGCAACGAATACACAGGATTTTTCGGGATAGACAGACGGGATAAGACGATTATACAGTATATATTAGATAGATGTTACTGTGTATTACCTCATGTCACTGTGTATTACCTCATATTACTGTGTATTACCTCATGCTACCGTATATTACCTGTATATTACCTCATGTTACCTGTGTGTTGCCTCATATTACTGTGTATTACCTCATGTTACTGTATATTGCCTCATTTTACTGTGTATTACCTCATGTTACTGTATATTACCTCATGTCACTGTGTATTACCTCATGTTACTGTGTATTACCTCATATCACTGTGTATTACCTCATGTTACTGTATATTACCTCATATTACCTCATGTTACCTGTGTATTACCTCATATTACTGTGTATTACATCATATTACTGTGTATTACCTCATGTTACTGTATATTACCTCATTTTACTGTGTATTACCTTATGTTACTTATGTATTACCTCATGTCACCTATGTATTACCTCATGTCACTGTGTATTACCCGTGTTCAGTAAATGTGACAGAAGTACATCAGACACTGTGACTGACAAAACATGTTCAGTACATCATGGGCAGTTGATGAGTCACATGGGCGGAGTTAGCCCTGCGTCGCTGATGTTACTGTGTATTACCTCATGTCACTGTGTATTACCTCATATTACTGTGTATTACCTCATATAACTGTGTATTACCTCATGTTACCATATATTACCTCATATTACCTCATGTTACCTGTGTATTACCTCATATTACAGTGTATTACCTTATATTACTGTGCATTACCTCATGTTGCTGTATATTACCTCATTTTACTGTGTATTACCTTATGTTACTTATGTATTACCTCATGTCACCTGTGTATTACCTCATGTCACTGTGTATTACCCGTGTTCAGTAAACGTGACAGAAGTATATCAGACACTGTAACTGACAAAATATGTTCAGTACATCATGGGCAGTTGGTGAGTCACATGACCACATGGGCAGAGTAGGCCCTGCGTCGCTGATTGGCCGCGGCCGGACCAATCAGCGACACGGGATTTCCTGGACAGACAGACAGGATAAGACGATTATATAGACTAGATGGTGGCCCGATTCTAACGCATCGGGTATTCTACAATATGTATGTAGTTTATTTATGAAGATTTAAAAATAATGCAATGAATACACAGGATTTTTCGGGTAAAATATATACATTATCACTAAATGTTATTGCTCATAGAACTTAATACAACTGAACAAAATTATTAAACAGATCATCAAAATATATAAACTATTACATGAATATCTAACTGTATTTAAATAAATCATTGGACAAAAGATGATACACTCTCTCCGGGAGATGACCGGCTGCTCGCACCAGAAGTATCCCGACCGGCGGCGCCGCTCCCCGGTCCTCCGTTCACACTTGCCGTCGGGAGATCAGCGGCCCTAGCCGCTGATCTGCCGACGGTAGCCGCATGGAGGTCAGCGGCGCCGCCGGTCAGGGTACTTCTGCTGCGAGCAGCCGGGAGATGACCGGCTGGCGCCGATCATCTCTCGGCTGCATCGCCGCTGACCTCCGTGCGGCAGATAAGCCACTAACGGCCGCCATCTTTTTTCTGAAATCCCGCATCGCTGATTGGCCACAGCCGGACCAATCAGCGACGCGGGATTTCCTGGACAGAAAGACAGACGGACGGGATAAGACAATTATATATATTAGATGAGTTTTACTATCTATCCTAAGACACAGTACTAAAAGGGAGGTCACTTCAGCATCCACTGGGGTTAAATAGAAGGACAAAAGATGGCAGCAGATAGTCGATTGCTGTAGTCTGGATAATGGCGGTGGTATTTACTGGGACCGTTTGGGCACAAGCTAAGCTGCAGAATGAATATGTACTCAGAGTGGCGTCAATAGAGAGGTGGGAGAGACACAGAAGGAACAATACTACCCCCTGTGTTACAATATTGTAAGGAATTGTTATTTAGGCAATTGACTCCCCTTCAAGCAGCGACATTTCACTTTTACGGGTTCATTTTCTGTTATGGGAAAACCACCCCAGGAATATTCGTTATTTTAAGGGTTTCTTCATAGAATAACCTCCAATGAGGACGTTCCAGTGGGGGAGAGGGGAGTCGCGGATTATAAAGTTTCTTTGGTTAATTAAGAGTTCTGTAAGTGTATGAGGAATTTGAAATCCTTCTTCAAAGTTTGCAGACACGGCCCCTTCGCTTCCCCCCTGCACACCTAACAGAGCCCATATAAAAGGATTCCTTACATCAGGGAATTTTCTTCTCTTCCCCCTTCCAATTGTTTAACTTGACTGGAGAAGCTGCAGGGAAAATGTTTGCAAAGCTGCAAAGGGGGAACGTCCTTAACCCCTTCTTCCTCGCTAGCTATGACACAAGGAGGCTGTGAACAGGTACACATCACCACAGAGGGAGGTGCAGAGACCGAGGGCCGAAATAAATGTTCATTTGATCGTAACAATCCTTATAGATAAGATATAAGGCAAAAAACCTTATGTCTTTCAAATGCAAAGTCAATGAAGAATATAATCGTACAATTGTCTCCAGCATTATAAGATTCACCTTCTGATCTCTGCTCTGTTGGGAATAAAATATGGCTATAAGAGATTTCCAAATAATTGCATTCTTGTTTCCTTTAGTTTTACACAGTTGCTGACATGTATCTAAGCGTATTATGAGTGACACTGTCTGCTGAGCCATGTATCTAAGGCTCTCTTCAAGCCTGTGCTAAACATTTCTGGCTTTCAGGTCGGCAACAAAGTTTCCAATACAGAGTAAACCTTACCTCAGTCTATCACGTGCGATTTTGACTACTGAGCCAGGTATATAAGCCTGTCATGTGTGACATTGCTCTACTGAGCCAGGTATCTCAACCTATCATGTGTGATACTGACTGCTGAGCCATGTATGTAGGCCTGTCATGTGTGATATGGTCCACTAAGGCTACTTTCATACATCAGTTTTTTTGTGTCAGGCATAATCCGTCGAATACCTGAAGGGACGGATCCGGCGCTGAAATGAAAAAACTGATGCAACGGAAAAAGAAGTTTTGCAGGCAGAAAATGCAGGTTTGCATGTCCGGAGACAGTGGAAAATGTAGTAGTAGTAGTAGTAGTAGTAGTAGTTTTTCAGAATCCGGATCAGACTTTTGACGGATTGCACAAAAGACTGGTCTGGTTCCATAGACTTCTATTATTTCCGACCACCTGATGCGCCGCTTCAGGCACTATCAGGCGGGTCCGGAAAAAAAAAAAACGTTGCACTGACCGTTTTGTCCGGCCGCCGGAATGTACATTTCCGCCGGATCCGGCCAAAAACGGATACAACGCAACGACATCAGGCATGATCCGGCGCTAATGAAAGTCAATGCTAAGAAAACGCATCCGGTACCGGATCAGTTTTTTTTAAAAACACGCCGGATCGCGCCTGACATCAAAAAACTGATGTGTGAAAGCAGCCTAAGTCATGTATCTGAGTCTATCATATATAATACTGTGATACAGAGCAAGGTATCTAAACATATCATGTGTGATAGTAACTATTGAGCCATGTAGCTAGGCCACTCATGTCTCATACTGTGCTACCAAACCATGTATCTAAGTCTATCATGTGTGATGCTTTCTAGTAAGCAATGTATCCATGAGTATTATGTGTGATGACTGATGATCCATGTATGTAGGCCTGATGAAGTGCTACTGAACCAGGTATCTAAGCTTATTATGTGTGAATCGGTCCACTAAGCAGAGTGTCTGAGCCTATCGTGTGATACTGACTGCTGAGCCATGTGTAGGCCTGTCATGTGCAATGTTTTCCTGAGCCATGAATCCAAGTATAATGTATATTGTGCTACTGAGCCAGGTATCTAAGCTTATTATGTGTGATCGGTCCACTAAGCAGAGTGTCTGAGCCTATCGTGTGATACTGACTGCTGAGCCATGTGTAGGCCTGTCATGTGCAATGTTTTCCTGAGCCATGAATCCAAGTATAATGTATATTGTGCTACTGAGCCAGGTATCTAAGCCTGTACCGTCCGCTAGATAATGTACCCGTGTGACACTGTTCACTAAGTCATATATCTAGGCCTATTGTAGGCGACACTGACCACTATCATGTGTGATACAGACTACTCAGTCAGCGTAGCTAAGCCTCTCATGTGTGATACTGTCCACTGAGCTGGTGTACCTAAGCCTGTCGTGTGATACACAACCTTGGAGCACTCTGCTATGAATTTCTCAGCAGGATCAGACAGTTTTCAGCCGGATCACTCCGTTACCGCCACGCAGCAAGCTGTGGCAGGTAGTGCGACGCCGCGTCCTCACCACATCACACGCACCTCTGAGGTGCCACAATCCAGCTGTGGAGTCTATGTCAACTGTAAAACACACACACAAGAGCTGATAATAACATGGAAAAATACATAAAAAATAACAGCCCCATCCTCCACACTGAAGGAGCTAGAAGAGGTCTAGACAAATCTGGAGGAGGAGCGCTCTTGTCTTACCACAATAATGCCAGGCAGGGAGAGAAGAATGGCGCCTTTCACCAGCTGCCAGGTATTATTCCTTCTCATGTGCCCAAGATAAGATACGGTTTTGGCATTCATCTGTTAAGAGCCATTTTATCTTAGTCCATGTAAAGGGCTCCATGGTGACCTGGGGCTGAATTACCGTACATACTTCAACTATAGCAAAACTTCTGTCTCTCCCTATGGGTGCAGTACCATACATAGCCCAAGGACAGGTGGGGCACTCTTCAGGGCAAAAATTAGATTCTTTTTATTGTCTCACCTTATACAATTCCTTTAAATAGGACTTAATAGTTCTCCTGATCTGTGCACTTACTCACTGTGAAATACCACTTTTAAAGCATCTTTTCTTAGAAATTTACATGGTGTCGTTCCTCCTTTATTATGAATAAATTGACAGCTGGATGTTACAATTCACCTTGTCATAGAGGCGTGTCCCCACTTCATTGGACAGAGTAAAAATACACAGGAACACACCTCCAACAGGTAAACACCCAGTTGTCAATTTATTACAAAAAAAAATCTTAGAATAATTACTGAGGATCAGCACAACTTAAAGTTCCAAGAACAGAGGCTCCAGAATTTATTTTTATGGAGAAAAACAGTATTGAATGAATTAAACATTAGGATCTGATAGGTGGGAACTCGCCACACTGTATATGCAGTTCGATCTATTAACATTGTATAGAGAAGAAACTCAGCAGAATGATATTGAGATTTGTTGGAAAAGATTGAATATAACTTATATTTTATTCATTGAAATCCCTGATGTGTATATTCTTGAGTCGAGTGGGAGGTCCTACTAGTGACTGACAGCTGTCTCTGCAGGTACAGTGATACAGGAAGACGGTTAATCCCTAATAGAACTGCCCACTGAACTCATGTATAAACACCAGGAATTTCAATGAATATAAGTGAAAAATTGTAAAATCCATAAAGACATATCCGGAGAGGGACATATCACCCTCACATTGAACATATGGGATTAATTATAACTGGTTAAGTGAGAAAGAGCTGACACTGAAAGCTCCACTGATGTAGGACCTCCTGCCATGAACAGGTAATTACAACAAAGGATCTAGAATTCGATTACTCAGAGGAAGCAAAGTACAGGAGATTCACCTGTTCAAAGCAATTATCTCAAACTCTTTGGAGCCAGTGGTTAGTGATGAATATTGGGGTTTGCATAAATTCGATATCCTGAAAGTTGGGGATCTCATAAACTTCTAAAAGACCTACCACATTCTACGAACAGCCCTCCATATGAGCTCACCAAAGGAAGTATGTGGACGTAACCTTGATCTAATAAAAATCTGAGTTTGAATTTCAATCATTTGTCAGTCTTGGAAGGTACAGCTTGCTGTGGTTCTGTCCATTTCCTAAAAGGAATACGTCTCTCTGCCAAGCTCTGAGACATTTCTGTGACACAGGTTTAATACTCCTTCTTTTGTTATCCCTTTTATTTCATGTGATTGCATATAGAGTATGGTTTTGTTCCCATTTTGTAACATCTTTGTATATTCTTTATAAACACTGTCAACTTTTCTGGATTAAATATATAAAATTTAATAGCTCCGTTCCTCTTGCGCTGTATACCACACCCCTGAAGCCGTATGCTACCTGTAACGGGTGTCCAATCGTATTGTATAAACGAATGGTGGTGGGCGTGGCAGCTAGTTGTTCCTTTTGTTATTCTACAGCTTTGCTGTACCGGGGTATATATACACTTCTCAAAAAAATAAAGGGGACACTTAAACAACAGAATATAACTCCAAGTAAATCAAACTTCTGTGAAATCAAACTGTCCACTTAGGAAGCAACACTGATTGACAATCAGTTTCACATGCTGTTGTGCAAATGGAATAGACAACAGATGGAAATTATTGGCAATTATGATCACACATCCAATAGTTCCAATGCTTTCTGGCTGACGTATGGTCACTTTTGAATGTTGGTTGTGCTTTTACACTCGTGGTAGCGTGAGACGGACTCTACAACCCACACAAGTGGCTCAGGTAGTGGAGCTCATCCAGGATGGCACATCAATGCGAGCTGTGGCAAGATGGTTTGCTGTGTCTGTTACCGAAGAATCCAGAGGCTGGAGGTGCTACCAGGAGACAGGCCAGTACACCAGGAGACGTGGAGGGGGTTGTAGGAGGGCAACAACCCAGCAGCAGGACCGCTACCTCAGCCTTTGTGCAAGGAGAAAAAGGAGGAGCACTGCCAGAGCCCTGCAAAATGACCTCCAGCAGGCCACAAATGTGCATGTGTATGCACAAACGGTAAGAAAACGACTCTACGAGGATGGTCTGAGTGCCCGAGGTCCACAGATGGGGGTTGTGCTTACAGCCCAACACCGTGCAGGACGCTTGGCATTTACCACAGAACACCAGGATTGGCAAATTTGTCACTGGCGCCCTGTGCTCTTCACAGATGAATGCAAGTTCACACTGAGCACATGTGACAGACGTGAAAATCTGGAGACACCGTGGAGAGTGATCTGCTGCCTGCAACATCCTTCAGCATGACCGGTTTGGCAGTGGATCAGTAATGGTGTGTGGGGTGGCATTTCTTTGGAGGGCCGCACAGCCCTCCATGTGCTCGCCAGAGGTAGCCTGACTGCCATTAGGTGCCAAGATGAGATCCTCAGACCCCATGTGAGACCATATGCTAGTGTGGTTGGCCCTGGGTTCCTCCTAATGCAGGACAATGCCAGACCTCATGTGGCTGGAGTGTGTCAGCAGTTCCTGCAAGATGAAGGCATTGAAGCTATGGACTGGCCCGCCCATTCCCCAGACCTGAATCCGATTGAGTACATCTGGGACATCATGTCTCGCTCCATCCACCAACGTCACGTTGCACCACAGACTGTCCAGGAGTTGGCGGATGCTTTAGTCCAGGTCTGGGAGGAGATCCCTCAGGAGACCACCCGCCGCCTCATCAGAAGCATGCCCAGGCATTGTAGGGAGGTCATACAGGCACAGGGAGGTCATACAGGCACGTGGAGGCCACACACACTACTAAGCATCATTTTGACTTGTTTTAAGGACATTACATTCCACTTTAATTTAGGGTGTGGACTCCAAATCCAGGCCTCCATTGGTTAATAAATTTGATTTCCATTGATCATTTTTGTGTATGATTTTGTTGTCAGTACATTCAACTTTGCACAGAACAAAGTATTCAATGAGAATATTTCATTCATTCAGATCTAGGATGTGTTATTTGAGTGTTCCCTTTATTTTTTTGAGCAGTGTACTACATTCCATGGGTTGGAATCGGAGGTGTATATAACATACGCTCACTGTGAGTTCCCTAATAACTGGCCTAGTCCATCTCTCATCATTCAGTTGTAATTGTCCTGACAATTGGAGGCAGCAGAGTTGAGAGCCCTGACAAATTGGTGGCAGCGGTGGGATCTGAGTGATCTCTACAGTGTTCTCCCCTGACAATAAGTTTTACTCAAACTTGCAAAAATATAGCTCAATCTGATTACTTCCTCCTCTATAACATCCTGCCTGCAGATTAGATACCATTTTCTAGATACCATTTTCAATATGATAGATTGCTTTTTAAGACTCATATGATCAACCAAAATCAATATTTGAAAAATGTGGCTGATTTGTTCCAAAAACAGCACCACACGAGTCTCACGTTGCTGCACAGCCCTAACCTGCATGCAATACCAGACATAACCCATGGACAGAGGTAGCGCTATTTCTATAAGCCATGTTTTATTATCCTAGATAGCCTCTTCAAAGGCACGTCACTATGTTCCTATGAATTCATGGTGCCATCATATTTACTGCAGTGGCCAGATGTTATACTGTAGTGACATTTTCTATACCCAGCAGATTCTCCCATTGAATAATGAGGACTATGGCTGCGTACAAGACCAAGTGCGTTTTCTACAGAAATTGCTCAATAATTTTGAAACTGGAAATCCAAGCTCAAATGTGATATTCATTACGAGGAACGCACATGGTTTCCTGAGACGTACAACCGTGTCACATGATCATCAATCAAGAACGGCTCATTATGAAACAGTATGCAAAAAATAAGCACACCTTAAATATGAAGAAGAATATTATATAATGTTTGTTCTTTGATCAGTCCGAAATCTAAATTAATGATTCTGAAGGATACCTGTTCCAGCAGTGCCTTGTGCAAGGTGAGATGATAGTTACGATACCATTGGTCCAACCGTGTAGCCGCATAGAGGCTCAAGAAGTAAGGGGCCTCCAGTTGGATATATATTTTCACATATGTAATTAATCATCACGAAATCTTGAGATAACCTTAAATCAGAACAAGATAAGTAAAGGAAAGGATCATTGATGCACTCAGCATTTTATGTACAGTTCGACTGTGAAACAATTCTTCAAATCCAGAGTTACCCTTAAAATGTCTTTGTGTTGGACAAATGATGTTTGATCATCTCCCTGAAGAACATGCTGCCACAAGTCCAAAATTACTGACATTTTTCACATCTATTATAACAGCAGCTTAAATTTCCTTTTTGCTGATCCAGTCCCACTGGGACAAAATAGTGGATTCCCAACACTCCCCCCTGCGATTGATACCTTTTCAGTCCATTTTTAAAATTTATAGATTCTTTTTTTTAAATCATAGATCAACCAAAATCAATTTTGAAAAAGTGGTGATTTTTCCAAAAAAGCACCCCAATTCCCCGTTTCTGCACAGCCCAAACCGCATGCAATACCAACTAACCCAGGCAAGGGGCTATTCTTAAAACCAGTTTTTTTCCCAGATAGTCTTCAAAGGACGTACATGTTCCTTAAATTATTGCCCAATTTCTGCAGGGCCAATGTTATATGTTGACTTTTTTTACCCAGCAGATTTTCCCATTGAATAATGAGGGGTAGGGTGCACAAGACCAAGTGGTTTTTACGAAATTTTTCAATAATTTTGAAATGAAAAACCAAGCTCAAATGTGTATTCATTACGAAAAAGCCATGGTTTCCTGAGCGAAAACCGTGTCACATGATCTCAATCAAAAGGTCATTATGAAACAGTATGCAAAAAATAAGCACCCTTTTTAAAAAATGAAGAAGAATATTAATAATTTTTTGTTCTTTGACCACCGAAA
>JARQOD010000003.1:118172167-118226604 GCA_033576555.1 Oophaga sylvatica | reverse complement strand
AATTAAATACTTTAAAATTTTAATAAACCAAATGTTTAAAGGGCCCGGAATCGATACACATCGGGGGCTCCCTGGGATAAAAATTTTTTTCCGTATTGTGCCTTTTTTTTATAAATTTTTTTTTAAATTAAAGACGAAGTTTTATTTTTCCCTAAGCGGAGTCCCCTTTTTTTCTCTTCTTTTTCGGGAATGGTAGCTGACTTCCCCCCCTTTTTCCCCATTCCTTTTTATATTTTTTAATGTACAAAAAAAACATAACAACTTTTAATAATCCCCTATTTAAAAAAAAACTACTAAATACTGCCCTCTATTACAAAAATATAACTACTATAATACTCCCCTTTCTAGGGCCCCCAAAAATATAACTACTATAATACGGGTCCCAATGTAAAAAGAATATAACTATTAAAAATCCCCCTATTTACAAAAATAAAACCTACTAATACTGCCCCTATGTACAAAATATAACTACAAAAATACTGCCCCTAGTACAAGAATAAACTAGTAAATACTGCCCCCAAATGTACAAAAATTTTAACTACAAAAAAAACGGGCCCCTATAAACAAAAAATAAAATTACTAAAAATACTGCCCCCAAATGTACAGGAATATAACTAGTATAATACTTCCTCTATGTACAAGAATAAACTACTATAAAACTGCTAAAAACATAAAAAAAATATAATTCCTAAAATCCCCCCCTTTCCAATATACAAAATAAAACTCTATTTTGGACATGTACATAGGGGTTTTTCCCCGGCTGGGAAAACGAAATGCCGGCGGAGCACCCCACGCAGCACAGAGCCCCGCTGCTGCCCCGACACCACCACAGCACCACAGGGAGGCTGCATTGGGTCCGCCGCCAGATTTGTGGATATATTGCCACCCCACAGAACACAGCCATCCGACAGAGCACAGCCACCCCACAGAGCACAGCCACCCCACAGTGCACAACCACCCCACAGAACACAGCCACCCCACAGAACACATCCACCCCACAGAACATAGTCACCCCACAGAGCACCACCACCCACCAGCCTTGACCACCGAACGACCCCAGTGACCACTCCTCTACCTGTGCTGATCCCTTCACTGGTAAGCTGAATTCGGATTGTAAGACGGACCCCCATTTGCACAATATTTTTTTCCCCTATTTTCCTTCTGAAAATTTGTGGTGCGTCTTATGGTCCGATGCGTCTTATAGTCCAAAAATACGGTATATACTGTAGGTGATGAGATATTCAAAGTCTTTGCAATTTTATGTTGAGGAAGTTTTCTTTTTCACTTGCAGTTGTTCACAGAATGGTGAACCTCCAACCATCTTTGCATCTGAGAGACTCTGCCTCTCTAACGTGCTCTTTTTTGTATGTACATAATCATATGACTGAGTTGAAAAATTGACCCACCAGCTGTTTTTGTTTATTAGTACAACTTAATTTTTCAGCCTTTTGTTACCCCTGTACCAACTTTTTTGTGATGTGGTGCTGTCATCAACTTCTAAAAGTTATTTTTCTCAAATGAAGGGTAAAAACATCTAATATTCAGCTTCTGATCTGTGTCCTATGTTCTTGATTTCTTTACATTTTACATAGCGACCCAACTTTTTGTGGAATTGGGGTTGTACTGCCTTTTATGGACAAGAATACAACATAATACCGCCATTTAGATGTTAACATACAGTGGTGGCCAAAAGTATTGGCACCCCTGCAATTCTGTCAGATAATACTCAGTTTCTTCCTGAAAATGATTGCAATCACAAATTATTTGCTATTTTTATCTTCATTTAATTTGCTTGCAAGGAAAAAACACAAAAGAGAATGAAGCAAAAATCAAATCCTTGATCATTTCACACAAAACTCCAAAAATGGGCCAGACAAAAGTATTGGCACCCTCAGCTTAATACTTGGTTGCACAACCTTTAGCCAAAATAACTGCGAACAACCGCTTCCGGTAACCATCAATGAGTTTTCTTACAATGCTCTGCTGGAATTGTAAACCATTCTTCTTTGGCAAACTGCTCCAGGTCCCTGATATTTGAAGGGTGCCTTCTCCAAACTGCCATTTTGAGATCTCTCCACAGGTGTTCTATGGGATTCAGGTCTGGACTCATTGCTGGCCACCTTACAAGTCTCCAGTGCTTTCTCTCAAACCATTTTATAGTGCTTTTGGAAGTGTGTTTTGGGTCATTGTCCTGCTGGAAGACCCATGACCTCTGAGGGAGACCCAGCTTTCTCACACTGGCCCTACATTATGCTGCAAATTTGTTGGTATCTTCAGACTTCATAATGCCATGCACACGGTCAAGCAGTCCAGTGCCAGAGGCAGCAAAGCAACCCCAAAACATCAGGGAACCTCCCCATGTTTGACTGTAGGGACCGTGTTTTTTTCTTTGAATGCCTCTTTTTTTTTCCTGTACACTCTATGTTGATGGTTTTTCCCAAAAAGCTCGACTTTTCTCCATCTGACCAGAGAACATTCTTCCAAAGCGTTTTAGGCTTTCTCAGGTAAGTTTTGGCAAACTCCAGCCTGGCTTTTTTATGTCTCGGGGTAAGAAGTGGGGTCTTCCTGGGTATCCTACCATACAGTCCCTTTTCATTCAGACGCCGACGGATAGTACAGGTTGACACTGTTGTACCCTCGGATGCAGGGCAGCTTGAACTTGTTTGGATTTAGTCGAGGTTCTTTATCCACCATCCGCACAATCTTGCGTTGAAATCTCTCGTCAATTTTTCTTTTCCTTCCACATCTAGGGAGGTTAGCCACAGTGCCATGGGCTTTAAACTTCTTGATGACACTGCGCACGGAAGACACAGGAACATTCAGGTCTTTGGAGATGGACTTGTAGCCTTGAGATTGCTCATGCTTTCCTCACAATTTGGTTTCTCAAGTCCTCAGACAGTTCTTTGGTCTTCTTTCTTTTCTTCATGCTCAATGTGGTACACACAAGGACACAGGACAGAGGTTGAGTCAACTTAATCCATGTTAACTGGTGCAAGTGTATTTAGTTATTGCCAACACTGTTAGGTGCCACAGGTAAGTTACAGGTGCTGGTGATTACACGAATTAGAGAAGCATCATATGATTTTTCAAACAGTGCCAATACTTTTGTACACCCCCTTTTTTAGGTTTGGTGTGGAATTATATCCAATTTGGCTTTAGGTCAATTCTTTTTGTGTTTTTTCATTGAAGACAAATTAAATGAGATAATAATACCAAAGAATTTGTGTTTGCAATCATTTTCAGGAAGAAACTGAGTATTATCTGACAGAATTGCAGGGGTGCCAATACTTTTGGCCACCACTGTATATGGCATGTAAACGTGATTTTATCCCTTTCAGTGTAACAAAAGTTGCACAAAGCACAAGTGGATTCACTGCAAATAAAAAAATTGTTGTGTGTGGATCTATTCTAATGTTCCCCCCTAAATTCATGCTCCAGCTATAGTAGTGACACAGAATCACAAATTATTCTATCGCTATAAGGGTAGGGTCACACGACCATTTCCTCCACATCTGAGAAAAGCAATAACATTATTCTGATCAGACTTTGATAAGAGTTTGATCACAATTAGATCAGTTTTTCTGACATGGAGAAAAAAAGAAAAGTTTCTCCATTCTGTCAGTCCGTGAAAATCGAGCTGCACTTGGATCCAATTTTTTTTTCCACCAGCCATAGATATGCATACCCAATTTTGATCCGACACTCAGATCAAAATCGGACATGTCTACAATTTTTTCTGCGGACCACTCGGAATAAAATCTAAGCTGTGCAAAGCCACATGGACTATCACACCTATGAGTGCCATCCGTGAAAACCATAGATAGTACTCGTCCCAGAAAACCAGTCGCGTGCACGATCCCCCCAACAGTCACTGGTGTTATTTTGACTACCATCTACTAGATGGCGCTAGAGAGCTTCCCAAAACCTTCTGGTTGACAGCTGGACCAGTAACAGTGCTGCCCCTTGCCCTCTTTTCTCATTGTTCCAGGAAAATATGTCTTCTACATGAGCTATTACATTTTGAACAAACTATTGAAGAACTACAGATCCAAGCATAAGAGGCTTGTAGACCTGCTTACAATAGATGGAGATCCATAGATATACAAGCACTTCCCTCTTTGATTTTTCAAGTGTGTGAAATTCATGGGTTAATGGAAGTGTCAGGAAGCTGCAGGCACTTGTTAATTTTTGAAGGGCAAGTCATAGCTTGTAACAGGGCACTGCGAAAATATCAGTCTGGCTGCAGTCTGGGAACAAATGTTTATTGCTACTGCTTGTGGCAGAAGGTTTGGATGACTATAGTTGTCATTTTGGTCACTTGATGTTTGGAACAGTTATCGTTTTTGGAGTATTTTTTCTTGTAAACCCAGCCTAATGTCAGTAACCTAAAGGCCCCGTTACACATAGCGAGATCGCTAGCGAGATCGCTGAAACGTCACCGATTTTGTGACATAGCAGCGACCTACCCAGCGATCTCGCAGTGTGACACTCAGCGACGATCAGCCCCCCTGCTGGGTGTCGCTGATCATCACTGAATGTCCTGGACCATTTTTTGATCGCTGGTCTCCCGCTGGCCAGAACGCATCGCTGCGTGTGACAGGCGGGAGACCAGCAATAAGCGAGCTGGAGCTGGTAACCAAGGTAAACATCATGTTTCCAGGCGCCGGGCGGCGCCTAGAAACCCGATGTGTACTACGTTAGATACCAGCGCGCTGGTGCAGGGGAGCTGGTAACCAAGGTACACAGCGGGTTACTAAGCACCGAGCGGCGCCTGGAAACCCAATGTGTACCTTGGTTACCAGCTCCCTGCACCAGCGCGCTGGTATCTAAGGTACACTGCGGGTAACTAAGCGACGTGCGTCGCTTGTTACCCGCAGTGTCGCTGTCCTGATCGCTTCTGGAGCTGCCTGTTTGGCAGCTCAGCAGCGATCATGTAGCGACACACCAGCGATCCTGACAAGTGCATATCGTTGTCGGGATCGCTGGTGAGTCGCTATGTGTAACGGGACCCTTATAGTTACACGAGGCAATTCCCTAATGTTATAGTTTAAGCACAGAAATCATAATCATTGCATAATGAAACTTTTCTACAACTTTCTAACTAGCTTTGTGTTTCATTGCCTTACTCTCTTTATGATCCCTTCTTGCTCTCATTGAATGTGACTAATGACTATTTAAAGTTATAGCTATAAATTAGGCTAGGGTCACACCACCGTATTTTCTCTCATCCGAGAGAATCAGGCCTGTTATGCTAATCACATTCTGATCAGTGTGTCAGCATAGTTTGATACAATTTTCAGGAAAAAATTTCCCAATCTTCTCCATTCTGTCAGTCTGTGAAAATCGGACTGCACTCAGATGTATCCGAGTGCAGTCTGATTTTTTTTCTACAGACTCATTGGATGCAATTCATGCATGCTGCGGATTTTTACTGTGTCCAAGAAAAAAAAAAAAAAAAAAATCAGACATAGAATAAAATTGTTCCAAGTGCGATGTGATATTTTGTAAGATTGCGATTGAACCGAAAATACGGTCGTCTGCACGAGCCCTAGTAGTGATGCTATTATCTATCCCCTCTGCCATGATCTACCTACCACACTGGTAGTTCTCTCCTTGCTTTACAGTATATAATGATGGGGTCTGGAATTCTTCATACCCTGTTCCCTGCAGCCCCTGGGCGGAATATAAGCCTCCAGATTTGTGAAGCCACCTGAGACTTTTCACCTTTTCTTGTGACCTCAGCTCTGGAAGAGATAGATGACTTAATCACTCAGTATTGGGTTGCAGTACTCGCAGTGAAGGTGTGCACAACTGGATTCCTCTCCAGGTATCAGAAACAAAAGCAGCGTGTCTGGAGCTTACAATCACTTCATGGCTGACCGAGATTTCTCTCTCCTGTAATTAAACATCAGTCTGTCTGTTCCCACAGCCATCCATCCCAGCACTGGGGACACCACTCAGAGTAATTATTAGAACCACCTTGTGTAACCCTTTCTAGTCTTAGCTTCTAGGTGATCAAATATTGGGGGTTCGTCCGGGATCTAATGGTCTCACTCATAAAACATAGATTTGTCATTGAGACACTAATGGTGATAGACAGATAAAGCAAAAAATACATTTTCACATCCTCTATTAGAGAATTTTAATGTTGGCAAGTATTGATGACTGATCTCATTCTGGAAGGCCCAGATAATATCATTATATGGATAGCTCATCGATTGGGTAATGCTTCATTTCTCCTCTGGAGGAGCTATAGGGAAATTGAGCATTTAAAGGGAATTAGTCATTAGTTTTTTTGCTACAGTATGTATCTGAGGACAGCATGATATAGGGGTCAAAACACTAAATGTAGTGATGTGTCACTTATTTGGCTGTGTGCTTTATATACAATGAAAGTTTTATCACTAGAGACTATCATTGCACTGACCACAGTGGAAGCAAGCACTAGACCGACCATGCCCCCTCCTCCGAGAAGCAGTTTACTGTCAATAGACAAAGTAAATATAGAACCTGATGGGGGTGGGGTTAGCGCTCTCAGCTCTGCTTCATCCATCATCTAAAAACTCTGATTATGTCACAACTGCTAAACCCAGTAAAGTAAGTGATGCATTGCTGGAATCAGGGTCACTTTTCCTACATTATGCTGCTCTCAGATGAGGCAGCAAAAACCTGCTGACAGATTTCCTTTAATGCTGGGTTCTTCATAGATTACAGCAATTTAATGGAGGTGCAAGCTGCACGGAAATCAGTGTACAATAAAGGAGTTGTCCACGATTAGAAAACCTTTGCTGCTTTCTTCCAAAAACAGCGCCACCCTAGTCCACTGGTTGTGGCTGGTGCTGCGTCTCAGCCCATGTCACTTCACTAAAGCTGAGCTGCTGTACCACACTCAACCTGTGGTCAGATGTGATGCAAGTAGCCATATTTTTTTAAATTCTGGACAGCTCTATTTTAAGCAAAAAGAGATTGTATGGCAGGAAGAATAAAATCCCTTGGGATCTAGAGGTCTTGGAGAACAGGCGTCTGGTACATGATTACTGGTGTGGTTTTTAAATGGTCATAGGTCAATTAGGAAGTAAGGAGAAGATGTATCAGCTCATAACTAGGGAGTCAGGAAACGCTGGGTGGTAGCCCTTCCATGAACCATAATAGTGCCTAAATAAGGTGTTACCCAGCTTTCCCAGGAACATAAATAACATGGGACTGGGGCTGATTAATGGTGCAGGAAGGAACTGGAGTGATATCTGTAACATCTTGTTGTGTCTCATGGTCCGAGAGAGTTTATATTAAGTGTGTCGCGCACTCGAGGTCATTGATGAGAGCAGGGCAGACATAATAGGGGACTTTGCGTAGATTCAGGCCCAGGAAGGAATGCAGGATTGTGCAGCGTCAGCTCCGGACTCCGCACAGTACATTGTCCCTCAGCTGATAAATGACAGCGGATGTTTCTGTTTGGGGGTTTTATAAATAGAAATGATTTCATTTCCCGGTTAATGGTGCAATATATTTATAGTACCTAATGTTAGCCAAGCCAACGAACGGCATCACTGCCCGCAGCGGTTCGCCACGCTGACCTTTGTATGAGGAGATGCTGGGACAATGGTTGTAGGAGAGAAGGTCCATGAGGACTGAGCTCTAGCACAAATGAAAAATAGCTTTTATTGTGATATAAAAAAATGGGAAGAAAAAAACCCCCCAAAAGATTAAAAATTCATAATCCTGCATTCAGTACCAACTATTCATTTTCTCCTTCTCAACAATGGTTCTGGGCCTGACATAGTGTTTGCCCAGGACCAAGTTATGGAGGGGTGAATCAATGTGTACCACTCATGGTTATTAGTGCATGCTAGGAGTTGTAGGTTCCAAACCACTGGAAAGTCAGAGGTCAGTGACCTCAGGTTTGGCTCACGATAACAAATAAAAGTTGTCACCTGCTACTTGGTCCTGGGCCCCAGTAACGACAGAGCAGAAGTCTACAGACTCGATAATTGTGAACATTGTATCTTTCATCTTCATTTTTGCACTGCATTAAGGATAAACAAATATTTGCCCTCGCTGCTCCTTCCTCTCTTTCTTCTCTGCCTTGATAGTGAGTGGAGCAGGTGAGCGCTCGAGATCTGATCTCTGGGCCTTACAGAATGTCTCCATTATTTAAAAGACCACACCCTACGGTTCCTGCATTCCACCCAGTGATATCAGGATTTGGAGAGGGCACTGGATTACCTATACACCCCGCCTGAGGCTGGAGACATCACATAACACCCAATGCCCCCCATTATTGGCCCCTCTGAGGCCATGATCGTTACAGCCTTGTCCATAACCCTGATGAAGCTGCCTAGACTGAAAGGTTAGGGGGATCCAGTAAGAACAATTGAACATTCTTAGGGTATGTTTCCACGTTCAGGAAACAGTCCGGATTAGCTGCGTGTTTGACGCTGTGCGCTGGCGCAGCGTCAAACACGCAGCGTCCAGATTTTACAGCATAGTAGAGGAGATTTCAGGAAATCCCGTCTCCACTATGCTTAAAAACACACAGGCGGCAGACCTGCGTTAACGGACATGTGGCGCGTCTTTTTAGATCGCAGCATGTCCTATTCCCTTGCGTCGCCGCAAGGGAAATAACACAGGGCTATGTAGCGCTGCGGTGATTCCGGATGTGTTCCGGATGTGTTCCATGAACACATCCGGAATGACCGCGCGTTCAGTAGGGGGCGGGGCTTTGGGCGGAGCGGAATTTCCGCTCCATCCAAAGCGCTGTGGTTCCGGATCATGGAAACACAGCCTTAATTAGTATGCTGTGTGCATAATAAATAAAGGAGCAGGTGAATAGGACACTGATGTCTATATACCTGGATAAACACACTTAAGAAAGTTATAATAGAGATGGAGTAAAGAACATATTAACATTGTCACATTTTAATATGAGAAATATGCTGAGATTTTTTTTCATATAGAGCACAGAATACTGTTGCAAGAGAACTTGTATTCATTCAGAAATTCATGTAGAAGATGAAAAGTGGTACTGTCCAGCTGGTTATATATAGTGGTCAGTAGTACTGTGCAGCTGGTTGTATATAGTGGTCAGTGGTACTGTGCAGCTGGTTGTATATAGTGGTCAGTGGTACTGTGTAGCTGGTTATATATAGTGGTCAGTGGTACTGTGCAGCTGGTTGTATATAACGGTTAGTGGTACTGTGCAGCTGGTTGTATATAATGGTCAGGGGTACTGTGTAGCTGGTTATATATAGTGGTCAGTGGTACTGTGCAGCTGGTTGTATATAGTGGTCAGTGGTACTGTGCAGCTGGTTGTATATAGTGGTCAGTGGTACTGTGTAGCTGGTTATATATAGTGGTCAGTGGTACTGTGTAGCTGGTTGTATATAACGGTTAGTGGTACTGTGCAGCTGGTTGTATATAGTGGTCAGTGGTACTGTGCAGCTGGTTATATAGAGTGGTCAGTAGTACTGCGCAACTGGGTTGTACATGTGGTCATGGTACAGAGCGTCGATTTAATGTATAGTAATGGTCAGTGACTGTCACTGGTTATATAAGCGGTCAGTGGTTACATGTGCAGCTGTTGTAGATGAATGTCATGTACTGTGCAGCTGATAGACTGTAATAATGTCAGTGGTATGTCCCAGCGGTTGGAGTATTAATGGTCCAGTGACTGTGCAGCTGTTGTATATATGGTCAGTGGTACTTTGGCAGCGTATTTACTGTCATAATGGGTTCATCATGGTAACATGCAGATGGTTGATAATAAATGGTCAGTGTAATGTGCAGCTGGATGTGTATATATGTCAGTGGTACTGGCAGCTTGAGTTATACAATAGTAGTGGTACTAGCAGCTGTATGTACTGTATATAAGGTCATGGTACTGTGCAGTGTTGTTTTAATGGTCCAGTGGTACTGTGCAGGCTGTTTATATATATGTGATCAGTGGTACTGTCCCAGCTGGTTGTATATAATGGTCAGTGGTACTGTGCAGCTGGTTGTATATAATTGGTCAGTGGTACTGTGAGCTGGTTGTATACATGGTAGTGGTACTTGCAGCTGTGTATGTATATAAGGTCAGGGTATGTGCAGCTGGTTGTATGTAGTGGTTTCAGTGGTACTGTGAGCTGGTTGTATATAGTGGTCAGTGGTACTGTGCAGCTGGTTGTATATAACGGTTAGTGGTACTGTGCAGCTGGTTGTATATAATGGTCAGTGGTACTGTGCAGCTGGTTATATATAGTGGTCAGTGTACTGTGCACTGGTTGTATATAATGGTCATTGGTACTGTGCAGCTGTTTGTATATAGTGGTCAGTGGTACTGTCAGCTGGTTGTATATAATGGTCAGTGGTACTGTGCAGCTGGTTGTATATAATGGTCAGTGGTACTGTCCAGCTGGTTGTATATAATGGTCAGTGGTACTGTGCAGCTGGTTGTATATAGTGGTCAGTGGTACTGTCCAGCTGGTTGTATATACAATGGTCAGTGGTACTGTGCAGCTGGTTGTATATAGTGGTCAGTGGTACTGTGCAGCTGGTTGTATATAATGGTCAGTGGTACTGTGCAGCTGGTTGTATATAGTGGTCAGTGGTACTGTGCAGCTGGTTGTATATAATGGTCAGTGGTACTGTGCAGCTGGTTGTATATAGTGGTCAGTGGTACTGTGCAGCTGGTTGTATATAGTGGTCAGGGGTACTGTCCAGCTGGTTATATATAGTGGTCAGTAGTACTGTGCAGCTGGTTATATATAGTGGTCAGTGGTACTGTGCAGCTGGTTGTATACAATGGTTAGTGGTACTGTGCAGCTGTATGTACTCTATATAATGGACAGGAGTATTGTGCAGCTGGTTGTATATAGTGGTCAGTGGTACTGTGCAGCTGGTTGTATATAGTGGTCGGTGGTACTGTGCAGCTGGTTGTATATAACGGTTAGTGGTACTGTGCAGCTGGTTGTATATAACGGTTAGTGGTACTGTGCAGCCGGTTGTATATAGTGGTCAGTGGTACTGTGCAGCTGGTTATATACAGTGGTCAGTGGTACTGTGCAGCTGGTTGTATATAACGGTTAGTGGTACTGTGTAGCCAGTTGTATATAACGTTTAGTGGTACAGTGCAGCTGGTTATATATAACGGTTAGTGGTACTGTGCAGCTGGTTGTATATAATGGTCAGTGGTACTGTGCAGCTGGTTGTATATAGTGGTCAGTGGTACTGTGCAGCTGGTTGTATATAATGGTCAGTGGTACTGTGCAGCTGGTTGTATATAGTGGTCAGTGGTACTGTCCAGCTGGTTGTATATAATGGTCAGTGGTACTGTGCAGCTGGTTGTATATAGTGGTCAGTGGTACTGTGCAGCTGGTTGTATGTAATGGTCAGTGGTACTGTGCAGCTGGTTGTATATAGTGGTCAGTGGTACTGTGCAGCTGGTTGTATATAATGGTCAGTGGTACTGTGCAGCTGGTTGTATATAGTGGTCAGTGGTACTGTGCAGCTGGTTGTATATAGTGGGTACTGTAGTGTACTTGTGCAGGACTGTGAGTTTATATATAGTGGTCAGTGGTACTGTGCAGCTGGTTGTATATAGTGGTCAGTGGTACTGTGCAGCTGGTTGTATACAATGGTTAGTGGTACTGTGCAGCTGTATGTACTGTATATAATGGACAGGAGTATTGTGCAGCTGGTTGTATATAGTGGTCAGTGGTACTGTGCAGCTGGTTGTATATATTTGGTGTCTGGTGGTGATCAGCTGGTTGACTAGTGCGGCCGTTGTATATATCGTTTAGTGGTACAGTGTAGCTGGTTGTATATAAGGTTAGTGGTACTGTGCAGCTGGTTGCATATAGTGGTCAGTGGTACTGTGCAGCTGGTTGGATATAACAATTAGTGGTACAGTGCAGCTGGTTGTATATAACGGTTAGTGGTACAGTGCAGCTGGTTGTATATAGTGGTCAGTGGTACTGTGCAGCTGGTTATATAAGTGGTCAGTGGTACTGTGCAGCTGGTTGTATATAACGGTTAGTGGTACTGTGTAGCCAGTTGTATATAACGTTTAGTGGTATAGTGCAGCTGGTTATATATAACGGTTAGTGGTACTGTGCAGCTGGTTGTATATAGTGGTCAGTGGTACTGTGCAGCTGGTTATATATAATGGTTAGTGGTACTGTGCAGCTGGTTATATATAGTGGTCAGTGGTACTGTGTAGCTGGTTGTATATAGTGGTCAGTGGTACTGTGTAGCTGGTTGTATATAGTGGTCAGTGGTACTGTGCAGCTGTTTATATATAGTGGTCAGTGGTACTGTGCAGCTGGTTGTATATAATTGTCAGTGGTACTGTGCAGCTGGTTGTATACAATGGTTAGTGGTACTGTGCAGCTGGTTGTATATAATGGTCAGTCGTACTGTGCAGCTGGTTGTATATAACGGTCAGTGGTACTGTGCAGCTGGTTGTATATAACGGTTAGTGGTGCTGTGCAGCTGGTTGTATATAGTGGTCAGTGGTACTGTGCAGCTGATTGGATATAACGGTTAGTGGAACAGTGCAGCTGGTTGTATATAACGGTTAGTGGTACAGTGCAGCTGGTTGTATATAGTGGTCAGTGGTACTGTGCAGCTGGTTATATAAAGGTCAGGGGTACTGTGCAGTTGGTTGTATATAACGGTTAGTGGTACTGTGCAGCCGGTTGTATATAACGTTTAGTGGTACAGTGCAGCTGGTTATATATAACGGTTAGTGGTACTGTGCAGCTGGTTGTATATAATGGTTAGTGGTACTGTGCAGCCAGTTGTATATAACGTTTAGTGGTACAGTGCAGCTGGTTATATATAACGGTTATTGGTACTGTGCAGCTGGTTGTATGTAACGGTTAGTGGTACTGTGTAGCTGGTTGTACATAGTGGTCAGTGGTACTCAGGGGCGCACCTATCATGAGGCGAGTTGAGCACTCAGCCTCAGGAGGCACATCCCTGAAGAGTGGGGGGGGCGGCAGATTCTTATCTCCTGGCTCCTGCATCAGCTGGTCACGCATACCAGTTCCCGACTTGAGCGGGACAGTCCCGATTCTATCCCTCCCACCCGCTGTCACGGTCGAGGCACTATGTGTCCCGCAGTGAGAGAAGCCGCCATGCCCCCCAAGCACCCCTTCCTCGCCTTCCCAGCTGTCCAGCTTCTCAGAGCCAGCATTTACCATTGCTGTGCTGTGCTCTGTAAATGTGGGAACAGGACTTGTGATGAGTTCACAGGAAGGGAGGAGTTAGGTGTCACATGGTCAGGCTCCTCCGTGTGCAGGTCTCTGCTTGCTGGTTCTCATGGTGCTGGATGAGCGGGTAAGTTTATATATGAGGGGTTAGGAGGGGTTTACAGTGTGGATGTAGCAGAGCCGTGTGGTGTGTGTGAGGTGTACGAAGCAGAGCTGTGTGGTGTGTACGAGGTGTACGGAGCAGAGCCGTGTATGCGAGGTGTACGGAGCGGAGCCGTGTGTGTACGAGGTGTACGGAGGGGAGCCGTGTGTGTACGAGATGTGTGGAGCGGAGCCGTGTGTGCGAAGTGTACGGAGCAGAGCTGTGGTGTGTACGAGGTGTACGGAGCGGAGCCGTGTGTGCGAGGTGTACGGAGCGGAGCCGTGTGTACGAGGTGTATGGAGCAGAGCCGTGTGTGTACGAGGTGTACGGAGCGGAGCCGTGTGTGTACGAGGTGTACGGAGCAGAGCCGCGTGTGTACGAGGTGTATGGAGCGGAGCCGCGTGTGTACGAGGTGTATGGAGCGGAGCCGTGTGTGTACGAGGTGTATGGAGCGGAGCCGTGTGTGTATGAGGTGTACGGAGCAGAGCCGTGTGTGGGAGGTGTACGGAGCGGAGCCGTGTGCGTACGAGGTGTATGGAGCGGAGCCGTGTGTGTATGAGGTGTACAGAGCGGAGCCGCATGTGTATGGGGTGTGCGGAGCTGAGCCAAGTGTGTGCAAGGTGTACGGAGCAGAGCCGTGTTTGTACGAGGTGTACGGAATGGAGCCCTGTGTGTATGAAGTGTACAGAGCCACATGTATGCGAGGTGTGCGGAGCAGAGCCACATGTGTACGAGGTGTGCGGAGCCCTGTGAGTACGAGGTGTGCGGAGCACTGTGAGTACGAGGTGTGCGGAGCCCTGTGAGTATGAGGTGTGCGGAGCCCTGTGAGTACGAGGTGTGCGGAGCCCTGTGTGTACGAGGTGTGCGGAGCGGAGCCGCATGTATATGAGGTGTGCTGAGCCCTGTGTGTACGAGGTGTGCGGAGTGGAGCCGCATGTGTACGAGGTGTGCGGAGCGGAGCCACATGTGTACGAGGTGTGCGGAGCGGAGCCACGTGTGTACGAGGTGTGCGGAGCGGAGCCACGTGTGTACGAGGTGTGCGGAGCGGAGCCGCGTGTGTACGAGGTGTATGGAGCGGAGCCGTGTGTGTACGAGGTGTATGGAGCGGAGCCGTGTGTGTACGAGGTGTACGGAGCAGAGCCGTGTGTGGGAGGTGTACGGAGCGGAGCCGTGGTGTGTACGAGGTGTATGGAGCGGAGCCGTGTGTGTATGGGGTGTGCGGAGCTGAGCCAAGTGTGTGCAAGGTGTACGGAGCAGAGCCGTGTTTGTACGAGGTGTACGGAATGGAGCCCTGTGTGTATGAAGTGTACGGAGCCATGTGTATGCGAGGTGTGCGGAGCAGAGCCACATGTGTACGAGGTGTGCGGAGCCCTGTGAGTACGAGGTGTGCGGAGCACTGTGAGTACGAGGTGTGCGGAGCCCTGTGAGTACGAGGTGTGCGGAGCACTGTGAGTACGAGGTGTGCGGAGCCCTGTGAGTATGAGGTGTGCGGAGCCCTGTGAGTACGAGGTGTGCGGAGCCCTGTGTGTACAAGGTGTGCGGAGCGGAGCCGCGTGTATATGAGGTGTGCTGAGCCCTGTGTGTACGAGGTGTGCGGAGTGGAGCCGCGTGTGTACGAGGTGTGCGGAGCGGAGCCACGTGTGTACGAGGTGTGCGGAGCGGAGCCACGTGTGTACGAGGTGTGCGGAGCGGAGCCGCGTGTGTACAAGGTGTGCAGAGCGGAGCCGTGTGTGTACGAGGTGTACAGAGCAGAGCTGCATGTGTATGGGGTGTGCGGAGCAAAGCCAAGTGTGTGCAAGGTGTACGGAGCGGAGCCGTGTTTGTACGAGGTGTACGGAATGGAGCCCTGTGTGTATGAAGTGTACGGAGCCACGTGTATGAGAGGTGTGCGGAGCAGAGCCACATGTGTACGAGGTGTGCGGAGCGGAGCCACATGTGTACGAGGTGTGCGGAGCGGAGCCGCATGTGTACGAGGTGTATGGAGCGGAGCCGTGTGTGTACGAGGTGTATGGAGCGGAGCCGTGTGTGTACGAGGTGTACGGAGCAGAGCCGTGTGTGGGAGGTGTACGGAGCAGAGCCGTGTGTGTACGAGGTGTATGGAGCGGAGCCGTGTGTGTACGAGGTGTACAGAGCGGAGCCGCATGTGTATGGGGTGTGCGGAGCTGAGCCAAGTGTGTGCAAGGTGTACGGAGCAGAGCCGTGTTTATACGAGGTGTACGGAATGGAGCCCTGTGTGTATGAAGTGTACGGAGCCATGTGTATGCGAGGTGTGCGGAGCAGAGCCACATGTGTACGAGGTGAGCGGAGCCCTGTGAGTACGAGGTGTGCGGAGCACTCTGAGTACGAGGTGTGCGGAGCCCTGTGAGTATGAGGTGTGCGGAGCCCTGTGAGTACGAGGTGTGCGGAGCCCTGTGTGTACGAGGTGTGCGGAGCGGAGCCGCGTGTATATGAGGTGTGCTGAGCCCTGTGTGTACGAGGTGTGCGGAGTGGAGCCGCGTGTGTACGAGGTGTGCGGAGCGGAGCCACGTGTGTACGAGGTGTGCGGAGTGGAGCCGCGTGTGTACGAGGTGTGCGGAGCCACGTGTGTACGAGGTGTGCGGAGCGGAGCCACGTGTGTACGAGGTGTGGCGGAGCGGGAGCCGCCGTGTGTACGAGGTGTACAGAGCAGAGCTGCATGTGTATGGGGTGTGCGGAGCAGAGCCAAGTGTGTGCAAGGTGTACGGAGCGGAGCCGTGTTTGTACGAGGTGAACGGAATGGAGCCCTGTGTGTATGAAGTGTACGGAGCCACGTGTATGCGAGGTGTGCGGAGCAGAGCCACATGTGTATGAGGTGTGCGGAGCCCTGTGAGTACGAGGTGTGCGGAGCACTGTGAGTACGAGGTGTGCGGAGCCCTGTGAGTATGAGGTGTGCTGAGCCCTGTGAGTATGAGGTGTGCGGAGCCCTGTGTGTACGAGGTGTGTGGAGCGGAGCCGCGTGTGTATGAGGTGTGCTGAGCCCTGTGTGTACGAGGTGTGCGGAGTGGAGCCGCGTGTGTACGAGGTGTGCGGAGCGGAGCCACGTGTGTACGAGGTGTGCGGAGTGGAGCCGCGTGTGACGAGGTGTCGAGCGGAGCACGTGTATGAGGTGGCGGAGCGGAGCCACGTGTGTACGAGGTGTGCGGAGTGGAGCCGCGTGTGTACGAGGTGTGCGAAGCGGAGCCGCATGTGTACGAGGCATACAAAGTGGAACCGTGTGTGTATGAGGTGTGCAGAGCCGTGCATGTATGAGGTCAGTGTATGGCGGGGAGCATTCATACCTTCCAACTGTCCCAGATCCAGCGAGACTGTCTCGATTTTGAGAGTGCCCCGGCCAGGAGCTTACTTTTCCTATGGACACAGGAGTACACGGCGGAGCCCCGAGGAGCACTTTAAAATTGACACGTGACGTTCCACTGGAAGTGATGTGCTGGAAGCTGACCGGAAATGAGGTAATTTCGGGAGGAGATTGTGATTGAACCATGGAGGCACTTCAGGGAATGCTTCAGATCTATCACCATGTCTTCCTCCGACAGCGCGGACAGCGGGATCGCCTTGGAATCGGGGATGTCGGCCATGTGAGCAGATGCTGATATGTCCTGCATCGGGAGGCTCAGGTGGGCACTACAATGGGAGCTGGGCTGCTATAGTATCTTTATAGAATCTTTCTTTCTCTGTTTCTTTCTCTCTCTCTCTGTTCTTTCTTTCCTCTCTTTCTTTCTCTCTTTGTTCTTTCTTTCTTCCCCCCTTTCTTTCTCTCTTTCTGTTCTTTATTTCTTTCTATGTTCTTTATTTCCCCTTTCTTTCTCTTTTCTTTCTTCCTTCTTTCCCCTCTTTCTTTCTCTCTCTCTGTTCTTTCTTTCGCTCTCTGTTCATCTTCTTTCCCCTCTTTCTTTCTCTCTGTTCTTCCTTTCTCTCTCTGTTCTTTCTCTTTCTTTCTGTCACTTCTTTTTTTCCCCTTCTTTCTTTCTTTCTTTCTTTCTCTGTTCTTTCTTCTCTCTCTGTTCTTCTTTCGCTCCTTGTTTTCTTTTTACTCTCTCTGTTCTTTCTCTCTGTTCTTTCTCTCTCTTTTCTTTCTTTTTTCTCTCTCTCTCTGTTCTTTCTTTCCCCTTTCTTTCTTTCTTTTTCTTTCTTTCTTTCTTTCTATGTTCTTTATTTCCCCTTTCTTTCTTTCTCTCTGTTCTTACTTTCTTTCCCCTCTTTCTTTCTCTCTCTCTGTTCATCTTCTTTCCCCTTTCTCTCTGTTCTTCCTTTCTCTCTCTGTTCTTTCTCTTTCTTTCTCAGTTCTTTCTTTCCCCTCTTTCTTTCTCTCTCTGTTCTTTCTTTTCTCTCTGTTCTTTCTTTCCCCTCTTTCTTTCTTTCTCTCTCTGTTCTTTCTTCCTTTTTCTCAGTACCAGTCAGTGTGCCCATAGTACCAGCCACTGACACTATATACAGAGCTCCTGTGTATAATGTCACTGGTGATCACTGTATTACCTGTACACTGACACTATATACACAGCTCCTGTGTATAATGTCACCAGTGATCACTGTATTACATGTACACTAACACTACATACAGAGCTCCTGTGTATAATGTCACCGTCTCCACCTTTTATCGGCACCATCTTGTGACTGCAACTTCTACCTGCGGGAAGTCAGAAGTAGCAGAAACCCTCTATCAGGCCACGTTCACGCGTTCAGTATTTTACCTCAGTATTTGTAGGCCAAAACCAGGACTGGAACAATCAGAGGAAAAGTATAATAGAAACACGTCACCACTTCTGGATTTCTCACCCACTCCCGATTTGGCTTACAAATACTGAGGTAAAATACTGACCAAATACTGAATGTGTGAATGTGGCTTTAGGTTGGTTTCTCACATCCTGATATTTCCGGTACCGGAAAAAACCGTTAGTGGAGATATCCGTGTCCGTGTGTGTAATACGTGTGGCAACTGTGTGCCGCATCAGTACCAAACAGACTGTCGCCGAGGAAGAAGCGCTACAGTAAGCACTGTTCCCCTGCCAGGGGCGCACCTAAAATGAAGCAAGCTGATCACTTCACCTCAGGAGTCACTGAAGAAGTGTAAAGATCGATGTTTCAAATATATTCCTATTTAAAAGTGTATTTTACATGTGCGTCAGGTTAGGCTAGTAAAGAGTAAACCAGATTTATTTGTACTGATTTTACTACGGGGGGGCGCCATTTTGCAGTTCGCCTCAGGCAGCAGAGAGGCTAGGTTCACCCCTGGTGGTACAGTGCAGCTGGTTGTATATAATTGTCAGTGGTACTGTGCAGCTGGTTGTATACAATGGTTAGTGGTAATGTGCAGCTGTATGTACTGTATATAGTGGTCAGTGGTACTGTGCAGCTAGTTGTATACAATGGTCAGTGGTACTGTGCAGCTGTATGTACTGTATATAATGGTCAGGGGTACTGCGCAGCTGGTTGTATATAACGGTTAGTGGTACTGTGCAGCTGGTTGTATATAGTGGTCAGTGGTACTGTGCAGCTGTATGTACTGTATATAATGGTCAGTGGTACTGCGCAGCTGGTTGTATATAACGGTTAGTGGTACTGTGCAGCTGGTTATATATAGTGGTCAGTGGTACTGTGCAGCTGTATGTACTGTATATAATGTCAGGGGTACTGCGCAGCTGGTTGTATATAGTGGTCAGTGGTACTGTGCAGCTGTATGTACTGTATATAATGGTCAGGGGTACTGCGCAGCTGGTTGTATATAACGGTTAGTGGTACTGTGCAGCTGGTTATACATAGTGGTCAGTGGTACTGTGCAGCTGGTTGTATATACGTTCCGCTATACATATTTTTATAGGCCCAATATTGAGACTCATGCACAGTTTAAGCCCCGTCACACTAAGCGAGATCGCTGAAGCGTAACCGATTTTGTGATGCAACAGCGACCTAGCCAGCGATCTCATTTAGTGTGACACGCAGCAACGACCGCCCCCCCTGCTGGGTATCGCTGATCGACGTTGAATGGCCTGGACCATTTTTTCATCGTTGGTGGCTCGCTGGCCAGCGTGCATCGCTGCGTGTGACAGCGGCAGACCAACGATCAGCGAGCTCCCAGCGCGTACAACAGAAACTGGGAGCTGGTATCCAGTGTACACATCGGGTAACTAAGCGCGGCGCAGCGCTTAGTAACCCGCTGTTTACCCTGGATACCAGCGTGCGCGCTGGTCCTGATCGCTGGTGAGTCTGCCTATGTGACAGCTCATCATCGATCAGCTAACGATGTCCCAGCGATACCATCCACATCAGATCGTTGGTGGGATCGCTGGGACATTGAAGAGTGTGACGGGATCCTTAGTCTCTAGAATGTGACACATGTACTTGTGTCTACATTGAGGAATATGTGCATTACCTAGCAGGTGGCAGGAAAGAGCACAAACTAAGCTCTGCCCACACCGTTCAGCATATAAAATCTGTGATTCCTAAGGCACAATGGAAGTGTCTTTCAGGATAGAAATAAAGTATGAAGAAATAGTCTATTATGAAGTCTAGTCCTCTTCGCAGTGTTACTTAGACACTTTGTGCATCATTGTTGATAATAATGAAGCATTGCTGGAGTTACACTTTAATTTTGCTATCATTATCTAATCTAATGTGTGTCCCGTGCCTAGTGCTATTATACCTGTGGATGATATACTGTATATAACAGCTCCACCAGAATTGTTTAACGGCATAGTAATCTTAATGTATGTAAACTTTTGACTTTGCAGTAAGTAATAAAAATACGTTAAAACATTCTCTCTCTTATTATTCTGGCATTTGGCAAATATTAATAATTATGGTAATCCTAACTGACCTAAAATGGGAAAGATTTATTCTGATTTCATGTCAGATATTGAGAAAAACATGCATATGTGTCTTTTTATATACAGTAGTGGATGTAAACTTCTGGTTTCATTTGTATATACAGGTGCTTCTCACTAAATTATAATATCAAAAAGTTAATTTATTTCAGTTCTTCAATACAAAAAGTGAAACTCATATATTATATAGAGTCATTACACACAGAGTGATCTATTTCACGTGTTTATTTCTGTTAATGTTGATGATTATGGCTTACAGCCAATGAAAACCCAAAAGTCATTATCTCAGTAAATTAGAATACTTTATAACACCAGCTTGAAAAATGATTTTAAAATCCAAAATGTTGGCCTATTGAAATGTATGTTCAGTAAATGCACTCAATACTTGGTCGGAGCTCCTTTTGCATCAATTACTGCATCAATTCGGCGTGGCATGGAGGCGATCAGCCTGTGGCACTGCTGAGGTGTTATGGAAGCCCAGGTTGCGTTGATAGCAGCCTTCAGCTCGTCTGCATTGTTGGGTCTGTTGTCTCTCATCTTCCTCTTGACAATATCCTATAGATTCTCTATGGGGTTAAGGTCAGGCGAGTTTTCTGGCCAATCAAGCACAGTGGTACTGTTGTTTGTAAACCAGGTATTGGTACTTTTGGCAGTGTGGACAGGAGCCAAGTCCTGCTGGAGAATGAAATTTCCATCTCCAAAAAGCTTGTCGGCAGAGGGAAGCATGAAGTGCTCTAAAATTTCCTGGTAGACGACTGCGCTGACTTTGGTCTTGATAAAAAACACAGTGGACCTACACCAGCAGATGACATGACTCCCCAAACCATCACTGATTGTGGAAACTTCACACTAGACCTCAAGCAGCTTGGATTGTGGCTTCTTCACTCTTCCTCCAGACTCTGGGACCTTGATTTCCAAATGAAATGAAAAATTTACTTTCATCTGAAAACAACCTTGGACCCCTGAGCAACAGTCCTGTTCTTTTTCTTCTTGGCCCAGGTAAGACGCTTCTGGCATTGTCTATTGGTCATGAGTGGGTTGACACAAGGAATGCGACACTTGTAGCCCATGTCCTGGAAACATCTGTGTGTGGTGGCTCTTGAAGCAATGACTCCAGCAGCAGTCCACTCCTTGTGAATCTCCACCAAATTTTTGAATGGCCTTTTCTTAACAACCCTTTCAAGGCTGCGGTTATCCCGGTTGCTTGTGCACCTGTTTCTACCACACTTTTTCCTTCCACTCAACTTTCCATTAATATGCTTGGATACAGCACTCTGTGAACAGCCAGCTTCTTTAGCAATGACCTTTTGTGGCTTACCCTCCTTGTGGAGTGTGTCAATGACTGCCTTCTGGACATCTGTCAAGTCAGCAGTCTTCCCCATGATTGTGGAGCCTACTGAAACAGATAAGGGACCTTTTTGGATGCTTAGGAAGCCTTTGCAGGTTTTTTTGTTAATTATTCTAATTTACTGAGATAGTGACTTTTAGGTTTTCATTGGCTGTAAGCCATAATCATCAACATTAACAGAAATAAACACTTGAAATAGATCACTCTGTTTGTAATGAATCTATATAATAGATGAGTTTCAATTTTTTGTATAGAAGAACTGAAATAAGTTAACTTTTTGTACATCCCTGCACTGTTAATTTCCAGAATGGCCACTCATGAAAGTGCTGATTGTGAGACTATTGAAAACCTGAGAGGAAACAAAGAGACAATGGGACTACATTTTCTACTATAACATACGTCTACAGTCATGGCCAAAAGTTTTGAGAATGACACAAATATAAATTTTTACAAAGTCTACTGCTTCTCTTTTTCTAATGGCAATTTGCATATACTCCAGAATGTTATAAAGAGTGATCAGCTTAACAGCAATTACTTGCAAAGTCAATGTTTGGCTAGAAAATGAACTTTATCCCCCAAAATACATTTCTTCATCATTGCAGCCCTGCCTTAAAAGGACCAGCTAACCTCTTTTCAGTGATTGCTCCATTAACACAGGTGTGGGTGTTGATGAGGACATGGCTGGAGATCAATCTGTCATGATTAAGTAAGAATGACACCACTGGACACTTTAAAAGGAGGCTGGTGCTTGGCATCATTGTTTCTCTTCTGTTAACCATGGTTATCTCTAAAGAAACACGTGCAGTCATCATTGCAATGCACAAAAATGGCCTAACAGGGAAGCGTATCGCAGCTAGAAAGATTGCACCTCAGTCAACAATCTATCGCATCATCAAGAACTTCAAGGAGAGAGGTTCCATTGTTGCCAAAAAGGCTCCAGGGCGCCCAAGAAAGACCAGCAAGCGCCAGGACCGTCTCTTAAAAGTGTTTCAGCTGTGGGATCGGGCTACCAGCAGTGCAGAGCTTGCTCAGGAATGGCAGCAGGCAGGTGTGAGTGCATTTGCACGCACTGTGAGGCGGAGACTCTTGGAGCAAGGCCTGGTCTCAAGGAGGGCAGCAAAGAAGCCACTTCTCTCCAGAAAAAACATCAAGGACAGACTGATATTCTACAAAAGGTACAGTCAGTGGACTGCTGAGGACTGGGGTAAAGTTATTTTCTCTGATGAATCCCCTTTTCGATTGTTTGGGACATCAGGAAAACGCCTCATTCGGAGAAGACAAGGTGAGCGCTACCACCAGTCTTGTCTCATGCCAACTGTTAAGCATCCTGAAACCATTCATGTGTGGGGTTGCTTCTCAGCCAAGGGAATTGGCTCTCTCACAGTCTTGCCTAAAAACACAGTCATGAATAAAGAATGGTACCAGAATGTCCTCCAAGAGCAACTTCTCCCAACCCTCCAAGAGCAGTTTGGCGATCAACAATGCCTTTTCCAGCATGATGGAGCACCTTGCCATAAGGCAAAGGTGATAACTAAATGGCTCAGGGAACAAAACATAGAGATTTTGGGTCCATGGCCTGGAAACTCCCCAGATCTTAATCCCATTGAGAACTTGTGGTCAATCATCAAGAGACGGGTGGACAAACAAAAACCTAAAAATTCTGACAAAATGAAAGCATTGATTGTGCAAGAATGAACTGCTATCAGCCAGGATTTGGTCCAGAAGTTGATTGAGAGTATGCCAGGGATAATTGCAGAGGTACTGAAGAAGAAGGGTCAACACTGCAAATATTGACTTGCTGCATTAACTCATTCTAACTGTCAATATAAGCTTTTGTTACTCATATGTTTGCAATTATATTTCTGTCTGTGATAAAAACATCTGTCAAACACACATAAAAACCAGAGGGCAGCAGATCATGTGAAAATATAATATTTGTGTCATTCTCAAAACTTTTGGCCATGACTGTATGTGTTATTACGTACTATGTTATGTCCCATGAATGAGACATTTTACAGACTGTCCTGTGTATTTTACATGCTGTATTGCAGTCTCATATTGTTTACTGTTGCTATGTGTCCCTGTGTTTGCATAGCTGAAATCCTCCCTTTCCATCAAGTTTGTCCCTTCTGTCTCTCTGTCTCCCTCTTCTGGTGTGATGTCATTTCCTTCTTCTTTCTCCTGTGTTTCATTCTCCATCTTGATTTTATCAGATTCACATGTGTTTTCAGTCTGTCTGAAGAAAGTCTTTTTTACCTGCTGCTGTTTGTATGCATTCAACAAGAATTCTTAAAGAAATCAAAGTCTCTTCTGGATTCTTCATAACATGTGTGCCGGCAGCTGAGTTAAGCTATCTGCGATCGTCGCCAATTGTAAGTAAGGTGAAAGAGATCCGGCATCTCACAGAGCCATATTTACAGCCACAGGCCCCGGGGACAGAATAGTAAAAAAGACTTATCAGATTCATCTGTAAAACCCACAGCTTCTATAAAGCTACAGAACTTCCTGCAGAGCATCGCTCTCAACATATAAGAGTCTATACAGCTCTCCTTCTCCCTGTGCAGCAGGATGGCTGAAGGAATGACTACACGGTCTCTGCCAGACCCATTGTCAGAGGAAGAGTGCATAGACCCTGATCCACCATTTAGTGAGAAGGCTAGACGTGTCACAAAGCCAACTTGGAAAATAAGGGAGAATCTAGAATCCAGTAAACATGATCTTCTCCGTGCAACAGCAGAGCTATGGCAAAAACTCTTATGCCACATAAATAGCCTATCTCAGCCTGCTTCTCTCCAACGACCACTGGAGGGAGCTCTCGCACAACTGTGTTCAGATTATCAATGTTATGCAGAAATAACAGACCAATATATCACAGTGTTAAAAAGACTTAACCCATCAGTTACCTGCAAAGAGCTGCAAGCTTTCCAAAAACTTAACTCTGAGAGAGAAAGCATGGTGCGCGATATAAAAGCCAAAACAGAGGCAAGAATCGCACTAATAGCCGAGATGTCATCTTGCATTTCTGGCTCTGCCAGACAGTCAAAGCGAACATCTAAGTCACGCTCTTCAAAATCCTCAACCCTCAGCGAACAGCTCATAAAAGCACGTGCTGAAGCTGAGGCCACTAAAATACAAGCTGCCTTTGCTCAAAAGGAAACTGAAATGAAAACTGAGGCAACTAAAATACAAGCTGCCCTAGAGACCACTAAAATACAAGCTGCCCTAGAGGCCCTAGAGAAGGAAACTGAGGCCACTAAAATACAAGCTGCCCTAGAGGCCACTAAAATACAAGCTGCCCTAGAGGCCCTAGAGAAGGAAACTGAGATGAAAACTGAGGCCACTAAAATACAAGCTGCCCTAGAGGCCCTAGAGAAGGAACGCCAACACGCCATAGCCATGGCAAAGTTAAAGGTCCTGGAACAAGCCATCAGTGGGAGCCAAAGAGACAGCATCAGTTTAAGTGGTTTTGATACTGAAGACCCTCTTAAGCGTACTAGAGACTATGTACAAAGCCAACACAGTGCTATCCCTGCTCCTGCAATCCTTCCTGACCACACAGATGCTCCCCTGAAACAACAGGGTTTTGATACTGAAGACCCTCTTAAGCGTACTAGAGACTATGTACAAAGCCAACACAGCGCTATCCCTGCTCCTGCAATCCTTCCTGACCACACTGATGCTCCCCTGAGGCAACAGGACACAGAGCGTTTATTCCCATCCTGCACCCAAGGTCAGTACAATTACAATACGCTGCCAATCTTGTATCCTGATCCACCTCTGTGCACAGAAATGTACCAGAAACCTGCAAATCACCAAATCTTATACTCAGAATCCTACGTACAGGCCAATATGCAGGGCAGTCACCACACTCCGGTCAATCACACAATTCCAGTCCCATGTGTAGCAAAACTAAGCTCATTAAGCCAGTTAATGGACTGAATGCCTACGCTGCCCCATACATAGCTGCATTCCCAGGTCAAATCACAGACTGTATGAACAAAGCTATCCAGCCAGCATCGGTCCTTCCAAAATCTGAGAATGCTGATATGACTGGCCTCGCAAGGTACATGATTCGGCGCGATCTAACTAAGACCGGTCTTACAGAGTTTGACGATAAACCTGAGAACTACAGGGGTTGGAAGTGTACCTTTGAAACCACGATCAGTGATCTTGGCATCACCGCCGGTGAAGAGCTAGACCTGCTAATCAGGTGGCTTGGGCCACAATCCACGGATCGGGTCAAGAGACTTAAATCTGTCCACATCAGTAATCCCATTGCTGGTCTCACTGCCGCATGGAAGAGACTAGAAAGAAGCTATGGCAGTCCTGAGGTCATAGAAAGGGCCCTGTTCAAACGACTAGAGGATTTTCCAAAGGTATCTAATAAAGACAGTACAAGGTTCCAAGAGCTCAGCGACCTCCTGTTAGAGCTTCAGCTGGCCAAAGCAGACCCGTACCTTCCTGGCCTCAGCTACCTGGACACTGCTCATGGGGTAACCCCAATAGTTTCCAAGCTGCCGTCCAATATCCAAAATAAGTGGGCCATGCTTGGATCAAAATACAAAAGGGAAAACCAAGTCTCCTTCCCTCCATTTTCCTACTTCTGCGAGTTCATCGAAAATATCGCAGAGTGTAAGACCGATCCAAGTTTTTCCTATGGAGAACACAGCGACCCTGTTTCATCTACAAAACACGACAGTCCACGTCTTAACTACAGGAACCACCAAGCTCCAATGTCCATCAAGAAGACTGATGTTCTTCCGGCACCTTCAGTATCACAAGATAAGAGCGACAAAGGTGAGAAGGTTGAGAATCCTAATCGCCAGTGTCCAATTCACAAACTACCACATCCCCTGAAGAAGTGCATCGGCTTCAGGAAGAAGCCCCTTCAAGAACGAAAGGAGCTCTTGAAGAAGTTTGGAGTATGCTTCAGGTGCTGCGCCTCTACCGAACATCTTGCTAAGGACTGTGTCATCCCCATCATGTGTCTAGAGTCCGACAGCGAAGACCACGTACAGGCGCTCCATCCATCACAGCCTGACTCTGCGTCTTCACCTTCTCCCACCACAAGCCATGGCGGGGAGAGTACAGACCAAGTGACAAGCCATGTTGCGGTATCTTCCTCATGCACCGATGTCTGTGGAGAAGGTCTTCGAGACAAGTCCTGTGCGAAGATTTGCCTGTCATGGGTGTATCCCAAGGGCCATCCAGAGAAGGCAGTCAAGGTGTACGTTAGCCTGGATGACCAGAGCAACAAATCATTAGCCAGGTCAGAACTCTTTGACTTGTTTGACTTAAAAGGAGACGTCTATCCCTACACCTTGGGCACCTGCAGCGGCGTTTTACAAACCTCTGGAAGAAGGGCCAGTGGCCTCATAATAACTTCTCTTGAGAAAGGCGCCACGGAGATACCACTACCCACGCTTGTAGAGTGTAACCAAATACCATTCAATAGGGAAGAAATCCCAACACCAGAAGTCGCTCTTCAGCATCCTCATCTCAGAATGATAGCCAAAGAGATGCCACCCCTGGACGATAAGGCAGACATCCTAATTCTCCTCGGCAGAGACATTATACGACTGCACAAGATGCGTCAACAAATTCACGGACTACTCAATGAACCATATGCCCAGCGCCTCGAGCTGGGCTGGGTCATCATTGGCAACGTCTGTAGTGACCAGACAAAGAATCAGAACGACATCTCCTCTTACAAAACCGTTATCACGTCGGATGACAACGACTTGTCCTCCCTGTCATACTCACGTCACCAATGGATAAAGGAGAAGTCAAACGACACTACGTGTCAACAGCAACCATCCGATATTTCAAGTCCGCTTTATCCTCGAGACTACAACCTCGAGATAACAGCATTCGATCCTTCAACCAAGGACAACAACTCACTACCTACAGAGGGAGACAAAGTGATCATCAGGGTCATGAGCGTCAAACCCACCGAAGACAACTATAACAGCTGGGTAGCTCCCTCACCTTCTCTTCCAGCAAAGACTAAGTTGCCAAGGGATCCACAGCAAGTAACTGCTAAGTTCCCAACCTTTGATACCCATCTCCATCACAAGCCTGGTCAAACCGAAGCCATGCTAGACTTCAGTACTCAAAGTGAGAGCCCCTCTCTCAACAGCCTACCTCTGACCGATGGTGCCAGCGTTTTCCCCACGCAATTCAGCCTCAGCTCTCTGGCGGATGTTGAACAAGACACGTTCACTTCCCAAGCATCACCCTGTAAGGAACTTGCTATCAAACGAGGAGCTTCGCCTGTTGAAAACAGCATCGACGGTCCTCTCGGGTTTAAGACACCCATCGCAGTTCTAGGCAGGGTACCACTGAGACAGCTTGCTACTCCGGATATCAACAGGAACACTATGTTACCATCTCAGAGACAGCAAAGATGGGAGACGGCGAAGAAGCCTCTAAAGGCCTTACAACAAGTCCTGCCCCGTAGTTCTGTAAAGACTCTTTCAACCGTCATCAAGAGACAAGTCTACCTTTCCTATGACGTGTCTAAGAAGACTACAGCTGCAGGAGCCTCTCCCAGCGCTTCAGAAACCGGCAAAAAGGTACAGAAGCTGAGCTCTCTTTACCCTGGACATCCTTTCAGCTGGTCAGCCATCCTATCTGCTGACATACATTTCAGGCAAATCATCTGCTGGCTCCTTCGAGCAGGAGTCACATGATCTTAGCTCGTCTCTGAACTCAGCTCACGGCGGGGAGCCTACCGCCATATACTCCTCCAGCTGTGTTGGAACATTGTAATATTTTAACTTTCTCCAGCGGATTATTGGGTTGGTGGAAGTGTTTGCACATTGCGGCTTCCCCAATCCGAAGATCGGTTTTCGTTTGGACTCGGACTATTCCGCTGTTGAGGACTTCATGCCTCCAACTGAACATTGGACCATGCCAATTAGACTTCAACTGTTGTTGTTATTACCTGCATGCTTGTTTTTTCCTTTTGTCTTTCAGGTCTACAGTGACATCTCCAGTGGACATCATAAAATTATGAAATCTATAGATTTCAGACGGGGAGTGTTATGTCCCATGAATGAGACATTTTACAGACTGTCCTGTGTATTTTACATTCTGTATTGCAGTCTCTCATATTGTTTACTGTTGCTATGTGTCCCTGTGTTTGCATAGCTGAAATCCTCCCTTTACATCAAGTTTGTCCCTTCTGTCTCTCTGTCTCCCTCTTCTGGTGTGATGTCATTTCCTTCTTCTTTCTCCTGTGTTTCATTCTCCATCTTGATTTTATCAGAATCACATGTGTTTTCAGTCTGTCTGAAGAAAGTCTTTTTTACCTGCTGCTGTTTGTATGCATTCAACAAGAATTCTTAAAGAAATCAAAGTCTCTTCTGGATTCTTCATAACATGTGTGCCGGCAGCTGAGTTAAGCTATCTGCGATCGTCGCCAATTGTAAGTAGGGTGAAAGAGATCCGGCATCTCACAGAGCCATATTTACAGCCACAGGCCCGGGAACAGAATAGACTATTTCCTATTGTTCAGGACCACCACAGTGTTTGCTGGTTTTATAATATTGACCTTTCTATGAACTACTTTACTTATCTAAACAATCAAATAAATGACAAATGAGTGTTCACCCCCTTTACCGTATTACCCTTTTGTGATGTCAAGAAAACTTGTATACTAATGTATCACTAAACCCGTCAAGTGTCCAGTCCATGCAATCCTCAGTGATCTAAATACATCAGTAGTAGTGTTGAGCGATACTGCTCGATATCTAAAAATATCGGATCGGGATGGTATCGCCGATATCACTAAATATCGTCGATATCCGATTCCGATACCGGAAGTCCCATGTAAGTCTATGGGAACAAAATATCGCAACTAAAAAAACACTTTCTTTCGTTGTAAACACAAAATATACACACATAGAATACATATATATATATATATATATATATATATACATGTCATTGTGACATATATATATACATATATTTATAGTTTATACACTTCTACATAGTAAAATAGACTCTGATTCAATTGCCGGGTAAAGCCGTGACATACCCCATAGAAGTCGACGGGCTCGGTGCCGAGTACCCCCAAAACCTCTGGCTCTGTGCGACTCAACTTGGGCGTCACGAACAGGATTCTGTAGCTCGCTATAAGCGAGTCCTGTGTGCCTGAATTGAACTGGTTTTGTGCTTGAGAATTGCTAAAATCATCAGAGAATGTATTTGCCATTTTTCCGCCATATCTGCGTCACGACGAGGCACTGGTGAAGAAGAAGGGCGTGCTCTTCGTGGGTGTACACTCACTCAGTGGCGCGAAAACGATGGCAGACCACTCTAAATGTTACTGCAATGTAAGATCGTGCCCCACAGCTCTTGAGTTCCGCCTCCTCATCCTCCTCAGTGTGCGGAAACTAACACGAAGGTCCCGCCTCACTACAAAAGAGGGGCCCTCTCCAGATGCTAATGACACATGTGACTTGGCAGAGATGGCTAATGGACACGAGCAGAAGTGTGAAGGGATGGAGCAGTCAGAGCTCTCCCCCCACGGAAGCGACCCGATCGCCACGGAACCACCGTTGGGCACCCGGCCTGGAAACCCTCCTACGCTGCAAGAAGCGGAGGATACCCTGAGAGACCTGGCCCGGCACCGGGAGGAGGTCGCCAGGATGGAAGCCAGCTGGCGTGCCCTAAAACTAAACTTGGAGCGGCGCCAATCCCTCTTACCTGAAGTGTCTGTACCGGAAGGTGAGGCACCCGTTCTAGTAGAGGAGTCCGTGCGGGCATCCCAGCCCTTGCAATGTGATCCGGTTGACGTTGTCGCAGTGGAGGCACCCGTTCCTGCAAAAAAACCCAGATCCCGCTGTCTGCCCCCGTCGCTGAGACAGAAGAAGCGACACCCGTCCTCATGGAGGAGGCCGCGCAGGCACCAGAGGTCTACCTGTCTGTACCGGAGCCCCGACTGTCATCTGTTCCAGAGCCGGCTGCTTCCTCCGCAGGTGAGCGCCGCCAGGACTGGGGGGCGCCAGGAGAGCTGCCGCAAACTGGACATTGTAAGCTGCAGTTTGATGGTGGAGGCATGGAGATGCTGGTGGAGGAGAATTACAACCGGCGTCAGGAGGAAGAGTGTAGACGTCGGGAGAGAGAAGCCGAGCGACAAAGGGAGCAGCGCAAATCCCAGAAGCTTCGCCAACGTCACATCAAGAAGGACCGGGCAGATAAGGACCGGATGAGAAAAGATAAAAGTACGGTGAGGGAGCCGCGGCGTAAGGGTGCTGTTATGTTTCGGTAGCTGAGGAGTGCAGGTAAAAAAGGCAATACACCAGAGCAGTTGGAATCTATGGGATTGCAGTACCCTGACTAACCACCACAACTAGAGGCAGCCGTGGAGCGTTCCTACGTTGGTCCTAGACGCCTCGTCACAGCCTGAGAAACTAACTACACCTAAAGATAGAAATAGGAAAGCTATCTGCCCCGGAGCAGAACCCCAAAGATAATAGAAAGCCCCCAAACATGTAATGGCGGTTAGACAAGATGAAATACTGACACAGAAAGAAAATAGAATGAGCAAACGCTGGGGCCCAAACTATCTAAATAGAAAAGGACAGGAAGGGTACTTACTGCAATCCCAGAAAACCCTGAAAAACACCAACTCTACTAATTTCAAAATCACCTGAGATCACACGACCTCTACCACCTAAATTAGCTCTCTGGTGTAACAAAATCAAAAACAGCAGCCACTGAAAAAAAACTGGAAAAAGCAAAAGAACAAAACTCAGTGGCTGAACTAAACTGAGAAGGCAGAAGCCCCCGGAGGGGACCCAGAAGGCCCCCAAAGAAGTGCAGGACAAAATGCAAAAATATAGCAACAACACAAAAGAAGAAAAATTCTTATCTGGTAGCAGGAGATGCAGACACGACACAGCAGGCTACAAGGGAAACTGGAATGAAGGATTCAGACCAGAACAATTGATCACCGGCAACCCTGATGGGAAAATGACTCCCTTATATAAGACCAGTCAGAAACACCTGATTCCCAGTCCTCACAATCTTCACTAGTACCGCTTGTAACCACCAGAGGGAGCCTCTGCTCAGAACTCATCTCAAACCCATTCACAACAGTACCCCCCCTTGAGGAGGGGTCACCGAACCCTCATTTGAGCAACCAGGTCGGTCAGGATGAGTTCTATGATAGCACGGATAAGTCTCCTAGCATGGATGTCCGAAGCAAACACCCAAGAATTGTCTTCCTGACCATAACCTCTCCATTTAACCAAATACTGGAGTCTTTGTCTAGAAAAACGAGAATCCAATATTTTCTCAACCACATACTCCAGATTGCCCTCAACCAAAACAGGGTCAGGAGGCACAGTAGCAGGAACCACTGGCTCAACAAACCTCTTCAACAAGGACTTGTGGAACACGTTATGGATCTTAAATGTCCCTGGAAGAAGCAAACGAAAAGAAACAGGATTAATAATCTCCATGATCTTATAAGGTCCAATGAACCTAGGCTTAAATTTAGGAGATGCTACTCTCATAGGAATATTCTTTGAGGACAACCAGACCAAGTCCCCCACTTTAAACCGAGGACCATCAGTCCTATGCCGGTTAGCAAACCGCTGGGCCTTCTCCTGAGAGAGGGACAACCTCTCCACTACCTGGTCCCAAATCTGTTGCATACGCTCAACAACAGAGTCAACACCTGGACAGACAGAAGCTTCCGTCTGTCCTGAAGAAAATCGAGGGTGAAAACCAGAATTACAGAAAAACGGAGACATCAAAGTGGCAGAGCTAGCCCTATTATTAAGAGCAAACTCAGCCAAAGGCAAAAAAGAGACCCAGTCATCCTGATCAGCAGACACAAAGCATCTTAGATAAGTCTCTAATGTCTGGTTTGTTCTCTCAGTTTGACCATTGGTCTGAGGATGAAATGCCGAGGAGAAAGACAATTGAACACCCAGTTTAGAACAAAAAGTCCTCCAAAATCTGGAAACAAACTGGACTCCTCTGTCAGACACAATGTTCTCAGGAATGCCGTGTAAACGAACCACGTGCTGAAGAAACAACGGCACCAATTCAGAGGAGGAAGGCAACTTAGGTAATGGCACAAGATGTATCATTTTGGAAAACCTATCACAAATTACCCAATGGTGGTCATTCTCTGAGAAACAGGAAGATCGGAAATGAAATCCATAGAGATATGGGTCCATGGTCTCTTGGGCACAGGCAATGGCATCAACAAACCACTAGAGCGAGAGCAAGGCTTGGAGCGAGAGCAAGTCCCGCAGGACTGCACAAATTCCCTGACATCGCGAGACAAGGTAGGCCACCAAAAGGACCGACTAACCAAGTCTCTGGTACCAAAAATTCCGGGATGCCCAGCCAATGCGGAACAATGAATCTCAGACATCACACTCTTTTTCCATTGGTCCGGGACAAACAATTTTCCAACAGGGCAGCGCTCGGGCCTATCCTCCTGACACCCCTCCAGATCAAGTCTCAAATTGGGCGAGATGGCGGAAAGAACTACACCCTCTTTCAAAATAACAGAAGGATCAGATAACTCAGGAGAGTCCGCAAGGAAACTCCTCGAGAGGGCATCCGCCTTAACATTCTTAGTGCCAGGAAGAAAGGAAACCACAAAATTAAAACGTGTGAAAAACAAGGCCCACCTGGCCTGTCTAGGATTGAGTCGCTTGGCAGATTCCAGATAGACCAGATTCTTATGGTCCGTAAGGACCACCACCTGATGTTTGGCTCCCTCCAGCCAATGTCTCCACTCTTCAAAAGCCCACTTCATGGCCAATAACTCCCGATTACCCACGTCATAATTACGTTCAGTAGGAGAAAATTTTCGAGAGAAAAAGGCACAAGGGTTACTTTTAGAGGTCTCTGGATCTTTTTGGGACAAAACGGCACCTGCCCCAATTTCAGAGGCATCAACCTCCACCTGAAATGGCAGAGAAACATCAGGCTGCCGTAGAACAGGAGCAGAAGTGAATCTCTGCTTAAGTTCCTGAAATGCAGAGACTGCCTCAGGAGGCCAATTCACCACATCAGAACCCTTTCTGGTCAAATCAGTTAATGGTTTAACAATAACCGAGAAATTACCAATAAATTTACGATATAAAATTGGCAAAACCCAAAAATCTCTGAAGAGCCTTTAATGAAGTAGGTTGGACCCAATCACAGATGGCCTGAACCTTGACCGGGTCCATTTCAATAACAGATGGGGACAAAATGAATCCCAGAAATGAGATCTTCTGTACGCCAAAAAGACACTTTGATCCCTTCACATACAGAGCATTATCCCTCAAAATCTGGAACACAGTCCGAACATGTTTCACATGAGAGTCCCAGTCATTAGAAAAAATCAAGATATCATCCAAATAAACAATCAGAAATTTGTCCACAAAATCCCTGAAAATGTCATTCATGAAGGACTGGAAGACGGAAGGGGCATTAGTGAGCCCAAAGGGCATCACTAGGTACTCAAAATGCCCTTCAGGGGTATTGAATGCCGTCTTCCATTCATCCCCGTGCTTAATGCGAATAAGGTTATACGCCCCCCTGAGGTCAAGCTTGGTAAACCAAGTAGCGTTTTTCACCCTGGAAAACAGGTCAGAAATCAAGGGTAACGGGTATTGATATTTCACAGTAATATTGTTCAAGAGACGATAATCAATACACGGCCTTAATGAACCATCTTTTTTGGCCACAAAAGAAAAAACCGGCACCTAAGGGTGAAGAGGATGGTCTGATATGACCCTTCTCCAATGATTCCTTGATATAAGACCGCATAGCGTCATGTTCAGGTACAGACAAGTTAAAAAGGCGACCTTTAGGGAATTTACTACCCGGCACTAATTCAATAGCGCAGTCATAGCTCCTATGGGGAGGTAAGGATGCAGATTTACTTTCGCTAAACACATCAGAAAAATCAAACAAAAAGTCAGGAACATCCTGAGCTTGGGGGAGGCAGAAAAAACAGGAGTTTTGGTATTAACACATTGGCAGCCCCAACTGGTTACAGACACAGATTTCCAATCCAAAACAGGATTATGAGACTGTAACCAAGGGAAACCCAGCACGATAATGTCATGCAGATTATATAGAACCAAAAATTTGCAGCACTCCTGGTGATCAGGTTCAACCCTCATAATCACCTGAGTAGAAAACTGGGGTTTATTCTCAGCCAAAGGGGTAGAATCGATCCCCAGTAGGGGAATAGACTTCTGTAGGGGTATCAAGGGAAACCCACAACGTTTAGCAAAATCATAATCCATCAGGTTAATAGCTGCTCCAGAATCAACGAAAGCCTGAGCAGAAAATGAGGACAGAGAGCATATCAGAGTGACAGTTAGTAAAAACTTAGTCTGAACACTACCCAAGACAACTGAGCGTGCAAAACGTCTTCCCCGCTTAGGGCAGACTGAAATAGCATGAGAGGCATCACCACAGTAGAAACATAACCTATTGCGCTTTCGAAACTCATGACGCTGTGCCCCAGACACCACTCCATCACACTGCATGGGCTCAGAAGCTGGCTCACAAGGCAACACCACTCCACGCATACTTCTACGCTCATGCAAACGTCTGTCAATTTGAATCGCTAATGACATAGAATCATTGAGACCAGAGGGGACAGGGAATCCCACCATAACATCCTTTACATTATCCGACAGACCCTTCCGGAAAAGGGCCGCCAAAGCGTCGTCATTCCATTTGGTCAGGACTGCCCACCTACGGAATCTCTGACAGTATAACTCAGCGTCATCAAGCCCCTGATTTAATGCCAACAAGGTTTTTTCAGCTTGATCAGTGACATTAGGCTCATCGTACAATAACCCCAAAGCCTGAAAAAACGCATCAACATCACTCAAAACAGGATCCCCAGGTATGAGGGAAAAAGCCCAATCCTGAGGATTGCCGCGCAGGAGAGAGATGATAATTTGAACCTGCTGCGCTGCGTTTCCTGAGGACTTACATTTTAAGGCAAAAAACAATTTACAATTATTTTTGAAATTCTGAAACTTAGCTCGATCCCCTAAAAACAAATCTGGCATGGGGATCCTAGGTTCCACAATAGGCAACCTAGCAAGATATGCAGCAATTCTCTGAACCTCAGTGGCAAGCTGATCCACACGGCCAGACAACTGTGCAAACTCCATTGGGAGAAAAGATCCTCCCCAGCACCCAGAGATACAGAGGAAAGAAAAAAAAAAAAAAAAAATGCAACAAACAGAAAAATATCTCTGACAACTCTGACAACCTTTTTTCTATCACAATATTTTTTCCCTTCTGTGAGTACCATACAATTTTCAATTTTTAGGCCGGTGATACTGTTATGTTTCGGTAGCTGAGGAGTGCAGGTAAAAAAGGCAATACACCAGAGCAGTTGGAATCTATGGGATTGCAGTACCCTGACTAACCACACAACTAGAGGCAGCCGTGGAGCGTTCCTACGTTGGTCCTAGACGCCTCGTCACAGCCTGAGAAACTAACTACACCTAAAGATAGAAATAGGAAAGCTATCTGCCCGGAGTAGAACCCCAAAGATAATAGAAAGCCCCCAAACATGTAATGGCGGTTAGACAAGAGGAAATACTGACACAGAAAGAAAATAGAATGAGCAAACGCTGGGGCCCAAACTATCTAAATAGAAAAGGACAGGAAGGGTACTTACTGCAATCCCAGAAAACCCTGAAAAACACCAACTCTACTAATTTCAAAATCACCTGAGATCACACGACCTCTACCACCTAAATTAGCTCTCTGGTGTAACAAAATCAAAAACAGCAGCCACTGAAAAAAAAACTGGAAAAAGCAAAAGAACAAAACTCAGTGGCTGAACTAAACTGAGAAGGCAGAAGCCCCCGGAGGGGACCCAGAAGGCCCCCAAAGAAGTGCAGGACAAAATGCAAAAATATAGCAACAACACAAAAGAAGAAAAATTCTTATCTGGTAGCAGGAGATGCAGACAGGGCACAGCAGGCTACAAGGGAAACTGGAATGAAGGATTCAGACCAGAACAATTGATCACCGGCAACCCTGATGGGAAAATGACTCCCTTATATAAGACCAGTCAGAAACACCTGATTCCCAGTCCTCACAATCTTCACTAGTACCGCTTGTAACCACCAGAGGGAGCCTCTGCTCAGAACTCATCTCAAACCCATTCACAACAGGTGCAGTACGGAGCTTTAAATTGAAAGCTGGTTGGGGCTTCATCCAGGAGCCTGGACTTTATTTAGAAGTGTTTGTGACCCGGCGGGACGTGGAGACTCACCTCCCAGAAGGACACCCGGGGAGGGACCTGTTGCCAGGAGACTTGGTAACTTACACCCGACACTGGGGTTACAATGGATGGTATGCCCTAAATGTCACCAGGTGCGACCCCTACTCCCCAGAGTGTCAGGAAACTGACAGACCCTCCGAGCCTTCAGCCTCCCACATCCAGGCCTCTGCACAAGTGCCCACCCCACGCCGTAAATCTCCCCAGCCTCCCTCAGTGGTCTCCTCAGCAGCCCAGCTATGGACATGATAATGATAGCTGGCCCGTACCCGGCGCCTGTTAGGCCCCCTGGGGTTCGTTCAGTCCGGGACATAGGGCTCCAGACCCGGAGGGAGATGAAAGAGGTGGCCACACAGACACAGATAGCGGGTCACGACTTGACTGTACAGACCACACGACGTCATCAGGTCCTGGTGGTCCTTGGTGTCTCGGATGTTTGGCAAGCATCAGAAGAGTACCAGGTGGTACCTGGAACACCCCTGCCAAAGAATTATAAATAACCCGGACAGGGTCCCTGTATGTAAATAGTTAAATTGTTGATGTACCCGGACGGGTGAATGTTCATAAAAAAGTTTTTTAATTTAATAAAAAAAACAACACAGTTTTCATTACTTTTATTACAGTCTCATCCTGCGACGCCATCGATCTCCTGTAAAAAAATGAAAAAAAAAAAACAGCAGTATACCACCTGTCCGACGCAGTCCATAGTAACGAGTGTCCCACGACGATCCAGCTCTGCTACATCAGAATGACATCAGAGGCAGGCAGGCAGAGCCTGTCATCCCGGCGCAGCACAGCTGATTACCTGTTTCCCCGGCGGTGACGTCATCGGACTGGTTTACGGCCAGGATTACCCTGCAGTCACTGCAGTTATCGCGAAAAAACTGCATGTGACCGCCAGGGAGAAGATAATGGCGGCCATCAAGCAGTCCAGGACGTGACCGCCGGAGATCTTCTGCCAGGTAAGTGCCGCTGACTCCTGACAGACCCGACCGACGGACACTCACAGTGACAGTGACAAATCCGATTCCGGTATCCGATATGACGAAAATATCGGTACTTGGAATCGAAAGCCCGATACAGCTAATATCGGCCGATACCCGATATTTGCAGTATCGTATCGCTCAACACTAATCAGTAGCAAAAATCTCTTTCATAGTCAGTCTCAAATAGCGCACCAAATCCCCTGCATAGATAGAGTTAAATTCTAAAATACTTTCTGCCTGTAGCCACCACTAGAGAGAGCTGATGAGCTTACTGAATACTGGCTATACATTGAACTTTACAAAAACATTGTATTCCGTAAGCTTCTGGGCTCTACTTAGTGGTGGCTGCTGAATATGAGAATTTTTTTCTTATTTAAAGAGGTTCTTCAGAGACTTCAATACCAACGGGCCAATCTATGGGATAGGTCATGAGATGAGTGGTGGTCCAACCCCAAACACTCCCAGTTATCAGACGAATGAAGAGATCATGGTGCTCCAGCAACTGCTGTGTCCCCTTTTACCATACACAGCTCCATACTTGTTGTTTTACCTGGTATTAAAGCTCAGTCTTATTAATTTGTTTCATCTTGCCATGATAGAAATTACTGGGCTATCTGAAGTAGATCAATGCACTCATTTGACTATTTTCAGTGTCCCCATTAAAGTCCATGGAGAGGGCCACTCATTTTTGGCAACAGTTAGGATCCCAGAAGTCGGTACCCATCTAAATTCAAAATAATTTGTAAAAAGAGCATCTAGGACCTTTGAATGCTCCTCACCCTCCATCCCCCACATATGGTAGATGCATATGTTAACATTTGGATATTATCGGAGTAGGCGTCATGTGCACCCATATTACAGAGCCCGGCATGGAGATCAGAAAGGAGCACATTACAGAGTGCAGGTGCTTTCTGTGACTTCAAACAGACATCACCCCTATCCTTTGCCTTATCTAGGATCAAAGGTCCCTTATGTAAGGTGCTAGGAGGGTCTGGTAGGCTTCCTGCATTGTGTCAAGCTGATTAATAGCTTTGTTATATGGGGTCACCTGGGTGAACTTCACTAAAGGTGACAATAGCACACCTGCTCCATTCATTTGTTGGAGACTGTCTTAAAGGGCAATGCAACACATCATTTGGATTAACACTGCAATATCGTCCCTTTAATAAATTCATACATAATAAGGAAAGATGTGTATCTTCGTACCGTGTTAGCCAGTATTTTCCATAAAGATGCGGTAACCATTTGTTACCATCTTTTCAGTTAGCCATTAAAAGGTATCAACCACTGAGGACTCTCAAGTCTAAATATTTTTCTACATAATAAGGACATTTTATATACTGGTCAGCCGTCACATTAATGTCTAATAATTTCTAAGTCCACCTTGTGCGTCTAGAACAGCTCTGACTCTTGGAGATATGGACTCCACATGGGTGGAGAAGGTGTCCTGTGGGGTAAGGAATGAAGATGTTAGCAACAGATCCTGTAAATTATGAGATGCAGCCTCCAGGGACAAGACTTGTTTTTTCTGTACATCACACAGATGGTAGATCAGATTGAGATTTGGGGAAGACATCACCTTGAACTCTTGCTCATGTTCCTCAGACCAGTCCTGAACAGTTTTTGCATTGTGGAGATGACACTCCCACTAGAGAGTACCGCTACCATGAAGAGAGCACTTGATCTGCACAATGTTTTGATACTTACCACTCCTATTACCCTCGATCCAGTGTTATCTCCCTGGTGGTCTTTGCCAAGACCACTGATTGCCTACAGGGTCAGGTGATAGATGAACTTAATGGCTTCACTTCTCATCCTGGCAGAGACCAACAGAGTAGCAGTGGAAAATTAGAGGGGTAAGAAACAATCTTTTCTTTATTTTATAATGATTTCTTCTTTTCAGTAAGTTTTGAAAATGTCACAGAAGATGCCCTTTTAAAAGGGAATCCGTCACCAGGTTTTTGCCACCTAATCTGAGCGCAGTATGATGTATAGACCAATACCTTGATTCTAGCTATGTGTTACTTAATGTTTGCAGTAGTTTTGATAAAATCAGTTTTATCAGCAGGAGATAATCACTACAGGACTACTAAACCTGCTTCCAGGTAGTCCTCCTTATTTTTGAGCTCTATGTAACACGTCCACATATTTGATTGGCAGCAGTTTTTTTGCTGTATAATCTGAGGACAGCAAGATGTAGAGGCTAAGACACTGAATTCAAGGAGGTGTCACTTATTAGACTGTGTGATGTTGTTTCCATACAATGAAAGTTTATTAGCAAGAAATTCTCACTGCCTGGACTACAGGGCACATGAACCTTGGTCCTACCACGCCCCATCCTCTGATAAGCAGTTTACTGTCAATAGACAATGTACTTAAAAGCTGTGATGTAGGCGGAGTTAGCTTTCTGAGCTCTGCTATATGCTACATCTAAAAGCTCTGATTGTGTCAGAACTGCTGCACCCAGTAAACTAAGTGACACATCATTGGAATCAGTGTCTCTTTTCCTACATTATGCTGCTCTCAGATGAGGTAGGAAAACCCTGGTGACAGATTCCCTTTAAGAAGACAGAACTGGGATATAACGGACAAGACAAAAAAAGTGTAATTCGACACCTAACTTTAACATGGGTTAGTAGCCTTTGCAAGGTTAGGTTATTTTAATCCTCTTCTGTGACAAGTTAGCAATATGGTGAGTGGTGGGTCATGATACCCTTTGCTGTATCTGAAAGTGCTAGAAAATCCCTTTAAAGTTATGAGAATGGGATTTGGAGCTATGTATCAGAAAAATTGTTGTCCAGCCACTATGAAGATATATTAAAAAAGGAATTGGCACAGAATTTTGGAAAAAAAGAAAATGGCGTTCCTGACTGGACCTTCATGTTATGGTGAATCTCCTGCAGAGAAAATGAGTATGTGGATATTTTATGATACGTTTACAACCTTAAGCACATGCGTGATTTCGGTTGGACATGTCCTCTATTAGGACAGTGTTGGTTGCTATCTTGATTATGGGGTGATTTGTAGGCTCGCGCTGCTCTGCGGACTATACTGTACATATAGGAGGGTGTGATCTCTGGGTTAGGGCACTGCATGGTACTAGGAATTCCAGCTGTTCCATGCCGGCTGTAGGTAAATCCCCACCTCTTCATATATTGTGAGAACCCAGAGCAGTGGCGTCTATCAGTAAACCACCTGGTCCATGTATGCCCCCCACACCCATTCAGAATGTCAGGAATGTCTCCTCCCTCACTACTTTGCTGAACGTGGGATTTTCCTTATTCTCCCATCATTATAGGCAGCCCTGGCTGCTTGTGTCTCCTGGTATCAGTTCTGACTCAACTGGTGAACAAAGCCCAATTGCAAATTTCCCTTGAGCACGTTTACTAGAGCGGCCAAACTACCACATTTTGTGTCCCCCCCACCCATCCCCTTCCGAGACATCAGGGCACAAATGCATCTGCTGATTCTACCCTCATCACCAATAATGAAAATGCTACGCACTAGCCATCTATGGCCACCGTTCTCATTTTTGGCCATGTTATATTGGCAAAGCAATTAATTATTAATTCAAGCAAATCTACCCGAGCAAAACCTCAGACCCTACTTCAAACACCCTCTTAGAGAGTTCAGATTAAATATAACGGTGTTCCTCATCCAGGAGGACATGACACGTTGTGCATTATGTGTACAGACCATTGATTTCAGTGGGAATTATGTAATGCTTTGTGTCTCCTATGGGGGCACTGCAGGATAATTGAACACTTGCTGCTGTGTTCCCTCTCTAAATGACAGCTGATCACTGGGAGCTCCAGTAGCAGGACACCCTGTGGTCAGCTTATTTTAGAAGGACTTTCTAAAACAAATAAAACAAAGAGACTATAAAAAGTAGACAACCTATATATGTGACTGTATCCAACATTTCAGGAGGAAAATAAGGATGGAACGGTTACAATCAGTTCCTCTGGAGACTCTACATCTTACATCCTTCCCATCATGAAACTTGAAGCTCGTGGGGCCCAATGATGGGCTCTATCACAGGTCTTTAATAGTGTTGGTCTTTTGATATGGGCCCCCTCAGATTTAAGGGCCCGGGTACGACTGCTGCGCTTCTACCCACTATAGTTATGCCCCTGTGTAATAGTGGATTATATACAATTGTGGCTGAAAGTGTTGACACTCTTGAAACTTTTCCAGAAAATGAAGGATTATTGCAATTACATATGTTTTGTTATACACATGTTTATTCCCTTTGTGTGTATTGGAACAACAAAAAAATAAGAAAAAAAAAGACAAACTGGACATTAATTTCACACAAAACCCCAAAATTGGCTGTACAAAATTGTTGGCACCTTTCCAAAATTGTGGAAAAACCACTTTGTTTCCAAACTCACCTGTGGTAAGCAACAGATGTGGGCAATATGAAAATCGTACCAGAAACAGATAAATAGGGAAAAAGTGATTCAATATTTGCATTGTGTGTCTGTGTGTGCTACACTAACCAAAATTGTGGAAAAATATCAACAATCTCAAGGTTACAATTGCATCTCCAGAAATATTAATGTTCCTTTGCCCACACTGATGTGCAGCATAATCAAGAAGTTTACAACCCATGGCACTGTTGCTAATCTTCCTGGACTTGGACGGTAGAGAAAAAGAAATTCAAGCTGTCCTGCAGGCTCAGGGTTCATCAGTGTCAGTGCAAACTATCTGAACTATCCGTCAACATTTGAATTAAATTAAATGCTGTGGCAGGAGACCCAGTAGAAACCTACTACTGACACAGAGACATAAAACAGCTGAACTGCAGTTTGCCAAAATGTATGTGAGTAAGCCAAAATCTTTCTGGGAAAGAGTTTTGATGACTGATGAGACCAAGATGGAGCTTTTTGGTAAAGCACATCATTCTACTGTTTGCTGAAAATGGTATGAGGCCTACAAAGTAAAGAACACCATACCTACAGTCAAATATGGTGGAATGTCAAAGATGTTTTGGTGTTTTGCTGCCTGTGGCATGGGTGCCTTGGCTGTGTGCAAGGCATCATGAAATCTGTTGACCACCAAAGGATTTTGAGAAGCAATGTAGTGCCCAGTATCCAAAAGCAGAGTTTGCGTCCTAGGTCAGGTGTCTTCCAGCAAGACAATGACCCAATCATACTTCAAGAAGTACCCAGAACTGGATGGAAACAAAGCCCTGGAGAGTTCTGAAGTGGCAGCAATGAATCTGGATCTAAATCCATTGAACACCTGTGGAGAGATCTTAAAATTGCAGTTGTTAGAATGCACCCTTTAAATATGAGAGACCTGGAGCAGTTTGCAAAAGAAGTGTGGTCCAAAATTCCACGTGACAGGTGTAAGAAGCTTTTTGGTGGTTATAGGAAGCAATTGATGGCAGGTATTATTCCCAAAGGGTGAGCAACCAAATATTACACTGAGGGTGCCAACAATTTTGTTGATTGTGTGTGAAATTATGTCCTATTTGCCTTTTTCGCTCAGTTTTTTTGTGTTGTTTCAATACACACAAAGGAAATAAATATGTATAACAAAACATGTGCCTTGCAATAATTTTTGAGGATAAATACTTCATTATCTGAAACAATTTCAAGGGTGCCAAAACTTTCAGCCATGTCTGTATGTGTAATATAGAGTCAGCCCGTCACTGCTGTGTGGTCTCACCTAAGGATTAACCCATCCCATTCCTCATGGGTGGTGTGAACCACAGGGCACTGCCCTTTTACAAGATTAGCTGACAGAGGAGTAAATAACCATTCTGAGGGTGAGAACACCCTACTCTCCAGCAGGGAGCCATTTTTTAGGGATGGTAGCTGAGGTGGTGGCATTGAAATTCCTGAATTAAAGCTGGGTACAGCACATTTCCTACTTGTCATAGCGATGCAGGGGTCAGTACAGTTGCCTCTGGGCAGTGAAGTGTTAATGTTATGTCTCATACATTTCACTCAGAGGAAAAATGTTTGTACTGAACAAACAGTCATTGAAGAAGGAGCGCTTTCCGGGATCCAGAGATTAAATATAAATGAGCTGTCACTGAATGAACAAGGTTAGCCTGCAGCCCCAGCTCATACGCACAGGTGCCCCTACTCTATGCAATACACTGCATGGCTTCAGGGGGACATCAGAGCAGAGTCCTGTGTGTACAGTATATCCAAAATTTACCCTGTCACATAGACGCTTCTAAAAGGGAGTCCGACACCCCCAAATCCCCTATTACAACCATTCTAGCATTGTACCTGGTACAGTTCCTAAGAAAATAACTTTTCATTCACATGCAGATGAGGGGGCTTCGATGCACCTTGGTATGGCCAAGAATTTGGTGCACCATTATACCTCCTCATTTGCACATGAATGAAAAGTATTTTGTGGCACTGTACCAGTAACAGGTCCAGCGCTGGCATGATTGTTATAGGGGCCAAGTCCTATGCAATACTGTATAGCTCATTTAAAATGCATTTTGGGGGTGACGGACTCCCTTTAAATATGGACATTGATAGATGCCCCAATATACCGTAGTTAAAATGTGCAATAGTGAAATGTGAAAGATTTTGTAACTTTTTAAAATAACTTTTTTTTTAGCATCAACATCTTAGCTGGAATGATTTCAGTTACCAGCAGTAACTAGAGATCTTGTGCATAATTGTATTTTGAAAAGTAACAGAACCTTTCATTACTAAGTTAAACGAGATTAAAAAAAACAAAACAGGACTCTGTCCATTGAATTCAAGGGGGGGGTGGAAAATGGCATAAAAGTGCAAGAGAATATATGACACTGCTAAAAGCAGCAAACTAGAAACATTAGATGGTTCTTAAAATCTATAAATACATAAATCTCAATCATAGGGCGGCACGGTGGCTCAGTGGTTATCACTGCAGCTTTGCAGCACTGGGGTCCTGGGTTCAAATCCCACCAAGAACAACATCTACAAGGAGTTTGTATGTTCTCCCCCAGTTTGTGTGGTTTTCCTCCGGGTACCCTGGTTTCCTCCCACATCATACTGATAGGGATTCTAGATTGTGAGCCCCATTGTGGACAGTGATGATGTCTGTAAAGTGCTGTGGAATTAATGGAGCTAAATGAGTAAAAATAAATAAATAAATAAATGGCAGGATAAAATTTCCTGCTTCCTAAATAAAAAAAAAAAAAGAAAAGAAAGAATGAAAAAAATAAGTTGTGATACTCTCATAGACTTTCATTGAATAGCGCCCCTAGTGGTTACATGTGGAAGTATTAGTTTAACGCCGTAGATTAACGTTTAAATCTTGCTGCCTCAGAACATCTTATTTCAGAATAACCATTATGTCAATGTAACGTCCTATTAAAGTGACACCCAGTAACCGCGCTGCGGCTCCAGCCCCGAGATTCCATGTGAGTCGCACTTAGTACCAGGGCAATGGGGTACTCGGCACCGAGCCCATGAAAGTCTATGGGGTTTGTCACTGGCAGCGGTGGCTCGGTCCGTGGCCCTGGGCGCTCATACAATTAGGGAATATTTACAGGGGATTATTAGGTATAGGTAGTTGTGATGCCACCTGCTGTTTCTGGTAAATTGTACCAGCGCTGCTCTAAGGACTTTCACAGGGGATGTTATGGGGCAGCTTGGTAGTAAGTCTCCCACAGGTGAGACGGGTCCCTGGAAGTCTATGGTGATGATGATGATGCAGGGAGTAGTAAGAATTCAGCCAAACACAATGCAGCTTCTTTTCATACCTTTTACTGATGGTGGTTCAAGCAGATCCCGGGGAGCTGGTCGGGGTGGAGAGTGCACATTCCGGTAACAGCTGAGCAGGTTAGAGGCCTCCTTAACTTCAATTGTAGGTGAGTCCAACTTGCCTGAAGCGAAGTTAACTCTGAATCTCCAGCTTTCTCAATAGCTGTACTGCCCGGCCAACGTTGTGATGGAGCCTTCTAAGTGATGAAACTAAGTCCTTACTTTTGTCTGCGCTTGACTCAAAGTCCCTGTTCCACCTGACTCCGGTTACGTATTAACACTTAGGGCTGCTCTCTGCGACCTGTAGTCCAGATGCCTCCGGTTTTCTTGTTACTAAGCTTGAAACTGTAGCAACACTTCGGACCCCGGTGTCCGGCAATTTAGTGCAGGCAATCCAATACCTAAAGCACTTCTCTAACTTCTCCACTGTGCCCTTCGCCCTGCTTCCCGCTTTTAACATAAGCACTTGTAACCTTCAATGGCGAGGTCAGCTTTCTCTAGGGCTCGCTGAGTAGCCCTCAGTATCCTCTAAGTCCCACTTGAACTGACACTGAGCTGATCCGTACAAAGACAGGAGCCAGATTCACTACTCTCCCTCCTAGGTTGGCTGACTGACTAACCACCTAAGCCACGTGCCACTCTCTCCTATATATCAGATGGGTGTGTCTGAAAGTGTGAGTGACAGTGAATAAATATCAAGCGTTGCTGTTACCTTCCTGTGCACTCTCCTGGACTTTATGTGTGCCTGCGTAGCTGGGCTACACATCCCCCCTTGGTAAAACACAGCACTCCCGGGCTGTAAAAGACAAAAAGAACATTTTGTTTTGCATTAACAACAACATTATAACTCTTCCCATCCGGGAGGTACGACTTCTTTAACGTTACAATTTGTACAATGGAAAAATACAAAAGTATCAAAAGTATCAAAATATCAAACATTCTCATATATACAAGATACTTGTGGAGGACCCGCACCAAAAACCTCCCACGTGGGTCCTGGGTGGGCTGCAGGACTTCTGACTGCAGACCTCACTCTAGGCCACACCATACGGGTTTTTCTTCAGAGGTAGATAGTAATGGTTTCGTGTAAAACCAAGATAATGCACCGAAGCGCAACTATTTACAGGATAAGTTCTGGGCTGGCACAGTCCTCAGCCTCTCAGTCCATGACATAATAAAAGACATCTGTACTCTTCAAGTATTCACATATAATTCAACTGAAGTTACCCAACCGGGGTATACTATGTAATCAACACATTGAATATTTAACTTTTTCAAATTCTTTGAATCTCACTTTAACTTTTGCTTTACCCAGCTGGGTATTCTATTTTAAATATGTAAACACTATACATACACAGTAATAAAGTGCAAAAATGGCAATTCTCTCAACAAACTTTATACATTTCTTAGATGCGGTAAACCCCTGTCTGGGTCCTACCGGTCTTCACTTTTATAAACTTTCACTGACGTCTTCCACTCCTAGGGCTGGAACGACGCGATGCCCTTTGGATCCCATAACAAATAAGTCATGGCCCGATATCTGCGTCTGAGTGGCCACAGTCCTTGTGCGAACCAACGGGGATGCAACGGGTGTCTCAGGCAAATAAGAACTTTTCATCAAAGATGCAGGTTTCAGCTGCGCTTTAACTGTGGTCGCATCCGGTTGCGATCCAGAATGAGTTGCAGGTTGTGTTGCGGGACACTTTGCTGATTGCGATGCTGAATAGGTCGCTGATTGCGATGCTGAATAGGTCGCTGATTGAGATGTTGAATAGGTCGCTGATTGAGATGTTGAATAGGTCGCTGATTGCGAAGCAGGGGGCGATGCTGGGGCACGGCCTGGTGCGGTGGGAGCTCTGAACTGGGACGCTTCGGTACCGGCGTCAGGGACGGGGTCACTAACGATGGAGACGTTCAGGGCATACCACCCCTTCATACCCCAGTGACGGGTGTAGCTCACAATGTCCCCATTAATCAGGTCCCTCCCAGGATGACCGATGGGCAGGTGGGATTCTACGTCCCTGCGGCTTACAAAGACCCCTGGATAGAGGCCCGGTTCTCGGATGAAGCCCCAGCCCTTGCGGAGCTGGAACTCGGTAACACACCCCTGCCGCCGTGGTTCCCGTAAGGTACCTTTCTCCCGGCGTACAGTCTCCTTGTCAGCTATGAATTCCTCATGCTGCTTCTGTCGGGACCGCTGGATGTCTCTCTCTTTCTCCTGCTTCTGGCGTTGCTGCTCCTCCTCACGACGGCGCCACTCACTTTCCCACTGCACAGCGTAGGTGACGTCATCTAATCGCTCCATCTCGTCCCAGTCGACTTCCGGCAGCGATGGCTGGGACCCCTCCGGTGACCTCACCGGGGAGCGGTGCTCTGTGGTGGCCTCCTGGCCTGACTGGCACTCCGGTCCGGGCAATACCTCCTCAGCCTCCTTCTCCTCCACCTCCGCATCGGTGGGATCAGGTACAGCACTTTCGGCGGTAACCTCCGGTCGTCCCTCAGCCTTCTCCAGCAGCGATTTCAGGAATTCAGGAGACGGCCCTTGGCTTGTAGGAGCGAGCATTGCGTCCCACAGCAGCCGCTGTGTTTGGGTGCGCCAGCGTCTCTCCGTCTCCTGTAGATCAGCACGACCCTGGAGCTTCCTCCTTAGCTCCTCATTCTCCTTCCGCAGCTCCATCATGGCGGGGTCGGTGTCCCTATCTGGGGACAGCTCCGGCACAGGTAGAAAATCTTCCGGCCCTCGGCACAGATTCTCCTGTCCTTCCGCCATCTCGTCCCAGGCCAGAGTGTAGTTTCCATCAGGAACAATCTGGTCTCTTCCGTGGAGGCAGGATTTGCGTCTCCTCCTCTTCGCATAGAGGATGAAGAGGAGGCGGATTTCTTTAGCAGTGGGGCAGGACCGCACATTATAGTAACATTTGGAGAGGGCGGCCATAACTTTCGCGCCTCAGGGGGGGTACACGCCCACGAATGTACGCCCACCTTCTTCACCAGCGCCTCAGGGCGCCAACATGGCGGTAAAATGGCGGAATTTGGCGCCAAATGCAGCAAACAGTCTTTTTCATCAAACAGTTCAATAGGCACACAGGACTCACAATTGCAAGTTTCGCATCCTGTTCGTGACGCCAAAGATTGAGTCGCACTTAGTACCAGGGCAATGGGGTACTCGGCACCGAGCCCATGAAAGTCTATGGGGTTTGTCACTGGCAGCGGTGGCTCGGTCCGTGGCCCTGGGCGCTCATACAATTAGGGAATATTTACAGGGGATTATTAGGTATAGGTAGTTTGTGACGCCACCTGCGGTTTCTGGTAAATTGTACCAGCGCTGCTCTAAGGACTTTCACAGGGGATGTTATGGGGCAGCTTGGTAGTAAGTCTCCCACAGGTGAGACGGGTCCCTGGAAGTCTATGGTGATGATGATGATGCAGGGAGTAGTAAGAATTCAGCCAAACACAATGCAGCTTCTTTTCATACCTTTTACTGATGGTGGTTCAAGCAGATCCCGGGGAGCTGGTCGGGGTGGAGAGTGCACATTCCGGTAACAGCTGAGCAGGTTAGAGGCCTCCTTAACTTCAATTGTAGGTGAGTCCAACTTGCCTGAAGCGAAGTTAACTCTGAATCTCCAGCTTTCTCAATAGCTGTACTGCCCGGCCAACGTTGTGATGGAGCCTTCTAAGTGATGAAACTAAGTCCTTACTTTTGTCTGCGCTTGACTCAAAGTCCCTGTTCCACCTGACTCCGGTTACGTATTGACACTTAGGGCTGCTCTCTGCGACCTGTAGTCCAGATGCCTCCGGTTTTCTTGTTACTAAGCTTGAAACTGTAGCAACGCTTCGGACCCCGGTGTCCGGCAATTTAGTGCAGGCAATCCAATACCTAAAGCACTTCTCTAACTTCTCCACTGTGCCCTTCGCCCTGCTTCCCGCTTTTAACATAAGCACTTGTAACCTTCAATGGCGAGGTCAGCTTTCTCTAGGGCTCGCTGAGTAGCCCTCAGTATCCTCTAAGTCCCACTTGAACTGACACTTAGCTGATCCGTACAAAGACAGGAGCCAGATTCACTACTCTCCCTCCTAGGTTGGCTGACTGACTAACCACCTAAGCCACGTGCCACTCCCTCCTATATATCAGATGGGTGTGTCTGAAAGTGTGAGTGACAGTGAATGAATATCAAGCGTTGCTGTTACCTTCCTGTGCACTCTCCTGGACTTTATGTGTGCCTGCGTAGCTGGGCTACACACATGCTTTGCGGAGTTGGCATTGTGATGTCCCGGAGGAGATCAGCAATCAGACTACATTCTATGTGGGAATATAGCCTCTATCTGTTACTGAACCTACACTGAATGTCACTCCCTCTAGAACTACTTTGCAAATCTCAACATATTTCAGTTCCCCCCCCCTTTCCTCTAAAGCCCCTGTGGGACCCCCACGCCCGCTCTGGCTGCTGTAGGGGCTTGGTTCCCAGGCCGCACTCAGTTCACCTGTTTTATCAGTCAGATAAAACATTCTCTCTGGTATTTGGATATATGAAACTAAAGAGATTTATTCAGAGAAAAAGTGGATTTTTCATAGCTGTCGTCTTGCAGTAATGCAGCGCTCGCCGACATTTGTGAAACTACAACTCCCAGCATGCCCCAACAGCTTTCTCTGGCTCTTGGGTCATTGCACATATCCTAGAAACATTCTTTGTAGCTAGCCAGCTGTAGAAGAACTACAAAACCCATCATGTCTTGTGGCTCTCCGACCATTGCATAACTGACTCCCAGTATGTAATAAGACTCTCCAGCCAATGCAGCACTACATTTCCCAGCATGTCCTAACATTCACAGGTGAGTCTACAACCTTTGCAAAACTACAACTCCCAGCATGTCCTAACAACTTCATATTACTCTCCTATAACTGCAAAACTACAAATTCTATTCACACTAGCCATACCCATAATTAAAAGGGGACTTTACTTTTATTGTTGGGGACCCTCATTACTTTAGTCATTATCATTAGTTTGTGCAGAACCCGGACCCTTTAGTGCTTCATGGACATTTCGGTAACAGTGGGGAAACTAATGTAAGGGGGTAGATCTCGGACCACCTCAGGACTCCATTAGGCTATGCAGCCGAGCTGGAGTGACTGATAGATCTGCACTTTGGGAGAAAAGCAAAACCATCTGACATCTGTAAGCTTTTTCTTCACCAGCATGAAATCTATATAGGCCCCTTCTCTGTATATTTCATGTACAGCTGCTCCTAGGATGGAGCCAGAGGCTCATAATCATCATCTCAAGTGACAGGCGTCATATGCTAAAGGGCATAAACATCTGTCCACAGGGGGTGCTGTCTGTCACCTTATAGATTGCTGCAAAATGCATATTTATGACAATATCACTTTTACGGTAACCAAAAATAAACAAGTTGGTACCACACAATGGTATATCAATTATAATTCACATCCTTTATTAGCATAAAAACAGAATACAAAAGAAAGGTGCTAGACAAAGATAAAGAGGGACTTAACAGTCTATGGGAAATCACACTTCAGCAGAATAAATCAATGTAATTGACACAAAAAAACACCCACACCATATAAATGTGCAACAGCAATAGTATAGGGAAAGCAGCCACTCATTATATCCCGTAATGATGCAATTAACTATAACAAGCATATATTGTGTAAGATACCTAGTGTGCAGCTAACTCCCTTTTGATCCTCCTAGAAGCGCTTAACATGTGAAAAGTTAACGGATGTATGGTCAATGATCTCTAGTACCTACCAAAATCTGCTGGTGGAGATCCCTGAACGTCCCTCTGCCCTGACGCGCGTTTCGCACAGCTTCTTCGGGAGGCGTGTCAGGGCAGGGGGCAGCCCAGTTTAAATAACAGACCCGCTTTCGTTATTGGTTGACAAAAATAATGTACACCTGCATTGGTAGTGGCAAAAAAACTAAACTAAATCAGCGCCTGCGCTGCATTCATAAAAGGTCCTATTTCACTAATGTATAGAAAGGCATACACTGTGGAACAGTATCACCGGTGGCCCCTGGAGAGTGGTCACATCTCCCGATGTGACAGCTCTCCACGGGAGTTTGTCGTGGCACACTCGTTATTAAATAGATTACGTCGGAACAAGGAGTATACTGTTGTTTTTTTTTTTTTGCAGGCAATCGAGGGCATCAGGGATTAGCTGTATGGTGAGTATGTACTGTATGTGTGTATGTGTTTTTCTTTTTTTTTACTATTCAACACAGTAGCCGGATAATGGGACTACTACTGTCCCATCATCAGCCAATGCTGTTGTAAGGGAGACAACCGCACCGCGGGTATCTGCGTGCCGGGGCCAGAACTGATGAGGCTGCGTCCCCTGAGGCTGATGGGACCTTCCTCTGGACCTAGGGGGCGTGGACAAGTGTTACCAGGGGCAGCGCTGCATGCGGGAACAGACGGAGTTGGCGGGAAGGAGCAGCGTGCGGCTGAGGAGAGAGAGCTCCTGTTTTCGGTGACCGTTAGGAGCGGAGACTCGCACCCAGCCGTGAGAGAGACCGACCGCAGAGACTCTGACGAGAAGCCTGCTGTGTACAGTTTGGCTCCCAGACATCGAGGTGCCAATTGCTCTGTAACAGTCAGTGCTGCGCCTGTGCCGCCTGACAGGGACTGAGACGTTGACCGGGTACTGCTTCCTGAATCTCCGGGGGGTGAGGGGGGAATATTCGTTGAGCCTCGCTTCATTTTGGCAGGACTGTGGCCTATACATTGCCAGCCACCAGAGTCTCCTTATTGAGGACTCTACGGGACGTTTCAAAGACTCAACGTTGCCAGCCGGGAACGTATCATCGCCTTCTTCAGGACCCCACCGGATCTACGTTGTGCTACGGCTGTTGGTGCCGTCATCTGCTCCGGGACCTATTCTGACAGGAAAACGTCTGATTGATAAGTGACAACTTTGAGAACAGTTTCACTCGTTATTCTTACTTTGATTTCCCCTCAAACAAACTGCTGTATTCCCTGTACTGCCCATTATTCACCTCACGTTTACCTATCTCCCAGCGTGGAGTAACTCCCTGTTTTATTAAAACCTGTTAACCCTTGATCTGCCTCCTGTCCATCACTGCATCCCGCAACCTGCTCACACTGTCACTGTAGCAGACATAGCCGGATGGGACTAGTAGTCCCATCGGACAATGCCTGCCTACACACAGGCCCGCACACACACAAACACAGCCGCGCACACACACAAACACAGCCGCGCACACACCCGCAGACACACAGACACCCGCAGACAGACCTGCACATATTCACCGCACACATAGTCTCCTCCCACATACTCTTCCTCCTCCCTATCTGCAGCGTTTCTCGCACGCACATCTGCAGCAAATCTGCAGATCTTTTTAAACCTGAGGATTTGCTGTGGATTTGACTGACTCAATGCAAGTCAAAGGGTGCAGAAACGCTGCAGATCCGCAAAAAGAATTGACATGCTGCGAAAAAAAACCCGCTGTAAATCCACGCGTATTTTTACGCAGCATGTGAACAACAAATCCGAATTTCCTATTGACTAACATTGGTTGTGCACTACACTGCGGATTTGATGCAATTCCGCGCGTCCAAAAATGCTGTGGATCCGCATCAAAATCCGCAACGTGCACAAACCCCTAACTTTCCAAGCAGATGTGGCTCGGTAATAAGATGAGATGGTGCACACATTGAGTCGCAGAGTCAGGACACTTGAGCCTCATGGAGTTTTACAGATTTTGGCTTCTAGTCTCTGTTTACATTGTCAGGTTTGTTTTTCCAAATATAACGGTTTACAGCTCTATAACCCGCAACCCCACTGGCCCATGTTGTTTCTGTTTGTGTGTTTACTGTGGGGGGTCCCCAATTGTGTTTAGTTCTTCTCCTAAACAATATACAACTTATGAACATGCCAGAATGTGCTGCGAATATTTTTTTTTCCATCCCTCAGATAGAACAGAAATCTTGGTGTTTTCCACAGAATCGTGACCTGAAGGCTTGTGACTGTGGTCTCAGATCTTCCTGTCACATCCCCGTATAAACAAGGGGATTAGAAGCTGCAAGCTGGAGGAAAACTTACAGAAACCCGGGTCAGAACAACGGAGTACGCACTGACAGTTCACTTTACTATTACTTTATGCTGACTGACACTATAGGGGCTATAGATATTATTTTATGTTTGTCCAATTACTTGCCATGGTGAACATCCCCTGATACATACAACACATGGAGTCACCACCAGTGTAGACCCGCATACTAGTAATGTTCTCCTTCCACCAGTTTATGAATGTGCCAGTCTTGCATCCTGTCCAACTACAAACTTACCCAAAAATCACAAATGTAATTGTTTTCATAATTAATTAGAAAATTAAAATTAATCGTAAATTTGTACCTGATATTTGCAGATTTTCTATGAAACGTAAAATGATAACTACATATTAAACTGCATACGTTCTCCATGCTTCCAAAAAGTCACACCTCATCAAATTGTTCGTAGCAGACACTGGAAATTATTCCCCATTATTTTTATGGACTGTGTAGTGTGTACTTTGCGGTCAGTTGGTGACCGTGCCGAGATGATGCCAATCCTACCCGGTGACGGAGCACAGGCTCTGCCTTCTGTAGCAGCACATGAATTATGTCAGGGGTATAGCATGCTAGTAATAGTAGCGCCAACAGGGCAGCTGTTCTCCAGCTGGTAGGGCCCATTCTGCAACCTGAGCTCCAGAGTGAGATTATTAACAACTGAAGAGAATCTGGCTCTGAGTATATTACACTGGTCATTTGTCTTCGTGCAGTACAGCAGAAGTTAGTATGTTCCCTCATGTAGTAACTCACAAGTATACCAGCTATAACCGACGATGTGCCCATGCAAGATCATTCATAGCCAGTGCTGGATCCTGGATTCCCATCAAGTGTTAT
>JARQOD010000003.1:118066168-118172067 GCA_033576555.1 Oophaga sylvatica | reverse complement strand
AGGATCAGTAATGTAATATATGTACACAGTGACTGCACCAGCAGAATAGTGAGTGCAGCTCTGGAGTATAATAAAAGATGTAACTCATGTAATCTGCTTTGGGTTCTGTTCACATTTGCATCAGATATTCAGTTTTGATCCTCTGTTGACTTGACAGGGAGGATTGTGTCATTCTTCCCATGAAAGCAAACAACATCGCAATGGAACCGTAATCCTGACTTATCCTCTGACTAAAGCTACATCCAAAATGATGGTCTCCTCTTACCATGTAGCAGTGCTTAATGGGACCTCAGGTCACAGTTACACAGAACTCAGATGTCACATCACATGTCTGACACAAGTGCAGCTAAACCGCCGTCAGTTTCCATGGGCAACCAGCAAAATCTGTACAAAAATAGTAAAGAAAAATATTTACAAAATTACTCAGCTGTTTATGTAGATTCTGTGTTCAACATTAAAAGGGTAACGGAAAGTTGTAATAACATTTTGAGAGGTAACTTATTTTGCATATTTTGACATTTTTGTCCCCTGATCTGTAGAAAGAAGAATATATATCATACATTGAAATCATATTATAGTAAGTTCATTCTTCTGTACCTGTCTAAAGGGTTAAATAGCATCCATTTCACAAAAGCTCTGGAGATGTCGTAATTTAATTCAACTTCCACATTATAAATAGTAAGTGATTTTTAAAGTATGTGATAAAGACAACTAATGTCCTTTTTTTCAGCCTTAACTGAATATAATAATCACTTTCAACATGTTCTCATTATCATATATATTGCATCCCAGCAAATATTCTGTGTAAAAAAAAATTATAGATGTTCATTGAAGGAACATAATTTCCAAATTGCATTCCATAAACTGGTGTAAAGAGGATATGCCCATTGATATTTTTTTCATGAAATGCCAGAAACCTTGTGTCATATAACACTGTGCAGAAGTTGTAGGCAGGTGTGGAAAAAATGTTGCTAAGTAAGAATGCTTCCTGTTAGAAGTGTTAGTAATTACTAATCTAATCAAATACAAAGTGAATGATCAAAAGAGAAATCTAAATCACATCGATTGGTGTGACCGCCCTTTATCTTCAAAGCATCAAAACAGCACCAATTCTTCTCAGTACACTTGATCACAGTTCTTAAGGGATCTTGGCCAGGAAGTTATTCCAAACATCTTGGAGAACTAACCACAGATCTTCTGTGGATGTCGCTTGTGCAAGTCATCCTGTCTCTTTATGCAGTTTCAGATAGGCATGATATTGAGATCAGATCTCTATGAGGATCATTTCATCACTTCCAAGACTCAGTGAGCTTCTTTACGTTGAAGATAGTTCTTAATGACATTGGCTGTATGTTTGGGGTCATTATTCTGCTGCAGAAATAGATTTGGAGCCAATCCGACGCCTCTCTGACCAAATTTTGACCAATTCCTAACCAAATCCTCCTATTTGCTAAAATAGAGCCCCAAACTTGCAAAGAGGCCACACCATGTCCTGTCCCCACTGTCCGACCATATCCATTATTGTCTCACCATGGCCATCATTGTCCTACCATGTCTTGTGCATGTCCACCATTGTCCTGCTGCAGAATAAATTTGGAGTAAATCAGACGCCTCCCTGACCAAATCATCAACTCCACTTGCTAAAATATAGTCCCAAATTTGCAAGGACCCCCACTATGTCCTGTCCATCATTGTCCCACAATGTCTTGTCATTGTCACGCTGCAAAATAAATTTGGCGCCAATCAGATGCCTCCCTGACCAAATCCTCAACTCCATTTGCGAAAATACAGCCCCAAACTTGTAAAAACCCTCCACCAAGCTTGCACTGTAGCCTGCAAACATTCATTATTGTACCGCTCTCCAGTCCTTCAGTTAACAAACTGCTTTCTGTTACAGCCAAATATTTCACATTGTGATTCCTCAGTCCAGAGATCCTCCTGATGTTTATCTGCACCCCAGTTCCTAAGTTTTTGTGTGATGTTGAATCGCCTGACCCAACCTATTGCTCTCCAGCCATTACAAAACTATAATTCACATCATGCCCTGTCCGGTCTGCAAACCATGTCCTATGAGGAACGGTTACAGGATTTGGGAATGTTCAGCTTGCAAAAAAGAAGACTGAGAGGAGACTTAATAGCTGTCTACAAATATCTCAAGGGCTGTCACATTGTAGAAGGATCATCTTTATTCTCATTTGCACAAGGAAAGACTAGAAGCAATGGGATGAAACTGAATGGGAGGAGACACAGATTAGATATTAGAAATAACTTTTTGACAGTTAGAGTGATCAATGAGTGAAACAGGCTGCCACGAGAGGTGGTGAGTTCTCCTTCAATGGAAGTCTTCAGAGGCTGGACAGACATCTGTCAGGGATGATTTAGTGAATCCTGCTTTGAGCAGGGGGTTGGACCAGATGACCCAGGAGGTCCCTTCCAACGCTACCATTCTATGATTCTTTATGATTCTATGCTTTGTTTTGGGCATGCACCATTAATGGGAGTGAAAAGCAAATTCCATTTCTAGGATTCTCACCTATCGAGATTCAGGCCAGTCACTCTCCTTGTAGAGATAAACATGCTGCCGCAGGTATAGCGCAGTGCAGGAAGGTAGCCACGGGTAAGGAACTCGTCTCCTTTTATGCCCCGGCGTGCTACATAAAAGTATGGGTCGTGGCTGGGTGTGTGGACTTCTACTGTGAGGGCCTTATGCCCATGCAGGGTTCAATGAGGTAATTTAGTAAAGGTTATATAAAAAAAGATTTCTGGTACAATGTCTTATGGACATTTCCTTTATAAAGCATTTTCCACATTCAATATCCGAGATGGCGAACCAGCCTTGGAGTTTGTCCTCCTTTTTGGATTGGGCCCTCATATTCCTGTTGACCGGCTCTCTGCTGGCGAGATACGGTAGTAATGTATACCTTGTGCCCTGTATTCTCCTCTATTACAAAACCGAACACCCACCTATGGTCGAAGTACATCATGATGCCCCAGGTCATTTGCTGAGCCAGCTCTTCTCCACCAATCTAACCCAGCTGGGCCAGTAACCATGCTTCCCTTTCCTTTTTTATCTCAGATGACGCTTGCAATCCATTCCACCTCGGTGACAAGAGGCTTCCCTCAGGACGCAGGGGCGGTTTCAGAAACAGAGAGCTCAGAGGGATGCGGGGTCAAAAAGTTATTTTTGGGCATTGGTGGGGTGTCCCACTGGACACTTAGCCAACAAGGCTATAAGGCATTCGGCCCGTCCACGGGCCAGAGGTAGAGCTGAGTTGTATGCCTCAGCCTCTGATTCGGAGTCAAAGGATTGGGTAACTTCTGCCCCAAGCCGCCCAGCTTCACCTCTTGCTCTACCAAGGACATAAGCCTGCGCCACCCAATGCGTCCCAGCCCTCCTTGATTGGCTACGCTATACCAGAGCCCGTGCATTCTGACCATATTATTCTCACTCTTCCTTTTACAACCTACAACCCTCAAATGGCACCATCTATTATGTCTCCTGAGGCCCGCCTTTCAGTGGGTGGAGTCCTCTCTGACTCATCATCCCATTTTTCAAACGTCCCTGCCCGTTTCTTTGGGCCACACCTTAATGGGCGGATCTTCTCTTTCCACTTCACTCTGTGACAATGGTCAATGACCGCTCTGGGCCATCGCTCTTGGTCCTGGCAGTCCCTTTTGTAGGTGTGCCTCTTGAAAGGCACAACTTCATGCCATTTTACTTCTCTTACCCACACGAAGGGAGAGGCCTTCTCGCTGTGTCGCGCTCACTGCCATTTTGCAGCTCTGCTCAATCTTAGACCACATACCGGTCGTCATCCTTATTGTAACTTGAGTCTTCACCGCACTGCATTTCTCTCTCAGACTCGAACTTGCTGACCATGGGCGTACCCACCGTGGGGCAGGGGGGGGGCAGCTGCCCCCCCTAGAAGCAGGGGCGCACAGTGCTTGAACCGGCCCGTCGGCCCCACCGACATTGAACTGACAGTTCAGTATCAGCGGGCCCTTTAAGCGCGGACGGAATGTGGTGAGGAAGGCCTGCGCGCCCTGATGAAGTCATGCCGCCTGTGCCAGGAGAAGACGGAGTCCAGCACGCTTCTTCAGAGCTGCGGGGAGATAGGTGAGTACTGGCTTTTTTTTTTTGACGCCGGGCCCGGCCTATGGGGGATTATGCTGCCTATGGGGGATTATGCTGGCTATGGGGGATTATGCTGGCTATTGTGGGATTAAGCTGGCTATTGGGGGATTATGCTGGCTAGGGGGGATTATTCTGGCTATGGGGTTTATGCTGGCTATTGTGGGATTATGCTGGCTATTGGGGGACTATGCTGGCTATGGGGGATTATGCTGGCTATTGTGGGATTATGCTGGCTATGGGGGATTATGCTGGCTATTGGGGGATTATGCTGGCTATGGGAGATTATGCTGGCTATGGGGGATTATGCTGGCTACTGGGGATTATGCTGGCTATGGGGATTATGCTGGCTATGGGGGATTATGCTGGCTATTGGGGGATTATGCTGGCTATGGGGGATTATGCTGCCTATGGGGGATTATGCTGGCTATAGGGGATTATGCTGGCTATTGTGGGATTATGCTGGCTGTTGGGGACTATGATGCTTTTGGGGATTATGCTGCCTACTGGGGACTACTATGCTGCCTATTGGGGACTACTATGCTGCTTATGGGGGATTATGCTTCCTATGGGGGATTATGCTGGCTATGGGGGATTATGCTGACTATGGGGGGACTATGCTGCTTATGGGGGATTATGCTGCCTACTGGGGACTACTATGCTGCCTATGGGGGATTATGCTGCCTATTGGGGACCTATGCTGCCTATTGGTGACATATGCTGCCTATTGGGGACCTATGCTGCGTTTTGGGGAACTATGCTGCCTATTGGGGACCTCTGCTGTCTATTGAGGACATATGCTGCCTATTGGGGACTATGCTGCCTATTGGGACCTATGCTGCCTATTGGGGACCTATGCTGCCTATTGAGGACATATGCTGCCTATTGGGGACTATGCTGCCTATTGGGACCTATGCTGCCTATTGGGACCTATGCTGCCTATTGAGGACATATGCTGTCTATTGAGGACCTATGCTGCCTTTTGGGACCTATGCTGCCTATTGGGGACCAATGCTGCCTATTAAGGACATATGCTGCCTATTGGGGATCAATGCTGCCTATTGGGACATATACCTGCCTATTGGGGACCAATGCTGCCTATTGGGGACATTTACCTGCCTATTAGGGACTCTCGCACCACACCAGTCTGAGCCTGAGCTAAAAGCGGAGTTGCGCCAATATGTGCACTGATGAGGATGAAATGATATGGATTGGCAATGCTGCAGTGATGGGCAGTGCAGGCTGTATGTCTCTGTGTGGGCAGTTTTATTGCTGGTATATTGTTTTTGTAGCGCTGTATATATATTGGTATTTTACTAATAGCAATTTGGAATCCCTAGGAAATAATGATATCAAGAAAGAGAAAAATTGCTTCACTTGTGACAAATATGGAACCGAACATTGACCATCTCATTAGCCAAAAGCAGGCCCATAGTTCCATTGAAATACCAGTAAGTTTGTTGATTTTTAACTTTACTTATTCTTTATTTTAATGCTACTTTCACACTTGCGTTTTTTTGCGCAGCGCATCTTGCGCTATCGGACGCATGCGTAATGTTCCCATATCTTTAACATGGCGGGCGCAGGGTCTAGCGCTTGCACGCGTTCATGTGCGTTTGTCGTGCGCTGCGCATTTTCCCGGTGTGCGCCCATACGCGCTAGACGCTACATGTTGCATTTTTTTTCCGCCCAACACTTTAAAAAAACGCGTGCGCACGTGTGCGCATGCTATGCGCAAAAAATAACATTGCAGTCTATGGGGGCGCTGGCGTGCGCATGGCTTTGCGCTCGTCAGCGCTTTTGCACGCATGCAATTTTTCTGTAAATAATGGAGCCAGAGATGATGGAGGCAGAGATGATGGAGCCAGAGATGATGGAGTCAGAGATGATGGAGCCAGAGATGATAGAGCCAGAGATGATGGAGCCAGAGATGATGGAGCCAGAGATGATGGAGGCAGAGATGATGGAGACAGAGATGATGAGCAGAGATGATGGAGGCAGAGATGATGGACAGAGAGATGGCAGAGATGATGGAGCAGAGATGATGGAGCCAGAGATGATGGAGCAGAGATGATGAGCAGAGTGATGGAGGCAGAGATGATGGAGACAGAGATGATGGAGGCAGAGATAATAGAGCCAGAGATGATGGAGGCAGAGATGATGGAGACAGGGATGATGGAGCCAGAGATGATGGAGCCAGAGATGATGGAGCCAGAGATGATAGAGCCAGAGATGATGGAGGCAGAGATGATGGAGACAGATGATGGAGCCAGAGATGATGGAGCCAGAGATGATAGAGCCAGAGATGATGGAGGCAGAGATGATGGAGACAGAGATGATAGAGCCAGAGATGATGGAGCCAGAGATGATAGAGCCAAAGATGATAGAGCCAGAGATGATGGAGGCAGAGATGATGGAGGCAGAGATGATGGAGGCAGAGATGATGGAGCCAGAGATGATGGAGGCAGAGATGATGGAGACAGAGATGATGGAGCCAGAGATGATGGAGCCAGAGATGATGGAGCCAGAGATGATAGAGCCAGAGATGATGGAGGCAGAGATGATGGAGACAGATGATGGAGCCAGAGATGATGGAGCCAGAGATGATAGAGCCAGAGATGATGGAGGCAGAGATGATGGAGGCAGAGATGATGGAGACAGAGATGATAGAGCCAGAGATGATGGAGCCAGAGATGATGGAGCCAGAGATGATAGAGCCAGAGATGATAGAGCCAGAGATGATGGAGGCAGAGATGATGGAGGCAGAGTTGATGGAGGCAGAGATGATAATGTGACAAATAGAAAACGCATGCGCCAAAAAAACTCAAACACATGCAAAAACGCATGAAATCGCAGACAAACGCTGCGTTTTTTTGTCGAAATGCGCATGCTGATGCGACTAAATATTGCAGCGTTTACAAGCGTTTGCATGCGTTTTTTTAATGCGCTTCATGTGCGCTCGAAACGCAGCGCAAAAAAACGCAAGTGTGAAAGTAGCCTAAGTATTGTATTTGTTCCTGTTTCTTTTTTTTTTTACTTCAAAATAAGAGTGTAGTATATGGTGTATACAGGGTCATACATATCGTGTGCAGTATATAGAGTGTAATACACTGCTGTATTATACTTTTCATATACAGGTTATAATTGCCTCTTATTCTTTGTATAGAGGTTAGTGTGCCATGTATAATATATGGTATATACAGCGTAGTGTCACATACACTGCTGTATTATACAATATACAACAGTTCTAATGCTCCATACCTAATATGCAGTATAATGTACAGTGTATATGATGTAACCTGTATAAGATGCGACTTTGGCTTGCCCCCCCCTAGTTTTGATCCTGGGTAAGACCATGTTGCTGACTATGCCATGTGAAGAGCAGCATGAGGAGATAGCGTAGTTGATGCACTCATCTCCTTTTATGCCCTGGTGCGTTATATGAAAGTGTGAGTCCTGGCTAGGTGTGTGGACTTCTGCTGTGAGCGCCTTACGCCTGTGCAGGCTGCATGTAGCCAGTGTTGTGTTCTGGGCAGGACCATGGGTTTCATAGTTCCATGAGAGATACTTACATTCCAAAATAAACTCTTTACTGCATGGTAACTTAGTAAAGGTTATATAAAAAAGATATCTGGTACAACATCTTATGGATGTTTCCTTTAGGGTATGTTTCCACGATAAGGAAACTGTCCGGATTAGCTGCGTGTTTGACGCTGTGTGTTGGCGCAGCGCCAAACACGCAGCGTCCAGATGTTACAGCATAGTGGAGGGGATTTCAAGAAATCCCGTCTCCACTATGCGTAAAAATACGCAGGCGGAAGACCTGTGTTTCCGGACATGCGGCGCGTCTTTTCAGACTGCAGCATGTCCTAGCGTCTTGCGGCGACGCTGTGTCGCCGCAAGGTAAATAACACAGGGCTATGCAGCCCTGCGTTCTTTCCGGATGTGTTCCGGAGGTGTCCGGAACACATCCGGAAAGAGCGTGCGTCAAAAAGGGGGCGGGGCTTTGGGCGGTGCGGAATTTCCGCTCCGTCCAAAGCGCTGTGGTTCCGGACCGTGGAACCACAGCCTTATAAAGCATTTTCCACATTCAATATTCTTCCTCTGTAGTTTACTCCAGGGCTAGTGAGGCACACTGTTTCTCTCTACTCCGCCACAAGTCAGCTTTAACGCTACTGTCCTGATCTGCGAGTCTCCTTACTAGCCCGGCGGTTTCACATCCTATTTCTTCCACTATCGGTGCCCTGAAACGCTGCACTCTGGATCCCCACTAGTCTGTTGTACCCAGTCCTGCTTAGGTCTGTCACCTTCTGCGTTTCAAGCTCTGAGGTTCATGACTCGGCATATTCTCCAAAGACACTTCTCTGGGGGCCACGCAGTCTTGTCAGTCACTTTTCTTCAGGATCACATTATCTCTTGTCCTTAGTTTCCTCTCATTCCAGATCACCCTTTAGACAGCACTGCTCATTTCGCACTTCAAACTCGAACTCACTAACTCACAAGAAACGGTCACTTGCCTTAACACTAACCCCACCCTTGTGGGCTACTCAAACATCAACTGTATCCTAACTTACCGTATTGTCAATACCTATGCTACAATCAACTATCTACATCCCTATGCTACCTGTCCTATACCACTATACCTTACATTACACATCCTATAATATACATTACTAACACTATACATAACCATACCACAGTACATTACAATTCACATTACACAATATATACAAAAGACGCAAGACATTATTCACACTACAATACAACACATAATGCGATTGGTGTCTACAGGGTCAGAATGCCATAACAGAGTTCACCACTCTTACACAGGCCTCCCCATCAAAGGGCTATGAAAAGAGCCAAGCAAGTGAAGCTTCCATTCATTAACTTCAATGGAGAGACTGGTGGCCTAAATCAATGAACTGTGGTTATGGGATGCCCATTCTCCTTATGGTTGGGGTTCCGAATATAGTCAAAATTAGAAAAAAATGACATGCACAAAAACCATCCTTACTCATTACTCATTACTGCTGCCACTGACGTAATAGATACTATACATGTCTCTCACATACTCACAAAGCCAGACATAGATTTTCCCATTTACTGATAACTCAATAAAGACTCAAGCAGAGGATGGTGACTATCTGGTATATCACCCCACCTTTTATATATATATATATGTATATGTATATATTGTAACATTTCCAGGGGATATAGCTCTAGGATCGCTGTCTGGGTAGACAGAGTGACATGAAAACAGTTCATTCAGACAGCAGTTCTGATGAAAACTGGCCGCAACCAGCTTTATTAAAGTCCACAGCAAACAGATAAAAATAAAGCATAAACAGAAAACCTAGGCTTGTCTAGCCACTAATTACACATAGATCGATTGCCCTGTCTATCCGGGTCCCGGCTCTACCAGCCTGACCCAAAACAACACATATGATATATGTTACCAGTATGGAGTTTCACAGATACTCCTCATTGTGTCTGAAGGCACCTTCCATGTCCAGACTTGAGAGAGATCCACTCCTATTCAGCCGCTATTCGCACGGATTCTCACTGAGACTACTCCTGTGTCCGGGGTAGCTCCTGCACCCAGACTGAGACAGCTCACACTCCTGGAGACGCTTCTTGTGCCGGGACACCTCCCTGTGTCCAGACTGAGCGTACTCCCACTCCCGGAGACTGCTTCTTGTGCCGGGACACCTCCCTGTGTCCAGGCTAAGCCAGCTCCCTGATTGTGTTTGCAGACACCTACTTCTGGTCTCCTAATTAACACCTGAGTAGTTTCAGGCCTGAGCTGCAAGTGTGTAATGAATGTAAGGTGTAGTGACCTTTCTCTACCACTAGGTTTACAAAGCCACCCATTTCCCTTATACCATACATCACAGTACCTAGGTGAAATGTACACCCCATTCAACACATATTCCTTTACTGTCTCACATATCCCCTCCCTCTTCTCCAGACCGGAGGGCTGGTCATCCAGACCGGAGGGCTGGTCAACAATCCAACAGAGACAGTGAACTCTGGACCAGTCATGGCCCTCATCAGCTTCATCTTCACCACTGTCATTTGTATCTTCACCTGAGTCATAGCCAACATCAGCTTTCTCTTCATCTGAAGCATCCGCACTACCCTGTACCCTCCCAGGCCTATGCTCTCTGCGGGCCTCGGGTATCCTGCACGGTTTCATCTTGACCTTAGGGCCGGGCTCAGTTTCGATATAGTGCCTGGCCAGAGAAGTACGACCCGGCACATCAGAACACTTCTGCTGACTCTTTTCCATAAACTCACGTACCTGCTGTCCCTGGTGCACTGACCATGTGTCACCAACTATCACAGAAGGTATAGGGGGTTTTTCACTTTTCTCCAGTTCCCCTCCTTCAGGCTCTTCTGGCAGGACATGCCCAGAAGCCCTACCGTCAGTCCTACACTCTACTTCTTCAGTCACATCACTTTGGTCTCCAATATCTCCATTTATTCCAGCTTTCAAGTTCTCCTTGATAGCGGCATCTGTATACTCAGAACCCGCCGGATTCTTCTCTTCCACCACGTTCTGCATCCCATCTGGGCTCCCGTGTGTCTGTAGCGGCAACGGAGTGACACATCGCTTTTCCCATTTGTTGGGACGTGGCTCCGATGTAGCCTCCCTGAAAGTGCGCTTGAGCTCACCAATGCCAGCTACTGATCCGGACCGTAACCCGTCCACGCCGCTGTCTTCGGCAGAAACAGATTCCTGGACAGAGTCAGTCCCCATATCTTCAGTCTTGTTCCTCACAGCTTCACTTGAAACCTCAGCTTCTGATGAGGCATCTGGCTTGGTGACCACCACTTCCATGGCTTTTTCCACCTCTGCAGCATCACCTTCAGAGTCCTTGGCATGATGCAGATCCACACCACACACCGACAACTTCTCATCTTCAACAGCATCCACTTGTGCTGTGTTCAGTTTCAGAGTCCTGCCTTTAAAGCTCAGCTCTCCTCCTTTCACCTTAGTCTTCGCCAGAGAACCGGCCAACTGTAAAACATCTTCAGATGCCATCTTCTGTCTGGCTGTAAGGTCAGCATCAGCTTTCTTCTCAGGACTCTCAACCTCCTCTGCTACCATGCCTTCCTCATTTGCACTGGTTGCTTTATGGTCATCAGATAATTCACTATCACTATCTGACCCCTTTTTCTCAGCCACATCTGGCTCACTGTCAGGGCTATACACTTCATTTTCATTCACATCCTGCTCACTGTCAGGGTTATACAATTCATTTTCATTCATATCCTGCTCACTGTCAGGGTTATACAATTCATTTTCATTCACATCCTGCTCACTGTCAGGGTTATACAATTCATTTTCATTCACATCTTGATCTGGAACCTTAGTTAACATGTCATCCACAACATTAACTTCACCATCTGGTCCCTCAAGTATGTGACTATGTGACAACCCCAGCACTATACTTCTATATAGCTCAGGTACTAGGAGCTGACTCACGACCTCTCCCTGGACTTCAGTGTCCCTATACAATAGGCTATTGTCCATGGCAGCATGAGGAAACCTCTCCTCAGAGCCAGGCTCCTGGGAAACCTCATTTAGAACAATCATATTTTCCTGTGCCGTCCTAAGAGTGGGGTCTCGCCACTGCTCACTCTCAAAATTGTCACAGGACACAGGCAAGTCAGGGACACTCGGTTCCCGAGAACCACCATCCTCGTCTCCCAACATCACCTGCAAAGGAATTTCATCACTATCATAGTCATCATTATTATCAATATCATTATCATGATTATGATCAGTATCATCATCACTATCATGATCATCATCACCATCACTATCAGCATCAGCATCACTATCATGGTCATCATCATTATCATGATCATCATTATCATGGTCATCATCATTATCATGATCATCATCATCATCATTATCATAATCATCATTATCACATAAGTTTAACGCCCACTAGCATTGTGTTCCGCCCCTCGGGACTGCGCACCCTCAATAGGAGCTTCATCACACTGTCCATCAGAAACATTTCTCCCCCAGAGATCCTTAGACTGGGGAAAGTCATTACCCAATATGACGGGGTGCACCAGGCTCTTCACTACCCCCACTTCATATGAAACCTCCCCGAGTGTAGGGACCAAGTCCACGGCAGTCTCTGGGTAGACTTTGGTGTCTCCATGGATGCACACCACACTCAGGTGCTTATCAGGGATGAAGTCCCTATCAATCAGGCTGTCACATACGGAAGTCACTGGACTCTCTGAGTCCAAGAGGGCCTGTGCTGGGCAGTCATTCACAACCACCGGGCACACCTGTGGTCCAGTCTTTTCGGCTGAGGTGGACACACACACAGGCTCTGCGCAGGGAGAGAGGGATCTGCCAACATCACAATACATAGGCTCCCCCTCTATTGGACAGTTGGCTGCAATTTCACGACATCTCCAACACTGTCCATCACACCTCTCCACCCACATGTCCCCTCGGGCCTGAACCCGCTTATCAGCATACCCCATGTCCCCAACAGCTGGAACGCTCTTACCGCGAGAGTTCAGCGTCCGGGAACTCTGAAGTGACGACCTCTCAGACGGCTGGTCACGGAGACAGTCTTTGCTAGCGAAGGCCTTCTCCATCAGGCTGACCAGATGATTGGCGTCCTGGTGGTCTCCTTGTCCGACCTCTGGCTGTACCTCAGGAGGACATGCTCGGGTGTAGCGGTTCACTATCACCTCTTCAACCATGCCGACACGACGGCTGACGTCAGGCTCCAACCGCTTCTTTACTGCAAGCAACGCAGGTGCCTTCACACCATTACTCGGGTATGAGGTGCTGAGAGCTGCAATCTGCTCCCTCAGCAATCGGTTAAACTCCTGCTGCAGCTGCCAGCTCTGCTGGGCCTGCTGCATGCTCTGCAGGTATTTCTTAACAAGCTCCTCCATACTGCCGGACTTATCTGTCTCAACCACGGCAGTCTTATGTTGCACATTAACTTGCGCCATTTGTTCAAACAGCGCCTCCATGCTGTCATCCATGCTGTCAGACTTCTCTGTCTTAACAACGGCAGTCTTCACTCAAGACATACACACTCTACAGTCTTTTCCATAGAAAAATTCAGCTCTGCTGTGCAGACACTTTTTTTTTTTTTCTTTGCAAAGTCTATTAGGGCTCCTGTCTCTTTAAGACTGCTTCAAACAGACGTTTCTGCTGACACACTTTTTTTCTTTCTCTGCTGCTATTTCAACAGACTTCACCTTTATTGCTGTCTCCAAGCTACTGTGCTGCATGCACCCTCCAGCACTAACTGTATCAGCCACTGCGCTGCCCCAGCATTCTCCGCCAATTGTAACATTTCCAGGGGATATAGCTCTAGGATCGCTGTCTGGGTAGACAGAGTGACATGAAAACAGTTCATTCAGACAGCAGTTCTGATGAAAACTGGCCGCAACCAGCTTTATTAAAGTCCACAGCAAACAGATAAAAATAAAGCATAAACAGAAAACCTAGGCTTGTCTAGCCACTAATTACACATAGATCGATTGCCCTGTCTATCCGGGTCCCGGCTCTACCAGCCTGACCCAAAACAACACATATGATATATGTTACCAGTATGGAGTTTCACAGATACTCCTCCTTGTGTCTGAAGGCACCTTCCATGTCCAGACTTGAGAGAGATCCACTCCTATTCAGCCGCTATTCGCACGGATTCTCACTGAGACTACCCCTGTGTCCGGGGTACCTCCTGCACCCAGACTGAGACAGCTCACACTCCTGGAGACGCTTCTTGTGCCGGGACACCTCCCTGTGTCCAGGCTAAGCCAGCTCCCTGATTGTGTTTGCAGACACCTACTTCTGGTCTCCTAATTAACACCTGAGTAGTTTCAGGCCTGAGCTGCAAGTGTGTAATGAATGTAAGGTGTAGTGACCTTTCTCTACCACTAGGTTTACAAAGCCACCCATTTCCCTTATACCATACATCACAGTACCTAGGTGAAATGTACACCCCATTCAACACATATTCCTTCACTGTCTCACAATATATATATATATATATATATTATATATAATGATGCTATTTCAGGCTTGGCAGGTGACAGCATAAGTGACTTACAAAAGATAAAGAGATGAAAGCCAGCTGATAAAAGCAAGCACGATCAATTTCACACAGTCCCGCTAGAACAATTGGACAAAGAAGACTATTCATGTAATTGCTAATGAGAAGGGACATTTGCAGTAATAAAGGTAGAAACACAGCATTGGACGGCGGCCAGCGAAGAGACACACATGACCTGATCGATGGTCTGTTAATATTTCCTACCTACCAAAACGCAACTCTATATGCCAGCCAGAGACCATATTTAGCAAAGTTATGGGAATTTCTGCTACATACTGACACTCTCCCTTAATGATATGCACATGCAACAGGGAACCTGTAACCAGGGCAGATGGCTCCTGAAACATACATGTAACTAATGGGTATAACTACACAAGCACCAACGTTACTACGATGAAGAATTAAAGCACTGCCACTTTAGAACATACTGTATGCACTCCTCAACAATGAAATTACCACATCAAGAAAAAAGTTGCGGAATCATGGAAATCACAGGATGGATAGAGATCTGCAAATGAAAGTAATGACAGCAGGGTGCACCGCAATAATATGCAATAAAAATACGGCTGCTACATCCAGTAGTAGGACAAGAATGCAATATGAAAGAAGAAAAAAAAATAAACTACATAATGATGTGCACACTCAGGAATATACAGAAAAATATACACAATGTTTATTGGCAAAAAAGAGACGTACATTTAAAAACAAGTAAAATCACACAATGGTCCAGGTCATAATGCTCACAGCAATATAATGTGCAAAATAAGCAATGTGCTCCGCCATCAAAAAAGGCAATAGGGATTTGTTGAGTATAATGGACGCTACAGTATGGTGTGTACCATCCAATGTATGCGGATGAAATAGAGCCCCAAAACAGTGCCAAGTATATAGAGATCCAGACCAGTATTTGTCATCAAACCTGATCTGATTAATGCTACAGTCGCCAACCGAGAATAATAAAGAGGAGGCAGTACCCCAACATCAAAAATAAAGATATTAAAGCCAGAACCCTCCTATTAGGTCATGTGGTGGGTAACAGAACCCAAAACCTTGGGTAGCACCAGCCCAGGAAGGGACGAGGCAAGGACATGCATATGTCTCTGGCCACCAAGAGTAGAAAGGATGATCAAACTGGGAAGCAATGGCACCCAGGGTAAAGTGCTGAAGGATAGCCCCTAAAAGGGTAGTCTAGGCACAGAGAAAAATAGCTGCTGGCACCCGAAGTGAGGAAATCCTCAAATAGTCCTAAAAGCACATGGAGCAGAAGAGCATGAGTGGACCCAGAACATGGCCCCATGCGTATCGCCGTGTCAAGCACAGCTTCATCAGGGGTAGTGTTGTCTCTCTAGGTAGTCAGCAACTAAATACATGTCCGATTAAGCAAAATAGCATATCGGTGATGATCATGGGGCAGCTGAATGGAAGCGGATGCCTCATGACGCGCTGTGTCAGTGAGGGCAGAAGTCTCTGCCCTGACACAATTAGTGTGCATGTGCAAAGAACAGACCGCTGACGGTGGATGGTGCGGATGGTGGATAGTGCGGAAGGCTAACGGCAGCAAAGTAGCAAGATGCGCAGACGTGAGCCAATAGAGACCATGCGCAGCTCCCAGGAGGCAGGATGAAACATATGGCGGCTAATGGCCAGGACACAGGTATACCAAAATATGTACAGAGGTATACGGTGCACAGGATCATGGAGAGAAAAGCACACACAAGACATCTAGTACTACAGTCTGGATATAATGCCCAAACACCTCTGGATATGATGCCAAAATAAGGCAAACAAAAATTATTATGTATATTATGTACATATAGTGGGGGTAGTAAAGCCAATAAATGTCAACCACTATTAGTGTCCAAAAAAGATATTTGGTACCTGCTATGCTATGTAGTCCATCCAAAGTGCAGGAGATGGAGAAAGGCCAAGAATAAATATAATCCATATAAGGTGAAATGAGGCATGAATAGATACTGGCTATAATAACAGGTAAGATGAGGCATACGGTATATTAAGCCTGACCAGTGAACTTTGAACATGCTGTTAATCGCTTGTGGTGTAACTCTTTCCACTGTATAACAGCAGAGTAGTGCCAAAACCATTTTTTTTCCATACATATCAATGGGAAACATAAGGAAAAGAAAAAACTGGCAACAACCAAAACCTCATGCATGGATGCTGTAAATGTAAACCCATCTGCGCAAGAATAAAGCAAAAGACCTATTAAAAAAGAATAATGGATGAAATAAATGCAGATGGTTCGTTAAGAAAGCATGCGGGCTTAAAAAGGACCAAAATAAGCCAGCTGTCCATAGAAAGACGATAAAGGTAATTTATTGAGTAAAGTGCTAATATAGTGGGGAGGAACCTAAGGGCAGTGTGAAGGCTGACACCAGAGTAGCCAGGATAGGCCCCAAGTGCCCTGGTATGGTACGTCGCACGGAACCTATGGAGAGGCACACAGACAGCAATCGAGTATAGATGGTGGTAGGAATCAAAGATCTTTGGAAACCAGAGGAAGATCCATGAGCAGGTAATATATCCAAGGTTTCCTGGAAGCTGAATCTGAGATCATCATGAAGATAGACTGTGCGCCAACGAGGGGATCCTGTGAGTAAACAAAGATACATCTGTGTCAGCCAAGTACAGGGCACATCAAAGTCAGCCCAGAAATCCTGTGAAGAGCAGTTCCTAATTTAGTCCTGCCAGAGATATAGAGCCCAAAAGAAAAATCCAGCGTGACTCCGATTGTAATAGGCATCTCTGTAGATTACCACCTCTCCCTGATCCTATAATTCTGTCTAGGCCAACCAAACGCGTGTTGGTACATCTCCCTGAATGATGAGTCAGAAAATGTGCGGGCTTTGTGAAGGTCAGTGGAAGCCAGATTGATGGTGAAGAAGTGCTTTTGGTTCCTCCTCCTCAGGTCCTGGAATGTCTGTCCAATGTAGACCTGTTGACAGGGACAGATAATAGTAAACACCACATGTGTGGTTTCGCAGTTGATGTAAGCTTTCAAAGAGTGTTGTATTGAGTCCCGTGGGTTTAAAAACGTGTCCAGTGTTGGGTGCATGTACTGGCAGATGTAGCAGTCTCTGCAAGGGAAAGATCCCCTCAAGATCACTCCCTGATTCAACTTGGCCGTAGACCTGGAGTAATGGCTCCTCGTGGGAATGTCTAAAGTTAAGAGCTCTTTTTGCTTTGAGCACTCACAATATTGGTAGTTTGGAGATCAGCTGTAAGTATACTCCAATGGATTTGTAGAACCTGTCTCAACTGTGTCCATCCTGCAGTCTATAATTGGTGGTCAACAATGAGTCCTATGTATGTGACTTGGCACGTTGATAGGCTGATGAGATGCATTTTCTAGGGTAGATGCTTCTCCTGAATCTATCCGTCAGCTCTTGTGCCTGGCTGCGAAAGTCTGTGTCCCTCGTGTAATTTCTTCTGGTTCTCAAAATCTGCCCAACAGCAACCCTTTTTTTGTGTGCAGTGGATGAAAACTGTGGTATTCCAAAAGACTGTTTGTTGAAGTGGGTTTGCGATATAGGTTGGTGATCAATTGAGCGTCCTGCACTGAGATGGCAAGGTCCAGAAAAATTGCTGAAAAAGGAGACCTTGGATAGGTAAGGAATATGTTGAATGAATTCTGGTTGAAGAATTCTAGAAACATGAGGGATTCTTGTTGCGTACCTGACCAGACAAAAAATATGTCATCGATATGTAGCCACCTTATCCCTGAATCACTGTGAAGGGTACACCACCATGGATTCTCACCATCCCAATAATAGGTTAGCAAAGGCTGGTGCGCAGCCACTCCTGAGGTCCTGACCTATCAAACAGAAATTGTGTCTAAGGAAAAAATCAAGCAGATCGATAACAAAGGAGTCATGCATCCTGTCAGAATTCAGTTGTTGGTCAAAAAAATAAATTACTGCTTTCATCCCATCACAGTGATTGATGTTGGAATAGAATGACTCCACATCACACATGACCAGAAGTGCCTGGGCAGGGAGGGTTATGCTGTGACAGATCTTAATAAAGTGTGATGTGTCCTTCACAAATGAGGGAAGCAGCTTCACCATTGGCTGCAGAAAGAAGTCTACAAATGTGCAAGCCTTCTCACACAGGCTGCCAATACTGGACACAATGGGACGGCCCGGAGATTTAGAGATGTTCTTGTGCACTTTGGGCAGCATATAGAACGTAGATGTTACCGGATGTTCTACCCATATAGCCTTTCTCTCATGGGTGTCCAATAGGCCCCTGAGTTTACTTGAAAAAAGCCCAGTGGGGTCAGATGGAAGTCTACGGTAGAATTTGGGATTATCAGGCTGTCTATGTGACTCCTCCAAATACATGTTGTGTGGCTATAAGACCACATTACCACCCTTATCATCTTCCTTTATGAGAAAGGTGCTGCTATGCTTGAGATCCGAAACTGCTCACTTTTCTAAATTGCTAAGGTTCCCGTGATGATATGAGTGTGATGTAAGTGCAGTACATCATTCTTCACTAACTCAAAAAAGATTCTGATTGCCGGAACCAAATGGGGGAGAAGCCATGGATTTGTTTTTGTGGGGGAAGTGTGTCCTACCTGTATCCGACTCGTTTTCTTAAAGTAGATCGACCAGATTGCGAAACACCTGTCGGTCTGTCTCATCCAAGGTTTCAATCATATCCGGTTTCCTATATAGGACTTGTAGGACAAAATGTATGCAAAATAGATAAAGGTCTTTCACCAATGTGAATTTATCAAGGGATTGCACCGGGGAGAAGGTCAAACCTCCTTGTAAGACCGAGACCTCACAGACAACCGATGTTCAAACACGTTGGTGATGTGATGTGCAGTGTGTCTGACGGTACCTGGACATCCGTCGTCTTTCCCAGATAATGGCAACATGTTCATTTGCAGTAGGTCTCACGATAGTTGTAATAGGGGGCTCTGCGGCCCCTGTTCCTGGTTGTCCTTACAAAGGCATTTCTGCTGCTTGCGCATTCGTCTGGTCCTGTGTCCAGCTCGTTTTCGGAAAAAAATAACTAGCAACGTTGTCCTCCAATCGAGATGGTCGGGATGGTCATGTTTCTCTATTTGTTGGCACCGTAGGCGAGTCCCTTGTCATTGGTTACCATGGTGTCTCCATTTAAACACCTGTTTGCTGTCAAAATCCGTTTGATCCCTTAAGTATTTAGCTCTCTTCCTCTAAGTAGTGTCCTTATCATATTTGTGAAGAATGTCCTTCAGTTTCTGGATCTGTCTGTGGACAGCTGGCTTATTTTGGTCCTTTTTGGGCCCACATGCTTTCTTAATGAACCATCTGCATATAATTACATCCATTATTCATTTTTAGTAGGTCTTGTGTGTTACTCTAGCGCACATGGGCTTATATTTACAGCCTCCATCCAAGCGTTTTTGGCTATTGCCAGTTTTTTCTTTTCCTTACGGTTCCCATTGGCATGTACGGAAAAAAAAATTGGTTTTGGCGCTACTCTGCTGTTATACAGTGGAAAGAGTTACACCACAAGCGGTTAACAGCATGTTCGAAGTTCACTGGTCAGGCTTAATATACCGTATGCCTCATCTTACCTGTTATTAGCCAGTATCTATTCATGCCTCATTTCACCTTATATGGATTATATTTATTCTTGGCCTTTCTCCATCTCCTGCACTTTGGATGGACTACATAGCATAGCAGGTACCAAATATCTTTTTTGGACACTAATAGTGGTTGACATTTATTGGCTTTACTACCCCCACTATATATACATAATAATTTTTGTTTGCCTTATTTTGGCATCATATTCAGACTGTGCTACTGGATGTCTTGGGTGTGTGCGCTTTTCTGTTTCCTGTGTATTGTTTACCTCTGCACATATTTTGGTATACCTGCATCCTGGCCATAAGCGGCCCTATGTTTCATCCAGCCCCGTGGGAGCTGCGCGTGCGCTCTATTTGATCACATCTACGCATCTTGCTACTTTGTTGCCGCCTTCCGCACCATCCACCATCAGCGATCTGTCCTTTGAGCATGCTCAAAAATCATGTCAGGGCAGAGACTTCTGCCCTCACTGACACAGCGCGTTATGAGGCATCTGATTCCGTTCAGCTGCCCCACGATCATCACCGGTATGCTATTATGCTTCATCAGACATGTATTTAGTTGCTGACTGGCTACAGAGATGACACTTCCCCTGACGAAGCTGTGCTTGATATGGCGATACGCATGGGGCCATGTTCTTGCTCCACTCATGCTCTTCTGCTCCATGTGCTTTTAGGACTATTTGAGGATTTCCTCACTTCGGTGCCAGAAGACTACCCTCCTTAGGGGCTGCCCTTCAGCACTATCAGCCCATCGCGTTCTACTCTTGGTGGCCAGAGACACAGGCATGTCCTTGCCTCGGCCCTTGGTGCTACCCAAGATTTTGGGTTCTGTTACCCACCACATGACCTAATAGGAGGGTTCTGGCTTTATTATCTTTATTTTTGATGTTGGGGTACTGCCTCCTCTTTATCATTCTCGGTTGGCGACTGTAGCATTAATCAGATCAGGTTTGATGACAAATACTGGTCTGGATCTCTATATACTTGACACTGTTTTGGGGCACTACTTCATACGCATACATTGGATAGTACACACCATACTGTAGCGTCCATTATACTCAACAAATCCCTATAGTCTTTTTTGATGGCGGAGCACATTGCTTATTTTGCACATTATATTGCTGTGAGCATTACAACTCGGACCATTGTATGGTTTTTTTAAACAAAAAGTCATACAATAATAAGCCGAGTACTGGTGAGACTATAATCACCCCAAGATAATTTGGCCCCAAAGCCAATAAAGCAAAGACTCCCAAAGATATGTTATACAAGAAAGAAAGGAGCATGAACTTTGTCTCAAAAATTATCAAAATTCTTTATTACAACATTATAAAATGCCAACAATAAGGCCCAAATAGACATAGAGGTGTGACGAGGATAAGCTGTCGGTAAGAAAGACAGCAACAGACAAATACATAGCCAGGGTATATCATATAGTTATGAAGCCAACATATTAATATATCAATGTAAACTGAAATCAATCCAAAGATCTTTATATATAAACCAGTGGCCACATATAAAGTGCATAGTGCATGTCATACATCTTGCTTACCCATATTGTATGGCTGAGTCTGTGCGTCTCTCAAGAGCAGACCCCCCTGACGCGCGTTTCGCGGATGTGCTTTCTCAAAAAGGGGACTCACCATGTCATAACCCCAGGGCTTTTTATATGTATGGTAAGATCCAGATAATATCGGTATAATAGGGCGCACATGTTCACCGCATCACACGCCGCTAAAGTACCTCCCCTTCCCCGGCAGTCAATACATCGCTCGCATGTAGGCAAAAATCGCCTCATGACGTCATCAGTATGCGCGCGAGGTAACCCAGACGGCAGTGGAGAGGGAGGAATCAGCGTGGAGCAGGGCGCATGCGCGCACCGCCGCAGCCATCATCGTGGAGACCATGAAGGTGGACATTTTAAGGAAGATCGCAACAAAATAAAAAGTGAAAAATGCAAATAACATAACAATATCGTGCATAACAGAGATAGAGTGCACAAATAAGATGATTGATTATCATATAATACAAAAATGGTGGACAGATGCTCTCAAAACAAATGCCCTCAGGTCGATATTTTCTGCAAATTAGTTACTGAAGACCTGAGGAGGATATCTGGTAGCATTTGTAGTGACAATATGACAAGAGCACAGCGACGTGCTCTTGATGAGCTACGATCTCTTGATTCTGTGGTGATTAAACCAGCTGATAAGGGGGGGAACGTGGTGATCTGGCCAATTGAAAAATATGAGAAGGAGGCATTTCGCCAACTTAGAGACAAACAAACGTATAAAGTGTTACCTCAGAATCCAACTCTACCTTTTTCCTCAGAATTAAAGGCTATTTTGGACAATGCTGATGAGTTGGTTCTTGTTCCAGGAAAGCTCTGGACGCCCTGCTGCCAAAACATCCTAAGGTACCTACTTTTTACCTTTTCCCAAAGGTGCATAAAGATGCCCAGAACCCTCCCAGGAGACCAATTGTCTCTGGCATAGGAGGTCTTAGCGAGAATTTGTGTAAATTTATTGATCACCATCTGAAGCCCTTGGTGGAAACGCTTCCCTCCTATGTCAGAGACACTACTGACATTCTCACCAAGGTGGACGGACTCTCTCTCGAGGCGGACATGTTACTAGTGACCATCGACATCGAATCACTATATACAGGGGCGTAACTAGGAACGGCAGGGCCCCACAGCAAACTTCACAATGGGGCCCCCCCCGCCTCCGGCCGCCATTTTAAAAAAATATATATTTTTTTAAAAATCACTAATCGCAAACGGCGAATGGATTGAATAATCCAGTCGCCATTTGCAAATTTTTAGCCGCTTTGGCGACCATTTTGGTTGCCATCTGCAGCACTGTAAAGAGGCCTGCTGTTTTCGGGGCCCCATTGGGGGCCTGCTGTTTCCTGGGACCCTAGGACCCTGATGGGGCCTGCTGTTTCCTGGGGCCTGCAGTTTCCTGGGGCCCTAGGCCCCTGATGGGGCCTGCAGTTTCCTGGGGCCCTAGGACCCTGATGGGGCCTGCTGTTTCCTGGGGCCTGCAGTTTCCTGGGGCCCAAGGCCCCTAATGGGGCCTGCTGCTTCCTTTGGACCTAGGCCCCTAATGGGGCCTGCTGTTTCCTAGGGCCCCATTAGGGGCCTGCTGCTTCCTGGGGCCTCTAATGTGGCCCGCTGTGTCCTGGCCCCCGCCCCGCACACATGCGATTTGCACACTTAGTCATGTACCGACGAGCTGCTCTCCCTAATGCTCTCAATGTTCAGTGAAAAACTGAGAGAAGCAGGAAGAGAAGCTCGTTGTCATAGGATCATAAGTATGAAAATGGCATGAGTGAAGTGTCCATGTGATGACTACTGGGACCTGCAGAGCTGAATCCTGACATTGCAGCTTCTGAATTCTTACAACGAATGCACTGCACACTTTTAGGATTCTCCATTACCGGTGGCAAGAGTACACGGTCATGTCAGCACAAGCATGTGATTTATATACTTCTGGCCACATTCCGACTAGACGTGCCCGGCCTCGCTCCGTTCATTTTCATTGAGTGAGGCCACACACGTCTAGTCAGCACGTGACCGCATGTATGTAAATTACCGGCATGAGAGAATCCTAACAGCGTGCAATGCGCACTGTGAGAATTCTGAAATTGACTAATTCTCATGTTTTTATTTATGTTAGGAGCATTAAAGGGGTTGTCCAGGTTTGTGCTGAGTCTGCAGTCATTCTATGTGACTGCAGACTCAGCACAGTGTATAAAGATAAATCGTGTGCACAGCCTGAAAGGTGCCAGAGTAGGTTCCTACACCGTGAAGATAATGAAAAGAGAACTCGGCACTCAACTTAGCGAAAAGGTAAATATTTATTGTAGTCCACGGTAGTGAAACGTTTCGGTCCTAAATTTCGGACCTTCATCAGCCACATTAAGTACCGGGAGGGGTAGAAATACCCAATTCAGAGGTAAGCAGTAGATACTGTTGGGATCAGGTAGATCTCCAAAGTAAGGGTTAAAGGTGAGTATCTGGGTGAGAGTTTTAAGTCAGGTCTCCGCTGCATGCCGTGGGAGGGACGCGGTATCCGCCGCTGGTCCTTGTGCAGTCACTGCACAAGGACCAGCGGCGGATACCGCGTCCCTCCACGGCATGCAGCGGAGACCTGACTTAAAACTCTCACCCAGATACTCACCTTTAACCCTTACTTTGGAGATCTACCTGATCCCAACAGTATCTACTGCTTACCTCTGAATTGGTATTTCTACCCCCTCCCGGTACTTAATGTGGCTGATGAAGGTCCGAAATTTAGGACCGAAACGTTTCACTACCGTGGACTACAATAAATATTTACCCTTTTCGCTAAGTTGAGTGCCGAGTTCTCTTTTCATTGCAGACTCAGCACAGACCTGGACAACCCCTTTAATGCTCCTAACAAATAAAGACATGAGAATTAGTCAATTTCACAAATAATATTTACATCCAGGTACCTTATAGATGACGCTGTCTCTGGAGTCGTTCTCCTTTTCTTCATCTTGTCCAGATCCCATGATGAGTTTTCTCATCCACAGTCGTCTCTGCAGATTTCCATCTTCTCCGCTCTCCGCACGATGCCCTTAAAGACAGAAGAGTCATTATAATGCCCCTAAATAAAAATATCTGCAATATACTGTCACCTCACACTATTCCCCTCCCTCCTCACACTGTCTCCTCTCACATTCCCCCTGTTCAGCATACTGTCTCCTCATATATTTACCCCCTCACTCTCTATATTGTCTGCTCACACATACCCCTGACTCCCCATACTGTGTCTGCACACATCCCATCACCCTCACTCCCCATACTGTGTCCACATACATTCACCCGTTCGCTCCCCATACTGTCTGCAGCCATCCCCCATACTGTTTCCACATACATACTCTTCAGTACCCTCAAATCCCCCACACATATTAAATGCCCCCATCGCCACTCCAAATCCCCCCACATAAAATAACCCCCATCCCCACTCCAAATCCCCCCACACATACAATAACCCCCCATCGCCACTCTAAATCCCCCCACACACATTAAATCCCCCCATCCCCACTCCAAATCCCCCACACACATTAAATCCCCCATCCCCACTCCAAATCCCCCCACACGTAAAATAACCCCCCATCGCCACTCCAAATCCCCCCACACAAAATAACCCCCCATCGCCACCCCAAATCCCCCACACATAAAATAACCCCCCATCCCCACTCCAAATCCCCCCACACATACAATAACCCCCATCGCCACTCCAAATCCCCCACACATAAAATAACCCCCCACCCCCACTCCAAATCCCCCCACACATACAATAATCCCCCATCGCCACTCCAAATCCCCCCACACATACAATAACCCCCCATCGCCACTCCAAATCCCCCCCACACATAATGTATCCCCCATCCCCACTCCAAACCCCCCACACATAAAAGAACCCCCATCCCCACTCCAAATCCCCCCCACACATAATGTATCCCCCATTCCCACTCCAAATCCCCCTACACATAAAAGAACCCACATCCCCACTCCAAACCCCCCACACATAAAAGAACCCCCATCCCCAATCCAAATCCCCCCACACATAATGTATCCCCCATCCCCACTCCAAATCCCCCCACACATAAAAGAACCCACATCCCCACTCTAAATCCCCCCCACACATAATGTATCCCCCCATCCCACTCCAAATCCCCCCACACATAAAAGAACCCCCATCCCCACTCTAACCCCCCCCCATACACACACACTCACACAGTATGTGCCCCCGTTAATCTTCGGTGGTATCTTCAGCTCCACAGTGGAGCACACTCACCACCAGTCTTCACCCTTCTGGGCGCCGCCGACGAGTGACGTCAGCAGCGTGATCACATGACATGATCATGCTGCTGACGTCGCTCTGACCCGGCGGTCAGAGCTTCAATTGTACTGGCGTCTGTATAGACGCCAGTGCAATTGATTCCTGGGAGCCGGCACGCAGCAGCTCCTCTGCGCCGGCTGTCAGCATGACAGCCAGCACAGGGAACCGCCAACTCTCAGGCCAGGGGCGGCGGAACGCAGCCGCAGGGGAGACAGCTGCAGCAGGGACGGGCCCCCTTCTAGCCCGGGCCCTGTGGCAGCTGCTTCCCCTGCTTCCACGATAGTTCCGCCCCTGACTATATACATCTATCCGACATAATGATGGCCTCAGAGCGGTCCGCTTCTTCCTTGAGACTGCCAACTGGGATGGTCATTTTTCAGAATTTATTTTGGATTTACTTGAGTTTACCTTAACAAAAACTTTTTTGTTTTTAAGGACAAATTTTATTTGCAGATACAAGGACTGCGATGGGCGCGGTGTGTGCTCCGTCGTATGCAAATTTATTTTTGGGATACTGGGAGAGGCAGATTTTCTTTGGCGACGGGGCACACGCCGCGGACCCAGTGGTGGGCTGGTTCCGCTACATCGATGATGTGCTGATGATTTGGAGGGGTGACGAGACCAGCCTATCCACGTTTATGCAGTTCCTTAATGTTAATTCATACAATCTCAAATTTACATTTAAACATCATTCCAAAAGTATTGATTTTCTAGATGTGACTTTATGTGTCGCGGAGGATGGATCCATAGAGACTGATCTCTATCGTAAAGAGACGGCTGTTAACTCTCTGTTACATGCCTCCTCGGCACATAATTCTTCAGTGATTAGGGCCATCCCAGTTGGACAATTCTTGAGGAACAAGCGGACCTGCTCTACTATGGTCCGCTTCGAGCGACAGTCCGTCATCCTTGCTGAACGTTTTCGGGAGAGGGGTTACAGCGGTCGTTCCATCAAAGCAGGGTATAGATGTGCCAGAAACACCAGGAGGGAAGAATTGCTTACCCCTTCAGGGAGGAAAAATACTACCAATTCAAATGAATTACGATTTATTTCCACGTCCAATTGCCGATGGGATCAGATCCGTGACATTTTGAATAGAATTGGTCGGTATTACATACTGACACTATCCTGGCAGCTAATTTACCTCAGCGTCCTCTCCTAACACAACGGAGGGGGAGAAATCTAAGTGATCATTTGGTTCAAAGCTATTACGTGGCCAAAACTCCATCTTTTTTCAAAATTGAAAATCCACGGGTGGGTTGTTTCCCCTGTGGTACATGTGTCGCGTGTCCTAACATCCTTAGATGTGGGACCTTCAAAAAATCAGATGGAAGCAGGGAATTTAAAATCTGTGAATATATTTCTTGTAATACCACTCATGTGGTGTATTACGCCACATGTCCCTGCCCCCTTATATATGTGGGTCTCACATCTAGGGAATTGAAGATCAGGACACGCGAACATGTGCGAGATATCTTGGCTGCTAGGGATATTGAGGATACAGTGCCTACAAGTAGTATTCAACACCCCTGCAGATTTAGCTGGTTGACACATGCGGAATTAACTTGGCATTGTGACATTTGTACTGTAGATCAGCCTGGAAGTGGGAAATGCACTGCAGCAAAAATTTTTGTTGTAATTTTTTTTTTTTTTTTTTTTTTAAAAACGTTAAAAGTAAATTCAGAGTGTTATTTATTATTCAACCCCTCAAACCACAAGAATTCTGTTTGGTCCCCCTAAAGTATTAAGAAGTAGTTCAGGCACCAAGAATAATGAGCTTCACATGTGTGGATTAATGATCTCTTTTGCCAGCCTTTTCTGACTATTTAAGACCCTCCCCAAACTTGTGAACAGCACTCATACATGGTCAACATGGGAAAGACAAAGGAGCATTCCAAGGCCATCAGAGACAAGATCGTGGAGGGTCACAAGGCTGGCAAGGGGTACAAAACCCTTTTCAAGGAGTTGGCCCTACCTGTCTCCACTGTTGGGAGCATCATCCGTAAGTGGAAGGCTTATGGAACTACTGTTAGCCTTCCACGGCCTGGACAGCCTTTGAAAGTTTCCTCCCGTGCCGAGGCCAGGCTTGTCCGAAGAGTCAAGGCTAACCCAAGGACAACAAGGAAGGAGCTCCGGGAAGATCTCATGGCAGTGGGGACATTGGTTTCAGTCAATACCATAAGTAACGTACTCCACCGCAATGGTCTCCATTCCAGACGAGCCCGTAAGGTACCTTTACTTTCAAAGTGTCATGTCAAGGCTCGTCTACAGTTTGCTCATGATCACTTGGAGGACTCTGAGACAGACTGGTTCAAGGTTCTATGGTCTGATGAGACCAAGATCGAGATCTTTGGTGCCAACCACACACGTGACGTTTGGAGACTGGATGGCACTGCATACGACCCCAAGAATACCATCCCTACAGTCAAGCATGGTGGTGGCAGCATCATGCTGTGGGGCTGTTTCTCAGCCAAGGGGCCTGGCCATCTGGTCCGCATCCATGGGAGGATGGATAGCACGGCCTACCTGGAGATTTTGGCCAAGAACCTCCGCTCCTCCATCAAGGATCTTAAGATGGGTCGTAATTTCATCTTCCAACAAGACAACGACCCAAAGCACACAGCCAAGAAAACCAAGGCCTGGTTCAAGAGGGAAAAAGTCAAGGTGTTGGAGTGGCCTAGTCAGTCTCCTGACCTTAACCCAATTGAAAACTTATGGAAGGAGCTCAAGATTAAAGTCCACATGAGACACCCAAAGAACCTAGATAACTTGGAGAAGATCTGCATGGAGGAGTGGGCCAAGATAGCTCCACAGACCTGTGCCGGCCTGATCAGGTCTTATAAAAGACGATTATTAGCTGTAATTGCAAACAAGGGTTATTCCACGAAATATTAAACATAGGGGTTGTATAATAATTGACCCACACTTTTATGTTTAAAATTTATTAAAATTCAACTGAGCAACATAACTTTTTGTTTTGTAAGATTTATGCTTCTGTTAATAAATCCTACTCTCGTTTGCAGTTTGAAGGCTCTAACTTATTTGCATCTTATCAAACCAGCTAAATCTGCAGGGGTTGAATACTACTTGTAGGCACTGTATATCAACATTAAAAACGCTACCGCGGCATTTTCGTCTATGTCATGGATCTGATCCCAGCGGGTTAAAAATAAGGGGCATTGATAGAATCAGGGGTGGTGTTAGAGGTGGCAATCTTACCCGCGTCCTAGCACAACGCGAATGTAGGTGGATTGTCACTCTTGACACGGTAAAATGAAAAATTAACATTTGCCCCATTTCTGTAATGACTTTGTGGTCCCCCGCTGTGATTCTTCTTCCCCTCTCTCTTTTTGAAAGCGGGATTGTCCAGTCCACTATTTTCTCGTCCAGCCTAGTGCTAGTCCTATATCTAATATATAAAGCTGAATGTATGTATGTGTGTATGTATGTGGGTATGTTTGTCCGGGATTGGAATCCGCACCGTCGCACTTACGGGCATGAAATTTTGCAGCCCGCACGTCTCGACCCCGAAAGCGTCCTAGGCTATGTTTTGAATCGAAATTTTAACTCCGCGCGTTCCAAATCGCCAAACAATTTTGGCCCTATCTACATAATGGGGAGAAAGCTGAATGCTTGTGTGTATGTCCGGCATAGGAATCTGCATTTACGGGCATGAAATTTTGCACACCCGCACGTCTCGACCCTGGGAGCGTCATAGGCTAGGTTTTGATTTGAAATTTTAACCCGCGCATTCCAAATCGGCAAATAATTTTGGCCCGGGATAGGAATCTGCACCGTTGTACTTACGGGCATGAAATTTTGCATGCCCGCACATCTCAACCCCAGGAGCATCATAGGCTATGTGTTGAATGGAAATTTTAACCCCCGCACGTTCCAAATCGCCAAACAATTTTGGCCCTATCTACATAATGGGGAGAAAGCTGAATGCTTGTGTATGTCCGGCATAGGAATCTGCATTTACGGGCATGAAATTTTGCACACCCGCACGTCTCGACCCCGGGAGCGTCATAGGCTAGGTTTTGAGTCGAAATTTTAACCCCGCGCATTCCAAATCGTCAAATAATTTTAGCCCGGGATAGGAATCTGCACCGTTGTACTTACGGGCATGAAATTTTGCATGCCCGCACATCTCAACCCCAGGAGCATCATAGGCTATGTGTTGAATGGAAATTTTAACCCCCGCACGTTTTGGTGTGTGATTTTTATGTGCAGAATAAATTTTTGTTAACATAGTCTATTTTGTTACAGCTAACAGCAGTTATTAATTAACCCGGGCGAAGCCGGGTACTACAGCTAGTTGAATATAATAATGAATCTTTCCACCACGCTTTTAAATTTATCATTTTTAATTATGTCATTTTCTCAGTTTTTTATTTTTAGTGTACTTAATGTCGTTATTATATGGATAAAGATTTGCCTTGGCATGTCATCTTCCTTCATTCGATTGAATTTGAAGACTTTTCTAAGCATGCTGTGTTCCAAGAAAAATTCTTATGGATCCATTTTCGGTCGACACTTTGGATGAAAGATCGTCTTATATATATATACCTTTATAATTATACATGTATTATTTTGTCACTTATACGTGCATTATATGCACTGTTTATTATGGTTATATTGATCTCTTTTTATATCACATATAATTATCATTTGTTTTGAGATCATCTGTCCACCATTTTTGTATTATATGATAATCAATCATCTTATTTGTGCACTCTATCTCTGTTATGCACGATATTGTTATGTTATTTTCATTTTTCACTTTTTATTTTTGTTGCGATCTTCCTTAAAATGTCCACCTTCATGGTCTCCACGATGATGGCTGCGGCGGTGCGCGCATGCGCCCTGCTCCACGCTGATTCCTCCCTCTCCACGGCCGTCTGGGTTACCTCGCGCGCATACTGATGACGTCATGAGGCGATTTTTGCCTACATGCGAGCGATGTATTGACTGCCGGGGAAGGGGAGGTACTTTAGCGGCGTGTGATGCGGTGAACATGTGCGCCCTATTATACCGACATTATCTGGATCTTACCATACATATAAAAAGCCCTGGGGTTATGACATGGTGAGTCCCCTTTTTGAGAAAGCACATCCGCGAAACGCGCGTCAGGGGGGTCTGCTCTTGAGAGACGCACAGACTCAGCCATACAATATGGGTAAGCAAGATGTATGACATGCACTATGCACTTTATATGTGGCCACTGGTTTATATATAGAGATCTTTGGATTGATTTCAGTTTACATTGATATATTAATATGTTGGCTTCATAACTATATGATATACCCTGGCTATGTATTTGTCTGTTGCTGTCTTTCTTACCGACAGCTTATCCTCGTCACACCTCTATGTCTATTTGGGCCTTTATTGTTGGCATTTTATAATGTTGTAATAAAGAATTTTGATAATTTTTGAGACAAAGTTCATGCTCCTTTCTTTCTTGTATAACATTGTATGGTTTTGTTTTTAAATGTACGTCTCTTGTGTGCCAATAAACATTGTGTATATTTTTCTGTATATTCCTGAGTGTGCACATCATTATGTAGTTTCTTTTTTTTCTTCTTTCATAGAGATCTGCAAATGATTAAAAAATTGAAACATTTTCAAAACATCTTGATTTATTCAGTATGAAGTATGAGGACCAAGTGCAGAAATTCCAACACGTACAGCCTTCTCTGCTATCAATGCGGTTTTTAATGGTCGTCTGAGGAACAATCTGCCATGCTGAATGCAAAACATCAAGATCCTCTGTTGGCAGCTCCTTTGTAATTGCCAACCAATGACATCCTAGATGAGTTCAATGGACAGCAAGTCCGGAGATGCAGCTGGTCATGGTAGGACGATTAGGCCACAAAGGCTGCTCACAGTAGTACGAGGAACATGTGGTCTGGTCATGTTGAAAAAGGCTCCTGGGACACTTTGGGGAAATGGTTCTATGATTGATCCATTCTGTTCTGCATGTGAAATTGGACAGTACATACCAAGTATAAGGTGTCAGTGTCTATGCAAACCACCAGAAGGGGTTTGCACAACATTGGGCTACAAACCAGACATCCAGCTACAGGTACTCCATTGACCTCACGCCACTACTCTCAAAGGCTATCAGGGTGCAGAGCAAAACAGCAACGGGGGTCTATTCTCTTCAGGGATGAGTTCCACTTTTGTTTTCAATGAAATGAAGCAAGAGATTAGTCTAGAGACCATATGGGCAATGTCATGAAGAGACCTTCACGAGGGAAAATAAAATTGTCCCAGGAGACATGACATCAGGCCGCATGATGCTGGAGCTACTTTGTGCAGCCTGTCTAGCCTAAACGTGCTACCATGGCCTGCAGCGTCTCTGAACCTGTCTCCCATTGAGCACATTAGGGACGTTGGTTGCAATTGCAAAAGGAGCTGCCATCAATGGATCTTGATGATTTGTCCAAGTGCATTCAGCATGGCAGAACATTCTTCAGACAACCATTAATAACCTCACTGGCTGCAGCCAAGGTGTGGAAGTGTGAGAATATCTGTGCGTGGGGCTCATACTCCATACTGAATAAATTGAGATATTTTGCTTTTATTTCCATTTTTCATCATTTACACATCAGTAACACGTCTACCATCCTGTGATTTCCATAATTCACAACTTTTCTTGGTGTTGTAAATTCAATATTGAGGAGTGAATTTAAAGTCTTTACTAATTTCTACATGACAGTGATTAGATCATATTCCAATTTCCATCCAGAAACTAATAACCTACCTTGACGTTGCCCAACAGATATGGGAGCACTTTGATCTATTAATCTATGAGCCAATCCCGATAGGTTTGCAGCCTGGGAATCATAACCACAATTGTGAAAGTGTTGTATAATGATAACTTTTAACTTGATATTTTGCCACTGATCTATTCCAACATCCTCTTCAAAAACAACTTGAAACCCGGTTTAAAACCCTTTTTATCAATTCTTGTTCAGATATCTGGAAAAACTCCTCATAGTAAAAAATAAAAAGTGCATGTCACTTCTTAGAAACAGATCCTCCAAACTAGGCACTATACAAACAAAAGGCTGCAAAAAAAAATAATTTCTGGAAAAAAACTCTTCAAAACCTCTCTAGGAAAAAGAAAAGGTGCCTTTTCTCGGGTTTTATGCTTGAACTATTCATAGTTTTTGAACACTTTAAAAAACCTCAGTGTGAACAAAGCTAACATATTAAATACTTTGGAAACTTTCACTATGTACAACCATATCAAATCCCAGGAGTCTTGTACGGGACTAATTTTAAAGGGAACCTGTCAGCAGGTTGCTTCATTTGGAAGTATTGGTTGCATAACTATTTGGGGAGTGTCAAAGTCACCTAGAAGTGACCCAAGTGCATTGACACGACCCTAATGCACTTCCATCCTGATTTGCATATAGATTTTTCATGACTGGCACATTGGATTTCTATTAAAAAAAAAAAAAAAGTATCCTTTTTAGTAAGGGACAATCACATATACAGCCATACCACTACTTCTATATGTAAAATGTATTTAGTAAGTTCCATGCAAGAGACTCTTGGACCATCATACCGTTGCCTGGGCAACTGTCCTGTCCGATTCCTACCTGAATCTCTTAACATTTGCATTTACAACTGGAAATCAGCATAACAGGCCGAGCCTAGTTTTCCCTAAAGCCGTCTGTTTTTTTTGACCTCCTAACCTGCACTTTTATCAGCTCCATCAGAGACATTCACCTGGGTCCTTCCATAGACTCCTGGTTATATGCATCTGTGCTCCATTAGCTAAAATCCAAGAAAAAAAAAAACAAACAAAATGAGCATATACCCTGTAGTAAGTAAATGATAATAGCACATGTAAAAAACAAAGGATTCTTCGTTAACACTATTTTGATCAAAAAAAAGGGTAAAAGTCATCCCACTGTGACAAGGTGTACCTTCTGTTTTCTCTGTGAAATGGCCACAGTGTGAATGTGGTCTTACACAGCGCACATTACTAACTTATGTTCCGGCTCATTTCTTTGGTTTTGCTGTAGTTTTTTTTGTACTTTTTGAGCTAAATATTTCATCTATATAGCTTCCCATGGGCAGGTGTCTGAACAGTCGGGCCTGCATCCTACTCAGACTCATATACACTGAGGTTGGCTGAGACATGGTAAGGTTGTTTTACTACTAGAGACAGGATAGGACCGTCCGATGGGTACACCTTGTCACGGTGGGATGGCTTTTCATCAAAATAGTGTAGCCAAGTACCCTGTTATTTGCATGTACTATTGCTATTTACTTACTACAGGTTATATGTTCATTTTGTTTGTTTTTTTTGGGTTTTGTCTGTGAAAAGGCCACAGTGTGAACGTGCTCTTACACACTGCAAGTATACCAACTGTTCTCCATTAGACACAATGTGTTATTAGGTTTGTGGTTGTATTACTTAACTACTGTGCATCACGACAACATCATTCCTTTTAGCACTTTATAGAGGTATAATGCGAGCATCGTATGGGTGTATTTTTGCATACTATTGCAGTAATGGGCCACTGTATAGTAGTATTTTTGCACTTTGTGGCACAGGTGCGGTATTTGGCCACATTTTGTAGGACCTGTAAATCCGCCATAGAGAGATGAAGCTTTTGCTACCATAAAGGGTGAGGTTGGAGTAGTACAGAGTTAAATGCTTTGCTGGTTCTGGAATCGCTTATGATTTAAGATTTCCTTTGCCTGAATACATTATTTAATGGCATCCTTTGTAAAACCCGGAGAAGTCAATTTCTCGGTCATTTTCATTCTCTTGGCAAATGATCTAAAAACGACTTTGTGTGCCAGTAAATTGTTTACTAGATCATGATGTCCTGGGAGAAAAAGATATACATAATAGAGTGACACATTTATTTCTACTATTGCTGGGAGTTTACCTGGAGATGTTCAGTTTTCTGGACAGTCTCAATTTTTAGACAGCAATAACAACAGTGCCATCTATAGGTGAGGGGAAGGTATAACACAAACTTACCTGCCCTGTTGCCCTCCTAATCTGAAGATTTAGGGTGCAGACAGACGACCATCGCAATGCACGGACTGGTCGGCGGCTCTCCTGACTGGAGCGTGATAGCGTCATGTATTTCTATGCAGCTGTCAGGCTCGGGTGAGGAGAGCAGTCGGACAGTCCGTACCCTGTGATGCAATTGTCGTCGTTCAGCTTTTTCTGCCGAGGCCAGTTTTCATTTGTTTCCTCCTATTACTTTTTTCCTTCCATGGACATAGCCGTATGACAGCTTCTTATTTTTTGCTGAAGAATTGTAGTTTTTAATGACAGCATTCATTTTAGCATTCAATGTGTTGAAAAACAGAAAAAAAATCCAAGAGCGGACAAGTGATAAAAAATGAAGTTCCGATATTGATGTTTGATTTTTGTTATAACAGCGTTCACTGCGCGGTACAAAATGACCTGACATCATGATTTACCACATCAGTACGTTTACAGTGAAACCAAATATGCTTATGTTTTATATTTAAAGAGGAAAATGGGGTTGATTAAAATTTGTATAACTTTTTTTTCCCCTTCTGTGACTGGGCCTGTGCCCCTTCAAACATGTGGACCCGATGTATAATGTGCTATGTCAGGAAGGCTTTAAAATCAAGATCGTGCCATATATTCGATGCATTATTCCTCTTTAACATTGCATTCTATAGGCGGTACATCCCACTGTATGGCAGGCACATCCTACCGTATGGCCAGGGTCACACGACCGATTTCATCCAAGAAAATCGGTCCGATTATGCTCATCACACTCTGATCAGAGTGGGATCATAGTGTGATCTGATTTACTCGCATGTGGAGAAAAAAAATAAAAAAATTTTCTCCATGTTTAACATGCAGCGTGTCCGTGGATATCGGACTGCACTTGGATGTCATCTGAGTGCGTTCCGATGTGTTCCACAGACCCATAGACATGAATGGCCGTATGCCATCCATTTATGAGGCAACTCTTGCATGCTGCAACCATTTCTTTAGACCGAATCACTCCAAGGAAAAAAATCGGACATGAGCCTGACCCCATAAAATAACATGGGGACGAGAGCTATCCATCAAAATGACGATTATTACATTTGTATGCACGAGCCCTGCCTGGCTCATACAGAGGTATACATCAGAGTCTTCAGTCAGAAAAGGTTCAAATGTGATATAAGCTGAGCGTAAGGTAGTTCTACGGCATTCAGTCTCTGCCTAGTGACCCAAAGAAACAGAAGTTTAGCCATACAAGTGGGCAAGGCGCAGAGAAAGTGGAAGGAACTGAGCTGTAACACCACACATTACCTTCATGTACAAAGTGCAGTTATCAACTTGGCCACTAGATGTCATTAGGACCAGCCGTGCTGCAGACTGGTAAAACTTGCTTTACAGCCTGCTGCCAAACTTAATGCGATCTGTTTCTAATAATTTATTTGGGGACAGGTGACATCATTACGCTTGATTTATACTGCCTGAGGCTAGACAATCAGATTTTACACAATTACTGACGGACAAGTGTACTAGGGAAATAGTGCACATAAAGCTGGCATCATACACAGAGATTCCACCTAAGACGCTCATTACTGTGGAATCTACTGCCAAAGATGTAACATATATATATATATATATATATATATATATATATAATATACCCAGTATTCAGCCCAAAAGTCATCATATGGACGAAAATTCTTGCAATTCATATTTAGAAAACAAAAGGCTAAGCAGGAAAGCAATCCCATATAACATCAGCCTACTAATGACAGGAACTGTCTACTGCCACGGCAAGCTCCAATGAGAAGCCACCGCACGAGGGTCAGCCTCCTGTTGAGGTCCCGTCTTGCATTCGTGACTTCTACTTGGCCCTGTGCTTCTTAATTATGATGAATGTTTCTTGAAATGAGCTTAATTCCAAATGCTAACAAATACAATTTGAGCCATTTAACTGTTTGGTACAGATGCCGGGGGCGGCAAGGGAAGGCTCACGATTAATTCATCAGTCTCAATTGAGACATTTTGCTGTCCGGGAGCGTTAATTACTTGGAAATATAGAAAAGGGAAGGGGTTAACCCTGCACGTGCTGTAAGACTGAAGACCCTTCTGCAATAAGAGGTATCGTTATATACTTTTGGGGGAGACCATAATATGACTGATTGGTGCTGGCCAATCATAAGCTGCTCAATAACACCGTATGTAGGTTGACATGTTGCCCATGAGAAACTATACCACACATTGGTTCAGTCCACTCCTTGTGAGGTCCTGAGTGGGGTCCTTCCTCTATAAAGTGCATTTGACTCTTTTCCTAAAAGGTGTTTTCTGTTTTCAAAAAGGCTTGACCTCACTGGAAAAAAAAAAACGAAAATTATTGATTACTCCCTGCCACTCCGGATCTGTTCACAACCAGCCTTTGCTGACACGGCTGCAGCAGTGACACAACTAAAGTATGTGACCGCTGCAGTCAATCAGTGTGCTTAGAGCTCATGCTGATCTGTTGCACTGGTCACGTGCAGTAGAATATGATATACACATGCTGCACGCATGTCCACAAAGACTGGTGGGGAGCAGCGGAGAAGCAGCGCTGGAGCATCAGAAAGTCATGATGATTTTAATATCATTTCAGTCAAGTTTTTTGGGTATTCAATATGGGAAACAGAGTAATAGTAATAGAGACTTCAGTGAAGAGCAGCACATTTGTACCGCCAACGCTTCTGCTTTTTGTCCTATTTTCGGTCTCTGATATCCACATTGGGCAGCATAATATTGGGTTTGCATCCTGTCAATATGCCACTGTAAAACCCCTTTAAAGGGCAAATATAATCAGAAAATTAATTATTGTTTACTTCAGTTTTTAGCAATGTTTTATTCAAACTATTTTTTATTGGTTTGTTTTTTATTATTAAGCATAAACTGCTGACTAAAACAGTGTTTTATAATGATTGGGAAGAGAAAGGGAGGGTGACAAAAAGGAAGCGGGGGGTTAATAACAAGGCAGGGTGGGAGTATATATATTCCATATCACAATCTGAATGCAAAAAAAAAAATGGAAATCTTGTAATTTTCACACTTGGTAATTGGGGGCTTTTCTAGACTCATACTTACTGTTGTTTCAGGAAACAATACATGTACATTGGCTACAATGGTCAGACCCTGAACCTATGTTTTGTGATGAAGCATCTGATGTGCGGGTGCAAAACTCATGGTGAAGGGAGAGCCGTGACATCAGCTATTGTGATTGGTGGCTCATGTGTTATCAGCTGCATATAGAGGCGTTATTAATCATTGTAATCCTGCCTCTGATGATATGGAGCCTGCTGAAAACTTCCTGAAAGGAAAGTATCTGTCTAAAAAAGCCCCGGCGGCCTGGGTAAAGATTGCAAGATTACTAATTTAGTTTTTCAGAAAAGATCATAATATGAAAAAAAAATTGCCAAAAAATGTTAAAATATACAAAAACCTTATATAAGTAATTTTCTGATGATAGCTTCTGTTTAAATAGTACTACTACTTCCTCACTAGTGAGCTACATGTTTTTAGCCACAGAATAAAAATATATAATTTTATGGACTCTTACATGGAATGAAGAAACACCAGACTTGACCTGAGCATCCGGTGAGGAGAATGCCGAGGGGTCGGTCGTAGAAACGGGGGTCTCCCGCCAAGCTGACGGACTTTTTTGCCTGGGAAGCAGACCCAGCTCAGTCAGGCAAGATGGCGCCGTCCTCTTCTGATTCCTCCTCACACTCCCCTCGCAGAACGCTGGACGCTGCAGCGTTGGGAGACATTGCAGAAGCTGCAGATATTCCTCTAAGGCCGGGATCACACATGCGACGAAATCGTCCGACGCTCGCATGTGAAATCCCAGCTCTGGCGCCGGCGCTCGGGAGTGGAGCGAGCGGCTGCATAGAAATACATACAGTCACACACTCCACTCCCGAGTGCCGGCGCCAGAGCTGGGATTTCACATGCAAGTGTCGGACGATTTGCTCGCATGTGTGATCCCGGCCTAACAGAGAAAACTATGCAAAAGCTCCTCAGTTCTCTTAGAGCAGGGGTGGGGAATCTTTTTTCTGTCAAGGACCATTTGGATATTTGTACCATCCTTCGAGGGCCGTACAAACTCCGCCCACAAAGTACATCCTGACTCTGGCACTGGTCTCAAGGCGTAATCTTGCATTGCATGCCCTCCAGTGTTCAGTAGTGAACACTGCATGTGTGTGCTCACAGATCAAGAAGAAATGAATGAGCTGCAGGCAATCAAAATACACCTCCCTGCCAAAGCACAGCGGTGCCTGAGAATCTGCCTGAGGGCCGGATGAAAGGTCATCGAGGGCCGTAAATGACCCTGGGGCCTGAGGTTCCCCACCCCTGTCTTAGAGCTTCACTGCAGGAGGACCTCAAACATATACTGGCTGTACTAAAAAAAAAAAAATATGGATACACTAGGTGAACGCACAGCGCATATTGAATCTAAAATGGCAGAATATGTCAGCTCGCATAATAATCTAATCGACGTCAACTCTGCTCTGGAAGATGACATTTCCTTCCTGAAAGCTAAAGTCTATGACCTGGAAGACAGGTCCAGGCGCAATAATGTGAGATTGAGAGGCATTTCACAGTCAATAAAAGATGGGGACTTACAAAAGTATTTTCATGATCTGTTAAAGGAGGCGATTCCCGATGCTGACAATAGAGACCTCTTGGTGGACAGGATCCATAGAGTCCCTAAGCCTAAGAATCTTAACCCTTTGATATCTCGGGACACTGTCGCCCGCATCCACTTCTATGAGAGAAAGGCAATTTTTCTTCACAACTGGGAGGGGGAAACCTGCCCTTTCAACCCTTTTTCAAAATCTTGCAGTGTTTCCAGACTTATCTTCTGTGACTCTGGCTAAAAGAAAAGAATTTGCAGGAGTAGCCAAGATTCTAAGAGACAATAACATCCCTTACAGATGGGGATTCCCTGTGAAAATGATTATTCATGTAATGTATGTAGTACAGTTCATATAGCGTCTTGTGCTTGGGTGCGATGAAAACACAGGAGTCACAGGTTTGATATAGAAAAGTCCTGTATTACTTCATACAAGTTGGCAGAAATAGTCACACAGTTTGCAGACACAGAAACAGGAGACACAGCAGGCCAGAGTAATCCAAGCTCAGCAATCACTCTCCAATACAGATTCAGGATCTTCTTCTCTGTTACCGTAAGTCCATGCAAACGTGGGTCTTTCAAAGAGCAGGGTTCAGAGTCCACAAGTGCTTCAGAGTTCCTCAGTAGGAATAGCTGGAGTACAAGGTCCAAGGCTTACAGGAGTCAAGTCACAGGTTCACTGCAGGCTAGATTCTGAAGCACTGATTGCTCAGCTGTGGCTGCTTAAGAAGCAAAGGAGAGAATCAGGGCGGGAACATGCAAGCTGGAAACTCCATTTTGACTGAGGGCAAGATAGCTGCAGCAAGACAGAAAGTAAAATGGCTGACGAACAAACTGAGTTTCAGGAATATATACATAGAACCTTACATTACTCCCCCCTTAAGGACAACCTCCGGATGACCTCAGACCAGGCTTGTGTGGGTACCTCTGATGAAACTGACGGAGCAAGCGAGGAGCATTAACGTTATTGACCGGTTCCCATGAGTTGTCCTCCACTGGGTAGCCCTGCCATTTAATCAGATATTGTAACTGATTTCTATACAACCTGGAATCTAAAATCCTTTCCACCACAAATTCTTCCTGACCATCGACTAGCACTGGGTCAGGGCAAGGAGAGGAATGTCCAGGAAACGTATTGGGTGTCGCAGCCTTTAGTAGGGATACATGAAAGACAGGGTGGATTCTCATAGTTCTGGGCAGTTGAAGACGACAAGCAACGGCACTTATAATTTTACTGATTTTATAGGGTCCAATGTACTTATGTCCCAACTTAGACGATGGAATCCTTAACTTAAGATTTCTGGTTGACAGCCAGACCAAGTCTCCTACCTTGAAAGCTGGTGCAGGTTTACGAAATTTATCTGCTGCTTTCTTGTACCTTTCTTGAGCCGATTCCAGATTTTCCTTTAGAAGATCCATATTCTTCTGTAAAGACGTGATTCTTTCAGCCACTGCTGGTAAAGGCGTTTCTATGGGAAATCGTGGTAGAATGTTAGGATGATAACCTAGATTAGAGTAAAAAGGAGACTGTTTAGTGGAGGCACTCTGAGAGTTGTTATACGAGAACTCAGCTAATGGAAGTAGATCCACCCAATCATCCTGTAGGTGGCAGATAAAGCAGCGGAGATACTGCTCCAGGGTTTGATTGGTTTGTTCGGTCTGTCCATTAGTCTGGGGATGAAAAGCAGAAGAAAGGTTTACTTTAATGTCCAATGCTGCACAGAAATTTTGCCAAAACCTAGAAGTGAATTGCACCCCTCGATCCGAAATAACCTCATCCGGTACTCCATGTAAGCGAAACACATCTTTAATCATCAAATCTGATGTCTGTTTTGCAGTGGGTAAGCCGACACAAGGGATAAAATGAGCTGCCTTTGTTAGACGGTCAACCACCACTAGAATGGTGTTCTTCCCCTGAGAGGTTGGTAACTCCACAATGAAGTCCATAGAAATGGATCCCCACGGGCGGGACGGGGTGGGAAGAGGCTGTAACAGACCAGTTGGTGAGGAGCGAGGTGTTTTGCATCTTGCACAGACCTCACATGAAGTGACATAATTCAAAACATCCTTCCTGCAAGTGGGCCACCAAAAGAAACGAGAAAGAAATTCCTGTGTCTTTAGAATTCCTCTATGCCCAGCTATCTTGGAATCGTGAATGAGTTGCAATACTCTTAATCTGACTGTTTCAGGAATATACAGACGTTGTCCCTGAATCCACACACCATTCTTAAAGACAAGACTTACGTCCCTTGGGGGTTGTGCCAAAAAGGAATCCGCATGGTATGCTTCCTTGATGTCCTTAAGTAGGTCATGATTATGAATTACTCCTAGGAATCTAGAGTCAGGAAGAATAGTCTTAGGAGGAGTAATTGGACGTGTCTCTGCTGAGTAAATCCTAGAGAGTGCATCAGCCTTTCCATTGCGCGATCCTGGTCTATAAGAGATGATAAAATTAAATTGGTTTAAGAAAAGATTCCAGCGAGCCTGGCGAGGAGTCAGGCACTTAGCCGACCTGATAAACTCAAGGTTACGATGGTCTGTCAGGACGACTATTTGCTGTGCAGCTCCCTGAAGAAGGTGTCTCCATTCTTTGAAGGCGGCAATAATGGCCAACAACTCTCTATTGCCCACATCGTAGTTCCTCTCAGCCGAAGACAACTGCTGGGAAAAGAAGGCACAGGGATGCAAGACATTCTTCTCACCTGTTCTCTGAGAGAGTATAGCTCCAACGGCACAGTCTGAAGCATCCACCTCTATTATGAAGGCAAGCTCGGGGTTGGGATGTACTAGGATAGGTGCAGTGGTAAATTTATCTTTTAGACGGGAAAATGCTTCCTGGGCTTGGGGAGTCCAGGAAAACCTAGACTCTTTCCGGGTAAGTTGAGTGATAGGTGACACTACCTCAGAGAAATTTCTAATGAAACGTCTATAGAAGTTGGCAAACCCGATGAAGCGCTGTACCTCCTTCACATTTCTAGGACTTGGCCAATCCTTGATGGCTTGGGTTTTGCTTCCATCCATACTAATTCCTTGTGTAGACAGTACATACCCCAGAAATTGAATTTCGGTCCTATGGAATTCACACTTTTCAAGTTTGATGTAAAGATGATTTTGTCTTAGACGTTCCAAGACCATTCTCACATGTCCATGATGTTCCTCTGTGGAGTTAGAAAAAATTAGAATATCATCCAAATAAATTACCACGAATGTATCTAGGAGATCCCTGAAGATGTCATTCACCAAGTGTTGGAAAGTGGCTGGGGCGGTACTCAGACCAAAAGGCATAACTAGATATTCAAAGTGTCCATAGCGTGACCTGAATGCAGTCTTCCATTCATCCCCAGGTCTAATACGGACTAAGTTATAGGCCCCACGAAGATCTAGTTTAGAAAAAATTTTGGCATGTCGCACTCTCTCCAATAACTCAGGGTTAAAGGCAATGGATAACGGTTTCTAATATTAACCTTATTGAGTTCCCTATAGTCTACGCATGGTCTCAGAGATCCATCTTTCTTCTTTACAAAGAAGATGGGTGCACCTGCAGGAGATGAAAGGGGCGTATGAAGCCCTTGGCTAGATTTTCATCTATGTAATCCTTTAAAGCCTTTAGCTCGGGCCCCGCCAGGGGGTAGATCTTACCAAAAGGTATCTCTGCTCCAGGCAATAATTCAATTGGACAATCATATGGACGGTGAGGAGGAAGCTGGTCAGCGTTCTTCTAGTCACATAAATCCACATAGTCCTGGTATACAGCTGGTAGTTCAGGGACTGACATGATTCCTTTAGGAACAGAGCAAGCTGAAACTTTTGGACTCATCTGTTTCTCTGGAAAGTGTAATTCCTTGGTCTCCCAGTTAATGGTAGGATTCTGAGCCTGCAGCCATGGTAGCCCTAGAATAATGGGAAAGTGGGGAGAAGAGATAAGCATAAAGGACAGTTTCTCTTGATGATCTTTACCCATAAGAACCCTCAAAGGCTGTTTCCTGATCCACTGGTCCAGAGGTCAGCAGGGAGCCATCCACAGTTTCCATCTGTACTGGAGTAGCCTTCTTCACTGAACGTATTCCCTGTTTCAGAGCAAAGGAGACATCCATAAAATTTCCACTTGCCCCTGAGTCGATCATAGCAGAGCTAGACACCCAAGCTGAGTCAACCCAGAGTTTGATGGAAAGAAAGCAATGAGAATTGTTTTTCTTACAACTCAGCTGGGACACCGCTGAGGAAACTTGAAAAATGGCAGCGTTTACACAGTCAACGTCCTCAGAGGTAACGGAGTTTAAGTCCGAGAAATCAAGATCTGTTGCTGCAGATCTCTCTGGAGCCTGAGGCTCGGACCTGACAGATCCCCTCTCGCAACACTCACAATGAATGAGTGCTGCAGTAGTCTTACGAGAACGGCTGGGGCAGTTTATAATGAAGTGCCCTGACTTACCACAATAGAAACATAGATTCTCCTTAAAACGATGTTCCTTGCGTGCATCACTAACCCGTCGTTGTAAAGAGTCTACCTGCATGGGTTCAGGTTCAGGTTCCCGTGTAATCCTACTCAAAGGTTCCTTAGCTGGAGAGGAAGGTAGGAAAAGGTTAGTACGATTGCTTTCGAACCATCTCTCTTGCCTGCGTTCAGTCAGACGAGTAGCAATACGGATGCAGTAGTTAATAAAGTCACCTAACGCAGTGGGAGGGTCGGCACGAGCAAGTTCATCCTTAATCAGTGGAGATAACCCCTTTCGAAAAATAGATTTTTTGGCGGAATTGTCCCAGGTGGTATCAAGGGCCCATCTCCTGAAATCCAAGGCATATTCAGCTACCGAGTGCTTACCTTGGCGCAAAGCTAACATGGCTGCTTCAGCTGTTGCACCTCGATTGGGGTCATCAAACACCTGCCCCATGGCTGAAATAAAATCATCAAGGTGATTCAAACAATCATCCTCAGTCTCAATCAGAGGGTTTGCCCACATTAAAGCCTTGTTGGTAAGCAACATAATTATAGTAAGCACCTTAGATCGTTCAGTGGGAAATTGTGAAGCATGTGCAGAAAAAAAAAGATTGCATTGATTAATAAATCCCCTGAATTTCTCACGTTCACCGCCAAAACGAAAAGGGGGCAACTTGGGAATCCCAGCACTCGGGGCTACGGCAGGAGCCTGGACTCGCCCCTCTAGAACCTCAATCCTGGCTCGCAAATCCTGGGTAGTCTGTCCAACCACTTGCAAATTGTGATTATTGAGATCCTGTAGATTTGTAAAACGGGTCTTTATATTCTGCAAATCTGCAAGGATATTATCAGTCACTCCGCAAAGTTCCTTTATGCGGGCCTCCATTTTCCAGATCTTTTAAGGCAGGATTACTGGAAGAAGAGGAGAGAAAAAAAACAATAGTGTTCACCTGTGGCAACACTGCAGAGAGAAAAAAAAATTAAGGGAACTGCTCACCTGGAATGGTTGTGAGAAGTCACAACCACTATCATCACAGAAAGTTTCAACCAGACATCTGATATCCAGAGTTACAGCAGACAAAAAAGAGAAAAGAAAGGAAAAAAAAAAAAAAACAATAGTGTTTACCTGTGGTAACACTGCAAAAAGAAAAAACTTAAAGGAATTGCTCACCTGGAATGGTTGTGAGAAGTCACAACCACTGTCATCACAGAAAGTACAACCGGACGTCTGATATCCACAGTACAGCAGACACAGCCTTCCAGACCCAGCAGACACTAACGTTTTGGCTTCAGAATCTTGTAATGTATGTAGTACAGTTCATATAGCGTCTTGTGCTTGGGTGCGATGAAAACACAGGAGTCACAGGTTTGATATAGAAAAGTCCTGTATTACTTCATACAAGTTGGCAGAAATAGTCACACAGTTTGCAGACACAGAAACAGGAAACACAGCAGGCCAGAGTAATCCAAGCTCAGCAATCACTCTCCAATACAGATTCAGGATCTTCTTCTCTGTTACCGTAAGTCCATGCAAACGTGGGTCTTTCAAAGAGCAGGGTTCAGAGTCCACAAGTGCTTCAGAGTTCCTCAGTAGGAATAGCTGGAGTACAAGGTCCAAGGCTTACAGGAGTCAAGTCACAGGTTCACTGCAGGCTAGATTCTGAAGCACTGATTGCTCAGCTGTGGCTGCTTAAGAAGCAAAGGAGAGAATCAGGGCGGGAACATGCAAGCTGGAAACTCCATTTTGACTGAGGGCAAGATAGCTGCAGCAAGACAGAAAGTAAAATGGCTGACGAACAAACTGAGTTTCAGGAATATATACATAGAACCTTACAATTCATCATCTAGAATCTGCTCACATTTGCCTCTCAAGTGGAAAAGCTGCTGCACTTATGGGGCCTGCAGTCTACCGCACCGAACCGGCATGCTGCAGGAAGGACAGCACAGAAGAAATTCAACATGGAGTGGTCTGTGACTTGACTTGTCTCCTTTGTATGGTCTTTCTCTCCTCCTTGACGTTTGCCCTGGTTAATCACTGCAAGTTTCTTATGGATGGCTTAGTAAGATTTGAGCGGGGGATTTCCGTGTTCTCTGCCTACAAGCTCTGATACCCCTGGCTCACATGTTTAGTGAGTATTGTTTCTTCTCTTGTCATAAATGCCTTTTTAGGCAGGTTTTCTGCTTATTGTTGTTAAATTTTATTTTTTTGTAATTGGATTGTACCCTTCCCCTTTTCAGTTCCGACTGGTACATTTCCACATCTGCCATTTATCTAGCATAAGAATGAGTATTCAAGTACTGTCATTGAATTTTAGAGGATTGAACTCTCCTTTAAAGAGGTCATTACTGTGGAAGAATTGATTAAAAGTCACTGTGATATAGCTTGTATTCAAGAAACCCATCTCCGCAGGGAGGATAACTTCCAGCTCCACCACACAAAGTTCCCTATTTCCTTCTTTGCCAATGGGGAGGGGACGAAAGTTGGGGTTTGTATTCTCGTAAAGGATTTGGTGTCCTTTGAGCTAATTAACACTGTTATTGACCCAGCTGGGAGGTCTATAATTCCCACGTGCAGTCTTAATGAAGTGGTCTATACTATTGGCTCGATCTATGCTCCAAACTCGGCTCAGATCACATTTGACTTATTGGGAAGATCAGGGATTTGGAGGAACAGAATAAGACTTCCCCTTTGGCTGCCACGTATCAGGAGATCTTGACCTTCAGATTGCAACTACGCTCTCTTCTCTCATCTTTTTCTGAGAAAAATCTAAGGAAAACCAGATCCCAGTTTTATGCGATGGGCGATAAGAGTAGGGGAAAATTCCCGTAAAGAGAGTTAAAAAACAAGAATAAGGCTATGTGCACACGTTCAGGAATCTTTGCAGAAATTTCCTGAGAAAAAACAGGCTTTTTCCCAGGAAATCCGCAGGCGTTTTTATCACGTTTTTTTTGCGCGTTTTTATCGCGATTTTTCCTGAACATTCTAGGTCAATAATATAGCGGGAAATACGCAAATTTATTGCGAAAATAATGAACATGCTGCGTTTTTTACCGTGATGCGTTTTTTGCGTGGAAAAAAACGCACCATGTGCACAAAAATTGCAGAATGCATTCTGAATAATAGGATGCTTACTGCATGCGTTTTTTAAGCGTTTTTGCAGCGGAAAATCGCAGAAAAAAACGCGAAAAATCCTGAACGTGTGCACATAGGCTTAAAAAACAAAATTTAATATCTTGAAGGTCCCCATGATACCAAAATTTGTAATCCGATAGATATTGCGGAGGAATTTGTTAAATACTACTCGAAATTATATAATTTGAAAGATGATCCCTGTGCTTCACAACCAACAACTTCTTTGTGTAAATCAAGCTTTATTGAATAGCTGAGTAAGAATCATAAAGACAATCATGACTCTGAATAAGTATGTGATCGAAAAAGCTTACAAGAAACAATATAACAATAAACAGACATGTCGTTTCTAATTATTAAATACCGTATTTTTCAGACTATAAGACGCATCGGACTATAAGACGCACCCAGGTTTTAGAGGTGGAAAATAGGGAAAAATATATTTGAAGCAAAAAATGTGGTAAAATATTTAATAACATACTATTATATGTGGTGTTATTATATATAATAGTATGTTATTATGTTGGAAGCTACGGGTAGGAGATGGTGCTGCGGGACCAGTGTGGTGTCTGTAAACTACTATGTGAAGACGCTGGAGGGTGAGTATAAGGCCGGGGTCACACATGCGAGAAACTCGCACGATTTCGTGTGAGTCTCTCGCATGAACACCCGGCACTGCCGCCGGCACTCAGACTGGATCGTGCGGCTGCATAGAAATACATGCTGCATAGAAATAGAGACAGATGATAGAGACAGAGTGATAGAGACAGAGATGATAAGAGAATACAGAGATGATAAGACAGATATAGAGACAGAGATGATAGAGACAGAGATTGATAGAGACAGAGATGATAGAGACAGATGATAGAGACATAGATGATAGAGACAGATGATAGAGACAGAGATGATAGAGACAGATGATAGAGACAGAGTGATAGAGACAGATGATAGAGACAGAGATGATAGAGACAGAGATGATAGAGACAGAGATGATAGAGACAGAGATGATAGAGACAGAGATGATACAGAGATGATAGAGACAGAGATGATAGAGACAGAGATAGAGACAGAGATGATAGAGATGATAGAACAGAGATGATAGAGACAGAGATGATAGAGATGATAGAGACAGAGATGATAGAGACAGATGATAGAGACAGATGATAGAGACAGAGATGATAGAGACAGAGATGATAGAGACAGAGATGATAGAGACAGAGATGATAGAGACAGAGATGATAGAGACAGATGAGAGAAGATGATAGAGACAGAGATGATAGAGACAGAGATGATAGAGACAGAGATGATAGAAAGATGATAGAGACAGATGATAGAAAGAGTGATAGAGACAGATGATAGAGACAGAGATGATAGAGAAAGAGTATGATAGAGACAAGTGTAGACAGATGCAGTGATAGAGCATGTAGAGCAAGATGCTAGAGAGAGTGATAGAAATTACAGATGTTATGTGCGATGATGCGTGCACAAAAATGTGAAGTAGCCTAACCTTTTAATTAATTCTCTGTTGTACAGTGTGTCTGAAGGACCTGTGATGACATCATGAAGAGGCAGGGCTTTGGTCATGTGATGCTCCAGCCCGCCCTCTTCATGACCTCACCACAGGTCCTTCACAGGAGCATTCAGCCTCCCATCAGCACAGCCCCAGGCTGTCAGGTATGCCAGCTGCTCCTGCTGCCTCCTTCTCCTTCAGACACCGATCTGCCCAGCTGCTGCAGGAATCAGGTGCTGGGGAAACTGTGTGGCTCTGTGATCTGCTGCTACCTGCTCACTGCTCAGCTGATAGGTGGGCGGGAAGCAGCTGATTAATATTCACTGCACTTAAGTAGGGACCAGGGGTTTTCCCAGTGCTTGTTTCCTGCAGCAGAGGGGATATTTTCTTGCCTCTTGCTGATCCCACTCCACCGCTGCCCCCTGCCCCCCTCCCCACGTTACATTCCGACCATAAGACGCACCCACACTTTCCTCCCAAATTTGGAGGAAAAAAAGTGCGTCTTATGGTCCAAAAAATACGGTACTCAAATGTTATCTCTGTTAATGCATTTCGTTCGTAGATCTCATGAAGGCAATAACGCTTATAAAAAACTCGTGGTATTATATGATCCAAGGGTTTAGGGTCAATGATGGGAGTAAGTTAGAGAAAAATACAACAAGGGGAAGAGCTTAAGTGATGGAAGTGAGAGGAAAAGTAAGGAGAAAGATAGAAGGGGAGATAGGGAGATAGAAAAGAGGTAGAGTAGAGAAGGGAAAGAGATAGAGATATCAATGTCCGAGACCCCCCCCGGGGCACCCCAGGCCCCCCCTCAGAAATAGAGAGGAAAACATATGAAAAATGGATGACTGAGCTTGGTTGTAAGTTTGACGACAAGTCTTTCCGGGAGCCCACTATTCGTTTCAAAATTATCCAGGGCTACTTCAAAGGTTATTTAAGGTCCGGAGATCCAGGCCTCCAACTCTGGAGACTCCCTAAAAGCCAGCCACAGAATCCAAGTATTATATATTTTATCAGAGTCTTCTGTGGATTGTTGTATCAGCTGTTCCATATGATATATATCATTAAGTTCTGCTACAAACTGTGCCCTGGTAGGGGATTTTACCTGTTTCCAGTATCTAGGTATTAAATTCCTTGAAGCTGTGAGGAAATGTCTGAGTAGGTTCTTCTTGAATCTAGAGATTGACATGTCACATAATGACAAGAGAGCTAATTCCATGGTAGGTCTAATTTTGCACAGTCTGTTATATAGATCAAAAATAGATAGACAAAAATTCTTTATAGGTGGACAGCTCCACCATATGTGTGTATACGATCCTTTATCTTTCAGACATCTCCAGAAACATAGTGTGTATCATGGACAGGCACCTGTACCACCTTGAGAGAACCTTGTAGCTCCTCTCCTGCGACACCGCATTCAGAGACGCCCTAAACGTGAATGAAAGGATTTTGTCTCTTTCCTCTTGGTCTAGAGATCTCCCCAGATCACACTCCCACTTAGCGAAGAATATTGGGAAGCCCTCGTGTCGGTAGTTGAGTTGTTTGAAACAAATTATACAGCAATGAGACCGTGTGGACAGGAGGATCCCCCCTGACACAAAGCTTCTAAAAGGGAGTTAATGGTCTAAAGAGATCTACTTGTTTGGAAGCTGTACTGATGAAATTTTTTAATTGTTCATGGAAAAACCAGGCCCCTGCGGGTGGGTCCTAAGCCTGATATATTTCAGCTAGTGATTTTATATTAGACTGATTTATGTAATTGTATATGATAGGTCGCATGCTTCTGCATTTATTTAAGAATGACTCCCGTTGTAAGCCTGCTGGAAAGTCAGGGTTATCATAAACTTGAGTTAATGGTCCAGGTGCTGTAGAGACCTGAAGACCCCCCCCCTTCGCCTAATGAATGAGACCATGTTTCTGGTTAAGAATGATAGGTTCCCAAGACCCCCCACATCCCCTTTGGCCGACCATAAGATTATTTGCGGATCATGACCGACGAGATCACTTTCTAGTTTTACCCATTTCTTGTAGTTTCTGTTATGGTAAAGGTCTAGAATACAGGTACCAATCGCCGCACAGCTGTACACTAAGAAGTCTGGTAGTCCAAGTCCCCCACTCAGTTTGGAACAACTGAGTAATAAATATGAAAAGCGTGCCCGTGTGTGTGACCAAACAAATCGAGTGATTGCCCTCTTGAGACGGGAGAAAAAAGAAGCTGGGAGAAGCATAGGGATTGTTTGAAAATAGTATAGGATACGTGGTAAGAGATCCATTTTGATCACGTTGACTCTCCCTATCCATGATATTTTAAGATTATGCCATTTTTCCAAGTCTAGTTCAGCTTTATGTAAAACAGATTTATAATTCGCGTCATATAAATTGGAGGTTTTAGCTGTTAGCTTAATGCCTAAATATGTGAGAGAGTCGGAGCGCCATTTAAAAGGAAAAGCTGTACTCAGCTGTTCCACAACCAACAACTTCTTTATTTCAGAATTATTTGGATAAATTGAAGCTACCCAGAGTTTCTGAGGACAAGCTCAGCTTTCTCAATGGCCCCTTCACCTTGCAGGAAATCCAAAATACCATTAAGTCCTCTAAATCTAATTCGGCTCCAGGTCCTGATGGCCTTCTGAATGAGTATTATAAACTCTTTAATAATAAGCTTGCCCCATACATGCTTAGATCTTTTTATTTCTGGCAGAGATCTGAGGCCACTGCCCATGCGGGCCTGGAGGCCTTAATTACTACTATCCCGAAACCAGGGAAACCGCTTTCTTGTCCGGCCATCTTTAGGCCTATTTCTTTACTTAATTGTGATGTTAAAATATTTTCTAATACCCTTGCTCCCAGAATACATAAAATCTTGCCTTCTCTGGTCGCCCCGATAAAGTGGGTTTTGTTGTGGGGCAACAATCTAAGGATGGAAAAAGATTAATAGATTTGATTAGAACAACTGAGCTGTCTGGAAACTCTAGTGTTCTCTTGTCGTTAGATACTGAAAAGGCCTTCGACCGGGTGCACTGGGTTATTTAGGTGAAATTTTCTCTAAATTCGGGTTTATTGGTCCAATTTAGTCTGCTATTCTGTCTTTATATTCTAACCCTAATGCATCAGTGGTGGCTTCGGTTTCAGATCACGGAATTTCTCTATTACTAACGGCACCCGTCAAGGCTGTCCACTCTCCATGATTAGTTTCGCTTTAGTTATGGAGCCCATGGCGGAGTCCATTCATATAAATAGTAACATTTCGGGTTTTCAAGTTGGAGAGATTAACCACGTGAGAGGACTATATGCTGATGATGTAATTATAATGTGTACAAATATTGAGAGATCCATTTCTGTAGTTATGAGTGAACTTGAAGATTTTGCTAAAGTTTCCTATTATAAATTGAAAGCCTCCAAATCCGTGATTCTCCCCATTTTAGTTCCCTTATCTCTAAAAAATGTCTTGGAAAAACTATTTCCCTAAGTGGCAAGAAAAGGGTATCCCCTATCTGGGAATTTTAACTTCTTCGGATCTCATTTTAAAGAAAAATTTTGACAAGCTATATACTTCTTTAAACACTGAATTGGATAGGTATACGGGGCTTTATATGTCCTGGATGGGTAGAGTACAATCTTTCAAGATTATCTTTCTACCAAAAATTTATTTTGTTGTGTTCAAGATTGTCTAGGTCACCGATTCAAAAGCTCCAGTCTCTCATAGGGAAATTCATATGGGCAAAAAGGAAAGCCAGAGTTGCTTACAACTCTATGTTTCATAGTTATAAGCAGGGGCGCTGGGAACTCTTAACGTCCTAGCCTATTATAAGGCAGCAATTTTGGAGGGTACCAAAGACTGGTGGTCTCAAACATCTCCCCACAGATGACTTCAAATTGAAAACTGCTTTGCATGGCGGGGATCTACTAGGAGTCTCTTGGGAGATTAACTACTCTCCTCCACTCAGTTTGCCCCAGTTCTCACAATTATGATGTCATCCTTGACTCTTTGGATGAACTGGGTGAAGACGGGAGATGTTCCCTCCCTCTCGAGTATCTCTATTAGAGCTGTGGAGACACATGTTCCTTTTCTCAATCTTTGGAGTTGGGTGGATCTGGGGGTTACCTCCCTAGCAGATTTATTCCAAAACAAAAACCTAAAGCCCTTTGAGTCTTAGTCAATTTATACAAGTTAAAATGGAATTTTTTTTATCAATACCTTCAGATCAGGCATTTCCTTGGTCCTCTGCATTTATTTGCTAAGGGGCCTAACTCGTCCCTCTTTGGGAAATACCTTGACGGAACTGACAGGTCTTCTAAAGGCCTCTCCATAATTTATAAAATTTTTGCTATCTCTAGTCATGCAGAGCAGTGGCCGTATATGGGGAGATGGGAACAGGATTTTGGCCTCTCTTTCTCGGCTTTACAATGGCAGGAGGCTTCTAGCTGGTTACTTAAATCAACGCGATGCATAAATCACTTAGAGCAATCGAAAAAGATCCATATGAGATGGTACTTGACACGTGATAGATTGGCACATGGGTCCAAATTGGTCTCCCTTATATTGGAAGAGTTTTGGTTCTGTAGGTTCAATAGCTCATAACTGGTGGTTTTGTTCTCTAATCCGAAGATTTTGGGATCGTGTATTTGAGCTGATATCTGATGTCACTAAAGTTAAAGTTTGGCCTACTCCCGCCTTAGCAGTCCTGAACATTGGTGTTGAGCCCATCGCCATGGAACACAGAGGAGTAGTGGTTCACATTCTCATTGCTGCTAGGCTGTGTATTGCAGCAGTGTGGAAGTCGCCCTCTTCCCATCCTTTAGTCAATTATGCAATAAAATAAATACCAGTTTCCACTATGAATATTATCTCGTCTCTGACTGCTATTCCAGATCACAAGTTAGTACATCAAGGAAGTTGTGGGCCTCCTCTAGTTTTGCCACCCCTCTCCGTGCTGGTAAATGATCTTTTTTCTTTCTAGGTGGGGACCAAGGGATTTTGTGCTTTTTGTTTTGGAGAATTTTTATTATTTCTTTATTTGCTTTTCTTTTTTGGGCCTTTTATTTGTACTTATAATTATATGACTGTAATTTTCTGATATCAGTCAGGAGCTCCCCCCTCTTTTTTCCTTCCGTGTTTGTTATCGTTTTCCTTTTTGTCTCTCGTTTTACACATTATGTAACTGTCCTGTCGGTTCTTGAAACATCTGGAAAATTTAAATAAAGATTGGATAAAAAAAAAAATATCAATGTACAACTTTTTTTACAAAGTTTTTATCCTCTTAATATATTGCAGCCATCATATTATATAGCACTGTGTATTTACAATTGCTCATTTTGCCCTTCTACCCAGATAATTCTTCTCTTTTCTCAGCTGTATGTAGAAACAGGAAGTCTATTTTCCCTGCATTTATCATTCCCCTCTTCAACTCCTGACCCAGCTGCTCCATCCTCCCCTGCCAGGGACTTTTGCAGTGACTTATTACTATTACAGGGAAAGTTGACCTCCTGTTTCTACATAGAGCTTAGGATTCAGCTAGTCAGTTTTTCATCACGTTGATGTCATACATATACTGGAAAAGAAAAGAATTAGCTGGGTAGAATGGAAAAATGAGCAATTGTAGGTACACAGTGCTATATAGTATGATGACTGAAATATATTAAGAGGATACAAAATTTGCTAGGAGGAGGAGTGCTTCTTTAACAGCAAGGAGAGCAAAAATGTCCATAATGTTGTAATTTTACGTGTTCTAAATAGTTTTTACAAAAATGCAACTATTTTGAAAATTGCTGCAAATACGAAATACACTGGGAGAGGTAAGAAAGATTGTTTCACCGTTGTTCATTTATAACACAAATGTTTTAAAATGTATTTTGTGCATAGCGCCTCCTAGTGGTTGACCTAGTGCTCACAGCTCACATCTCCACACAGTGGTTTATTTATGTATTGCAGTAAAGATGCAGATGAAATCGGGCATGGAATATAATTCTCCTGTATTACAGGAAGAAAAAGACTAAGCCATTATAACATAACTCAGTAAATTAGATAGGATGAAGACAGAACAGACATGGCTAATCCATCTTGGAGGCAAGTAAAAGCCCAGGTCTACCTGTAGCCAAGGCCCATATCAGGTACATTTGTTACAGAGGTCTTCACCAGCCCCTGTAAGACTCATCTCTTTTTCCTTCTGACTTGTACCCATCATACAACTCTCGTAGATGAAGTATAAGCTCTTCAGCATTATCCCCAGTCAAGGCAGAAACTGCAACGACCCTGCCTTTTACCTTCCCTCGCAGAACCTCCAGGGTCTTTCTGGCATTAGGAAGGTCCAATTTGTTGCCTACAATGACATGGGGACGGAGTAGAAGACTCTCGTCAAATTGGCGCAGTTCATACTGTAAAGAGCTCAGCTGAGTCCATGGCTCTGGGTGAGTGAGGTCCAGCACGTACAACAGAATCCGACACCTCTCGATGTGCCTGAGAAAAGCTAGCCCCAGTCCCCGGTTCTGGTGGGCTCCCTCTATGATGCCGGGAACGTCAGCCACTAAGATGCCAAAAAGAAAGAAAATTTATTAAATATTTAGTAATGAGAGCAATTTTTTCTCTTTACACCTCAAGGTTAGTTTTTATGGCCTAAAACATTATAGACAATGATAATCTCTCTACCAGTAACACTCTAAGCAAAAAAAAGGAGAAATTAGCACCAGAGTCTATGCAAAAAAAAACTAAGACAGCATTATAGCGCCACCAAGTGGCTGATTTCGGCATTACAAAAGTAGTGTTTGAATTACTTGTCAGAATGCATATTTCATTTATCGATAATATTTTATATGGAGCAGGAATCTTGATACATTTTGTACAGATGCACTACTTGTTTTATTAAATGGGCAGTTTTGATAACAAAAATTGTACACAGTAAGTGGAGCATCTAGAAAGAGGGATGAGCAGAGATCAGCAGACATTATCAGCTCCTTATTTTATTTTAACACAATTCAAACCCAAAAGCTGCTCTGTTAGGGTCACTCACCCGCTATCTGCTCATAATCTTGGTAATTGATCACCCCGACGTGAGGATTGAGGGTGGTGAATGGATAGGCAGCCACAGCAGGACGGGCATTTGTAAGGAGGCGTAACAAAGACGACTTGCCGGCATTAGGAAATCCCACCTAAAAGCAGAAAAATGTGTTACATATAACTATACTTCTGACTGACCGAACAAAAATGTCATTAGCTCATAGGAAGAAATGCTGAGAAATTAAGGGGAGCAGGTCACATCCATATTTGGTACAAAATAGTCCTCTCTCTATATAGCAGTGACGCGGAAAGTTAAAACGTATCTGTCATTTTTATTTAATAAATCATTAGTACACATGAAAATAAGAAACTGTATAATATATCTGTCACGGGGTTAACACAACAGAGAGGAGCCAGAAGATTGCAGCGTCTGATTGCTCCTACTCCTGCACTGAGAAGAAGCACTTTTTCTTCATTTTAATGGTGTTTAATCGGGGGTTAATCGGCCATGTTGGAAACTGAGCTCTCAGCTGAGCTCCGTTAGCCACTCCCATCCCCTTTATAATCTGGGTCCTGATTCAAACCCATGTCAGAGCTAGCATTTGCAGCATGGCTTAGGAGGAGAGGTGTTTATAATGAGAAGTAGTTTTTGAGGCGTTATCTGTGACTGTTGCATGGGTTTGTAAGTGTGGTAATTCCCTTCCCTCCTCTACTTTGTTTTTTTCCCCATTCTCCACAGTGCATTCCTCTGTATGCGAGTGTATACTTGTATGCGTGGTGTTTTCAGTTAACCCTTGTTTGTGTAGCCTTGTTTGTCAGGTTGGTGTACTGCAGTGCACAGTAGCGCCCCTCTTCCCTGGGTGGGAGAGAACAGATGGAGGGCTAACTCAGGAGATAAGGCAAGGGTGGCGGCCCTGGCATCTTCACTTTCAGAAGTATCCTGGGGAATAGGGCGAGCTAAGGTGCCCCTAGTATTAGGGACAGGGAAGGAGTTCCTGGTCCCGGGTCACCCGACAGATATGTCGTGACAATATCTAACCAACTTTGTAATGGGGGCAATGTGATTGCCACTGTAATAGCAATGGGGGCATTGTGAAAATGCCGCTGTAATAGCAATGGGGCACGGTGAATGCGCTTTAATAGCGATAGGGGCCTTGTGAGAATGCCGCTGTAATAGAGATGGGGCACTGTGAATGCCGCTGTAATAGAGATGGGGCACTGTAATGCCGCTGTAATAGAGAAGTGGCACTGTAATGCCGCTGTAATAGAGATGGGGCACTGTGAATGCCACTGTAATAGAGAAGTGGCACTGTGAATGCCGCTGTAATAGAGATGGGGCACTGTGAATGCCACTGTAATAGAGAAGTGGCACTGTGAATGCCGCTGTAATAGAGATGGGGCACTGTGAATGCCACTGTAATAGAGAAGTGGCACTGTGAATGCCGCTGTAATAGAGATGGGGCACTTTGAATGCTGCTGTAATAGAGATGGGGCACTGTGAATGATGCTTTAAAAGCGATGGGGCACTGTGAATGCTGCTTTAATAGCGATAGGGGCCTTGTGAGAATGCCGCTGTAATAGAGATGGGGCACTGTGAATGCCGCTGTAATAGAGAAGTGGCACTGTGAATGCCGCTGTAATAGAGATGGGGCACTGTGAATGCCACTGTAATAGAGAAGTGGCACTGTGAATGCCGCTGTAATAGAGATGGGGCACTTTGAATGCCGCTGTAATAGAGATGGGGCACTTTGAATGCCACTGTAATAGAGATGGGGCACTGTGAATGATGCTTAAAAGCGATGGGGCACTGTGAATGCTGCTTTAATAGTGATAGGGGCCTTGTGAGAATGCCGCTGTAATAGAGATGGGGCACTGTGAATGCCGCTGTAATAGAGATGGGGCACTGTGAATGCCACTGCAATAGCGATTGGCCACTGTGGGTGTCACTGGTATTTGGGGCAGTGAAGCTATGTGCTTTAGATGCTTAGAGTTTTAAGTATGCTGTAGCCGTCTTTGTCGAGGTGACATATGTCTGTTACGGTTATGTGGGGCACTATAGTGGTCTTATCTACTATGGAGGCACAATGTCTTGCACTGTTTAAGGGGTACTGAAATTACCTCTAGTATGGATAAACTGTGTTGCTCACGCCGGTCTTGGCGAGGACATTTGCTGGAGTCAGACACTCCTGACTCACGAATCCGAAATGTCAGATGAGCGTCATGCGCCTCCGTATTGAACTCACCACAAATACTACTCCAGTCCCGGCTGCAGTAACATTTGTGGTGTAGCGAACGCCACCCCTTGTCATGAATTTGATGAGTGGCGGTCACCATGCCCCCGTCCCACTCACTTGGTCAGAGGTGTACGAAAATGGAGTGAGACTGCCAAAAGTTGTATAATTTTAGCACAGTGGACAGTGCGCCAATAATTGTGACTTTTCAAAGTTTTTTTATGCCAGAATACTGGCGGAAAAGCTTTGATGAATCGGGCCCTTTAAGTCACATTTCTTTTCATGGCTTGCATTTGCAGACGGTTTTTGTGCCAAATTCATCAAAATACCACACCAGGTTCACGAAATTTGTGCAAAACTAAAATGCTCTTCCTTGTTGTGTCTAACTTGTTTTAGTGCCAAATGTCACTCATTCCTCTAAAATGTTGGCCTAAATGAGAAGACCAATACTATTAGAGCCCGGAGATAGTCGGGATCCTGTTGGAAACTGTAATAGGTCTCTGAAAACTTTAAAGCTATTGTCACTGAGTAGAGAAAACACACTGGAGACTTGCACAGGAAAAAAAAAAAAAGAAGTCTGGGCAGATGGTATTAACCCTCACCATGCCGGCATGAGCCATGGTTTTCAGTTCCAGATGCAGGCACCGTTCTTCTCCTGGGTCACCCGGTGTGGCCATCACTGGAGCTCGGTCCTCATTGCTGAGGAAGAATCTGTTACCTTTTCCTCCAGCTCCTCCATAAGCAGCAACGAACTCCTCCCCAGGTGTGGAGAGATCAGCGAGAGTTACCCCATCCTCCTTCACCAGCGTTCCAACAGGGACCTGACAATGTACAGAGACACCAACTAGGTGACTATGCAAGAAGTTATAACTCGTCACGATGATCGGCGTCCTTACTTCTATCCAGTCACAAGATATATTATGTAAGTGTCGTAGGGGTCTGCTGAAATACGTCGTTTGTAAGAGCAGATGTATGTATCCACCCTGCTCACCTTAATATATAGGGTCTCACCACTCTTTCCATAACAATTCTTGCTACGCCCACGTTCCCCTTGATATCCTTGGTACACCGAAGCAATGGATGAGAGTGACTTTACACAATGGTCCACTAGGGAAAAACAGGAGACAAGTTGACATAATCTAGGAAATGTCTCTGGCAATTATTCTGCAGGTGCCCCGAAATAAAGGAATTGATTAATTCATGTATGGGGATGACACATATGACTTGAGACATCAGACTACAAAATGCTTGTTTGTAGTCTGTTACCATGGAGACACATAGGTATACAATGAAGCTGAATATAGAAAATAGATTTTTTTTTTATCAAGAATATTTGCTTAATTTCTTGAATTTATTGGAAACAAAAAAATGATGGCAAAAGTTCACATATTGGTCAGATTTGATCTACTGGCAATGGTACAATAAGTCCACAACATTGACGGTCGGTTACCTTTAAATATCACGTGTCCTCCGTTTCCACCATCTCCCCCATCTGGTCCTCCAAACTCCTTCCTTGGTTCACTGTGGAAGCAGGAAGCTCCGTTTCCACCAGTGCCTCCCAGCACACGGACTTTACGATGATCAACAAAATAATGGGTCTGGGATAAAAAACAAATCAAAAACTAGTTCTATATAGGAAAATCCACCAAATATGAACATGTCAGGATAGCTTGGTTTCAGAGTAGGATGGAGGACTCACCAGATTCTTCTCAGACAGATCTTTCTTGCGACTAACTAAGTTACGTGACTTGGAACAAACGGAGGATCCAGTAGATAGAAGACGGCGATGTGACGCAGGGGGGGCCAACACCCAATCGCGAAAAAATATAGTACGGGAAGTAACAGCTCTGCACAGCGGTAATGGATAAGTCAGCCCAAAGAACCGGGCCAACGACTGCATGTTCTGCATGGCTACCTGCAACATAAAATAACACAAAAAGCACCAGTCAGGATTCAGAGAAGGGGGTTGGCTTAGCTAATTATCTAAACCAGCCACCTTCCCACTCTGATACGTGCTGGCACAGAAAGAAGGCAGCTCATCTCGTGTCAAACCCAACATGGAAGTGGAGCTGCCGGACCACTCCTGATGTTAGTAAAACTGGGATAATGACATTGTATAAGTATATATATATATTTTTATTTATTTATTTTAAACAGACCTTGTCATCAGGATTATCCTAAAGGTTTGGCCATAATGGCGATGATATACTGAGTTAATAGATCCTTTCAATGAAGAAATCCACAGCCTGGTTGTTTAATCATCGTTACAAGTTTCGGTTTCCTAAGCTCTCCGTGCACTGGTACTGTGGGTAGGGTCTTCGGCTCTGCCCTGGCCCCTCTGCTGCCTTTAGTGCCTGAATCTTCTTCCGGCACCGTCCTAGCCAAGCCGAGAGTCATGGTGAGCCGAAATATAAATGTGTACATGCGCTGCCATTTTACTAAAGACCGCTGCAAGATCAATCCGAGCACGTTCTACTTGTAGTTCGGACGGCGCCAACATGAAATTTAACACAGGAAGAAGATACAGACACTAGAGGAAGCGGAGGGGCTGAGCCGAAGACCCTATCCACAATACTGCCACAATGCACCAAAAGCTTAGGTGCAATGATGATTAAACAATAATTAGACTGCGGATTTCTTCACGGAAGGGATCTACTGAATTGGTGTCACCGCGCCATTATGGCCATACCTTTTTACATCCATAATCCTGATGACAGGTTCTCTTTAAACAAATATTCGGTCCGATTCATTATTTGCATTATTTTCAATCATTTCTTTTTTTCTGTCTTGTGGTATTCAATGATGTCTCTTCCTCAAAAAAAAAAGAGCGTGACATTTATAAATGTTGTTGAAAAGAAAAAAACATTTATTTTTGTATTTAACACCTTTAAGACTTTGATAATGTCTGTTTTTTCTTCCCAGAGCCACAACTCCCCATCAATACAATTACGGCGATACCAAACATGACCAATTTTTTTACTATTATTTTAGTGGTTAAAAAAATTAATAAGTTTGAAAAAAAATTTTTGGAGCTGTGTCGCCATTTTGCGAGACCCGATGGAGCTGTACGAGGGCTTATTTTTTGCAGGGCAAGACAAAGTTTTTATTAATACCATTTTGGGATGGATGTAACTTTTTGAGCGTTTACTACCGGCTTTTTTATGGAATTGTGAAGACCAAAAATAATGTAATTTTGGAGTTCTTGAATTTTTCCATATATGGTGTTTACCGACTGGGCTGTTTTTATATTTTGATAGATCTGACTTTTCTGAAGGCGGGGATAACACGTTAATTTTTTTAATATCTTTATTTTCAAAGGAGAAAAAGGGGGGTGATTTTAACTTTTAGGTTTTTTTGAAATTTTTTTTTTTTACTTTTTACTGTTAGGCCAGAGTCACATTAGCATATGTTAATGACACTCGGTTGCGAGCGTAAGCCGAGTGCCAGTGCTCAGATTGGCTCACATCAGAGAATCGGAGCACAGGTGCGGAGGAGATTGAGAAATTAATTTCTCCATCTCCTCCAATGCCGGCGTCCGCGGGAATTGCATTGCACTCGGGTGACATCCGAGTGCAGTGCAATGTTTCACACGCACACTAGACTTGTATGGGTGCGTGCGATCCGAATTTCGCATGCTGAGATTTTTTTTTTTCAGTCTGATCTCGATCAGATCGCACCTGATTGTTAGTGGCAGGTCCTGGCTGTAATACACCTGCTTCCAACTTGTGCCTTACATGTACGGCAGCTGTTGTAAAGGGGTTAAAAAGTGAATAAATGTTCTTTTTTTATGATTTTGTCCTGCATAGAAAGTTATGAAACTTTGCAAATAACATTATTAGGGGATTTGTCTTCAATCCTGTAAAGAAAAACAAATGCATGCAAGTGACTTCCAAACCTCTGCATTTCCCCAGCCTGTGTACCTGCCTTCAGCTGCATTGATGGACAGTATTTTATTGAAAAAAATGAGTTTAGTCACTCTTTAACCCTTTTCGGACCTTTGATGCTTTTTCGGTGGCTCAGTGGTTAGCACTGTTGGTTTGCAGCGCTAAGGTCCTGGGATCACATCCCACCAAGCAGTTTGTATGTTCTCCCTGTGTTTGCGTGGGCTTTCTCCCGGTTCCTCCCTCACTCCAAAGACTGATTGTGAGCCCCAATGGGGACGATGATGACATTTGCAAAGCGCTGCAGCATATGATGGCGCCATTTATTATTACGCTAACTTATATAACAGCAACAAGTCACATGCTTCGCTACAGCGGGGAGGTTGGAGTTACAGACTGGAGTATGTGTTGGGACTTGAAAAGTCACAATTGATGAATCGTCTACAAAGAAAACATTCGGCCACAATGAAATCGACCTATATAGAGGCACAGCCCGGCAGAAGAATAACATGAACACCCCCTTTAACACCAGACTTTATGTTGGATCATAGCGGGTCGGCCAGAGTCTGCAATACAGGCAGAATGGGAATGTTTATGCTTCCATTCACTCCCAGCAAGCACAGATCTGTTCTAATTACAGGAAATAAACTTATCTAGCGACATCCTCCTTTAAATAAGTGAAAATACATGACCACATAATATTGCAAGGAACTACAAGTAACAGCATGGCTGGACTACTGTAGCCGGACAGGCACTGGCTTCATAGGTGTAACTATCACAGCCATGTTGGACTTGTTCCTCTTAATACGGCTGCCATGCAGACATATGCATCTACAGCGACCATTACAAGGACGCACTGAGGTTGTCCCACAGCTGCGCCATTGCTGCTCACCTTCCTGCCCGTCCCATCCTCCACACACAATTTACTAATCCGCAACCTTGCCCGCCGCCGCCATTTTCGTGGAGCACATGTGCCCTTCGCAAACATGGCCGCGTCACCGAACAGCAGAAGCAAATCTACCTCTAGCGGCTGTGGTGTAAACAGGAAAATTTTCCCAGAATGCCATGTTCTGTAGTTTTTTGTGTTGTTTTTATATGCGCATGCGCCGGTAATCGTGTAGCGGATATAGATATTGTATTATTAATTGGATCAGTTAGTAAAGGAATTAATACTCTTATCTACACTTATGTGCACAAACATTAAACAACTTTGAGGAGTAATTTATTTTTTAAAACAAGTTTTATAGAAGCAATGTCATAAAATTGTTTATTGTCTAAACCTGTGTGAATGTCTATATAGTGTAGTGTATTTACATAATCACCAATTGCCATCATCTCCTGAGTCCAGCGCCGCTCCGGTACTCTTTAGGGTCATGTGACGACTATTCTGACTTGTCAGCTCACCTTATGAGGCTGAAGGTGGTTTCTCATTCATTCAGTTTCTTATTCGGCAATTTTTTCTTTTCTGTTTTTTATAGGTTTAACACCAAAAAATAAGCATAAAAATAATAAAATACAATGCAGCGAGGAGCCCTGATGTGAATACACCTAACAACAGCTACAAAAATTATAAAACTGGCACAAAAATGGGCATCAAAGTGGGCACCGAAGGGCGTTAATGAAAGGGTTAATGACTTTGGGCTGCTGATATAAGACTGCAGACGTATAGAACAGGAAGCCCCACATCAAACCCAGATCCCTCCAGCTTGGCCCAAATGGGTTCTGGACATCAGAACTGGCATCAAAGTGGGCAAACAGCCGATTTTCACAGATTTGAATAAGTAACTGATGTTTTAAGGGGTTAAATTACTTTGGGTCACTAATCTCACACTAAGAATACACAGATAGTGATGCCCTGCATCAAACCAGGTCTCTCCAGCCTGGCCCAAATGGATCTGAGCATCAGATCTGGCATCAAAGTGGGCAAACAGACGATTTTGGCCATTTGAATAAGTAACAGATGTTTTTAAAGGGTGAAATGACTTTTGGCCACTGATATCACACTAAGAATACACAGATAGTGATGCCCTGCATCAAACCTAGGTCCCTGTAGCCTGGCCCAAATGGGTTCTGGGCATCAGAATTGGCATCAAAGTGGGCAAACAGCCGATTTTCACAGATTTGAATAAGTAACTGGTGTTTTTAAATGGTTAAATAACTTTGGGCCACTGATATCACACTAAGAATACACAGATAGTGATGCCCTGCATCAAACCAGGTCCCTCTAGCCTTGCCCAAATGAATTCTGGACATCAGAACTGGCATCAAAGTGGGCAAACAGCCGATTTTCACAGATTTGAATAAGTAACTGATGTTTTAAGGGGTTAAATTACTTTGGGTCACTAATCTCACACTAAGAATACACAGATACTGATATCCTGCATCAAACCCAGGTCTCTCCAGCCTGGCCCAAATGGATCTGAGCATCAGATCTGGCATCAAAGTGGGCAAACAGACGATTTTGGCCATTTGAATAAGTAACAGATGTTTTTAAAGGGTGAAATGACTTTTGGCCACTGATATCACACTAAGAATACACAGATAGTGATGCCCTGCATCAAACCTAGGTCCCTGTAGCCTGGCCCAAATGGGTTCTGGGCATCAGAATTGGCATCAAAGTGGGCAAACAGCCGATTTTCACAGATTTGAATAAGTAACTGATGTTTTTAAGGGGTTAATTGACTTTGGGCCACTGATCTCACACTAAGAATTCACAGATAGTGATGTCCTGCATCAAACCCAGGTCCCTCCTGCCTGGCCCAAATGGGTTCTGGGCATCAGAACTGGCATCAAAGTGGGCAAACAGCCGATTTTCACAGATTTGAATAAGTAACTGATGTTTTAAGGGGTTAAATTACTTTGGGTCACTAATCTCACACTAAGAATACACAGATACTGATATCCTGCATCAAACCCAGGTCTCTCCAGCCTGGCCCAAATGGATCTGAGCATCAGATCTGGCATCAAAGTGGGCAAACAGACGATTTTGACCATTTGAATAAGTAACAGATGTTTTTAAAGGGTGAAATGACTTTTGGCCACTGATATCACACTAAGAATACACAGATAGTGATGCCCCGCATCAAACCTAGGTCCCTGTAGCCTGGCCCAAATGGGTTCTGGGCATCAGAATTGGCATCAAAGTGGGCAAACAGCCGATTTTCACAGATTTGAATAAGTAACTGGTGTTTTTAAATGGTTAAATAACTTTGGGCCACTGATATCACACTAAGAATACACAGATAGTGATGCCCTGCATCAAACCAGGTCCCTCTAGCCTTGCCCAAATGAATTCTGGACATCAGAACTGGCATCAAAGTGGGCAAACAGCCGATTTTCACAGATTTGAATAAGTAACTGATGTTTTAAGGGGTTAAATTACTTTGGGTCACTAATCTCACACTAAGAATACACAGATACTGATGTCCTGCATCAAACCCAGGTCTCTCCAGCCTGGCCCAAATGGATCTGAGCATCAGATCTGGCATCAAAGTGGGCAAACAGACGATTTTGGCCATTTGAATAAGTAACAGATGTTTTTAAAGGGTGAAATGACTTTTGGCCACTGATATCACACTAAGAATACACAGATAGTGATGCCCTGCATCAAACCTAGGTCCATGTAGCCTGGCCCAAATGGGTTCTGGGCATCAGAATTGGCATCAAAGTGGGCAAACAGCCGATTTTCACAGATTTGAATAAGTAACTGATGTTTTTAAGGGGTTAATTGACTTTGGGCCACTGATCTCACACTAAGAATTCACAGATAGTGATGTCCTGCATCAAACCCAGGTCCCTCCTGCCTGGCCCAAATGGGTTCTGGGCATCAGAACTGGCATCAAAGTGGGCAAACAGCCGATTTTCACAGATTTGAATAAGTAACTGGTGTTTTTAAATGGTTAAATAACTTTGGGCCACTGATATCACACTAAGAATACACAGATAGTGATGCCCTGCATCAAACCAGGTCCCTCTAGCCTTGCCCAAATTAATTCTGGCCACCAGAATTGGCATCAAAATGGGCAAACAGCCGATTTTCACAGATTTGAATAAGTAACTGATGTTTTAAGGGGTTAAATTACTTTGGGTCACTAATCTCACACTAAGAATACACAGATAGTGATGCCCTGCATCAAACCAGGTCTCTCCAGCCTGGCCCAAATGGATCTGAGCATCAGATCTGGCATCAAAGTGGGCAAACAGACGATTTTGGCCATTTGAATAAGTAACAGATGTTTTTAAAGGGTGAAATGACTTTTGGCCACTGATATCACACTAAGAATACACAGATAGTGATGCCCTGCATCAAACCTAGGTCCCTGTAGCCTGGCCCAAATGGGTTCTGGGCATCAGAATTGGCATCAAAGTGGGCAAACTGCCGATTTTCACAGATTTGAATAAGTAACTGATGTTTTTAAGGGTTAATTGACTTTGGGCCACTGATCTCACACTAAGAATTCACAGATAGTGATGTCCTGCATCAAACCCAGGTCCCTCCTGCCTGGCCCAAATGGGTTCTGGGCATCAGAACTGGCATCAAAGTGGGCAAACAGCCGATTTTCACAGATTTGAATAAGTAACTGGTGTTTTTAAATGGTTAAATAACTTTGGGCCACTGATATCACACTAAGAATACACAGATAGTGATGCCCTGCATCAAACCAGGTCCCTCTAGCCTTGCCCAAATTAATTCTGGCCACCAGAATTGGCATCAAAATGGGCAAACAGCCGATTTTCACAGATTTGAATAAGTAACTGATGTTTTAAGGGGTTAAATTACTTTGGGTCACTAATCTCACACTAAGAATACACAGATAGTGATGCCCTGCATCAAACCAGTTCTCTCCAGCCTGGCCCAAATGGATCTGAGCATCAGATCTGGCATCAAAGTGGGCAAACAGACGATTTTGGCCATTTGAATAAGTAACAGATGTTTTTAAAGGGTGAAATGACTTTTGGCCACTGATATCACACTAAGAATACACAGATAGTGATGCCCTGCATCAAACCTAGGTCCCTGTAGCCTGGCCCAAATGGGTTCTGGGCATCAGAATTGGCATCAAAGTGGGCAAACTGCCGATTTTCACAGATTTGAATAAGTAACTGATGTTTTAAGGGGTTAATTGACTTTGGGCCACTGATCTCACACTAAGAATTCACAGATAGTGATGTCCTGCATCAAACCCAGGTCCCTCCTGCCTGGCCCAAATGGGTTCTGGGCATCAGAACTGGCATCAAAGTGGGCAAACAGCCGATTTTCACAGATTTGAATAAGTAACTGGTGTTTTTAAATGGTTAAATAACTTTGGGCCACTGATATCACACTAAGAATACACAGATAGTGATGCCCTGCATCAAACCAGGTCCCTCTAGCCTTGCCCAAATGAGTTCTGGGCACCAGAATTGGCATCAAAGTGGGCAAACAGCCAATTTTCACAGATTTGAATAAGTAACTGATGTTTTCAAGAGTTTAAATGACTTTGGGCCACTGATCTCACACTAAGAAGACACAGATAGTGATGCCCTGCATCAAACCCAGGTCCCTATAGCCTGATGATGCCCAGAACCTCCAGGTTGAGGACTAAAGGGTTACATTGGCCAATGGTATCACAGGACTTGAGGACTTTTGTACAGGAGAGTGTCATCCTAGTGTGTAGGGATTTGCCATGTGAGTCTTGTTTTCTTGAGGCTGTGTTTGCTCTATACCCCCTATCTTCACCAGTGTTCCACCCGACCGCCCTCCATGAACTACAAGTTTCTCCCCATCCATCACCTGTAACACATATATATTGTTGTCCTGATCTCAGCTGTGCTGGTTGACTCATTGTGGAAGGTGAGGAAACCCATTTAGTGTCACACTTTACTACATCACAATAATCAAATTTAAAAGAAGCAACATGTGCAGTGGTGTTATACCAAAATGTGATTCCCCCCTCCCCGCTTGGGTGATTGTGACCTGTTGTGCTCCTGCAAAGGAGCACAGAATGGCACAACACTCAAAGTAAAGGATATGCAACATTATGTAGAAGGTTCTGATGGAGGCACAAAGTTCTTGCAGTGAGAGGCGTGTATCCACATCGGTCTTCCTTCAAGTTTCACTGAAGTAGGAGTTGTCAGGAGCACTTGGTAGGGACCCTCAAATCTGAACTTCAGGGATGTCTTTCTGATTAAGTTTTTTACCAGCATGTAGTCACCAGGTTGGAAAGTATGGGTGCCTTCACTGGAATCTGGAATGGATGATAAAACTCCTGCATGTGTTACTGACAGTTCTTTTGTAAGGGCAATGACATAATTTACAAGACTATCACTTACTAAGGCTAGCTGTTGTGGAAAATATTGACCAACCTTGGAGGCCCCCAAAAAGAATTTCGTATGGTGTGACATTAGTGGGACCCCTTGGAGTGTTTCTGACCGAGTCAAGGCAATGGGCAAAATGTTTGTCCAAGGAAGTCTGACTTCCTGACTGGCTTTCAGTATTTTATTTTTCAAGGTGCCATTTAGTCTTTTTACTTTTCCACTGCTCTGAGGGTGATATGGAGTATGTAAACCCAAATCAGCCCCTTCCAATGTCCATAGTTCCTTATCCGGTGCTGCAATGAATGCGGGTCCTTCGTCACAAACAAATTACCTCTGGGACCCCATATCTGCATACTTCTTCAATCATCAGTCTCTTAACAGTCACTCTGGCAGTCATGTTGGTTACTGGATAGGCTTCAGGCCATCCTAAGAACATGTCAGTCACTACTAGTACATACTCGTACTTCCCTACTTTTGGCATTTGAATATGATTGATTTGAATTCTCTGAAAGGGGTAGAATGGTTTAGCCAAATGTTTCTAAGTAACTATCTGAGGTGGTGCTGGATCGCATGTTGCACACACAAGGCAGGACTTGTAATATTTTTGGGTGACAGTAGAGATCCCAGGTGCCATATAAGTCTTCCAAATCAAGTCATTCATCTGATTCTTGCCTCTATAGGTTCTACCGTGTGCCCATTCTGTCACTGAGGGGTACAGATTACAGGGTAGACAGATCTTTTTGTTCATCCTCCAGACTCCATCTTCATCCTTTTTAGCTCCTCCTTCTTGCCACGAATTCTTTTCATCATCTGGTGTCTTGTCTTGATGTAGACGGATAAACCTCATAAGAGAGCTTTGAGGCCCTACTTCAGTGTCTTGTGACACGTACACCGCTGCTTTCTCTTTCCCAAATGGATCCGCAGCATACGTTTTTGCTGTTTTGTCACCAAAAAAGTTCTTTCTTGCTTCTGGAGAATTTAATCTCTTGTGAGCTTTGATCTTGATCACTGCAACCTCCGAAGGTAGATCTAGAGTGGCCACAAGTTCTTGTATGGTAGCAGCATGTTTTACAGGAGTTACTGGACGTTAGGTATCCTTTGGCTACCCAGATAATGCCAAAATCATGAGCCAGCCGAAAGCATATCTTGAATCCGTGTAGATGCTGACCGCCTTCTCCGTCGCTTCCTGACAAGCCAGTGTCAAGGCCTTAAGTTCCGCTTCTTGTGCAGACATGTGTGGTGGTAGGGATCCGGCTGAGATGACCTGGTCATGTGTAACCATGGCATATGCAGTATGGAACCGTCCTGTTTCATCTGCAAATCTGGAACCATCAGTGAAGAACGTCAGGTCAGCATGTGGGAAAGGGGTCCTCCTGCCCACATTATAGCAAGGTTGGTTTCAGATATATACATAAATACCGCTCTCCATTCTCCTGTATACCTCTCTCTGACACATTGTTGTTGGCGATATTTATGGATCTGTGAACCACTGATTCTTACTTGTTTAGGCTCAAATATGGTTACTTATCTTTACTATATGTATTTCCTCTATACTATGTACTCTTGGTAGGTCCAATTTTGGATCATATTATACTGCACTATGTACTTTATTTCCATCTGAGAGATATATTGTTTACCTTTTTAGGTCCTTTGTGACCATATATACAACATTTTTGTGTTTTTTGATATTCTATATTAACCATCTGCAGCTCCATGTATATAATCAACTGTGAATGATCTTGTGGATATTCTTATAGGTATACATTGATATATGCGGACATTTGATTGATCTTTCTCTATATACCTTCAGCTATATGTGGTTTCTAGGTGTAGCCGTATCCCTTGTTATATTATCCTCATATGTTACATGTTGATTTTAATAATTTTTGTATCAATAAAATTTACATTTTTTTCATACTGCTCTTTGGTCCTATATTCTTTTGAGGTTTTTTTGTTTTTTTTTTTTACGTTTTTCTTAGAGCCTGCTTCTTCCTGCATTTGAGACAGTCATGATCCCCTGAGTGTGTAAAGGCGTCTTCACAAAGAGCATCAGTATCATCATCCACATCCCCCCAGGAAAGAGGAAGCAGCGTGGACGGGTTGAGGATGGTGCAGCGGACAAGAGTGACAATATCCAGAATCAAGAGGGAACATTGGAGTCTCATATGACGCTGCAGGTTGAGTCTGATTAAGAATAGTATGTATGTCGTGTAGAGCCATTAAGAGAACCGGATGTATCAGAAGTTTTGTCCAGAAGCATATGTGCAGCATGTACGGCTCTGAGGCAAGTCAGGGAAGCTTGAGATACAGAGTCCAGCAGGGCAGAGTAATAGTTGATTGGTCTTGTTCTTCCCCCATGTTTCAATGCTAGAACTCCGGAAGCATGTCCTGCTACTTCACTGACAAACAAGTAAAAAGGTAGTTGATAATTTGGGATTCCAAGAGCTGGTGCAGACTGTATGGCCTGTTTAAGAGCGTAGAAGGTTTCCACGGATTTGGGACATAGTGGAAACGCTGACATCTTGAGGTCATCGTACAATGGTTGCATCAGCTTGGAAGCGTCTGGAATCCATTGGCGACAATATGTGATAAGTCCTAAAAAAGCTTGTAACTGCTTGCATCCTTTTGGTAGAGGAACAGTCTTAATAGCAAGTTTCCTTTCATCCGTTAGGTGTTTCAATTTTGGAGAGAGACAGTGGCCTAAAAACACGACTTTATGCTGACACCACTGGACTTTGTTGAGGACACCTTGCAGTTTTGTTGTGCAAGAGGAAGAAGAAGACTGAGACTCGACTCTTCAGCGGTCCCCTGATCAGGGCAACATAGTAGGAGATCATCCACATACTGAAGGAGGACAACTTGATGGTTAATCTCTCTCCATGGCTGTAGACAGGAGGCAAGGGCCTGAGAGAAATGGTGAGTTCTGTGCTCCTTGTGGTAAGACCGTTCAGGTGTATTGTGATCCCCTGTAAGTGAAGGCAGACAGGTACCGATCTTCTGAATGCAGTGGTACGCTGAAGAAAGCATTGGCCAGATCGATGACAGTGAAAAGTTTTGCATCTGATGGTATTTCTGACAACAATGTATGTGGATTGAGCACAATGGGACTTCCTAGTACAGTTGCCGCGTTAACAGCCCAGAGATCTTGAACCATACAGTACTTTGGGGCTTCTCCTTTTAATGTCCTCTTCTTTACGGGGAACAAAGGTGTGTTACAGAGAGAGTTACATTTGATTAGTGCCCCGTTCTCCAAGAGAGAGTCTTGATTTGCGTGCCCAAAGACTCTTCCTGGGCAGATTTGACTGGGTATTGGGTACCCTAGGAAGCTGAGCTCCAGGTTTAAGAATGACCCGTACTGGAGGTACAGAAAGACGTCCAATATCTTGAGGGCCAGTAGACCATAGAGTAGATTGAACTTGTGACATCACTTCTGGCGGAACACTTGGGACGATGTTAGCAGCTTAGTTCATTATCATAAGCAGAGGTGTGGCTTGAAGTTGACACTCTTCGCTCGGATCGAGCAGATCAGTGATGGTGATGATGAGACCATCTGATTAATAGGCGATGGTCTCTCTCAGCTTTTGGAGGTCTGCTCCCAGAAGGTTAGTAGGACAAGTGGGGGACTCCACTAGACGCATAAACACATCTTCGTATAGTCCAACCTGCATTTTACGGGTGAACTCGTTAGAAGTAGGCTTGCCATCCACTCCCATGCATGTCACGGCTTCAGAGGATATCAGATCGAGAATAGGCAGGTCCTGTAGTCTGATAACACTTCTGGCTGCACCAGTATCCACAAGAAACGGTAAGGGTTTGGCTTGAACGTTGATAGTTACTTTGGCTATTGGACCAGACAGAAGCCAGAGTAGTGGACACTGGCTTGCCCTTGTCCTATCCGTTACTTAGATCCATCAGAGCAGCGGTGTGATTGACATCTAGATGTATCTGAGCTTGTGGTGATCGTCTGTAGTATTGGTCATTGTGACGAGGATAGTTGAATCTGTGATTATCCTCGTTGTGGTTCCCAAATCTGCGTCCTGGAAGATGGGCCCTACAATCCAGTTTTCGGTGACCCTTGTTACCACAATTGAAGCAGACATCTTTGGTATGAGGTGATGGAGGTTTTTGGTTTCGATGTTGCACATCAGTCCATAGAATGTTTTTTTTTTCTTGTTCGACGTTGTTGTAGATTTCTCAGGGAGTGTTTTTTCAAATCCCTTAGCTATCAGTAAAACATCCTTAGGATCCAATGTAGCATATTCAGGTCTGATTGCTTGAAATTGCTTCTTTAGGGCTTCCCGAAGACCTTCAACAAAAGAGGAAACAAGCAGTGTCCATTGAACTTTTATTTGCTTACTGAAGCCAAGGTCATTAAACATTTGATTTAAACGAGCATATCTCTCCACCGATTTCCCTGGTTCCTGCGTGACATCCTTGAAAGATGTTGACTGATCAGCCAACTTATCCGAGGCCCATGTCTTAAGTTGTTGGCAGAACTCAACACCAGAGTCCCATGTGGTGTCACTGGCAAGTGAGGCATCATTGAACGCGATTTCCTTAACAGGCCAATATGCATCGCCTGCTTTAAGATTTGCCAGGGAAATGAGATCTTGCCATGTGGCTAATTCCTTTGGATTTGAAGCATGCTTCTTTAAAAAGGCATCGGCTATTTTTCTAGATCTGGAAGTTGGTTCAACAGAGTAGCAAGTCTGTAGGGACGTTGTTCACACCACTAGAAGACTGAAACATAGAAAAGCACAGTAAAACAAGCGTATAAAAATACTCTGTTGTAAAAAAGTAACAGTAAACAGCAAGCGCTAGTAAAAAGATGATAAAACACAGGGTATTTGGTTGATACGTTTTTTTGCAAAAAATGTATACTAAGCTGCTTATACGTTTGTTTTACCGTGCTTTTCTATGTTTCAGTCTTCCAGTGGTGTGAACAATGTCCCTACAGGCTTGTGCACTGTGTGCATGGCTCATGTGTTTGTGTTTTTATTCAATTGGTTTCTTGTTTTTGCAAGACTATGGAGGTTTTCCACCCCTCCTTTGTGAGCCATGCACATAAAGGCCGTTCTCTGCAGTGTGTCCACATTGGACATTACCTTTCGGAATCCTGCTCATATACAGTGCCTACAAGTAGTATTCAACCCCCTGCAGATTTAGCTGGTTTGATAAGATGCAAATAAGTTAGAGCCTTCAAACTGCAAACGAGAGTAGGATTTATTAACAGAAGCATAAATCTTACAAAACAAAAAGTTATGTTGCTCAGTTGAATTTTAATAAATTTTAAACATAAAAGTGTGGGTCAATTATTATACAACCCCTATGTTTAATATTTCGTGGAATAACCCTTGTTTGCAATTACAGCTAATAATCGTCTTTTATAAGACCTGATCAGGCCAGCACAGGTCTGTGGAGTTATTTTGGCCCACTCCTCCATGCAGATCTTCTCCAAGTTATCTAGGTTCTTTGGGTGTCTCATGTGGACTTTAATCTTGAGCTCCTTCCACAAGTTTTCAATTGGGTTAAGGTCAGGAGACTGACTAGGCCACTCCAACACCTTGACTTTTTCCCTCTTGAACCAGGCCTTGGTTTTCTTGGCTGTGTGCTTTGGGTCGTTGTCTTGTTGGAAGATGAAATTACGACCCATCTTAAGATCCTTGATGGAGGAGCGGAGGTTCTTGGCCAAAATCTCCAGGTAGGCCGTGCTATCCATCCTCCCATGGATGCGGACCAGATGGCCAGGCCCCTTGGCTGAGAAACAGCCCCACAGCATGATGCTGCCACCACCATGCTTGACTGTAGGGATGGTATTCTTGGGGTCGTATGCAGTGCCATCCAGTCTCCAAACGTCACGTGTGTGGTTGGCACCAAAGATCTCGATCTTGGTCTCATCAGACCACAGAACCTTGAACCAGTCTGTCTCAGAGTCCTCCAAGTGATCATGAGCAAACTGTAGACGAGCCTTGACATGACGCTTTGAAAGTAAAGGTACCTTACGGGCTCGTCTGGAACGGAGACCATTGCGGTGGAGTACGTTACTTATGGTATTGACTGAAACCAATGTCCCCACTGCCATGAGATCTTCCCGGAGCTCCTTCCTTGTTGTCCTTGGGTTAGCCTTGACTCTTCGGACAAGCCTGGCCTCAGCACGGGAGGAAACTTTCAAAGGCTGTCCAGGCCGTGGAAGGCTAACAGTAGTTCCATAAGCCTTCCACTTACGGATGATGCTCCCAACAGTAGAGACAGGTAGGGCCAACTCCTTGGAAAGGGTTTTGTACCCCTTGCCAGCCTTGTGACCCTCCACGATCTTGTCTCTGATGGCCTTGGAATGCTCCTTTGTCTTTCCCATGTTGACCATGTATGAGTGCTGTTCACAAGTTTGGGGAGGGTCTTAAATAGTCAGAAAAGGCTGGCAAAAGAGATCATTAATCCACACATGTGAAGCTCATTATTCTTGGTGCCTGAACTATTTCTTAATACTTTAGGGGACCAAACAGAATTCTTGTGGTTTGAGGGGTTGAATAATAAATGACACTCTGAATTAACTTTTAACGTTTTAAAAAAAAAAAAACAATTACAACAAAAATTTTTGCTGCAGTGCATTTCCCACTTCCAGGCTATCTACAGTACAAATGTCACAATGCCAAGTTAATTCCGCATGTGTCAACCAGCTAAATCTGCAGGGGGTTGAATACTACTTGTAGGCACTGTAGGTACTATACACATGACCAGGTTTTTAAATACATCAGTTAGGGATTAAAAACATAAGTCAGGGACTGCTCTGATACGGGTATACCTTGATACGTTTGGCAGAGCGGCTTAGTATACATTTTTTGCAAAAAACATATCAACCAAATACCCTGTGTTTTATCATCTTTTTACTAGCACTTGCTGTTTACTGTTACTTTTTTTACAACAGAGTATTTTTATATGTTTGTTTTACTGTGCTTTTCTATGTTTCAGTCTTCCGGTGGTGTGAACAATGTCCCTACAGGCTTGTTCACTGTGTGCATGGCTCATGTGTTTGTATTCCCTCGCAAAAGAATACATTTATACTCAATCCAAGTAAAGAACCTTGCTTCTTCTCCCATGCAAACAGAGCAGGCTGACACAGGCGGCACAATGCAGTGACAATTTTCTTGTGCCACCCGCTCCGGCACGCTGATGTAGACCTACAGAATGGAAGGTATTGGGGCATGGAACCGATAGGTCTTTACATTACGACAGGATCCAACTGTATCGGTGTCATATTGATGCTGATGAGAGTTTAAAGTGGAACTCACCTGCAGATCTGGGTCACCCAATCTTGGGCTCTACCACTACTTTTAACCATATTTTTATTTTTCTATTTAATTTCACCTTCCACCCACACTTAGGCCGGGATCACACATGCGAGTAAATCGTCCGACACTCGCATGTGAAATCCCAGCTCTGGCGCCGGCACTCGGGCGTGGAGTGAGCGGCTGCATAGAAATACATGCAGCCGCACACTCCACTCCCGAGTGCCAGTGCCAGAGCTGGGATTTCACATGCGAGTGTCGGACGATTTACTCGCATGTGTGATCCCCGTCCTTAATGAGAATCAGTCACATCCAGAAAGAAATAGTGGAAATCTGCAGGTAAATAGCATTTAAATCATGCTTGGCAGGCTTACTGGAGCAACAGCTACAGGTAAAAAATTAAAGTTGTATCTTCCCTGCTTTAGCAGTTTGCTTCCAGTCATCGGGGCGGGGCAGGGAGCGGTTACAGTCACTGCTCATTATGAAATTAGCTTGCTTTAATCACTCCTCCGGCACTTTGACAGCCTGCTCGGCACAAACACGCTGCAGAGTGAACTATCAATCAATGTCCTGGGGAGCTCGCTCACTGTGTAATGTATAGTGACTGTAACCGCTCCCAGCACCTCTCGGATGAGTGGAAGCGAGCGGCTGCAGGGAAAATGAAGGCTCATTTTCTCCCTGTAGCTACTGCTCTAGTAAGCCTGCATGAATCAAATGCTATTTAACTGCAGTTTGCCACTAAATCTGCAGGCAAATAGCATTTCTGAAGGAGACAGGTTCCTTATAAGAAGTTTGTGCCCAGGAGCTGTGGTGTGATCAGACCATGTCCCTGTACGGTCAGACACAGCCATTACACAGTACACAGCAGGGACACATTTATAAGATTATCTCAGCACAGGAACATATATTTTTTTTTTAAATACATCCAATTGTGAAACTTCTTATAATTCAAAGAATTATTAATTAAAATGTTAATTAAAATTTATTTTGTTCGTGGGAAAACCCACACAATAAAAAGTGGGAATAATGGAGCTCTGCGCAGGAGCCTCAGCGGTTTCCACCCCTCGCTTGCAATAAGAACACAGGACACACAACGGCATTTCTTTGAAATATTTTTTTTTTTTATATCCTTCATAAAAAGCAAACTTTAGGACAATTCTTTAGACTCTACAGCAGTACAGAAAAGAATGACATTTACAATCTGTCCTCCTGCCCAAGAGCCACTGCTATAGTACAAATGCAAAAAGTGATAACGAATGCAGACAACGACGGATCGATGCATGAGAGCTCAAGGGAAAAAGAGACACACATGGTCAGCGCCCCTTTAACAGTGACGGAAGCTATTTTGCTGGCTACTCTAATACTCAGCACCCCCCTGCTGCCGTAACTAGGCAGATGTGCCATACAGGAGAACATGTAAACTCTATAGTAGTTGTCACCCAATTTTTACAAAAATAAACATAGCTGCTTCTTCTCAAAAACAGCGCCACACCAGTCTAAAGGTTGTGTGTGGTATTGCAGCTCAGCCCTATTTATTTTATTGGCGTCTAGCTTGGACTATACTAGCCATAGTTTAGAGTTTTGGCAGTCATGCTGTTAAGCAATGGTCATGGTTTAGGAGTGTATAGAGCCTTGGATAAACCCACTGTTTGTCCAGTCCAGCCCATATAACAGGCAGCTTTAAGTTGGGTACATAAAAGTAGGGATATTCCACCTATATTCTAACATGTCAGTAAGACTACTCAAGCAATGATAAGAGTCAGTGTCCTTTACTCCTACTGAATGCAGGGGCTCAAGGGCTTTATAGAAAGGACTAAAACCCATGATCTCTCGTCTGTGATGTCCATAACTCAGACGTTATTAGACGCACACTACGTAAGGATGGAATATGCCTTTAAGAGAGTCTTTAAAAGGGTTATCCCACCAACAACATTTATCGCCTGTCCACTAAACATATGGGGTCCAATCATGAGAACAACAGGTCCATGTCCCTATTTGACCATTACTCCAATAACTTCTGTGGGTCTATGAAAGCGATAGTGTGCACACATGACCACCATAGACGGCTTCGAGAAGTGGTCGGACGCGCAAACTAATGTTCTATTCACCTTCAGCCCACGGGACCCCATTTTGAAATCAGTGGGGGTACCATAGGTTGAGCACCAATGCATAGACGATAAATGTTTTTAAGGGTTAAACCCTTTAGCATTTGACATGTTAGATACAATGTATATAAAAAGTAGAGTCACTGTGTACACACGACATTACTTATCCTGTACTGCTTTAGTGTTACATCCTGTATTATACTCCAGAGCTGCACTCACTATTCTGCTGGTGGAGTCACTGTGTACATACATTACATTACTTATCCTGTACTGACCCTGAGTTACATCCTGTATTATACTCCAGAGCTGCACTCACTATTCTGCTGGTGCAGTCACTGTGTACATACATTGCATTACTTATCCTGTACTGATCCTGAGTTACATCTTGTATTATACTCCAGAGCTGCACTCACTATTCTGCTGATGGAGTCACTGTGTACATTATACATTCTTATCCTGTACTGATCCTGAGTTACATCTGTATTATACTCCAGAGCTGCACTCACTATTCTGCTGATGGAGTCACTGTGTACATACATTGCCTTATCCTGTACTGATCCTGAGTTACATCCTGTATTATACTCCAGAGCTGCACTCACTATTCTGCTGTGGAGTCACTGTGTACTACATACATTACTTATCCTGTACTGTTTAGTGTTACATCTGTATTATACTCCAGAGCTGCACTCACTATTCTGCTGACGAAGTCACCATATACATACATGATACAGTAAACATGTGTATCTTCGTACCGTGTTAGCCAGTAGATAGAAAAATATTTAGAGTTGAGAGTCCTCAGTGGTTGATACCTTTTAATGACAGTTCTGCTTCACGTCACTTGTCTTATCTATTGCATTATTCCTGTGTCCTCTTGTGTATAAATATGTGATTCTTCAGATTTTGTTTAGTCTTTGCCTGATGAAGGGACCTGAGTAGTCTCGAAAGCTTGCAATTTGTTACCATCTTTTCAGTTAGCCATTAAAAGGTATCAACCACTGAGGACTCTCAATTCTAAATATTTTTCATATACATACATCACATTCATTATTTAATACTGTTTCAGAGTTACCGTACATCTTGCTTTATGCTCCAGAGCTGCACTCAGAGTTCAGCCTTTGAAGTCGCTGTGTAAATACTTATCCTGCACAGATTTATCGTTACATTTGTATTATGGTCCTGACCTGCACTATTGCGCTTCAGAAGTCAATATGCAAATACATTAATTAACACTTCCCAGACTGTCCATATCAAGCTCTTTAGCAAACATTGAACAAGCAGAGAATACTTGCAAAATTTCGGCTATGTAGCCTGCAGAATTGTGAATGCAGCTCTGGAGTATAAAACATGGTTTAACTAACAATCAGAGCAGAATTAGTACACAGTGACTCCACCAGCAGAATAGTGAGTGCAGCTCTGGAGTATAATACAGGATGTAACTCAGGGTAAGTACAGGATAAGTAATGCAATGTATGTACACATTGACTCCTCCAGAGGAATAGTGAGTGCAGCTCTGGAGTATAATACAGGATGTAACCCAGGATCAGTACAGGATAAGTAATGTAATGTATGTACACAGTGACTCCACCAGCAGAATAGTGAGTGCAGCTCTGGGTATAATACAGGATGTAACTCAGGATCAGTACAGGATAAGTAATGTAATGTATGTACACAGTGACTCCACCAGCAGAATAGTGAATGCAGCTCTGGAGTATAATACAGGATGTAACTCAGGATCAGTACAGGATAAGTAATGTAATGTATGTACACAGTGACTCCACCAGCAGAATAGTGAGTGCAGCTCTGGAGTATAATACAGGATGTAACTCAGGATCAGTACAGGATAAGTAATGTAATGTATGTACACAGTGACTCCACCAGCAGAATAGTGAGTGCAGCTCTGGAGTATAATACAGGATGTAACTCAGGATCAGTACAGGATAAGTAATGTAATGTATGTACACAGTGACTGCACCAGCAGAATAGTGAGTGCAGCTCTGGAGTATAATACAGGATATAACTCAGGATCAGTACAGGATAAGTAATGTAATGTATGTACACAGTGACTCCACCAGCAGAATAGTGAGTGCAGCTCTGGGTATAATACAGGATGTAACTCAGGATCAGTACAGGATAAGTAATGTAATGTATGTACACAGTGACTCCACCAGCAGAATAGTGAATGCAGCTCTGGAGTATAATACAGGATGTAACTCAGGATCAGTACAGGATAAGTAATGTAATGTATGTACACAGTGACTCCACCAGCAGAATAGTGAGTGCAGCTCTGGAGTATAATACAGGATGTAACTCAGGATCAGTACAGGATAAGTAATGTAATGTATGTACACAGTGACTCCACCAGCAGAATAGTGAGTGCAGCTCTGGAGTATAATACAGGATGTAACTCAGGATCAGTACAGGATAAGTAATGTAATGTATGTACACAGTGACTGCACCAGCAGAATAGTGAGTGCAGCTCTGGAGTATAATACAGGATATAACTCAGGATCAGTACAGGATAAGTAATGTAATGTATGTACACAGTGACTCCACCAGCAGAATAGTGAGTGCAGCTCTGGAGTATAATACAGGATGTAACTCAGGATCAGTACAGGATAAGTAATGTAATGTATGTACACAGTGACTCCACCAGCAGAATAGTGAGTGCAGCTCTGGAGTATAATACAGGATGTAACTCAGGATCAGTACAGGATAAGTAATGTAATGTATGTACACAGTGACTCCACCAGCAGAATAGTGAGTGCAGCTCTGGAGTATAATACAGGATGTAACTCAGGATCAGTACAGGATAAGTAATGTAATGTATGTACACAGTGACTGTACCAGCAGAATAGTGAGTGCTGTTCTGGAGAATAATACAGGATATAACTCAGGATCAGTACAGGATAAGTAATGTATGTACACAGTGACTCCACCAGCAGAATAGTGAGTGCAGCTCTGGAGTATAATACAGGATGTAACTCAGGATCAGTACAGGATAAGTAATGTAATGTATGTACACTGTGACTGCACTGGCAGAATAGTGAGTGCTGTTCTGGAGAATAATACAGGATATAACTCAGGATCAGTACAGGATAAGTAATGTATGTACACAGTGACTCCACCAGCAGAATAGTGAGTGCAGCTCTGGAGTATAATACAGGATGTAACTCAGGATCAGTACAGGATAAGTAATGTAATGTATGTACACAGTGACTCCACCAGCAGAATAGTGAGTGCAGCTCTGGAGTATAATACAGGATGTAACTCAGGATCAGTACAGGATAAGTAATGTAATGTATGTACACAGTGACTGCACCAGCAGAATAGTGAGTGCTGTTCTGGAGAATAATACAGGATATAACTCAGGATCAGTACAGGAATAAGTAATGTATGTACACAGTGACTCCACCAGCAGAATAGTGAGTAGCAGATCTCGGAGTAATAATACAGATGTAACTCAGAATACCAGTACAGAATAAGTATAGTAATGTATGTACACTGTGACTGCACTGGCAGAATAGTGAGCACAGCTCTACAGTATAATGCAGCATAAGTAATGTACATACACAGTGACTCCACCAGCAGAATAGTGAGTGCAGCTCTGGAGTATAATACAGGATGTAACTCAGGATCAGTACAGGATAAGTAATGTAATGTATGTACACAGTGACTCCACCAGCAGAATAGTGAGTGCAGCTCTGGAGTATAATACAAGATGTAACTCAGGATCAGTACAGGATAAGTAATGTAATGTATGTACACAGTGACTGCACCAGCAGAATAGTGAGTGCAGCTCTGGGTATAATACAGGATATAACTCAGGATCAGTACAGGATAAGTAATGTATGTACACAGTGACTCCACCAGCAGAATAGTGAGTGCAGCTCTGGAGTATAATACAGGATGTAACTCAGGATCAGTACAGGATAAGTAATGTAATGTATGTACACTGTGACTGCACTGGCAGAATAGTGAGCACAGCTCTACAGTATAATGCAGCATAAGTAATGTACATACACAGTGACTCCACCAGCAGAATAGTGAGTGCAGCTCTGGAGTGTAATACAGGCGCTCATTCAGAATCAGCACTATATGTAACTAAAAAATTGGGTTGATGGAGTGCGGTTCTTTCACCCACCCATTATTTATTATTTCAATATACCATTACTGATGAGCAATCAGTATAAGAAGCACATTCAATGTATTAGACACAAAATAAAATAAAAATCAACCAATTAATTATAAAATAAAGTCTAATATACATATATTGCTGCCTCCGCTTTGCCGGCCTGTCCTGCTCATCTTCTACAACCATTTAGAAAGCAAAACATACAACATACGGACTGTACAGTTCTTAAAGCAATGCTAAATATACATTTAAGAGAATAAGGATCCTGCTTCTCCAAAAGTGCTCCGTCAAAATATTCACAATCGTACCCCAGGAGTCGTCACTCATATAAATGAGTGATGCCCTACTCTTTTGCCAATAAGCGGTCTCCTATCTTATCACGAAGCAAGAGACCCATTGTGAATAGATGACCATCCTCATCTTCAGTTCAGTGTCAGAGCCTATCAAGGAGCACCATCAACTTGGTAAATGTTTATTGTTTTTAGTTTTTTACTCCAAAATGTCTCCAAATCCTGCAGTGGGCGCCGTGCCACGTAATTTGCCGGCACCACTTGCTGTCCGGTGCTAGAGAGTGGGCATTAAAGGGGCTGTACTGAAAAAATAAATAAACTGATCACTGACCCTCCCTGGGTCTAGAGCTGGCTGTCCGCTGCTGCCCTGGTCTCTGTTGTTCGGCTGCAACTGTTATGTCACGTTAACAGCGCTGCAGCCAATCACTGGTAGACGGCACTATCCACCGAGCTCAATGATCGGCTGCAGAGCTGTAGATGTAACATCACCACTGCAGCCAATAAAATGATTACTTACCGTCCCCAGGTTTACAGCTGGCTCTGTGCCACTGCTCTGGCTGCAGCAGTGATGTCACGTCGACATCGCTGCAGCCAATCGATGAGCGTCTCCACTCGTGTAAGCAGTGATAGCCATTGAGCTCAATGATTGGATGCAGATGTGACATCACCGCTGCAGCTTAAAAAACGAGAGCGCGGCTCTGTTCCTGGGGAGGGCAAGTATCGCTCGGTTTGCATTTTTTATAACTACTGTATATCACTGTATGCAAGAACGTTTTCTAAAAAGAGGACAACCCCTGGAATTATTGATTCTCTATAGGACAGCAGTGAAGATTTTGTACTATATATACATGAAAATATATATTCGGTGATTAGGCATTGCTCCTCCACGTCACATGGGTAGCCAATTGGTAACAGCACCATAAATATCCACATCGTAGATCATTATTAGGTTTTGTCAGACCCAAACCTTGATGGCTCCTGGTGATCCTCAGGACGACCACCGTTCAGCATAATGAAGACATGCAACACTGAATCAACTGAAGCAGTTGTAGCACCTCTGTATGGCTGTGCCTGGTACTGCAGCTTAGTCCCCTGCCCTTGCCGGCACAGCGGCTCATTATTACATGCGGCTGTGCCCCATTCATCTCTTCATTGGGATCACGATGATCAGACCCTCACTGATTAGGACAAGCCATTATTATTATTATTATTATTATTATTGACAAACAATGAAGGTTTAGGTCTAAGAAAACAGAATATTCATTTAGGATGCTAAGATACATGGGGACTGGACGACCATCTATACATTTTTAAAGGGAATATGTCATTAGAAAGTTACCTATTGTTTAAATCAGGTTTTGTTTTTTAATTTTTGGCAATATTTTTTTTCATATCCCAATCTGCATTTAAAAAAAAAAATAGAAATCCTGTAGTTTTAACACTGATCACTGAGTCTTTTTAAGACTAACTTCTTCTTGTTGTTTCAGGGAATTCACATGGACATTAGCAGCAATGAACAGACTCTGATCCAGTCTTTTGCATTAAACCATCTAATGAGCGTGTGCAGAGCTTATTATGAAGGGAGGGGGAGCAGGGTCAGCTGTGACATCGCACATCATGTGTATCATTTGGGTATAGCGGTGTTATCGGTCATTGTAAGTCTTCCTCTGATGATAACGAGCCTACTGAAAACTCCCCTGAAAAGGACAGGAAGAATGAGACTAAAATATCCCAAGTGGCCAGTGGGGAAATCACTAGTTTTGTTTTTTAAATAAAGAAATAAAGATTGTGACGTGTACTGTCTACACAAAACCTGTAGGTCCTTTCCTGCTGACACATTCCCCTTAAGTCTTCTTAAAGCATGCTGGGTGGCATCACAGATGCAGATGGTAGTCACAAAACTTGAGTTCTTGCTTGGCGACTTATCCTCTTCTTGGAGAAAGCCTTGGTAGCTCCATCGCTGATCTTTCATCTTGGAATCAGTAATGGTGGCAAGGAGCCGAGTCAGGTATTATACAAAGTTCTCCCGACCACAGAGCAGGGGACAATTGTCACAACATTTACTTATTGCTGGTAGTTTCCATATTGACCCTGTTGGGAAAGAAATACCGGCACAAGGGTTAATATCTTGGGGCTAGAAAGAAAGCTGGACAAGCAAGAGTTGGATAAGGCCGGACTTTAAGGCTGAGCAGGAATTAGCTGTAATAAGTGGGGCTTGTGCTAAGAAAAAGTAAAAACAAACAAAAAAAAATTGCATGGGATCATTCAGTGACTTTATAACATGTTATCCCAATTCTTTCCTTTAAAAAGGCTTTCCGGTATTTTTTGTAGTGATGGCCTATACTTAGTATGGGTCGTCTATACAAGATCGGTGTGGGTACGTCACCAGATATCCCCACCAATAAGCCGCTACGAGATGTGCTCCGTTGTGACGCTGCACAGCGCCATCAGCTACATAGTGGCCGCGGCGGATACTGCACATCCGCCCCTATTGGAATGAATCCACAACAGAGCACTTCTGGCCACCGCGAACAGCTGACCTGAGGAAAAAGGGGTGCCATACCCCCACAGATTTGGTGTAGATGACCTATTCAAAGTATAGGCCAGAAATATAAAAGTGCTGGACAACCCCTTTAAAGAATGCAAGAGACTTCCCCTAAGGACTACAGGACCACAAACTATGAGAAACTCAGAGAAGAATACATCATTTACGGCAGTAACAGGGAAACTGATAAAAACCTAGAAAAAGCAATTTAGAAGTTATCCCATGGAAAACCACACCTCCCCAATCCACAAGATAGTGGATTAAAAAAAATATATATCACTAGGGATCCCAATATCCCAATGCCGGGAACCAGACTGATCACAAGACAGGGGGAGAATTTAATGAAGTAGCAGCCACTCATGTTCCTCACCGCTCCAGTAAAGGTCTATGGTGCCAGAAACAGGTGAGGTCCCAGCTGTGGGACCCTCAGCAATTAGATTTATCACCTACAGGTTAGTGATAAAATGTTTTTTTATGAGACAACTCTATTGAGTGCACATGTCTGAGGGAGGGCGGAAAAACAGAAAACAACCCACCCCCCAAGAAAACAAAAAAAAAACACAGCATGGTCAAATTTGCACCAGATATTCGGATTGCACTCAGCCATGAACGTCAATGAGTCAATGGAAAACATTGGACTGCTCTCGGATGACATCTGAGTGCGGTCCGATTTTCACGAACTGACAGAATGGAGAAGACGGGTAAAAAAAAAAAAAAAAAAAAAAGTCTCAATTTTCTCATCATCCAAGAAAAATCGGATTACACTATGACCAAAGTCCGATCCGAGTGTGATTATCATAATTGGCCCGATTCTCTCGGATTAGAGGAAATACGGTGGTGTGACTCTAGCCTATGTCTGAGCAGAAGAAGTACCAAGATGGCAGTGATGAGGCCTTCGCCAAGAGGTAAGCCCTGCGATTGCGTCACAGGAGGCAGATGGAATTTGGTATGCAAGTGATACAAACACTATTAGAGATAAGGTAGCCTGGGAGGGTACAATCTAATATAAGAAACCAATAGGGCTAAGCCCCTCTAAATGACCACTCTCTAACATGTCATAAAAACATAACTTTTAATTAATTAAAAATGGAGTAAAAAGATTAAAATGGAGTCATATTTGCCCTACTTCCAGAATGTTATATTTCATTGGGTAGAAGCCACTTATCTCTTTACATTAGAATAGCACCCAGGAGTACCTTTTTATAATAGACAATTTACAACTATGTCTCATCCCCTGATGATGCCGTTCTATCGGCGAAACATGTTTGCAGGACATGTGTTGCATGTTTGAGTTGCATACAATCATTATGTTTTGGTGACTTGTTAATGAGGGGCCGTTCAGTGGGGCTGGGCCCTATTGGTTTCATAAATTGGTATGTGAGAACATCGGTCAATGATGCAATAGATGCTTAGCTCTGACTGGCTATGTAATATACCAGAGTGGAGAGAGCCCAAATGTCACTCTGAAGAGAAACGTCGCTTTTTTTCCCCCAATTTTCAAGTAAAATGTTGATGCTAACAGTCATTCGTAAGTTTCGCAGTTTGTAGTCAATTGTATTGGGTAGTTGTGCCCTGAGGTAATTTTTTTTTAAATCAGAGATTGAGCAACACTGATGTAGGGGATTAGGACAACGTGAACATTCATCACTTTGACAGATTTCTAGAAAACACTTTTTTTTTTTTTTTTTTTTTTACATTAAAGTCCCTAAAAAGTCCTTGAATATGGAGGGAAAAAAAAATATTAGCTGGCATACAAAAATGGAGATTTGGAAGGTAGGAAATGTGTGGAGTGGTTGATCGGCATGTGAATACTACCTGCTCGTAGCCATAGGGCCTCTGTTGCTGGGCTGATGACGCGGTCTGTGGTGCCCGGTAGCTGGAGTACGGTTGGCTCTGGCCTTGCTGGAAAGTTGAATACTGTGAGGATGAGCCCTGTGCTGGGACTGAAATGAGGGTTAGTCTCACCATTTTGGGGTGTTGGGAGCTGTAGTTTGGCAATAAACTGGTTCCAGTCACCAAAATAAAAATTGCCATACTTACCATATCCCTGCTGTTGCTGTCCGGGATAGTTCTGTTGATTGGCATACTGCTGTTGCTGGGAGTATGCCTGTTGCTGGCTGGTTCCTTGCTGATATCCGCTCTGTTGCTGGGTGTACTGGGTGTTTCCTGCTAAATAATGAATAAACGAATGGGCACGTGTTAATTACAACGGTGCTGTATTTAGTGGCCTAAGTGCTCATTCCCACTTGCGAATGGTGTCCTTTAAAAAGCCGGTAATTCATGTGCGGTGTACAGTAAAATCACACTGACAGGTTAGAAAAGAATAGATATATACACATAGAAAACATACATACAATATATATCACAGCGAGATAGAAAGAATACAAGCCGGTAATTATTCTGCCGGGATCTGTAAAATGACTGCAAGAGCCGACAGGATAGAAGAGATGGATTACATACAGTAAATCCATATAGAATAGGTAGATATATAGATATTAGTGTCAAATACAATTAGTATAGAGTGTGTACAAATTACTGGACATGTATTTAATTATTAAAAGATTATTTATTGGAAAAAAAATGGCGTTGGGTCCCCCTGTAATTAATAGAAAGCAATGGCTATGCAGACAGCTGCGGGCTGATATTAATAGCCTAGGAAGGGGCCATGGCTACTGCCACCCCCCCGGCTAAAAACATCAGCGTGTGTGTGTGTGTGTGTGTGTGTTTGGACGAAAATTTCCTTTGAAAACGATGTGTAAATGACAGAGAATTGCTGTATTTTAAGCTCATGTTAAAAATCAGATAGCAATCGAACGGCATTCATATGTAAATCAGATGATAGGTGTGAAAAATCGGATTGTAGTCGCATAAAAAAAAAAAAAAACGCATGACACTTGCATGACACTCCTGCATCAAAATTGGACCGATTTTAAAACCACTAGTGTGTCTCCAGCCTTAGGCTACGTTCACACGATGAGCTTTTGATGCTGCAGAATTCACCTATTTAAATTAAATTGCTTGCGGGTTTTTCATTGCATTTTTTTGTGCTGTTTTTTTTTTTACAAGCGTTTTTATTGCATTTTTTTAAGTTACGTTTTGGTGTGTCATCCTTTAAATAAAGAACGTTTTTTATACTTCCTGATAGTTGGCAGTTTACACAGAGTAGAAAAGTATAGCGGGCATGAGAATTCTATAAATCCCATCCACTTTGCTGGAACTGTAAGATGATGCGTTTTGATGCAGCAAAAACTCACCAAAAACTCATTGTGGGAAAGTAGCCTTAAATGGGAATGTGTCCTCAGAAAATGACCTATTGTTGAAATTAGATTTTTGTGTAACGTGTATTTTTGCAAAAAGTATTTGCATTTTTTTTTTTATATCATATCGTTATTTAAATAAAAAAAATAAAAATTATATAATTTATAGAATAAAAATAATACTAATGCAGAATTAATAATCTTGCACATTTTCACACTGGCGACTGGGACTTTTTTTAGACTCCTACTTCCTCTTCTTTCAGGAGAGTTTTCAGCAGGTTCTCTATCAACAAAGGCAGGATTGCAAAAACTGACAACACCTCTATACACAGCTTATAATGATATAATCACATAAGACACCCACCTGAGAAATAACATCCCCTAAGGGGCAATATACCACAGTCTCCCGAAGAAGCAGTGCGAAACGCGCGTCGGGGCAGAGGGACGTCCGTGGAGTCTTCACCAGCAGCCCTTAGGTATGTTTTTTTGACAACCAGTGCTATTGCCATTATTATGCCTTACGTATGGTATTTACTCCTTATGGAGTCAGCGTGATGCGCACCTATTCATTGAGATTTTTAGGCATTACATGGCTATCATTAGATTTTGTATGTTTGCCCGTGAGGCATTGCTGCTGGTAGAAATTAACTCCTATGGATGTAGCGTCCCTCTTTGAGATTTTTGCTTGTTTGTAGCAAAATTTTAATTCATTTGTATTTGATGCCCTTAGCAAATTTTTGCTGGCATAATGCTGTATACATTTTTGTATTAATAAAGTATTGTATTTTTATACCATTCAGTAGCATACATCATTGATTTGTTCCCACTATATGTGAATAGCTTATAATATAAGATCCACAATAGGTGAAGTCATAGCTTCCCTCCCTTCACAATAACCTTTGCACACGCCAATTAGATGCTACAATATAAGCAATAGGGTCAGAGTTTGTTCATTGTGGCTAATGTGCATATACTGAAACAACAGGACCATTTTAAAATTTCTCCTAGAGACCAGTATGAAAATGGAATGTTTTCTACTTTTTTTATTTCTAATCTAGACTGGGATGTGGGAAAAAAGTTTTAAAAAGATTAAAAAAAAACTATTTAAGCAAAAGGCCATTTTCTAACATCACTTTGCCATTAAATGCATTGATGGCTTTAACTGACCTCCTTCATAGTAGTGCTGCGACGAGTCATCGAACGTCCTGTCGTAGCCCTGTTCACCGTACGAGGACTGTTGGTACGAATAGTCGCTATGACCTAGATTAGAGAACAGCAGTGAAAGGGTGAAGAGCGCCATCTGTGGTATTAAAAAGAAGCCAACATCTAAACCTGCAGACTATGCTATTAAAGGATAAAATAAGATGACGTAGCAGAGTTGAGTTTGTAATAAGGGTTGTCCAGAATTACAAAAGAAGCCGTGCCCACCTGGTCATGGGTCGTGTCTGGTATCACAGCTTTGCTACATAGACATGAATGCAGGTGCAATACTATACGCCGTCTATGAACAGGTGGGGCACTCTTTTGGGAATCCAGAGGCTTCGTCATAATAATGTACAACCCCTTTAAGTGTTAATCAACCAATCAGACCCATTTATACCACATCGTCATGAAAATACTGCGTGTGAGCACTGCTAGCGACATTAAACGCTTGATACCATAAAGTAATAGCGACTGACAGCTGTACGGTAAATGGAACTGAAATGCAAAACCACGGACCTCCCCAAATGTAATCACCGTGTGCCGCCTTGTGTGGCTGTGGACTGATCTGGCACATACCGTCTGTGTAATACTGCTGGCTCATAGACTCCGAGGAGCTCTGACTGTGTGCGTACTGCTCGCTGTAGTACTCCTCCTGACCCAGGTACTGCTGAGCAGAACCTACATGACGAAACGAAAACCACATCACTGGCTTGGAAAATAAAATATTCTCCTTAAAAGGGGCTTGTCAGGGACCTTAAGATAGGTCATCAATGTCTGATCGGTGGGGATGCGACACCAGGCACCACCGCCGATCAGCTGTTCCTGATGTCGAAGTAACTAAACTTTTTAGAATTTTGTCAAGCATGGACAGTTATGAAACTTTGCAAATCACTATTTTTTTTTAAAGGAATTAGACTTCATATCTTTAATAATAATAAAAAAAAAAATTTGAATATAAGTGGTTTCCAAACTTCTGCTTATCCCCCAGTCTATTCGCCTGCCTTCAGCTGATTGATATCAGAATGTACTCATATGGAGTACAGATGATGGCAGTGATGGGTCAAGCACCTGTGCTCATCAGAACAATCTCCAACAGCAGCTTATCCTTAGCATTAAGGTACTGTCACACTAAGCGAGATCGCTAACGAGATCGTTAAAGAGTCACCGATTTTATGACGCAGTAGCGATCTCGTTAGCGACGTTGCTGTGTGTGACATGTAGCAGCGATGTGGCCCCTGCTGCGATGTCGCTGATCGCTTATGAACATTCTGAGCAGTTTTTTGGTCGTTGGTGTCCCGCTGGTGAGCCTGAATCGCTGAGTGTGACACCCTTTATGAACGACTTCACCAGCGTTGCAGGCGGGACTAGGTTTTCCCAATGACCGCAGAGGTCGTTATACAGATTGCGGATCTCTGATGAGATCTTTGTGTTTGGAAGCTAACTAGCGATCACATAGCGATCGCACTAGCGATCTCGCCAGGTCGTGTCGTTGTCGTGATCGCTAGTGCGATCGCTAAGTGTGACAGTGCCTTTAGGCCACATTCACACGGTCAGTATTTGTAAGCCACAATAGGAGAGGAACACATCACCACTACTGTATTTATCACCCACTCATGGTTTTGGCTGACAAATACGGAGGTAAAAAACTCACCAAATATTGAACGTGTCCTAACTGAAACACAGACCCATCACTGCCATCATCTGTACTCCAAATGAAGACATACTGATATTAGCCACCTGAAGGCAGGCAAATAGACTGAGAGAAAGCAGAGTTTGGAAGACACTTACATGCATTTTTTTTAATAGGAATTAAGAGAAATCCCCTAATAAAGTCAAGTGCAAAATTGCATAACTTTCCAAACTGGACAAAATGATAAAAAAAAGGTTTAGTTACATTACAGCCTAGATTAAAAACAATGATTTGCCTATGCCCCCTAGTGGTGATATTTGGAATGATGTGGACAATGTACCAGGTGACTTATTTCCGCTCACCTTGCTGAGATGATCTGTATGGTCCTAGGGGTCTTTGACCCATCATACTGCTTCCTTGGTTACTTTGGCTCATAATGGAGATTGAAGCTTGTCCCTGGTAATGCTGACCCCCTCCCTGCGCCGTGGTGTAATGAGAGCTGGCCGCTTGCTGATGCATCATGGAAACTGGAATACACATTAGCAAATCAAGAACAGACAGGAAAACATAGGGTCAATAGCCTCTATCCAACGAAAGGCCGCCATATACACTAGGTGGCTTTCGACCAAAAGACGGCCTGGCCGACTGTTCAGCTGGCAGCCATATTGGCCATCTCTCCCACACACAGGAGCGCTCGTCCATCTATCTATCCATCTTAATTGGAGAGGACAATCAGTAAGGTGGTAGGTGGAGATATGGATCAGTTATGATAAGTACACGTAGCCCAGAGTCTGATGATTTACTGAGTAAGGGCCCCTTGTATACCATCCATACCTCGTGTAAGGGTAAATACACATGGGTTTCCCAGACGGGACGACGTGTCCTGGCTATATAACCTAGAATATGAAGCCATTATTCCACTCACCTGGGTTGGTGGGCATGTTCATATTGGCCCGTGACACATAGTTGCCGATGCTGCTTTGACTCTGCATTGGCATATTCTGGGAGCTGGGCGCAGGATGACTATAGCCAGGCGCTGTGCCATGGGAGCTGACTGCCATGCTCATACTAGTGGTAGGCATGGTGGTTTGACCAGACTGCTGCATGGCTACATGGCTGGGGCCTATTCCAAAAAAAGAGAAGAATAGTATAAAGTTAAAAAAAAGTCACTACATACAAAAGAGTAAAGGATATAAAGTAAACAGAAAAGGAAATACTTAAATAATATAGTACAAATTTTACAGCGCTCAGCCAAAACATTAAAACCTAATCTTATGTAGGATCAGGTTCCCTTTGTGTTGCTAAAATAGCTGGACCCCTTTATGACAGAAGTGTAGAGCAACCCCCAGAGGTGTCCTGAAGCATTTTGCACAGATCATTCCTGGAAGTTGTGAGGTGCGACCTTCATGGATCGGACTCGTTTCCCAGCACAAGATGCTCGACTAGACAGAGATCCAGGGAATTTTGAGCCAAGTCATCAACCTGATCTTTTTGTCATGTTCCTCAGAAAAATCCTGCAGAGAAGCCCAGCCATTGGGAAAAATTAATCGCCAATGTGGATGTTATGCCAAAGTAACATCTGCACGAATGTCAGGAGCCAATGTTGGCTAGTAGACGTTTGCCCCGAGCATCACATCGCTCATGGTCTTCTTGTAGATAAGTGAGGAGGACCCACTGGCCAACCAGAGGGTGGACGCCTTCTTCCATTACCCACGTGCCCATTGTTTGTGATTTTGGCTGCATGGCCAATGACAGGTCTATATCTACATGTTTTGTGTGATCCGACACCTTCTGTCACACCGCAGGATCTTCTTCAGTCATGTGGTTAACAGTAGTTCTCCTGTAGGATCGGACCAACTAAAGGTACTGCCACACTAAACAATCCCGCTAGCGATCTCGTAGCGTTGCATACTAATGAGATCGCTAGCGGGATCGTTTCTATATCGCTAAATGCGGCCACATTTAGCGATATAGTTAACGACGCTATCGCCGTTAGCGATCTCTTAACGACTTTAGCGGTACAAAAGTACCGCTAAATCGCTAAGAAAGGTGCCACACAGCGATAAGATACTTACCCAACGGAGCGCCAGCGATGAAATAGGGTCCGGAACGATTCCAGCGACGAGCGAGATCACAGCAGGAAGCTCGTCGCTGGAAGCTGCCGCACTGAACAATATCGCTAACGGGATCGCTAAATAGTGACGTTTTTTAGCGATCCCGTTAGCGATATTGTTTAGTGTGGCATACCCTTAAGTCTTCACTCCTCACATGCATCAGTAACCACTGGATGACCATCACCCTGCTGGCAGTTTACAGGTTGTTGGTACCATTTTGGTAGGTACTAATCACCGCATTCCGGGTATAGGACACATCCTTTATATGTGAAAATACATTATGACAGTCAATATTCAATGCAAGGCACAGGAATGTCCTTAGGACCCTCGCCAGCCATCTGTCAGACATGGTCTCACACACACAATTGTAAAGCATCAGAGAAAGGTCTCACCGTTACTGAGCTGACTCTGTATGAGGGAGGAGGGTGGCAGGCTGGCACCCAGGGCATCACTCAGATTACCCTGGGAATGAAGGCTCTGGCTGGTGACGCTTTGGCTCATCCCTCCTGGGCCTAGATTCATGCTCTGTGTTGGTGGCTGCAATAAAAAAAAACAACTGAAGTCATTTCATAGCCAAATGCTACAGGAAGAAAAGAGAGGGCACAAACACAAATTGTTTGGATCAGGTTGATATATGATACTTGCTAACTAAACACTAGGATCTACAACTTAGCTACTAACATTTGCATCCCTATTTGCAGGACACTTTCAAGCCTCACCCTCGATCTGACCAGGAATACCCTAAAAATATCACAAAAACACCAATTTTAAAGGGAACCTATCAGCAGGCTTTCACCAAAGATAAGTCCAATGATACCTTTACATGGCTAGGCCATTCCTCAGTTGGTGAGAAATCAGTGTTTGAATTGATATGCAAATGAGGCTGAAGAGCTATGGTAGATCTAAAGCAGTGTTTCCCGAACTCTAGTCCTCACGGACCCCGCGGGTCCTGTTTTCAGGATTTCCATAGTGTTGCACAGGTGAGAGAATTCCTGATGCCTTGATGATACTTCTACCATCTGCGCAATACAAAGGATATCCTGAAAACATGACCCGTGGGTCCGTGAGGACTGGCATTTGGGAAACACTGATCTAAAGCCTCTGCCATTCCAGGTCTATTTCCTGCCCAGTGCCATCACCTCCTGCCTGTCCGACAGCCTCTATGCTATGTGACTTCTTGCAAAGGAGCAGTCAGTCAAACAGCAGGAGGAGGAGGAAGAGCTGGCTAGGGAATAGAGCTGGAGTGACAGAGGTTCCAAATCTACCATAGCTCTTCAGTCTGATTTGCATATCAATTTAAACACTGATTTCTCAGTAACAGTGGATGTTTTGTCCGTTAGTCTTCATTAAAGGTGCAGTGGAGAAATATGAGCCAAATTCATTATGAAGTGCAGGCCTCGTAATTACTGTAATTTGGCATATCTTATAACTGGAATGCGGCCTCGTCATAAATGTTACCCCATCAAGGAGCTAGCGTAATGTACACCACTTTTATGGAGAAAATTAGAATTAATTTGATAGGTTGGCTAGGCGAACTAGCTCAGCTTTGCTAGAACTGGCATGAAAATGGCAAAAGTCCCAAAATCTTGCATCACTTTTTGGAGTTCTATGACTCATTGATGAATTGGGATCACAGCATATTAGCAAGTGGCAAAACTTCTCATGAAACAATTTAATTTTAATTTGTACCGCGCTAGAGAAGCCTTTTTTAGGATCAGACACTTCCACATCATACAGCAGCCCAATCGCGACAGTGAAATGCAAAAAGCTACATTCAAGGATTAGACAAGAATACCTCTAAAATTTATTAAGAGAACGGGACTCGAGATACTGAACACTTATGGCACATCCTATCAAACTGGCCTCTAGGGGGGGCAATACATTGATCACAAAAGGGAAGGGTGCTGCTCAGCACTCCAGTAACAAGGATATCCGTACTCACCGCTGGGAGCAGAGATTGCATATTCTGGTTGGAGTCCGCTATAGTTGCCAGATACACAAGATTTCTGTGCAGGATCTGCTGATATCTATAAGAAATAGCCAACGAGGTTACATGCAGCACTATACATAACACTAAAGGGATGTGATCCGACATGAAACACTGCAGAAAATATTTTATCAGTGGAAAACAGCAACTTTACTGTAGGAAAAACTTTCTATAAACTATCCAAGAAATCTGCACCACTCCAGACATGGTGCAGATTTATCTTTCTGCTGCACATACAGCTGGAGATGCTTTATTCAGAGGTGACCTTTATGGTCATCGTGTCCAACCGCCTGCTCAATGCAGGAGTCACCAAACCATCTCAGACAGATGTCTGTCCAGCCTCTGTTTGAAGACTTCCATAGAAGGAGAACTCCCTACTTCTCATGGCAGCATGTTCTATTCATTGATCATCCTCACTGTCAAAAAGTTTATTCTAATATCTAATGTGTATCTTCTAGCTTTCACTTTCATCCCATTGCTTCTCCTGTTTTCATGTGCAAATGAAAATAAGGATGATCCCTCTACACTGTGTCATCCCTTCAGATATTTGTAGACAGCTATTAAGTCTCCTCTTAGCCTTTTTTATGGCAAGCTAAACATTCCCAGATCCTTTAACCAATCCTCGTAGGACATACTTTGCAGTCCGCTCACTATCCTGGTGGCTCTTCTCTGAACTTGCTCCATTGTTTCTATGTCTTTTCTAAAATGTGGTGCCCTGAACTGGACACAGTATTCCAGATGAGGCCTGACCAAGGAGGAGTAGAGTAAATCATTAATCTTCTATTTTAACACTTAATCTTACATTACAAGATAAGGAATATCCATATTATGCAGTCACATAACAGTGACAACCTTGTGCCTCCAAAACTGTGACAGTATCAGTGCTTCATAGCAGTGAGAGCTAGAGTGCCCCTATAATGATAGCCACACTGCTCCGGTATCAGTGACAGATCCTCATGACAATGAAAGGCATATGAGGCTCAAGGCAGTGACAGCGGGAGTGCCCCCCGTAACAGTAACAGCCCCACTGCCCCTACAAGTTAGTCTCTTGACTCACTTTAAAAAGTTTCCTTATTATTTTTTTTTTCATAAATCAGTAATACACATGAAAATAATAAACTCTAATACATCTTATTTGAGAAATCCACTTTTTTCTCATTCTGGACTGATCTTTCATTTTCAAAATGCTGTCCTCAGCGAATACAAACATTTCTAATACTGAAATAGGAGATGACAGTTGGTGCTCAAAGTTCTATGGAGAACTAACTTTCAGGAGAACTTGCAGCAGGATGTCTGTGTCGGCCTCTAGCTCCTCTCCCTCCATAGAATTCTAACAGCACCAACTGTCATCTCCTATCTTCACTGATGACAGATTTAACCCATGCACTTCTCTGATAATATACATTTCAAAATTGCTAAATTTTCACGTGTATTATTGATTTATGAAATAATAATTTAAAATGAAAATTTTCTCTTTAAGTTTCACCGACAATGCCATAATGCCCCACAAATAATATCATAAAACCCCTGTTCCATCTGTCTTCTCTGCTAGATTTCCAAAAGACGTCAGGAACTACAGAAAATCCAAACTTGGAACAACCTTTCATCTGTTTTATTACTGAACTAGGTCACTGTTCCTTTATGAGAGCCGTCTGTACTCACTGTGTGCACTCGGCCGTCTTCCCCTTGCTCTGATAGTCCATTATACACTGGATCAGGTGGTGGTTCTCATCCAGCATCTAAGAAAAAGTCACAAAAATCGTGGCTTGTAATTGTTCTGCATCAAGTAGACAAACAGATTTGTGCAATTCTCATCCTCTTTCACTGCAGGAACCAATCTAGTCCAGGGACGGACATAGCAATGGTGCAACACGTGAAGCCACACAGGGGCCAAAATCCACCTGCAGAACAGGTAGAATTGTGCATTATGATGAGTTGTTGGATTGCAAAGGGTCGATAAACTGTTCTTGAACAGGGGCCCTTTTCTGGCCATGTCCACCAGAGATCAGGTGTCTCTGTCACCCGGTCAAAAACTAGCAGTTTTTGCACTTATTTTATTCCCACTGCTCCCCTGAGAACTCAGTCTTTTCTGTGTCTAAAATCCGCCATATGGGTCCAGAGTGCAGCCTAACGACGTGCCCCATAGAATCCTGTGAGACACACCCCTATGGTAAAAACCATAAAAATGAGCACAAAATAAAAAGTGGAGCTCCTTTTGCATCAATTACTGCATCAATGCGGCGTGGCATGGAGGCGATCAGCCTGTGGCACTGCTGAGGTGTTATGGAAGCCCAGGTTGCTTTGATAGCAGCCTTCAGCTTGTCTGCATTGTTGGGTCTGGTGTCTCTTATCCCTCTCTTGACAATACCCCATAGATTCTCTATGGGGTTAAGGTCTGGCGAGTTTGCTGGCCAATCAAGCACAGTGATACTAACCAATAGACAACGCCAGAAGCGTCTTACCTGGACCAAGGAGAAAAAGACCTGGGCTGTTGCTCAGTGGTCCAAGGTGTTGTTTTCAGATGAAGGTAAATTTTGCATTTCATTTGGAAATCAAGGTCCCAGAGTCTGGAGGAAGAGTGGAGAGGCCACAATCCAAGCTGCTTGAGGTCTAGTGTGAAGTTTCCACAATCAGTGACGGTTTGGGAGCCATGTCATCTGCTGGTGTAGGTCTACTGTGTTTTATTAAGACCAGCGCAGTCGTCTACAAGGACTTCACGCTTCCCTCTGCCGACAAGCTTTTTGGAGATGGAAATTTCATTCTCCAGCAGGACTTGGCACCTGTCCACACTGCCAAAAGTACCAATACCTGGTTTACAAACAACGAGTGGCTTGACGCAAGGAATGCGACACTTGTAGCCCATGTCCTTGATGCGTCTGTGTATGGTGGCTCTTGAAGCAATGACTCCAGCAGCAGTCCACTCCTTATGAATCTTCCCCAAATTTTTGAATGGCCTTTTCATAACAATCCTTTCAAGGCTGCATTGTGCACCTTTTTCTACCACACTTTTTCCTTCCACTCAACTTTCCATTAATATGCTTGAATACAGCACTGTGTGAACAGCCAGCTTCTTTAGCAATGACCTTTGGTGGCTTACCCTCCTTGTGAGTGTCAATGACTGCCTTCTGGACATCTGTCAAGTCAGCAGTCTTCCCCATGATTGTGGAGCCTACTGAAACAGACTAAGGGACCTTTGTAAACGCTTAGGAAGTCTTTGCAGGTGTTTTTGTTAATTATTCTAATTTACTGAAATAATGACTTTTGGGTTTTCATTGGCTGTAAGCCATATTCATCAACATTAACAGATATAAACACGTGGAATAGATCACTCTGTTTGTAATGGCTCTATATAATATGAGATATGAGTTTCACTTTTTGTATTGAAAAACTAAAATAAAATAACTTTTTGATGATATTCTAATTTTGTGAGAACCATCTGTAAATATATAATATTACACATATACACATGAGGTGCAGAAGGAACAAAATAAGGGCAAAAAGTGCCCCCTTTTGATCTGATGACAGGTCCTCATAAAGGCATTCACGGCCTAATTCCACTGTATGTGATCACGCTGGCAGAGGCAGGTGACTGATTTCTAAATGCTCTGCTGTCAGTACAGCTTTAGGGTGAACAGATGATTCATGACCTGACAGCCTGGTTGCTAGGGTACACTGCCTAACAACCACAGTATTTCACATGGGGGTAGCTGGGCAGTCAGTCCCCAGTGACTATTATACAGGGCTTCAACTGAAGGCCACCAGGCACATTAGCTGGTCACACTTATTACCGAAATGTCACTGGGGTCTGCAGACAATCTAATACGTATCAGAGAATGTTAACCCCCGACATCTGGGCTGTCCCCCAGTCCCCTGCACAATACATTTGTATAAAGTATGAGCAGCCACAGAGGAGGGCAGCACCAAAAGCCCCAATCTATGCCTCCTTACCACCATATTAACATACACAAGTGTGATCTAGAGGTACTCTGGATGAAAAGACGTCACTTTCTTAGGTACTTGATTTTTGGCTTTGTGCGTTCCGAGTATGCCCTACGGTGTGGACGCCATATGACAATGTACACGTGTATGGCACAATATGACAATGTACACGTGTATGGCACAATATGACAATGTACACGTGTATGGCACAATATGACAATGTACACGTGTATGGCACAATATGACAATGTACACGTGTATGGCACAATATAAATGACACAATTGTACACGTGTATGGCACAATATGACAATGTACACGTGTATGGCACAATATGACAATGTACACGTGTATGGCACAATATGACAATAGTATCACATTGTAGATGGCACAATATGACAATGTACACGTGTATGGCACAATATGACAATGTACACGTGTATGGCACAATATGACAATGTACACGTGTATGGCACAATATGACAATGTACACGTGTATGGCACAGTGTGGGCACCGTATGACAATATACACAATTTTATTTCCCTCGTGTATAAAGTGGGGCACTTTCTGCTGTTACGTGTGTCACTACTGATGTTAAGTAAAAGTCAGGCACATCCCTGTTGAGGACAGTGATATAAATTGTCCCATGTGTCCCCTCTGACATCAGCTCAGTGGTGATTGGAAGCGACAGCTCAGTATGGATGACGTAGGACACATTGTGCAGATCAACCAAAGGTAAAGGGGCTGGACGGTAGGGGCCTCAGGAAGCGCCAAGGGTAGTCTGGGCCCGTTCCTTGGACCGCTAAGTCCTAATATGCAGGAGAACTATAAAATTACTTTGATAAGACGTGTCATGCTGGCGAGGTAACACAATCACATAGAAAAATGCTCTTCATCCTGGTAGCAGCTTAGAATGGAAAACCAGATAGTTCTCTTTAAGACCGGATATGGATCTTTTCATTCTGTTTCCTGCACATTGGGGCAATCAGCTTGCCAGAGCTCAGGCATTTACAGTTATGCATTACGGCAGTGACATGGACCACGGAACTTTGTTTTTTTTTTTAAACTATAGATAACAACATGGAAAAAAAAAAAAAATCACTGAAAAATCTGAATTAAAAAAGAGGTAATTTTCAGGCAATAACCTATTTAACCATTACTGTTGTATGTATGACAACCATTACTCTGGGTGACATGAATTTACCCTTCAACACCCACATCATTACTGGGGAGACTGAAGGGAACCTTGATCATTCCATAATATGCCCATATAGAGGCAAATAAGTATCTATGTAGGGATGTAAATTCTCAAAATACTGTCCGCCAGTCCTCAGAGAGCGCCATCCTTTACCCCCATAAATAAGACACAAAGTGACACACTATCCACATAATACATGTTATTTTTAACATTTAACCAATATAGTGGGTGGATATAGTTTGGGGATGTTTTTGTCCTGAGGATTGTCGAGCTTGCAGTTATTATTTTGGTATGGAGATAGGTATCAAAAAATTGGCGTTGTTCGTACTGGCACCCCCACTGTGATGTACATTATATGTATTCTGCAATAGCCAGCCAATCAATAGTAACGGAGCAAACAATTACCACTAAACAGTGGTTATTGAGATTGCAGAGGGCAGGTTCATATATATATATATATATATATATATATACAACACACACACACACACATATACACAGTTTCATTCAGAAAAGTAGGATTTTTTTCTCACTTGTCACCCATATGCGATCGTTTTTTTGCAGCTATTAATCATTTACGGATTCCTATGTTACAGAATTGTAATATAGCCATACAATTCGGACGCTGCACAGATCCAGTTTTTTTTATCACACCCACAGTACTTGAATGGGCGAGTCTCATCCGATTTTTGGAGGAAAATCGTGCAGGCTGTGATTTTTTTTTCACATTCAGATTCAGTCAGCGAAAAAAACCCTTTGTTCATCTGCACTGGCCCATTGAACAACGTCGGTCCGAGCGCTACCCAATTTTTTTTTTTATGTATAGCGCTCGGATCAAAAATACGGTCCTAAGGAAGAGCAATCCTTCCCAGCTGGTCCAGGATTAGTGGGAGATTTTCTACAGGTGATCTAACTTCTCAATGTGTTATTCTATACCAGCCGCCCTGGAACTACAACTCCCAGCGTATCCTTGCAGGCTTGGAAGTGTAGTTCTGAGCAGGAGAGGCACATGTTGCACATTATCGGTCAGCCTGAAAAATCACATGGGAAAGGCACTGTGGAATTAATGGCGCTATATAAGTAATCGGAATAAATAATAGATTTTTGTGCAGCAGTAAAAAAAATATAATATACCGGTAACAAAATATAATACCCAATTCTGATATATATATATATATATATATATATATATATATATATATATATATATATATTCAGGCCATTTGTGCAGAACTGGTGCAGACACTTTCTCATCTCCAATCTATGCATCAATGTCCACCACTTGCATCAGATGGCTCCACAGCAGCAGAGGGACCTGTGAGGAGGTGACAGACAATGGTGATTTATGGGCTCTCCTTCACACCCCTCCTCCCTAATCCACAGATCAGGATGAAGGCACTCAGGGATGCATCCTGCTCTTTCTGTCATCATGGAGGCAAATGACATCTTAGAGGACAGCAGATTAGCACCACCTGCACATCTCCACGTTCCCCTGCAGTCTGGATGCAATATATAGAATTTAGATCTACTGATTGCACCTGTCAGCCATGTTTTGGCAGCCAGCATCTATGCATCCTCACACTATGCATGACACATGAGGAATTTGCCTCCCTCCTCCCCCTTAGAATAAACCTGGTGCCATCAGACACCCTTGCAGATCATTTACCTTCTGTATAGTTTGCTGGGTGACCTCTCCTTTCCCTCTGGGTCTGGCAGAAGCAAAGGCCACAGACATGATCCCCCCTGCGCCCCTGTGTCTGCCTGATCCTTGCTGACAGCAGTATAATTTATTACAGATATTCTTAATATCTGCACCCTATTACTAGCCAGAGGATTCTTACTCTATGCAGCAGACAGGGGGGGGAGCTCTCACCAATAGAATGAACCGAGTTTCATTTTATAAAATATTTATAGTAATTTCGTGCTATTTTCTATAATTTTAAATATATTAAGAATAATACAAAATTATTTCCAATATTAGTCTATACAGGAACTAGGTATGGGGAAAATTCAATTAAGACTCCCCCTGGGAAAAAGTGGTACATTCCACAAGCCGTGTTTCCTGTCTAAAGCACCGGGTAGCGTAGGTTCCCGGGGGTGGAGTTTAGTTACGCCGTTTACGTAGCGTACAGCAGCGTAGTAACGCCGTTCTTACGTTAGATTGGGAGCGCAAGTTCGCTTCTAGAATCGGAGGTGGATGAGTGCGCTGTTTTCTGGAGGTTTCGGTTTGTGAGCAGTCAGACCCCGTTGTGAACATGAGCTACGACCGCGCCATCACCGTCTTCTCCCCGGACGGGCACCTCTTCCAGGTGGAATATGCCCAGGAGGCCGTGAAGAAAGGGTCCACCGCGGTGAGGATCGCTGGTCACCTCTAGCAGGCAGACCTATGTGTTGTGGTGGGCTAGGGGCGACCCCCGGGTATTTAAGGGCACTAGAAAAACGGGGCAATTGTGGGGACCCCTTGTTGTGGCAGAACACAGGGACCATCTTTGGGGTTTGCATTTAAAATGGGGGGAGCTCATTCTGAGATATGTTACTGCTGTGAAAAAGCGGTCAGGGGGCACCCAGTGGTCTCATTTATAGGTGGGGGGCACTGGGGGAACGGTGCATCCATTGGGAACCTATGGATAGCCTTTATGAATGCGGGAGGTATCAGACTGGTAAGATTGGGGTTTTTTTTTTGGGGGGGGGGGGCAGCATGCACTTATTATGGCTGTTTGTAGGGGGCCTGCACTTTTCATGGCTAGGTTTGTAGGGGGCATTCACTTTTTTATGGCTTGGTTTTTAGAGGGACACACTTTCATGGCTAGATTTGTAGGGTGCACTTACTTTTTATGTCGAGGTTTGTAGGGGGTCGTGCACTTTTTATAGCTTGGTTTGTAGGGGGACACACGCTTATTATCGCTAGGTTTGTAGGGGTCATGCATTTTTTATGGCTTGGTTTGTAGGGGACACACGCTTATTATTGCTAGGTTTGTAGGGGGCCTGCACTTTTCATGGCTAGTTTTGTAGGGGGGTGCACACTTATGGCTAGGTTTGTAGGGGCATTCACTTTTTTATGGCTTGGTTTTTAGAGGGACACACTTTCATGGCTAGATTTGTAGGGGTGCACTTACTTTTTATGTCTAGGTTTGTAGGGGACATGCACTTTTTATGGCTTGGTTTGTAGGGGACACACGCTTATTATCGCTAGGTTTGTAGGGGGTCGTGCACTTTTTATGGCTCGGTTTGTAGGGGACACGCTTATTATCGCTAGGTTTGTAGGGGGTCGTGCACTTTTTATGGCTCTGTTTGTAGGGGGACACACGCTTATTATCGCTAGGTTTGTAGGGGGTCGTGCACTTTTTATGGCTCGGTTTGTAGGGGGACACACGCTTATTAACGCTAGGTTTGTAGGGGGTCGTGCACTTTTTATGGCTCGGTTTGTAGGGGGACACACGCTTATTATCGCTAGGTTTGTAGGGGGTCGTGCACTTTTTATGGCTCGGTTTGTAGGGGGACACACGCTTATTATCGCTAGGTTTGTAGGGGGTCGTGCACTTTTTATGGCTCGGTTTGTAGGGGGACACACGCTTATTAACGCTAGGTTTGTGGGGATGCACTCACTTTTTATGGCTAGGTTTGTATGGGGTGCACACTTATGGCTAGGTTTGAGGGGGCATGCTATTATAATCGTTAGGTTTGTAGGGGGTATGCTCTTATTATCGTTAGGTTTGTAGGCGGTACACTCTTATTGCCTCTAGGTTTGTAGGGGGGTACGCTCTTATTGCCTCTAGGTTTGTAGGGGGGTACGCTCATATTGTCGTTAGGTTTGTAGGGGCATTAATTTTTTTATAGCTTGGTTTGTAGGGGTGGCACGCATTTTTTATGGCTAAGTTTGCAGGGGACACGCACTTTTTATGGTTAGGTTTGTGAAATGAAAGGGCACCCATTGGCTGCTTTGTTTCAGGAGTCACACACTGATTAGATTTGTAGAGTTAAGGGTATGCCACACTAAACAACATCGCTAACGGGATCGCTAAAAAACGTCACTATTTAGCGATCCCGTTAGCGATGTTGTTGTGTGCGGCATCTGTCAGCGACGAGCTTCCTGCTGTGATCTCGCTCGTCGCTGGAATCGCTCCGGACCCTATTTCATCGTCGGCGCTCCCGCTGGGTAAGTATTATCGCTGAGTGGCACCTTTTCTTAGCGATTTAGCGGTACTTTTGTACCGCTAAAGTCGTTAAGGAGATCGCTAACCGCGATAGCGTCCTTAACGATATCGCTAAGTTAAGCCGCACTCAGCGATATACAAACAATCCCGCTAGCGATCTCATTAGTATGCGACGCTAACGAGATCGCTAGCGGGATTGTGTAGTGTGGCAGTACCTTTAGGGGTCATGTTTAGATAGATAGATAGATAGAGCAGGGGCGAAACATGGTAAAGTGGCCAAAAATATTATTTGAAACAAAAAGTATATTGCAGAGTTCTAGAAGCCTTAATTATCTAATGATTCTATTTTTTTTCCTAAGGATTTATAATAATAAAGTGATGTGTACACATTGGCTGTAGCCCTAGTGCTGGATGATGTCCCACTTACCAGTCATCTACTGCTGAGGCCTATGATTGGCTGCAGCGGTTAGGTGTCCTAAGAGCTGAACATCATCGCTTCCTGTGTTGGTGAAGGCCCCTGGAGCTGCCAACATTGGGCCATGGGGGGGGCTACAGTAGTTGACATTCATTTTAAATTGCAAGGATGATTTTAAAACCATTTTCAGTGATCGGAAAACCTACAGGAAAACTGGTAAAAATCTGCCGTGGGCTCTCCGGAGTTTAATGTGACTTTCTGTTCTATCGACATTAGGTTGGAGTACGAGGGAAGGAAATTGTGGTCTTGGGAGTGGAGAAGAAATCTGTAGCCAAACTTCAGGATGAGAGGACGGTGCGGAAGATCTGTGCGCTGGATGAAAACGTCTTCATGGCATTTGCTGGTAAATTGTGTTACCGGGGTCATATCATACCAAAAATGGCTACTTTAGGGATCTCTATCTGCTTCTGTAGAACCGTAGGGGGTGCACAATTTTCAGTTGTAATACGGTCCCAAAGGCTAGCACTCCATATCGATAGTTGGTCACTCTCTGGGCTGTGGCAAAATTGCTGCATGACCAGAAATTGCGCTTTATTTCAGTGGCATCAGAATCGTGTGTTACCAGACAGAACCTGTGGACAGGGTGGTGCTGTCTTGGTCCATAGTAGGTTGTACAAAATTACAATTTATTAACCCCTTCAACACCAAAGGTGGTTTGCACGTTAATGACCGGGCCAATTTTTACAATTGTGACCACTGTGTCTTTATGAGGTTATAACTCTGGAACGCTTCAACGGATCTTGGCGATTCTGAGATTTTCTCGTGACATATTGTACTTCACGTTAGTGGTAAAATATCTTCAATATAACTTGCGTTTATTTTTGAAAGAAATGCAAATATGGCGAAAATTTTGCAATTTTCAAATTTTAATTTTATTCCCTTAAAATAGAGAAATATGTCACACAAAATAGTTAATAAATAACATTTCCCACATGTCTACTTTACATCAGCACAATTTTGGAACCAAAATTTTTGTTTGTTAGGAAATTATAAGGGTTAAGTTGACCAGCGATTTCTCATTTTTACAACAAAATTTACAAAGCCATTTTTTTAGGGACCACCTCACATTTGAAGTCACTTTGAGGGGTCTATATGGCAGAAAATACCCAAAAGTGACACCATTCTAAAAACAGCACCCCTCAAGGTACTCAAAACCACATTCAAGAAGTTTATTAACCCTTCAGGTGCTTCACAGGAGCTGAAGCAACGTGGAAGGAAAAAATGAACATTTAACTTTTTAGTCACAAAAATGATCTTTAACAAACTTTTTTTTATTTTCACAAGGGTAAAAGGAGAAAATGGACAGATAAAGTTGTTGTGCAATTTCTCCTGAGTACGCCAATACAACATAGTGGGGGAAAACCACTGTCTGGGCACACTGCAGAGCTTGTAAGGGAAGGAGCGCCGTTTGACTTTTTCAAACCAAAATTGGCTGGAATTGAGATTGGAAGCCATGTCGCGTTTTGAGAGCCCCTGATGCGCCTGAACAGTGGAAACCCCCCACAAGTGACACCATTTTGGAAACTAGACCCCCTATGGAACTTATCTAGATCTGTTGTGAGCACTTTGAACCCCCAAGTGTTTCACAAAAGTTTATAATGCCTGGGTGTGAAAAAAAAAAAAAAACAATTTTCCACAAAAATGATTTTTTAGTCCCAAATTTTTAATTTTTCCCAAGGAAATTGGACCCCAAAAGTTGTTGTCCAGTTTGTCCTGAGTACGCTGA
>JARQOD010000003.1:118039568-118066068 GCA_033576555.1 Oophaga sylvatica | reverse complement strand
ATTTCCCCCAAAGGTTTTTTTGGGTTCCCTGGCAAATTATTTAAATTTTTTTTTATTTCCACGCCCCCAATTTTTTTTCCCAAAATTTCTTCTTTTATCCATTCTGCACTCCAGGGGGATAGTCTTTGCCTTATCTAGACAATTCCTAAAGGGCCCCCTCTTCCAAAATGCGAAAAAAGTGTCGAAATTTTCCCTAGCCCCTTTTCCCCTGGGGGGGCTGGTGAAATGAAGAAGTCTTCTCCTTTTCCATCTCGAAAGTTCATTTAGGGATGAATTTGACACCGCTAAAGGTTTTGATATTCCTTCTAGGCAGGCCTTAGTTCTCCGTAAAAGAGGTACGGACCCTTCGCAAACCCGTTTCCCTCATACCTCCGGTTTTTGGGAGGGTCCTGGGAAGGGGTGGCAGAAATTTCGAGGCAATTCCATTTGCCCGTTTCATCTTCCCCCCCTTCGCATGCACCGGCATATGGGGGGAGCCCTTTTTTCCCCCTCAACCTCGGTCCGTCTGCCCCTGCGGTAGACGTTCTTATTGGGGACAAGGAGCTCCACTCTTCAACAGGGCCGTTTGTTTCCTCCAAATTTCTGGATGGTAGTCACAACGGATGCCAGCTTGCTCGGATGGGAGCAGTGTTTCGTCACCACACAGCCCAGGGGACTTGGTCGCAACAGGAGTCGATCCTCCCGATCAATATTTTAGAGATCCGAGCTATTCGGCTGGCTCTGAGGCATTTTCACCAGCATCTGGCGGGCCGCCCAGTCCGAATACAATCGGACAATGCCACGGCGGTGGCATACATAAACCATCAGGGAGGTACCCGCAGCCGGGCGGCTATGCACGAGGTAAAACAGATTCTGTCCTGGGCAGAGGTAAATCACTCCGTGATTTCAGCAGTCCACATTCCGGGCGAGGAAAACTGGGCAGCGGATTTTCTCAGCCGTCACGGCATAGCTTCAGGGAATGGTCACTACATCCCGAGATTTTTCAGCAGATATGCCGACGCTGGGGAACCCCAGATGTGGACCTGATGGCTTCCAGGATGAATGCCAAGGTGCCCAACTTCGTCTCCCGGTACCGGGATCCGCAGGCAATTGCGGTGGACGCCCTGGTTCTACCGTGGAATCAATTCCATCTTCCATACTTATTTCCACCAATAGCTCTTCTCCAAGGGTAATCAGAAAGATCAGGATAGAGGGGGTTCCAGCGATATTAATCGCTCCGGATTGGCCGCGTCGCTCTTGGTACGCGGAGCTGGTACAGTTGCTCGCCGACATACCCTGGCGACTGCCAGAGCGCGCGGACCTTCTCTCCCAGGGCCCAGTTTACCACCAGAACTTAGCGGTCCTGTGTTTGACGGCTTGGCCGTTGAATCTTGGATCCTGACCAGGGCTGGATTCTCTAAAAAGGTCGCTGCGACGATGGCTAGCGCCCGAAAGCCGGTCTCGGCTCGCATCTACCACGGGACTTGGAAGGTCTTTTTTGCTTGGTGCAGGGAACATGGTTGTTCCCGCTTCGGTTTTCAATTCCAAATATTCTGTCATTTCTCCAGGCAGGCCTAGATTCAGGTTTAGCGCCAAGTACGCTTAGACGGCAGATATCAGCCTTGTCAGTGCTTTTTCAGCGAAGGATTACGTCTAATTTTCAGGTTAGGACCTTTATTCAGGGGTTGTCCATATAGTTCCCCCCTACAAGGCTCCCTTAGATGTTTGGGATCTCAATCTAGTCCTGGGAGTCTTGCAGGAATCTCCATTTGAACCTCTGCAGGAGGTTTCGTTGGCATTTCTTTCATGGAAGGTGGTGTTTTTGGTAGCCATAACATCCATTAGGCGGGTTTCGGAGCTGGCAGCACTGTCTTGTCGGGCTCTGTACTTGCTTTTCCATCAGGATAAGGTGGTGCTCAGGCCAACGCCACCTTTTTTGCCTAAAGTCGTGTCCTCTTTTCATATCAATGAGGATATTGTTCTACCTTCTTTTTGCCCAGCTCCTACGCATCGGGTTGAGAAGGCTCTCCATACGTTAGATCTGGTGAGAGCGCTCAGGAGATATGTATCTCGGACGGCGTCCTTTCGGCAAACGGACACGCTGTTTGTTCTCCCTGAGGGTCGCAGGAAGGGACTCGCTGCCTCTAAATCAACCTTAGCTAGGTGGATTCGGTTAGCCATTCAGGAGGCTTACCGCATTAGAGGAGCGGTGGTTCCCGCAGGAATCAGGGCTCACTCCACCAGAGCGGTGGGTGCCTCCTGGGCCCTTCGCATCAGGCTTCGGTGGAACAGGTTTGTAAGGCGGCAACCTGGTCCAGTCTGCATACCTTTTCCAAGCATTATAATGTCCATACTCAGGCTTCTGCGGATGCCAGTCTGGGTAGAAGGATTCTTCAGGGCGCGGTTGCGCACCTATAAGCAATGCTTGGTTATAAATTACACTGTGGAGTCGGTTTCCCACCCAAGGGACTGCTTTGGGACGTCCCACAGTCCTGTGTCCCCCAATGAGACGAAGGAGAAATACGGATTTTTGTGTTACTCACCGTAAAATCCTTTTCTCCGAGACGCTCATTGGGGGACACAGCACCCTCCCTTATAGCCGGATGGGTTCGTTTTCTAAGTTAATTCTATTTGTTTGGGTCTATATCAGTAGATTTACTTCTGGATATATTGTACCTGTATTAACACTGATTTATTCTTTAGCCTCCTACTGCTTTTTGCACTAAACTGGGTTTGCCTGCGGCCAGTGCTGAGGTGTATACGGCGGAGGAGGAGCTAACCTTTTTTTATATTTACTTAGTGTCAGCCTCCTAGCGGCAGTAGCATACACCCACAGTCACACAGTCCTGTGTCCCCCAATGAGCGTCTCGGAGAAAAGGATTTTACGGTGAGTAACACAAAAATCCGTATATCAGACGGGTATCGGAGTTGGCAGCCTTATCTTGTAAATCTCCTTTCCTTATTTTTCACCAGGACAAGGTTGTTCTTAGAACGTCTCCTTCTTTCACGCCTAAGGTCGTTTCGGATTTTCACATCAATGAGGAGATAGTTTTGCCTTCGTTCTGTCCGGCGCCGATTCACCGTACTGAAAAAGCTCTTCACACCCTGGATTTGGTGAGAGCTCTCCGAAGGTATATTTCAAGAACGGCGCCTTTCCGAAAATCGGACGCTCTGTTTGTGCTTCCGGAAGGACGCAGACAGGGTCTTCCTGCTTCCAAGGCCACGTTAGCCAGATGGATTCGCTCTGCGATCCAAGAGGCGTATCGTGTTAAAGGTCAGCCTATCCCGGCTGTGATTAAGGCACACTCCACTCGATCTGTGGGGGCCTCCTGGGCCATTCGGCACCAGGCTTCGGCACAGCAAGTGTGCAAGGCTGCGACTTGGTCCAGTCTTTATACTTTCGTCAAGCATTATCAAATTCATGCTCAGGTTTCTTCAGATGCGGCACTTGGCAGGCAAATTCTGCAATCAGCTGTTGCGCATCTGTAAGTTGACGTTAAGCGTTTTGTATGCATAAGTTTTCACGAGGCTCCATCTGTTGATGGTTTCCCACCCAGGGACTGCTTTGGGACGTCCCACGGTCTGTGTGTCCCCCAATGAGGCGAAGGAGAAAAGGAGATTTTTGTGTACTCACCGTAAAATCCTTTTCTCCGAGACGCTCATTGGGGGACACAGCTCCCACCCTTGTTTAATTTGAAGCCTCGTTGTATATTTGTAAGTAGTTATTTGATTTGTGACATATTGCACTCTGTTATGAGCTCCTACTGCTTTGGCACCCAACTGGTTCAGGATTGAGCCAACAGGAGGTGTATACTGCAGGAGGAGGAGTTAATCTTTTGTGATTAATGTATTGCTTAGTGTCCTCCTAGTGGCAGCAGCATAACACCCACGGTCTGTGTGTCCCCCAATGAGCGTCTCGGAGAAAAGGATTTTACGGCGAGTACACAAAAATCTCCTTTTTGTAAAAAAAAAAAAAAAAAAAAAAAAGGATTTTTTATTTTTACGGCTGTACGTTATAAACTTCTGTGAAGCAATTCGGGGTTCAAAGTGCTCACAACACATCTAGATAAGTTCCTTGTGGGGTCTATTTTCCAAAATGGGGTCACTTGTGGGGAGTTTAGGCGCATCAGGGGCTCTCCAAATGCGACATGACGCCCCCAGACCATTCCTTCAAAGTCTGCAATCCAAAACGTCACTACTTCCCTTCCGAGCCCAGACGTGCACCCATACAGTAGTTTTCTCCCACATATTGGGTATCAGCGTACTCAGGACAAATTGGACAACAAATTTTGGGGTCCAATTTCTCCTGTTAACCTTGTGAAAATAAAATATTGAGGGGGAAAAAATCATATTTTTGTAATAAAAAAAAAAAAGATCTTTTATTTTACGGCTGTACGTTATAAACTTCTGTGAAGCACTTTGGGGTTCAAAGTGCTCACCACACATCTAGATAAGTTCCTTGAGGGGTCTAGTTTCCAAAATGGTGTCATTTGTGGGGGGCTTCCACTGTTTAGGCAGATCAGGAGCTCTCCAAACACGACATGGCATCCAGCCAATTCTGCGTTGAAAAAGTCAAACGGCGCTCCTTCCCTTCCAAACTCTGCCATGTACCCAAACAGTGGTTTACCCCCACATATGGGGTATCAGCGTACTCAGGACAAATTGCACAATAACTTTTGGAGTCTTGTTGCCCTTGGGAAAATAAAAATTGGGGTGAAAAGATCAATTTTGTGGAAAAAATATGATTTTTTAATTTTACGGCTCTTCGTTATAAACTTGTCTGAAGCACTTGGGGGTTCAAATTGCTCACCAAAGATCTAGATAAGTTCCTTAGAGGGTCTAGTTTCCCAAACGGGGTCACTTGTGGGGGGTTTCCACTGTTTAGGCACATCAGGGACTCTCCAAATGCAACATGGCGTCCAATCTCAATTCCAGCCAATTTTGGTTGGAAAAAGTCAAATGGTGCTCCTTCCATTCCGAGCTCTGCCGTGCGCCCAAACAGTGGTTCCCCCCATATATGGGGTATCAGCGTACTCAGGACAAATTGGACAACAACTTTTGAGGTCCAATTTCTCCTGTTACCTATGGGAAAATAAAAAATTAGTGACTAAGAGATAATTTTTGTGGGAAAAAAATAGGATTTTTTATTTTCATGCCCGGGCATTATAAACTTGTGTGAAGCACTTGGGGGTTCAAAGTGCTCACCAAAGATCTAGATAAGTTCTTTAGGGGGTCTAGCTTCCAAAATGGGGTCACTTGTGGGGGGTTTCCACTGTTTAGGCTCATCTGGGGCACTACAAACGGAACATGACCCCCATCAATGTTTGCATTCCAAAACGTTACTGCTTCCTTTCCAAGCCCTGCCGTGCGCCCAAACAGTTTCCCACCCACCCCATATGGGGTATCAGCGTACTCAGGACAAATTGGACAACTTTTGGGGTCCAATTTCCTTGGGAAAAATCTAAAATTTTGGACTTAAAAATCATTTGTGGAAATTTTTGTTTCTTTTTCCACACCCAGGCATTATAACTTTTGTCAACACTTTGGGGGTCCAAAGTGCTCACACAGATCAGATAAGTTCCTTAGGAGGTCTAGTTTCCAAATGGTGTCACTTTGGTGGGGGGTTCCACTGTTAGGACGCATCAGGGGCTCTCCAAACACGACTGGGATATTAGTGACTAAGAGATAATTTTTGTGGGAAAAAAATAGGATTTTTTATTTTCATGCCCGGGCATTATAAACTTGTGTGAAGCACTTGGGGGTTCAAAGTGCTCACCAAAGATCTAGATAAGTTCTTTAGGGGGTCTAGCTTCCAAAATGGGGTCACTTGTGGGGGGTTTCCACTGTTTAGGCTCATCTGGGGCACTACAAACGGAACATGACCCCCATCAATGTTTGCATTCCAAAACGTTACTGCTTCCTTTCCAAGCCCTGCCGTGCGCCCAAACAGTTTCCCCCCCCCCCCACATATGGGGTATCAGCGTACTCAGGACAAATTGGACAACAACTTTTGGGGTCCAATTTCCTTGGGAAAAATCTAAAATTTTGGACTTAAAGATCATTTTTGTGGAAAATTGTTTGTTTCTTTTTCCACACCCAGGCATTATAAACTTTTGTGAAACACTTTGGGGTCCAAAGTGCTCACAACAGATCTAGATAAGTTCCTTAGGAGGTCTAGTTTCCAAAATGGTGTCCTTGTGGGGGGGTTCCACTGTTTAGGCGCATCAGGGGCTCTCCAAACACGACATGGCGTCCAATCTCAACTCCAGCCAATTTTAGTTTGAAAAAGTCAAACGGCGCTCCTTCCCTTATGAGCTCTGCCGTGTGCCCAAACAGTGGTTTTCCCCCACATATAGGGTATTGGCGTACTCAGGAGAAATTGCACAACAACTTTATCTGCCCATTTTCTTCTTTTACCCTTGTGAAAATAAAAAAAAATTGTAAAAGATCATTTTTGTGGCTAAAAAGTTAAATATTAATTTTTTTCCTTCCACGTTGCTTCAGCTCCTGTGAAGCACCTGAAGGGTTAATAAACTTCTTGAATGTGGTTTTGAGTACCTTGAGGGGTGCAGTTTTTAGAATAGTGTCACTTTTGGGTATTTTCTGCTGTATAGACCCGTCAAAGTGACTTCAAATGTGAGGTGGTCCCTAAAAAAATGGCTTTGTAAATTTTGTTGTAAAAATGAGAAATCACTGGTCAACTTTTAACCCTTATAATTTCCTAACAAAAAAAAATTTGGGTTCCAAAATTGTGCTGATGTAAAGTGGACATGTGGGAAATGTTATTTCTTAACTATTTTGTGTGACATATTTCTCTGTTTTAAGGGGAAAAAAATTAAAAGTTTGAAAATTTTCAAAATTTTCGCCATATTTGCGTTTTTTTCAAAAATAAACGCAAGGTATATCGAAGAAATTTTACCAGTATCATGAAGTACAATATGTCATGAGAAAACAGTCTCAGAATCACGAAGATCCGTTGAACCGTTCCAGAGTTATAACCTCATAAAGAGACATTGGTCAGAATTGTAAAAATTGGCCCGGTCATTAACGTGCAAACCACCCTTGGGGGTTAAGGGGTTAACAACCCTCTTGTCTTTCGCAGGGCTCACGGCTGACGCTCGGATTGTAATAAATCGCGCCCGTGTGGAGTGTCAGAGTCACAGACTGACGGTAGAGGATCCGGTGACGGTCGAGTACATCACACGATACATTGCCAGCCTGAAACAGGTAAGAGATGGGGGTGGGGACTTCTCATAGTAATCCTGATGTCTGTCGTATATAAGCCAGGCCTACTGCTGGGGGACCCATATATAGGATGTAATACGTATGTTTTCTCCAGCGGTACACTCAGAGCAATGGCCGCCGGCCTTTTGGAATATCTGCACTGATTGTGGGATTCGACTTTGATGGGACTCCTCGTCTCTACCAGACCGATCCTTCAGGGACTTACCACGCTTGGAAAGTAAGTGCATCGGCCATTCTCTGGGGAGAAGGACTATCAAGGTGAACAGTAAAGACTTCATTATCTTCTGCTCCGTCACCTGACAGGCAAACGCCATCGGGAGAGGAGCCAAGTCTGTCCGCGAGTTCCTGGAGAAGCACTACACTGATGAAGCCATTGAGACAGACGACCTGACCATTAAACTGGTTATTAAAGCTCTGCTGGAGGTGAGAAAAAACCACCATCACATTGACACTTCTATTAGAAAACTGTCACCAATCACAAATAATGAGCCTGCTCTTCTATTGCTCTCCAGGTTGTTCAATCCGGAGGTAAAAATATAGAATTGGCCGTGATGAGACGAGACCAACCTCTAAAGGTAAGTGTGAAGATGCACACAGAGGCCTGCCGTATGTAAAGGCATTTATGGGGACTCTAGGACTAATGCCTCCATAATATGGCATGGGTTGGAATATGCCACCATAGGAAATCAGACTGCCAGTGGAAGAGAATGACACCATAGACTGGTATGGATGTCAGCTCTTGTATTATGGCATGAGCCCTCTTTTAACATGATTTTATCTGATGGAGGAGATATAATTAATTAGGTAATGAGATAAATCAAGAAAGTCACTGTGTCACTATAGGTCCATGGTACATTGTAGTGTAACCTAGCAGTACCATTGTAATTTTAGTAAGAATAATCATTTAAAGGGATTTTCCCACACAAAAACAAGTATATTTTAATCGAGAGATCTTGGAATAATAATAATTTCCACAATTGGATGTGTTTAAATAAAATGTTCCTGTGCCCCTGCTGTGTACTGTGTAATGGCCGTGTCTGACAATACAGGGACATGGTCTGATCATACCACAGCTCCTGGGCAGGGGGAAGGAAGAGTATACAGACAGCTGATTCTTTCTTTGAGGTAAAACGTTTCACTGCCTGTTTTTAAACAATATTTGTTATCCCGAGCTGTAATATCTGTGTACTCTCTTTTGCCTCCTCCCCTGCTCAGGAGCTGTGGTATGATCAGACCATGTTCCTGTATGGTCAGACGCAGCCATTACACAGTAGGGGCACATTTATAAGATTATCTCAGCACAGGAACATTTTTTAACCCCTTAACGACCCTCGAGAAGCATTAATACGGCACCCAGTAAGGGGCCTTCTTCCCTCATTGCTGTTTTAAAATGGTGATTTGGGAGTAAGGGTATAGTGCCCCCAGAGTCCAAAAATTTCTGGATTTTCAGCTACCGGGGATAGCCGAGACCTTGGGAACACGGTCGGGGCCAGATTTTCCGCGTACCGATCACGTGATCGCTGTTACTCAATGAATAATGGTGATCACGTAGAAAAAAAAAAAGTGTGCCAGCTACTAAAATAATTTCTCTCCTGACATGATACACATGTCAGAGGAGAGAGAAATGATGTCCCCAACCACTTACCTCTGCCATCCCCTGATTGTCCTCCATCTCTCAGCCCTCCGCATCCTCTTCCTGAAAAAAAAAAAAAAATGGGTGCTTGCTCAGTGCATCTGTCGAAACCTGTTGGATCTGCAACAGCAGGGAGTTTTCTTATTGTTGCCTGACTAGAGTTGAGTGAAAATGTTCGGAAACTATCGCCGAAACTGAATTTGCCATATTGGTACCCTATTTGTGCCGAATTTATGTCTGACGATTGTTTCCAAATATATTTGCTCATTTCTACTCCTTATGACGTTTGGCTATGTTTGGCCAATATTGCAAAACCATATTCGCCGCCGAACGTAATCCGAACCAATATTGAAAAATTTGCTCAACTCTATTTTTCTCTTGATCATTCTGATAGATTTTAGCATATTGATCAAAAGCTAATAATTAGTAAATCATCCCTTAGATTAAATTTATTTATTTTTTTTCATTCTGTGTCGTTGGGGTTAGTGTTTTTTCAAAAGTGAAAAAAAAAATGTGATGACGACTAGTGTTTAATGTGACCTGCTTCATCTGCCTGTAGACACGTCAAGCATCTGCCGCCGGGATCAGCCGAATGATTCACTGCACCTGCGCAGAATTCGCGCAGGCGCAGTGCGACGGTGTTCCACTGGTAGTACCGCGCAATAGGTTGGTACCAGCAGCAGTTTTCATATTGCGACACCCACCCTATATGGCGGTCTGTGAACTTCCGCTTGGAATTCTGGCATACGATGACATCTGGACAGAACAGGAAATGAAAACATTACAAGCCAATTATATAAGTAGATAAAGTGACGCTGGTCAGAATTGTAAAAATTGGCATGGTCATTAACGTCACAATGAGCTTGGTCACTAAGGCGTTAAACACATCTAATTGTGAAGTTTATTTTTATTCCAAGATCTGTTAATTTAAATGTGCTTTTGCTTATGACACAACCCCTTTAAAGGGATTTACCCATATAAGGTATTAGTCGCTTTATTAGCCGTCTCCGGGCAGAGCAAAGACATCAATGCGCATGTCGGCAGTAGAGCAGATCCCGTATAACACCTAAAAAGCAGGAGCGGCAATAGGAAAAAAAATATCTCTGTAGTGAAGCCTTAATCGGACATCTGTTTTTAATGTACGTGTTGGATCAGTGTCCTATAGAACGTGCCCAGCATAGTCTGTATTGCTGTTCACATGTCAATATTTTATTTTATTCTTTTTTGCAAACTGCTTGTTCCACTAAAAAAAAAAATTGACCTGTCCGTTTTTGATCTGAGCCACAAATGCACGTCTATAGATCTGTGAAGATCATGTACACCACCACTGAAACGCTGACCACCACTGAAGAAAATGTGAACAAAATACTGATAAAAGTTGTCTGTTCTTTTCAGGTCTGTGAAAAAAAACTAATAAACATCTGAGGAGTTATAGTGGTGCTGTACAGTATGGTGCAGAAGTTTTAGGCAGTTGTGGGAAAAAAATACTGCAAAGTAAGAATAGATTCAAAAATAGAAGTGATAGTTTATTTTTATCAATTAATAAAATACTAATTGAATGAACAAAGTAGAAGCCAAAATCTCCTCAATATGTGGTGTGACTGTTCTTTGACTTTAAAACGCCATCAGTTCTTCTACATAGTTTTGCTTAAAGTTTTTCAAGGAACTCCGCAGGGAGATTGTTCCAAACATCTTGGAGAACCTACCACAGATCTTGTGGACTTAGGCTTGTACAAATCCTACTCTTTTCTTACCGTTACAGTATGTGCACACGTTGTTTGCTGCAGACACTTCTGTATCCATAACGTGTGTCTTGGTAGGAAAAACGCTGCATGAAAAAATGCATGATTTTATGTACCCTTTTTTTTTTACATTTATTAGAATGGGTGAAAAATGCGGAAAGAATTGATATGCTGCAGATGTGCAAAAACGTAAGGGGAAAAAAAATCCTAGTTTGGTGATGCAAGATAAATGATCCATCCATGGCTGAAACAAAAAAAAAAATAGGCTAAACTAAGAAATATAAAATATTCCCCTTTAGAATGTATGGTGTTAAAAGGACATTCCCGAAAAGCTGATACTGCTTGATACCTACTACAATGTTTCCACGACCGTTCTGTGACACGGGTATTGGAAAAAAACTCCGTTTCTCGGCACTGCAGCTCATCTTTTTGTTTAAATCCTGGCTCATGGGGTAAAGTATTGAGGCTAAATATTAAGTTTTTTTTCCCTGACAGATCCTGAGCCCCGAGGAGATTGAGAGGTACGTCGCAGAGATTGAAAAGAAAAGGAAGAGAACGAGAAGAAGAAACAAAAGAAGACATAACTTATTCTTCTGGACAATACTGTGTAAATCAGTCCGACAATAAATGTTTTTCTTTATTAAATTTCTCTACGTGCTCAGAGTCTGGTATTTGGCTTGCAGCAGATTGCAGGATCAGCAGTCTCCTCAAGCCTGGTTTGAGTAATCACTTGGATGTAATTTATAATAAATTAATAATTATTCAATATATTGAATTGTTGATAATTTAAGTATAACATGACATTATGATTATTGATTACTCAGTGTATTATTTGTGGACCACTTGGGTAAAAATCACACACAGCGCACAAATATCGCACTGACCTCATGGTTTTTGTATTGGTTGGCAGCTGTAAAACTGTGGAGCACTTTTTAAATTAAGGTCAGACAAAAAGTGCAAGTCAGTGTTTTGGGGTTTCCCCCCTGCTATACAGCTCTGGCAAAAATTAAGAGCCCACTTCAAAATTTTGTTTCATTTTTCCCTTTATAGGTATATTTTTTTTATCAGGTAATTTTTTATTAAACATTTTTAAAAACTGAAAAAATAGGTAATCACATACAGAATAATTCCCAAATAGTGTATTACATGAACACAATAGGACCCACAATAGTTCCCAAGTTATATCCTCCCCAACGCTCTCATCCATGTTAATCTAGAAGGAGCCAACCCGGGTGTGTCCAACCAAGGCGCCCATATATCCTCCCATTTCTTAATTGTTCTTTTTGGTACACATATTTCTCCATATCTATGTTATTATTAACTGCATCAGTAACTTCCGTGATTGTGGGTACAGAAGATCCCTTCCAGTGAGACGCCACTCTCTTACGAGCTTGATAAAACATTTGTGAGACTGCCAGCTGGTGTCCCTCCGAGAGCGGCAAATTCTCCACTCGACCCAGGAGAGCCATTTTGGGGTCTAGTACCATTTGACATTGATAGACAGTATTAAGTAAATCAGTCACATCTCCCCAAAACCTACGTAGCCTGGGACAGTTCCAGGTCATGTGTATCAGATCCGCATTGGGCATTCCACACTTCCAACAATCAGCCTCTCTAGCATATCCCATTTTCAACGGCTGTACAGGAGTTTGATAAACTTGATGAAGCAAAAAAAGATGTGACACTCTCTGCGCCTCGCTAACCGAGATTTTTGTGACTTCTTGCAATGCATCTTCCCATTCATCATCTGTTAAATCACCTACATCAACTTGCCACTTATTCTTCAATGCCTCCAAGCTTGCCACTTTCTTTTCCAACATCGTTGCATATATCATGGATATAATACCTCTTGATCCTCCTCCCCCCACTACTCTATCCAACAATGGAGTTTTGGCTGGGTTACCTAGTGGAATGAGTCGCTGTTGTGATTCACAAGCATGTCTCAGCTGAAGATAATGAAAAAATCTTGCATTGGGAATGGAAAACGTCTGTTTAAGATCCTCAAAAGATCGAAACTCACCTTCTGAATAAAGCTGTGATATTAGTTTAATCCCTTTCCTCTCCCATAGCTCAAAACCCTCCAATTTATTTAGCTCTGTACATGTCAAGTTTCTCCAAATCAGGGAATGCCCCGTGACTCCCTGTATACCCAATATTTCTTTGGCCGTGTTCCATACCTTGTCCATGCACTTCATTGTCGGACTATTGATAGCTCGACCCTGACGGAACCGCCCCGAGTCTGGCGCCTGCACCAGTAACTCCTTTCCCACTACACATCTAAGCATACATCCCGAGGAACTTCGCATAATAGAATCCTCCTCCCCCCATCCTCTAAAATGCTGCAACTGCGCTGCAAGATAATACAGAAACGGGTCAGGAACCGCTAAGCCCCCCGTTCTTTAGATCTACGCAAAACCTCCAACCGAATTCTAGGAACACTCCTCTTCCAGATAAGCTCTCTAAATATTCTATTTATCTGATAAAAGACTCGACCAGGAATCCAAATGGGCGCACTGTGGAAGACATACAAAGCTTGTGGCATGAGAACCATTTTAACTAGGTTTGCCCTTCCCACCATACTCCGTGGTAACCTGCACCAGTCCTTTACTTTTTGCTGAAATTTAGCAAGTAGCGGGGTAATATTTAAACACTCAAAATCTTGTATATTATGCCCAATATGGATTCCCAAGTATTTAAACTGACTACATTTAAGCGTCCGGCCGATCCCGGGGAGTTCTCGGGGCCTCTCCCACCGGCATAATTGAAGATTTCTCCCAGTTAATACGTAGACCAGAGATCGCTGCGAAGGATCCAAAGACTTCCATTGCCACCCTCAAAGAGGACGGCCAATCTTCCAAAAACAAAAGCACATCATCAGCATACAACGCTATTTTTTCTTGCAAAGACTCATTCAAACTCTTTAATTTCAGGTGTCGCCCGAATTACTACTGCCAAGGGCTCAATTGCCAGAGCAAACAGTAGGGGAGACAAGGGGCACCCCTGTCTGGTACCTCTGTGTAAGTTAATTGTATTTGAAATCTCCCCATTTACTCTAATTTTGGCCTCTGGATTCGAATACAGCAGCTGTATCCAGGCAAAATTTTTACGGAAGCCCATCTTGGCTAATAAAGCCCACAGGTATGGCCATTCGACGCTGCCAAATGCTTTGGCAGAATCCAAAGATGCAACTGCTCTAGGTTCCTTTTCATTTGATGGCATCTGTAGATTTAAATACAACCGACGGATATTAATTGCAGTCGATTTCTCTGGCATAAAACCAGTTTGATCTGGATGAATAATACTAGATATTACTCTAGACAGCCGCATTGCCAGAATTTTTGCCAAAATCTTGACATCAACATTTAAAAGGGAGATAGGTCCGTATGACTCTGGAAGACAAGGATCCTTATCAGCCTTAGGGATCACCACTATGATTGCTTCATTCAAGGACCGGGGCAAGAGCCCATCTTCCCTAGCCGCTTCAAACACCTTCAGCAGCTGTGGAAGTATTATATTTGAGTACTGTTTATATACCTCCACAGGCAGCCCATCAGACCCTGATGTCTTATTCCCTGCCATAGAATCTAGAGCCTCCTCTAATTCCTCCAGACTAATTGGTGTCTCCAGCCCAACAGCTTGCGATTCCGGCAGAGTAGGCAGACAAGTAGTCCCCAAAAAGCTACTGAGCAACTCATCAGAGAACCCCCCTTGCGAATTATATAATATCTCAAAAAACTCGCTAAAAGTTGCTAGAATTGCCCCAGAAGATCTTTCAAGTTCCCCGTTTTTATTTTTTATCTCCGCCACCATTGCAGGTCCAGATTGAGTCTTGATCAGGGTAGCTAGCAGATGTCCAGTTCCCTCTCCCTCTCCGAAATAAACCTGTCGCCGAAAATATCGTTTATCTGCAGCTTTTGAAAACTTATGTTGGGCTGATCTTTTTTCCGCGTCCTTTAATACATTAAAATGTGTATCAGACGGAGTTTTCAAGTATTGCAGTTCTGCAGAGATAACTTCCTTCTGTAGGAGTTCCCCATATTCTCTAGACTTAGTTTTAACTCTATTCACTTCCGAGATCAACAATCCTCTCAGGTAGGCTTTAGACCCATCCCATATTATTTCCCTGGGGGCTGTACCCTCATTAATAACAAAAAATTATTTAAGCAAGTCAGGAATCCTAGCATCTGCCTGAATAATAGGTAACCAGAATGCGTTAAACGACCATGGTGTCCGTTCCCCCCTCCCGCCATTTTCCCAGTTGAATGTCACCATAACAGGGGAGTGATCCGACAAGGCTCTAGGTTGATACTCGACTCCTCTGGACAGTTGAACTGCCTGTGAGTTACCCAGTATCATATCAATCCTGGACAGCGAGCCATGAGAGAGGGACATGCATGAGTACAATCTTGTTTGTGGATTATCTCGTCGCCATAAATCCACCAGTTCCACCTCATCCAACAATCTCCCAAAGGGTGTCTGATCTCTTAATGATCCCCCTGACCCCTGCGATCTATCTAATGTGTTATCCAGTACATTGTTAAAATCACCCAGTATTATCGTCGGGACTCCCGGATCTCTCTCCACAAACCGAAGACTCTCCTTCAACACTGTTCCAGAGTACGGAGGAGGGACATAAAGAGCTACAATCAAACATTCAATTTCATTCAATCTGCCCCTCAAACATACAAACCGACCATCCACGTCTATTTTGGAATCAGATTCACAGAACGTAGTATTTTTTCTAAACAACACACTCACTCCCCTACAATAAGTGGAAAAGGTGGCATGAAAACACTTCACAACCCATTGAGGTCGCATAGATTGAAGTCTATCCTTTGTCATATGTGTTTCCTGCAAACATATCACTTCCGCCTGTGAAGATTTTACATAGTCAAGCACTGCTTTACGCTTAGTCGGCTCGTTCAGGCCCCAGACATTCCACGTCAATGTTTTAAGGTTTCGAGCCATAGTACCTGCTTATGAAACATAAAAGCAATAGAGCAGCGTGAGGAAGCATTTCTCGCATCTACCTAGCCGTAATAGCCCATACATCAAGAGACAATTGAAAGTAGAAACAATTCCCAACATGCCCACCCCCCCTTCCCAACTAGTTCAATACCCCATTTAACCATAGTACTGGAGGCCGGGCGTCTTCTTCTCTGCTTAGCACGAGAGTCCAGACCACGAACCGTCAGCTCTCCAGAAAAAGGGAAGCGTTGCTAGCAGCTTATCATCGCCAGCAATCAGGAGCTACAAAAACAAGGGAAAAGAAAACAAATCCTCTCCATACCACAGTCCCAGTTTGCTCCTCATATTGTCGAAGTCCTCGTTATCCAAATATTTTTGCATATTCATGGACATAATGCAGAATGGAGGGAAGAGAAAAGAAGGGAGATCCATCATTTCTCCGCCGACAGTCAATCCAGAGGGAGGTATCTTGAAAAAAACTCCCAAAAGGCATTTAGTGCAGATCCATTATGAAGTAAATCATACATAAGGATAAACAGACTCAAGTCTCTGAATGACGCAATGTTTTCTCATTCTTATCCAGCCAATCCCGTGCATCCCTCGGAGACTGGAAGAAATGGGTAGCTCCCATAGCAGCCACTCGCAGCTTGGCCGGGTACAGCATCAGTAAGGCACCTTTAAGGATCGCAACCGGCGTTTAACATCTTGAAATTGCCGTCGCTTATTTTGAACTTCAATGGAGAAATCCGGATACAAAGAAATTTGTTGCCCATTTATGGTTAGGTCAGTCATGTCTCTGGCCTCTCTCAAGATGGCGTCTCTATCCATATAATGAAGAATTTGGATCAAAAAAGAGCGAGGCTGTGCCCCAGGTGGCTGAGGTTTAGTGAGGACCCTATGGGCTCTTTCTATTGCAAACAATGGGGACAGCACATTATTGCCAAACGATTTGCGAATCCAATCCTCAAAATATTCCACAGCTCTATTTCCTTCTGCCTTTTCTGGGATCCCCACTATACGCACATTATTGCGGCGCATCCGATTTTCCAAGTCATCCTGCTTCGCTCTGTGTGCTTCTATTACTTTACCGTATTGTTCAACTTGTGTTCTGACAGGCCATAATACATCTTCCACCTCACTCTGTCTCTCCTCCAGCTCAGTGGTTCTGTCATTTAGGGATCTAATCTCCTGCCTCACATTCCTCAACTCATCTTTAATGTCTTTCATCTGCAGGGCCAGCGCTGCGGTTCCCCTTTGACACAGCATTCAGAACATCAGTGAGGGTGGGAGGATTATCAGCCTGTTCCGTAGTGGCCTTGAGCACAGGATCCTGGATATGTTCCCCAGCCTGAGACTTTATGACGTCCCCTGCCCCCTGCGTTCCTGGGAGCCTTCCATCTCCATCTGTCCCGCATCTCTCTCTAATCCAGCTTTTACTTGCTGGCAGTGTGTAGGAGAGCCATTGGTGGGGATCGCACATATTTCTGCAGCCTGGCTGCTGTCTCCCTCCTCCTCTCCTCCGCACGCCTGCTGGCTGCCAGCCCACGCTGCTGTGCAGCGCCATCTTGAATTCCTCTCTCCTCACCTCTCACCGGCCGTGTCTTCCTCATAATGATGGAGATCTCTGCCTCTGACCTCCCGGTCACCGCCTGTCAGCACCACGTGTCCCAGAGGAAGACAGTGAGATTGTCCAGACCCCTCAGGGCTCAGGATAATGAAAGATAACAGGATAATTTCACTGGAGCTCCTGGGTCCTGCTTCTTCTCACATTGCCAGCTAGCTCCGTCCCCATAGGTATATTTTTGAGTAAAATGTAAATTTCTCTTTTATTCTATAAACTACTGACATGTCTCCGAATTTCCAAGCAATTAATTTTGTATTTATTTTCAGAAAATTAGAAATTGTCAAAATAAAAAAAAATGCAGTGCTTGCAGACCTCAAATAATGCTAAGAAAACAAGTTCATAATAATTTAGAAACAACAGTACTAATGTTTTAACTCAGGAAGAGTTCAGAAATCAATATTTTGTGGAATAACCATGATTTTTAATCATAGCTTTCATGCGTCTTGGCGTGCTTTCCACCAGTCGTTCACACTGCTTTTGGGTGACCTTATGCCGCTTTTTGTTCAAAAATTTAAGCAGTTCTTCTTTGTTTGATGGCTTGTGACTATCCAATTTCCTCTTGATTACATTCCAGAGGTTTTCAATGGGGTTCAGGTCTGGAGATTGAGATGGCTATGACAGGGATTTGATGTGGTGGTACTTCATCCACACATTGATTGACCAAGCTGTGTGGCATGGTGCATTGTCCTGCTGGAAAACCAGTCCTCAGAGTTGGGGAACATTGCCTGAGCAGAAGGAATCCACTGTTTTTCCAGGATAACCTTGTATGTGGCTTGATTCATACGTCCTTCGCAAAGATTAACCTGCCCAATTCCAGCCTTGCTGAAGCATCCCCAGATCATCACTGATCCTCCACTAAATTTCACAGTGGGTGCAAGACACTGTGGCTTGTACGCCTCTCTAGGTCTCCGTCTAACCATTAGATGACCAGGTGTTAGGCAAAGCTGAAAATTAAACTTATCAGAGAAGATTACCTTACTCCAGTCCTCTATGGTCCAATCCTTATGGTCTTTGGCAAACTTCAGCCTGGCTCTCCTTTGCTTCACATTGATGAAAGACTTTTTTCTAGCTTTACATGACTTGAGCCCTACTTCTAGGAGCCTGTTAAGAACTGTTCTTGCTGTGCACTTCACCCCAGCTGCCATTTGCCATTCCTTTTGTAGGTCACTTGATGTCATCCAGTGGTTGCTGAGTGACATTCGAATAAGATGGTCATCCCGGTCAGTGGAGAGTCGCTTTCGCCCTCTGCCGGTCTGTAACTTCGTTGTCCCCAATATCTGCTGCTTGACCTTGTTGTAATGGACTGCCGTCTTAGAAATGTTAAGGATGGCGGAAACATGATGCTCACTGTATCCCTCTGCTAGTAAAGCCAGAATTGAGCCCTTCTTTTCCTCACTCAAGACTTTTCTTTTCAACTCCTTGGCATGGTTAAAAGTTATTTTCCTATTACTTTTGGGATATTAATAGCACTAGTTTTGCCATCCAGCTTGTCCTATTGCAAGAGGATTGTGAACACCACAGCAGTGTTTTTTTTATACTTTCTTTCGTTAAATAAGATTTGGTTCAGGTGATCACCTAATCAGAAGCACATTAAGTAGAATGAGGTACACTCAGGTTGGAATTCAACTGACACTGGAATGGCTGTCAGACGTGTAGAGAAGCTGATTTTTATAAAACTGTGCAGTGGTCTCTTCATTTTTGCCACAGCAGAATATTTATATATTATAATTGGTCCATTTTTCTTGCATGTGAGAAAAACAGAAGTCTGAATTAGGCCTAACACTGTAGGACCTCTGCTGATGAAGGTTCTCAGTGAATATGTTCTATGGAAATGTAGCATAAGAATAAAATATTATTTTGGGGGTGAGATTCCCCTCTAACCACATTTAAACACATTACTAATCTATGTGATGTCTTTATTAAAGCACCACTCTAGTGTTTTTTTTTTTTTTTTCAGTGCTGGAGTGGTGCTTCTAATCTAAGGTCCTTGCCCGCAGTTTTATACTAACCTACCAGCGTCTTCACCTTCTATCGCTCCAGTCCTGCGGCGCCATCTTGTGAACAGAAGTCAGAGGTAACGGTCACGAGCTCTCAGTGCAAATCTAAGAGCCAGAACGAGGTTGTCCTAGATCTTCATTGATAAGTGACCTCTGGCTCATCCAGGAAACACTTGAGGGAACCGACAGGTCACAGCCTGATGAAGACCGTCAGGAGTGGCGCTGATAGAAGGTGGAAGACTGTGGCTGTTAAGTATGAGACCTGGGGTACGGACCTTAGACTAGAAGCACCACTGCAGGGCTACAATAAAAAAGAAAAACCCAGCTGGATTGGTGCTTTACCGGGGTGTCCGGTTTTATGAACTAAAACTAAATCAGTGTGCCACAACCAGTTTTCATCATTGGAGGCCTTCTGCTTGCTTCCAGCATCCGTGCTTCAAGCTTCATCATATCCAACTGTGACTTTAGGGTAGGGCCGGACCGTGCAGCCAAAGCCATGTCCCGTCATCTACTTCAGTCATTTTTATATTTTTTAGACAGTCAAACAAATCCCAAAATGTCACACTTCCGCCAGCCCCTGCGATCATTTAACGGTGGGAGAACCTGACAGCAGCTTGCACCTCTTCATTTTGTAATCACTCCTGGTTTTGGATTACAAATACTGCCATGTGAATGAGGCATAATAGGTAAGGGTTCTGAATGGTGGTGTGTCTACTATTAATAGGGGTTTTATTTATTTTTATTTTTTTTAGCCTCCAAAATGAATATACATAGATAATATATATAATGATCTATCATACTTAAACATAGTACCAGTGAGTTAGTAGCATGTAAGACACAATTAACGGAGTGCATTTTCACTCCACTGATTAAAGGAACTCTGTCAGCACAAAATGACTGTATAAACCAAGTACAGGGACTCTGTTTCACAGTGGGGCCAAACATTTATAATAAAATTTATTGGGAGCGCTTCTCTAAGGTGTGTTACTGACGGGAGGCAACTGTGTGCATCAAACGATGATTGGGTAAATGTTGAGGCTGCACAAGTAAATTGATTGTGGAAGACTTGGAAATGCAGAAGTTCCCTAATTCTACGATGAGCTTCTGATGTTGGAGAATTTCTACACCTATTATTTTAGTTACCTATTTTTTGGACTATAAAACGCACGGACCATAAGACGCACCCCAAATTTTCAGAAGGAAAATAGGGAAAAAAAATAATGTGTCAAATGGAGGTCCGTCTTACAGTCCGAATTCAGCTTAATAATAATAATAATCTTTATTTATATAACGCCAACATATTCTGCAGCGCTTTACAGTTTGACAGTTTCAAAACACAAGTCATAAGTAGCAACGTTAACAATACAATAATTAAAGCAAATAAGATGACCTTGCTCATGAGAGCTTACAATCTACAATGAGGTGGGGGAGATACAAAGTACAGGTGTGTATATACAATGGTGTATTTATAATGATGGTCCAGCCATCTTGAGGGAGTGAGGGATGGATGGAAATAGTGAATGGGCTACACACACACACTTACACATAGAATGACTTTGATTAGTGAATGTGATAGGCCGCTCTGAACAAATGTGTTTTGAGGGAGCGCCTGAAACCATGCAAATTGTGGATAGTCCTAATTTCTTGGGGTAGAGCATTCCAGAGGATTGGCGCAGCGCGGGAGAAGTACGGATTAGTGCAGAGGTTAGTCGAAAGTCGTTTGCAGAGCGCAGCAGTCGGTTAGGCCGATAGATAGAAATGAGGGAGGAGGTGTAGGGGTGCTGCACTGTGGAGAGCTTTGTGGGTTTTTTTTCCCAAAATTTTTTGGGGAAAAAAGTGTGTCTTATGGTCCGAAAAATATGGTAGGTTACGGGCAGATTTTTATTCTTGCAATTTTTGTCTCATTGGTGTGTCCCTCTTTAAAGTTGCTTTGCTTTTGATACTTGCTATTTGGCTTTGACAACACTTTATTGATATACTTAGGTGCGGATTACATGCATTTTTGATTTGGTTCCGCTGCAGAAACGCACTAAAAACATATGCATTTTTTACCTGTGGCTTTTTTGCATCTAATGCGAGTCTATGGGGAAAATCCACACCGAAAACTCAGCATACCCACAAAAGAAGTTGACCTGCTGCAGATTTGAAAGATGCACCACAGGTCAGTTTATGCAGAGTTAAAAGGACAGGGGGCAGGACATTTCTACACATCCCATCCACTTTGCTGGAACTGTAAGACATTGTGTTTTTTTGCGCAGCATCAAAAACTCACCAATAGCTCATCGTGGGCAGGTAGGCTAAGGCTATGTGCAGACGATCCTGAAGTAGCAGCGCTTTGGATGCTGTGCAGGGTCGCTGCCATCTATTAAACACAGGTGAATCTGCATGTGTTCACTTAACTGTGCGGATTCACTACGTACAATACATTCTATCTATGAAAACTCTCTTGCGGAGACTAGCATATCCGCAAGAGCAATGGACATGCTGCGGTCTGGAGAGACGCACCACATTTCAGTCTCTTCAGGTGTCTGTGGACACATAGTGGACATGGGATTTCTTAAAATCACATCCACTAATCTGTAACATCGGGACGCTGCACAAGTACAACCCGCAGCAATTACTGATCGTGTGCACATACCCCAAGGGTATGTTTCCACAGTCAGTATTTGCTGCGGATTGGATGCTGCATACAGCCGCAGCGTCCAGATGTTACAGCATAGTGGATGGGAGTTTATGAAATCCCGTGTCCACTACGTGTTCAAAGATGCAGGTAACAGACCTGCGTATACACACATGCGGTGCGTCTTTCTAGACCGCGGCATGTCAATTTATCTTGTGGAGACGCACAGTCTCCGCAAGATAAATAGCACCGTTCTATGTATAGGATGCGGTGAATCACCGCGCGTACAAAAGCCGGAGCATGTATCTGCAACTGCCAATATTGAACGTGGAAACATACCCAAAGTCTTCGTTCCCTCTGCTACATCTTGCAGAGGGATTTACTATTTTTGAAGTGAGGATACCATAGCCAATAAGCTGCACATGTCACTGTCCTATAGTGTTACAATCGACAATTACTGATTTCCAGCACACATGCATAGACACAGCATGTAGCTATAGCAGGCTCATTGCTCTGAATGGGCTCACACAGGATGAGAAGAGAACCTTCTTTATAAAATCTAAGGCCAATTAGTCTACAGTGATTTGTGCTTCTAGTGCTAGCTACAATGAACCAGATTTGTACCCGATAATGGTGGCTTCTCAGCTGCTCTCAACTCATTTATAAGTGTAGGATAGTGGAAATGAATGTTCTGGTCATAAACCAGCCGAGAGCTCAGAAATTATAAGAAAAAAAAAAAAATTCATGATGCTTCACAGAAATCAATTCTGCAGCAGTAATAGACAGAGAAATATAGGATCTACCCCCAATATGCTTTTGTAAAAAGTTTTTTTTCAAATCATATTACGTAGATGCAAAAATAGGTATTAGACTACGTAATTATGTACCGAGTCACTGCAGCACATGGAGGACATCTCTCCTCTTCAGGACGGAAGCACAGAGGTTAAAAGTCCACCCACCCACTTCCGCGTGTTTTAACAAGTACCATGGATGGATAATGCAATAACACTTTTAGAACATTTCATATAACATATACATTCAAGTTAGGGGAATACCCGTGCTGTCGGATGACTCTGGAAACAGTTACGGTAGGTCTAATACCTATTTTCCATGACATCCCTCCTGACAGCACCATGGAGAATACCAGAGTTTTGTTGTTTTTTTTTAACTCTCCAGAAACAACTTTATTATCAATATTCCTTATGTCTATTTCTACCATTAAAAAGGGACTTTTAGAGATTTTTTTTTTTTTTTCTTCACATATCTTTTATTAATTTTCAAACAATTTTTTAGAAGGAAGAGAAGAATGGGGAGACAAGAGGTAAAACAAGGGCAGGGTATCTTAATAGTACAAATAGAGAATTCAAACTATTTACAAAGATATTTAAAGAATAACCAATTATGCCCATTGGTATATGTGATGTTACAGGATGAGTAAACAAATCTCAAGATCTATTATAAATCTAATACAGCTAAAGAGCCCAGTAGCCAAGTACTCTCTATAATGAAAGATGTTTTGCATTCCACAAATCCCATTTTACATGGTATTTTTGCAGGAAGTTATTGTTCATAGCAAACCTTTTTTCAATGAAACTGTGGAGTTGAATTGTATTAATAATATCTAAGAATTTTGGTGTTTGGGTTTTTTTCCACCACAGTGCAATTGAATTTTTAATCACCAGGAAGACATGAATAATTATATGTTTAATTGAAGGATCAACACCCTCAAGTCCTATCGAGAAGAGTGCCATTTGTGGCGTAACTCTGAGTTTGATATGTGTAAGAGAATTGATGTGTAATATAGGACATGTCCAGAAGATATGATATAAGTTAGCGGGTGATCCACATCCTCTCCAACAAAGAGGGGAGGTATCTCCATTTATGTGTGAAAGTCGTATTGGTGTGAGATATCACCTCGTAATCAGTTTATAAAAGGACTCATGGAGGGGAATGGAAATATTTGATGCATAGGTGTGCTTGATGGCATTTTCCCACGTTTCAATTGAAAAAGATCTATTTAAATCAGATTCCCATCTTTGTAGGTAGATATTTTTAATTTCATTAGTGTCTTTATTGAAGTGGCTATAGATGTATTTAGGCTAAGTGCACACGATCAGGAATAATTGCGTTTTTTTCGCTGTTTTTCTCCGCGTTAAACCGCGAAAAAAAACGCAAGCATTAAGCATTATATACTTGTTAATTGATTCCGCATGTTTTGTACACATGTTGCGTTTTTTTCCACGAAAAAAACGCTTCGCGGAAAAACTAGCAACATGTTCATTAATTTCGCGTAATGACAGCGATTTCGCCGCCATACACTTGTATTGGAACGCATGAAATCCGGAAATATTCAAAATGTTTCCGGATTTCAAGCGCTTTAGCTGCGGTGTAGCTGCGGTGAAATGGGAAGTGACATCATGTCCATCCCATCATGCCATCCCATGAGCATCCCATAATCCAGGAAGACAATAATCTCGTCTCCCTGGATGATGGCTGCCAACATGGAGTGGTATGACAGGATGGACCTGGATGTCGCGCTGATGATTAGTGTGGTAAGTATCTCTGTGTGTGTCTGTGTGTGTGTCCGTGTCTGTGTCTGTGTGTGTGTCTATGTGTGTGGTGTATATGCGTTGTATATGGGCTGTATGTGAGTCGTCAGACATAGGCCGATGAGACTACTACTCTCATCGGCCTGTCTGCTCCACCTCAGTGGCTGCAGCAGGCTCAGCTCGATGGGAGCTGTAGTTCCCATCAAACTGTTCCTGCTGTGAAACAAATGTGTCAAAAAAAAAAACATTCTTTTTAATAAAATCTGTGACCCTCGCCCCCCTTCCCCCCCATAATTATTGTAAAGTTGCTCCTTTTTTTTTTAATACCCATGGCCCTTTATTTTTGGTTTTGTCATCCCCAAATTAATTAATTTTTGTAAAATAGCCAAAATTATTTTCATTGGTGAACAGTGGTTTTTTATTTTTTAGCTATTTTATTATCCCCCATTATTTTCATTGGTGACCAGTGTTTTTTATTTTTTTTACAATTTTATTATCCCCATCACTTATTTTCATTGGTGGTCAGTGTTTGCCCCCTTTTTTTAGATTTTTTTATTCCCAATATTTATTTTCATTGGTGGCCAGTGGTTACCTGTGGAAATAAATTATACTTACCAGTCCCCGCCGATCTCCACCTAAAATAAAAGTAAAAAAAAAAAACATATACTCACCTAGACACCTAATTTCACGATTCCCTTGTTCAATATAAAATAACAAACCACAAAGTATACCTACCCTCCGCAGAATCCCATAAAAAAACGAGTGTCCCACGATGATCTAAACTTTAGAGCAGCCACACAACATGTGGCTGCTCTAAACCACCGCCGCCGATACAATGAACGGGGCCGTAAAGCGGCACCGATCATTGTATAACGAGTTCACCCGAATGCAGGTCGGGTGAACTCGTTATAAGCCGAAGACTCCAGCGGGACTCACTGCGCCTGCGCAGAGTCCCCTTCTGACTGGAGGTGATATGACAGCGTGGGAAAGTTTCCCATGCTAATCATTTCACCTCCAGTGAGAAGGGGAGGTGAAATGACAGGACTCAGTTTACAATGGGGCTAGTAGCATTAGCACTGGTCCCTGTTGTAAACTTGTTAACCCCTTGTGATGGATTACAACGTGGGACCTGACTGAACAGTGGATAGGTATGTATATTGTTTTTTTTTTTATTTTATTTTTCAATGGATTTTTTATGGATTACCAGAAAAATAAAATTTTGTCAAAAACTTTTTGTCTTTATTTAATTAAAAATATTTTTAAAAAAATGTGTATGTGTTTTTTTTCACACTTTAAAATTGTAGCATTAATAATGGATAGTTGTCTTACTGACAGCTCTCCATTATTAAAACGGCTTAATGTAACCTTTCGATAGCAAGGTTACATTAACCCCTTATTACCCCATATCCCACCGCTACTCGGGAGTGGGAAGAGAGAGGCTAAGTGCCAGAAAGGGCACATCTATAAGATGCGCCTTTTCTGGGGTGGGTGCTGGCAGATAGTTTTTAGCCTTGGGGGGCCAAAAAAACCATGGACCCTCTGTAGGCTATTATTATTTGCCTTCACTCACTGGCTTTCCCACTCTGGCGGAAAAAATTGCGCTGGAGCCCACGCAAATTTTTTCTTGATTTATTGACACAAATAACCCATACAGTCCAAATATTTAACCGTTAATGGTTAGGTTTATGCTTAGGATCAGCACCGGGCAAGTGCAGGGGCCATGAGCAGGTGGGGGGCCCACTTGACAACAGACACACTGGCGTGCTATGAGGGGCCCTGTGCCAGTGCCGTTGACCACGAGTGGGCACCTCCCCTGCTTGGTCATGGCCCCAGCACTTGCAATACTTACCTCTCCCTGCTCCACCGCTAATGCGTTTCCTGACACTGACATTCAGGTCATAGGGCGCAATGACGTCACGTCTCTGCGCCCTCTGCCTGAACAGTCACAGTGCAGAGAGCTGGAAGATGTCGACGCTGAGGAGTCCAGAGTTGAGCAGTGCCCAGCAAGGCGAGCTATTTTTTTTTTTGAGCAATATATGGGGCTCATCATACACTGGAGCATCATATTCGGGGACCATCATACACTGTAGAATCATATACGGGGCACATTATACACTGGAGAATCATATATGTCGTCCATTAT
>JARQOD010000003.1:118001699-118039468 GCA_033576555.1 Oophaga sylvatica | reverse complement strand
CATCTTTTAATTAGACTGTTCTAACTGTTGAACAAAGTGATAACCACTATAACTTAGGAATCAGATTGAAGCGAGGTCATCAGAAATTTAAAGCTCAGCCATTTTCTTTATTACTGTGGGACCTCTGAAGAGAAGAAATAAAATGCATCCCTTCTTCAGGAGTATATAATGGGGTAGTCTTACCCCTGTGCCACACCAGAATTTTGGTGGGAAATCCCCATCTGTATAATACTCCTATAGATCTTAATTTTGTGGTCACCTCTCGAAAATCCCTCCTAGCTTCCATCCTAGCATCCATTTGAAAGGTCAGCAAAAATTTTTTAGTTTGTATATGGGTCAGGGGAAAGTACCTCTCTCTCTGATATAATTCAGTATTTTTTGTTTTGTGTCAAAAAAGTGCATGTGTAGTATATATGTCTCTTGGTTTGTCTGGACTGATATTCCTTGGTCTAGGGAGCCTATGGATCCTGTCGATAGTGAGGTCTAGAACCGACAATTTTGGGATAGCTTTCCTAAATAAGTTTTTAACGTAACTAGACAGATCAGTCTGCACTATGTTTTCAGAGACCCCCTTATTTTTAAATTATTGCGTCTGTTCCTATCCTCTAAATCTGTGAGTTTGACCCTCAGAGAGTGAATTTCTTGTTTAAGGACAGAGTTTTCCTCCAAAAGGGAGTTGGTTTTTGTTTCAACCTTTGAGATTCTTTTTTCATTAACTTCAAATCTCTGAGAGAAAGAACCCTGTATCTCCTGGAGTGTTTTGTTTTGTGCCTCAAAACCCATCCTGATGGAATCATTAAAAGATTTTCATAGTCTGGCCATAAAGCCTTCTGTTACTTGTTTATCTGAGGAAATGAAATCCTCATAGCTTATCTTAGGGAATGGAGCAACTGGTGGACTGGTAAGCTCTGATCGTATTTTTTAGGGTATTGTTTATTTGGACTCATGTTAAGCCCGGGTCTCACATAGCGATACACCAGCGATCCCGACAACGATCAGGATCGCTGGTGTATCGCTACATGATCAGCACAGCGACACTGCGGGTAACATCGCTTAGTTACCCTGTGCGGTGCCTGGAAACCCGCTGTGTACCTTGGTTACCAGCTCCCTGCATCAGGGCGCTGGTATCCAAGGTACACAGCGGGTTTCTAGGCACAGCCCCGCGCCTGGAAACCCGCTGTGCACCTTGGTTACCAGCGGATCGCTGGTCTCCCGCCTGTCACACGCAGCGATGCGTGCCTGTCAGCGGGAGACCATCGATCAAAAAAATGTCCAGGACATTCAGCGAAGATCAGCGATACCCGGCAGAGGGGCTGATCGTCGCTGAATTTCACACACAGTGATATCGCTGGGGAGATCGCTGCTGCGTCACAAAACTATCTGAATCAGCATTTAAGGAGTTTTTATCAGGGGCTCTGCTGTCAGAACCTTTCCTTTTAGTACTGTTTGAAAGGTCCATATTTTCTACTGTGTTGGTTTCCACTGTAGAAATATGTGGCTTGATATTATCATTTCCTCTATTAGTAGTACTTTGATGGTAAGATTTTGACACTATATGATTCAAATCGTTTCCATTTTTTGAAGTTTTATTAAAAATGGGTATCGAGGAAAATTTGGTCGGTTTGATAATCGGGTCTTCTCTCTCAGGGAGTGGCTGAGACCCTGGAGGACTTAGTAAGTTCGAAAAATCCTCATTTGGGTTCGTAGTTGATTGTCTTGGGATTTCTTTCACTTTTGAATTTTTGGTCTTACTGGAGTGGTGTTCTCCTGTTTTATTATTGGTTTTGGATCTAGCACCTCCTGTTTCCATAATATATCTTAATAAGGCGTTTTTAAGCTTGTGAAAGTCAGATCTGCAAATTATATCAAGAACCCTTACTTAACAAAGATGTACTCTTATTTACGGGTATTCCAATAAATACCAAGTGAATACCGAATCTCTTATCTTCCAGAGATTAACCCTGAGAGCATTAAACTAGAATTATTTTATCACAACTGTTATAAAATGAGCTTAGTATGATTCATCAGCTCACCATGCAAGGGCACTTTAAATTGCTTTAACCCCTATATCTTATTATAGTGATAGCACACTCGAACCCTGCAAAAGAAAACAATTATCCATACACAACCTCCAAACCTTGTTTGTATATTGTTGCATAAATGTCTGTTGCTCCTTCAGAATATTATGTCTTGTGTTGAATTATCCAGATTCCAGGGTCTTTTTATGTCCTAATAGCTTCCCTGCTATGAATACACCAGTCTTCTTTAAGTCGCAGCAAACTAGCAGAGTACAGTATCTTCAAATAAGAGAGTAAAATAGAGATATTGCCCAGTGTCTCTATTTCTTTAAGGACCTGCTTTTATATTGCAGAGATCCAATAGTCACGCTCTATTATATTGGTTAAGTCGCCATATAACACCAGTTTCCTTTTCACCAACCTGATGCTTCGTGTATCCCGTCAGGTATCCTCTGATGCTGTGTCTCTGGATGAAGGCGGGGAAAGATGACGTCAGCGCTGATAAAGGCTTTTTCAGCCCTTGATTATACGCAGCAGTTCCTTCTCCCTCTGTCTCACTCAGCTCTTCACCGCTTCAATGGTTACTGCTGCAGTGACGGAGGCGCTCCATTATTAACTCACCAAATCTCGGTGCACCGACCTGTCACTTCTCTGACGCTTTCAGGCAGTCACCGGCGCTTAGGCTTAAGCAGGGGCGGGAAAAAATGGTGCCCGCTCTGTGACAAGGTGGATTCAGTCACACAGCTGATCACTATGGCGCCTCCCACCTCAGCTTCCCTCCGCTCTCCTCACAGTTGCGTCTTTACTCACAGCAGCCGGCGAGCCCGTTCTTCGTCGCTACAATATAGGCAGGGCACTGGCGATAACCGTGGACATTTTAATCAGCCCAGAAGTCCGCATTCACTTCAAGGTACACACTTTCACAGCGCGCAGTTTGTCATAAGTGAGAAAATCACCTCAGGCAGCTGCACCATTCCCCTCAGAGGGACATATCTCGAGTATTGCTGAACCAAATTTCATGTTTTTGGTATCAAAATGATCCTATTACTAAGGGGAATAAAATTACCAATAAAACTAAGAGAGAAAATGCCTTTTTGCTGGGTTATGAGTCGCTTCAATGGGTGAAGTCAAAGGAGCTGAGCGCTCATACGACTGCCATCTGCAGCGCCAGAAGCCACGCCCCCAATACCAGAGTTTTAACGTTCAGGTTGAGATGAGCATTTGTTCGTCTGGGACATAAAGTTCTCTACATAGAGACTTAAGGACTTAGGTTTAAATCCCGGGGGGGGTCAACTGCCTAATTGTAGGGCGCAATCTCTGTACTGCTCTGACGAACCTCATTATCCATGGGTGAGAGGCCAGGGGGTAATCAAAGCAACTGCTCAAAGCAGATATCTGTAGTTTTAGAGTGCTGGCTCTATGTCCCTTATTAAACCTGGCCTGAAGAAAGTCCAAGACCCCAGGGATATCTGGAAAGCCCGCCAAAGGGTCAGACCTGCCATCCTCCAAACAGAACCTCTTCCAGATCTTATAGTATGTTGCCGAGGTAACTGGCTCCCTGCTAGACTGAAAAGTAGTTATGACCTAGTCCGACAAGCCCCGAGCTCTCAGGATTTCCCTTTCAGGATCCAAGCCGACAGATGGAGTTTCCCCGGGTTCTGATGGAAGACCGGACCTTGATGGATTACGTCCTCCCTCTGAGGAAGCAGTATCGGATCTTCCACTGCCACGGCTACTAGAAGTGGGAACCAGCTTCTCCTCGGCCAGTATGGAACAATTAGGAGACCCTTTGTCCGATCTTCCTGAGGACAGCGGGAATGAGTGCTAGCGGGGTAAATGCAAAAGAGAGGAACCTGTCCCACTTCTGAATTAGCACGTCGACTGCCTCTGGGGCGTCCAACGGATTCAGTGAGTAAAACTTGGGCACCTTTGAGTTCTTCCTGGGCGCAAACAGGTCTATACGAGGAATTCCCCAGAGATGACACAGATACTCGAATACCTCTTTTTTCAGCTCCCATTCTGTCGGCCAAATCCTCCGTCTGCTCAGGTAGTCTGCTACAACGCTCTGAGAACCTTCGAGATGAACTGCTGATATTAAAAGGACTGTCTCCTCTGCCCTGGAAAAAATTCTCCCTGCTAGATCCTGGAGTGCTCGATGTCTGGATCCCCCTTGGTGTCGCAGGAAGGAAGCAGTCATTATGTTGTCTGAGAGAATACTGACATGCTGATTCCTCAAATGTGCCTGATTCTGCCTTAAAGCTTCCCATGCGGCATAGAGTTCCCTGTAGTTGGAGGACCTGCGACTAATCTCTTCTGGCCATCTACCCTGACGGATTCTTCCCTTTAGATTAGCTCCCCATCCCATTCGCTGGCATCTGTGATTACCACGCATGGGGAGGCGATCCACTGGACGCCCACCTGTAGATTTGTGGGTTGAGTCCACCAGTGTAGTGATCTTCTTGCCACTGGGGATAAGGACATCATCTCGTCGAGAGAGGATTGCTGTTGATCCCAGACAGACAGGATGTCTCTCTGCAGAATTCTTGAGTGGAATTGCGCCCACTGGACACAAGGGATGTAAGCTGTCATCAGGCCCAACACCTTCATGGTTGATCTGATGGAGACGCGGTTTCTTAACAGGTCCTTGACTCTGCTCTGTAATAACTCCTGCTTCTCTGCTGGTAAAAAGGATGTTCTGTACATGGAATCCAGCAGTACCCCCATAATCACGTCTCTGGTATTAAGTCCGACTTTTGATTGTCTATTGACCAACCAAGGAATTCCATCATAGAGATGGTCAGATCTCTGTGCCGGATCAGTTCTTCCGCGGATCTTGCCGCCAAGATGAAGTCGTCCAGGTATGGTACTATGATGACCCACCCTGGTTTCTTAGGTAAGCCACCACCTCTGCCATCAATTTAGTGAAAACTCGGGGAGCCGAGGCCAGGCCAAAGGGAAGGCACTGAAACTGGAAGTGGCAGGTTCGATCCAGCAGATTTACCACGAATCTCAAGAACTTTTGGCACGCCGGGTGGATGGGAACCTTGTAGTAGGCACTTTTCAGGTCGAGAGTGCACATTAAGGCGTCTTTGTCTATGAGTTGGACGGTAGATTTTATTGACTCCATCCTGAACCTCTTAAATTTGACCCAGAGGTTTAACGGTTTTAGGCTTATTATAGTACGGGCATCTCCTGACGGTTTTATTTTTCCTCATAGATTGTAAGCTTGCGAGCAGGGCCCTCATTCTTTTTGGTATCTACTTTGATCTGTGTTTATTGTTATGCTGTAATGTCTATTGTCTGTACAATTTTCCTCTCTAATGTAAAGGGCTGCGGAATATGTTGGCGCTATAGAAATAAAATTATTATTATTATGGAGAACAGGGATGAGTCATGGCCCTTGCCCACCTCTGTATTGGGAACTGGGATTATGACCTTTGAGCTGGCCAGCTGTTCCAAGTCCGTTAACATAGCGGAGCCTGCCGTCACTGTAGTGTGAGCAATATATCTTTCTGCGGGAGGAGAGGTAAACTCTATTGAGTACCCTTCTGCAATAGTCCTGAGGACCCATTGGCTTTGGGTAACCTGGTGCCAATTTAACGCAAAGTGACTGGGCCTCCCCCCCCTATTGGAATGGCATAATTGTCTCCTATGACACGAACCTGATCCAAACAGGGACTCTTACTCTTTCCTCCTCTCCCATACAAAATGCTGTATGATCCCTTACTGGCCTTTCCCTGACTCCTACATTCGGATTGTTTCCTAGCGGGGCCTCCTCTACGAAAGGACTGATTCCTTTTAAACCTATACTCTGGGAACCCTTTTTTTTATCAGAAGCCAGCTCTAAGATATTATCCAATGCTGGACCGAAAACCCTTGACCCAGAAAAGGGAATGGAGCATAACTTGGTCTTGGAGGCATTATCTCCAGACCAAGACTTCAGCCAAATAGCTCTGCGGGCTGCATTGGACAGCGAGCTATTCCTAGCTGTGAATCTAACTGACTCGGCTGCTGTATCAGCCAGAAAAGCAGTAGCCGATTTCATTAATGGGAGGGAGGCTAGGATGTCATCTCTCGGGGTTTTGTTGGATAACTGATCCTCTTATTGTCCCAACCATAAGAACATTAATATAGCCACGGATGTCACGACTATATTTGTTCTAATTAAGGCCGCGGATGACTCCCAAGTCCGTCTTAGAAGAATGTCAGCCTTCCTGTCCATTGGGTTTCTTATGCTTGAAGAGTCCTTGAATGGGATAGAGGTTTTCTTAGCCAATGGCACATCAATCTTGGGAATTTCCTCCAAGACCTTTATGTCTTCCGGATCAAAGTGGATACGACTTTTGAAGTCTCATGACAACACCAGCCGTTTCTCAGCGTCTTTCCATTCCTCCAGCACCATGGCCCGCAGGTGCTCGCTTAGGCTACTTTCACACATCAGGTTTTTTCCGAAAGGCAGGATTCAGCGTTGCGCCAGATCCGGCGTAAATTGTGGGAATTGTGGGAAACTGATGAAACAGATCCGTTTTTCCGCCGGATCCGTTTAGCGGATACGGCAAAAAACCTGATCCGTTTCATCAGTTTTCCATCTGTTTCTTCCGTTTTACGACGGATGCTTTTTTTTTTAAAAACGCCAATGGGAGGCTCCCAAACGATGATGTTTCCTGGGGGCTGGCCAATTGGATCTGAGCATGCTCAGACTTTTAAACCGGATCCGGTGACCGGATCTGTCCTTTTCCGGATCCGGCGCATTCCGGGGCCCATAGACTTCCATTGTAGCAAAAAGCCGGAAGCACCGCATCCGGCGCTGTCCAGTTTTTCGCCACAGACAAAAAACATTACTGGAGACGTTTTTTCCAGACGCCGGAATTAAAATTTTAGCCGGAAGAAATGGGAGGCCATGCGGCGCGATCCGGAACTAATACAAGTCAACGAGAAAAAAACGGTTAGCCGCATCCGGTTTTTCTAAAAATAGCCGGATCATGCATGACTGAAAAAACCTTATGTGTGAAAGTAGCCTTATTGGGAATACCAGCTGTCTTTGTGCTCTAAGGCCCCCAAACTGTGGCTTTGGGTCCTCTCCTACTTGCATTGTGTCTCTCACTGCCTGTACCAACTCGTCTGTATCCTCAGCAGAAAATGGGTATCTTCTGCCCCGTTCCTGACTCTCCGTCAAAATTTTGCCTTCTTCCTCCTGGTCAGATTCCAGGGGTTGGGATCCATCCTCTGAGCTTTGCTCCATCTCCCATCTAGGCCTCTTAGAACACGGACCTGGACTGGGAGGCTGCGGACAAGAGAGACTAAATATAGAGGCCTGCACTTCCTCTCGGATGAGGAACCTCATTTCCGATAAAAGGTATGGCTGTTCCTCCATTACAATCTTGGCCATACAGACGTCACAGAGGGTCCTGTCATAGGTGTCAGTGAGCTTCGTATGCCAAATGGGGTATCGCCGGGCTTTTAATGAGGCTTTGCCCATCTGCTTGGGCGTAGGCACGGGGTCCCTTGTTCTGCATATTGCAAGAGAGGGACTAATTAGCGGTTGAAGCCAACTACAGGCTGAATGGTTGAAAATGGCTATGTGTTGAGGATGTCATAAATGCTAAGGACAGGTTGTAAGTGGCCACCGGGTGCTGGGGACCTTCTGCGCACAGCACACTTACCCCACTGTCCTGGTCGATCTTGCTAAGCTCTTCCATGCTGCTACCGTACGCCCTGCGAGATCCAGGACTCAATCTGGTTTCGCTCTTATTCCGCATTCCTCCTGGAACACACGCCGACTTCTGCCAGTCAGTGACGTCACCGGAAGAGCGACGTCTTTCCAGAGCGTGACTTACAGAAGAAGCCCGCTGGCCAGTATCTGAGCCCAGAGCCTCCCACCAGGAGGAGCGGCTCACCCAGGAGCATGTCCGCTCAACTGGTGTTTGGGGCAGGGGGACTCTTACCAGGGAGTTTCAACTCTGGGCCCCTTGACAGGGGGAAGGATCTTTGACAAGCCACACAATCCCACTGGGCCCGGTAAACTGCTGCTCTCGTGTGGCCCTCCATGCAGGGACAGGTAAACCACTGAGGGAAGTTGGGTGGGTTGGGACCTTTTAACCTCTCATGTGCTTTCCTATTCCTGTAAGAAGGAGGAGGACGGGGGCGGAGCTAGCTGGCAATGTGAGAAGAAGCAGGACCCAGGAGCTCCAGTGAAATTATCCTGTTATCTTTCATTATCCTGAGCCCTAAGGGGTCTGGACAATCTCACTGTCTTCCTCTGGGACCCGTGGTGCTGACAGGCGGTGACAGGGAGGTCAGAGGCAGAGATCTCCGTCATTATGAGGAAGACACAGCCGGTGAGAGGTGAGGAGAGAGGAATTCAAGATGGCGCTGCACAGCAGCGTGGGCTGGCAGCCAGCAGGCGTGCGGAGGAGAGGAGGAGGGAGACAGCATCCAGGCAGCAGAAATATGTGCGATCCCCCACCATGGCTCTCCTACACACTGCCAGCAAGTAAAAGCTGGATTAGAGAGAGATGCGGGACAGATGGAGATGGAAGGCTCCCAGGAGACGCAGGGGGCAGGGGACATCATAAAGTCTCAGGCTGGGGAACATATCCAGGATCCTGTGCTCAAGGCCACTGCGGAACAGGCTGATAATCCTCCCACCCTCACTGATGTTCTGAATGCTGAGTCAAAGGGGAAAGCATCGCTGGCCCTGCAGATGAAAGACATTAAAGATGAGTTGAGGAATGTGAGGCAGGACATTAGATCCCTAAATGACAGAACCACTGAGCTGGAGGAGAGACAGAGTGAGGTGGAAGATGTACAGTCATGGCCAAAAGTTTTGAGAATGACACAAATATTATATTTTCACATGATCTGCTGCCCTCTGGTTTTTATATGTGTTTGACAGATGTTTTTATCACAGACAGAAATATAATAATTGCAAACATATGAGTAACAAAAGCTTATATTGACAGTTAGAATGAGTTAATGCAGCAAGTCAATATTTGCAGTGTTGACCCTTCTTCTTCAGGACCTCTGCAATTCTCCCTGGCATGCTCTCAATCAACTTCTGGACCAAATCCTGACTGATAGCAGTCCATTCTTGCACAATCAATGCTTTCATTTTGTCAGAATTTTTAGGTTTTTGTTTGTCCACCCGTCTCTTGATGATTGACCACAAGTTCTCAATGGGATGATTAAGATCTGGGGAGTTTCCAGGCCATGGACCCAAAATCTCTATGTTTTGTTCCCTGAGCCATTTAGTTATCACCTTTGCTTTATGGCAAGGTGCTCCATCATGCTGGAAAAGGCATTGTTGATCGCCAAACTGCTCTTGGAGGGTTGGGAAAAGTTGCTCTTGGAGGACATTCTGGTACCATTCTTTATTCATGGCTGTGATTTTAGGCAAGACTGTGAGAGAGCCGATTCCCTTGGCTGAGAAGCAACCCCACACATGAATGGTTTCAGGATGCTTAACAGTTGGCATGAGACAAGACTGGTGGTAGCGCTCACCTTGTCTTCTCTGAATGAGGCGTTTTCCTGATGTCCCAAACAATCGAAAAGGGGATTCATCAGAGAAAATAACTTTACCCCAGTCCTCAGCAGTCCACTGCCTGTACCTTTTGCAGAATATCAGTCTGTCCATGATGTTTTTTCTGGAGAGAAGTGGCTTCTTTGCTGCCCTCCTTGAGACCAGGCCTTGCTCCAAGAGTCTCCGCCTCACAGTGCGTGCAGATACACTCACACCTGCCTGCTGCCATTCCTGAGCAAGCTCTGCACTGCTGGTAGCCTGATCCCGCAGCTGAAACACTTTTAAGAGACAGTCCTGGCGCTTGCTGGTCTTTCTTGGGCGCCCTGGAGCCTTTTTGGCAACAATGGAACCTCTCTCCTTGAAGTTCTTGATGATGCGATAGATTGTTGACTGAGGTGCAATCTTTCTAGCTGCGATACTCTTCCCTGTTAGGCCATTTTTGTGCATTGCAATGATGACTGCACGTGTTTCTTTAGAGATAACCATGGTTAACAGAAGAGAAACGATGATGCCAAGCACCAGCCTCCTTTTAAAGTGTCCAGTGGTGTCATTCTTACTTAATCATGACAGATTGATCTCCAGCCATGTCCTCATCAACACCCACACCTGTGTTAATGGAGCAATCACTGAAAAGAGGTTAGCTGGTCCTTTTAAGGCAGGGCTGCAATGATGTTGAAATGTGTTTTGGGGGATAAAGTTCATTTTCTAGCCAAATATTGACTTTGCAAGTAATTGCTGTTAAGCTGATCACTCTTTATAACATTCTGGAGTATATGCAAATTGCCATTAGAAAAAGTGAAGCAGTAGACTTTGTAAAAATTAATATTTGTGTCATTCTCAAAACTTTTGGCCATGACTGTATTATGGCCTGTCAGAACACAAGTTGAACAATACGGCAAAGTAATAGAAGCACTCAGAGCGAAGCAGGATGACTTGGAAAATCGGATGCGCCACAATAATGTGCGTATAGTGGGGGTCCCAGAAAAGGCAGAATAGAGCTGTGGAATATTTTGAGGACTGGATTCGCAAATCGTTTGGGAATAATGTGCTGTCCCCATTGTTTGCAATAGAAAGAGCCCATAGGGTCCCCACTAAACCTCAGCCACCTGGGGCACAGCCACGCACTGTTTTGATCCGAATTCTTCATTATATGGATAGAGACGCCATCTTGAGAGAGGCCAGAGACATGACTGACCTAACCATAAATGGGCAACACATTTCTTTGTATCCGGATTTCTCCATTGAAGTTCAAAATAAGCGACGGCAATTTCAAGATGTTAAACGCCGGTTGCGATCCTTAAAGGTGCCTTACCCGATGCTGTACCCGGCGAAGCTGCGAGTGGCTGCTATGGGAGCTACCCATTTCTTCCAGTCTCCGAGGGATGCACGGGATTGGCTGGATAAGAATGAGAAAACATTGCGTCATTCGGAGACTTGAGTCTGTTTATCCTTATGTATGATTTACTTCATGATAATGGATCTGCACTAAATGCCTTTTGGGAGTTTTTTCAAGATACCTCCCTCTGGATTGACTGTCGGCGGAGAAATGATGGATCTCCCCTTCTTTTCTCTTCCCTCCATTCTGCATTATGTCCATGAATATGCAAAAATATTTGGATGAGGACTTCGACAATATGAGGAGCAAATTGGGACTGTGGTATGGAGAGGATTTGTTTTCTTTTCCCTTGTTTTTGTAGCTCCTGATTGCTGGCGATGATAAGCTGCTAGCAACGCTTCCCTTTTTCTGGAGAGCTGACGGTTCGTGGTCTGGACTCTCGTGCTAAGCGGAGAAGACCCCGGCCTCCAGTACTATGGTTAAATGGGGTATTGAACTAGTTGGGAAGGGGGGGTGGGCATGTTGGGAATTGTTTCTACTTTCAATTGTCTCTTGATGTATGGGGCTATTGCGGCTAGGTAGATGCGAGAAATGCTTCCTCACGCTGCTCTATTGCTTTTATGTTTCATAAGCAGGTACTATGGCTCGAAACCTTAAAATATTGACGTGGAATGTCCGGGGCCTGAACGAGCCGACTAAGCGTAAAGCAGTGCTTGACTATGTAAAATCTTCACAGGCGGAAGTGATATGTTTGCAGGAAACACATATGACAAAGGATAGACTTCAATCTATGCGCCCTCAATGGGTTGGGAAGTGTTTTCATGCCACCTTTTCCACTTATTCTAGGGGAGTGAGTGTGTTTAGAAAAAATACTACGTTCTGTGAATCTGATTCCAAAATAGACGTGGATGGTCGGTTTGTATGTTGAGGGGCAGATTGAATGAAATTGAATGTTTGTAGCTCTTTATGTCCCTCCTCCGTACTCTGGAACAGTGTTGAAGGAGAGTCTTCGGTTTGTGGAGAGAGATCCGGGAGTCCCAACGATAATACTGGGTGATTTTAACAATGTACTGGATAACACATTAGATAGATCGCAGGGGTCAGGGGGATCATTAAGAGATCAGACATCCTTTGGGAGTTTGTTGGATGAGGTGGAACTGGTGGATTTATGGCGACGAGATAATCCACGAACAAGATTGTAGTCATGCATGTCCCTCGCTCATGGCTCGCTGTCCAGGATTGATATGATACTGGGTAACTCACAGGCAGTTCGACTGTCCAGAGGAGTCGAGTATCAACCTAGAGCCTTGTCGGATCACTCCCCTGTTATGGTGACATTCAACTGGGAAAATGGCGGGAGGGGGGAACGGGCACCATGGTCGTTTAACACATTCTGGTTACCTATTATTCAGGCAGATGCTAGGATTCCTGACTTGCTTAAATAATTTTTGTTATTAATGAGGGTACAGCCCCCAGGGAAATAATATGGGATGTGTCTAAAGCCTACCTGAGAGGATTGTTGATCTCGGAAGTGAATAGAGTTAAAACTAAGGCTAGAGAATATGGGGAACTCCTACAGAAGGAAGTTATCTCTGCAGAACTGCAATACTTGAAAACTCCGTCTGATACACATTTTAACGTATTAAAGGACGCGGAAAAAAGATCAGCCCAACATAAGCTTTCAAAAGCTGCAGATAAACGATATTTTCGGCGACAGGTTTATTTCGGGGAGGGAGAGGGAACTGGACATCTGCTAGCTACCCTGATCAAGACTCAATCTGGCCTTGCAATGGTGGCGGAGATAAAAAATAAAAACGGGGAGCTAGAAAGATCTTCTGGGGCAATTCTAGCAACTTTTAGTGAGTTTTTTGAGACATTATATAATTCGCAAGGGGGGGGTTCTCTGATGAGTTGCTCAGTAGCTTTTTGGGGACTACTAGTCTGCCTACTCTGCCGGAATCGGAAGCTGTTGGGCTGGAGGCACCAATTAGTCTGGAGGAATTAGAGGAGGCTCTAGATTCTATGGCAGGGAATAAGACACCAGGGTCTGATGGGCTGCCTGTGGAGGTATATAAACAGTACTCAAATATAATACTTCCACAGCTGCTGAAGGTGTTTGAAGCGGCTAGGGAAGATGGGCACTTGCCCCGGTCCTTGAATGAAGCAATCATAATGGTGATCTCCAAGGCTGATAAGGATCCTTGTCTTCCAGAGTCATATGGACCTATCTCCCTTTTAAATGTTGATGTCAAGATTTTGGCAAAACTCTGGCAATGCGGCTGTCTAGAGTAATATCTAGTATTATTCATCCAGATCAAACTGGTTTTATGCCGGAGAAATCGACTGCAATTAATATCTGTCGGTTGCCAAAGCATTTGACAGCGTCGAATGGCCATACCTGTGGGCTATATTAGCCAAGATGGGCTTCCGTAAAAATTTTATTGCCTGGATACAGCTGCTGTATTCAAATCCAGAGGCCAAAATTAGAGTAAATGGGGAGATTTCAAATACAATTAACTTACACAGGGGTACCAGACACGGGTGCCCCTTTCTCCCCTACTGTTTGCTCTGGCAATTGAGCCCTTGGCAGTAGTAATTCGGGCGACACCTGAAATTAAAGGGTTTGAATATGAGTCTTTGCAAGAAAAAATAGCGTTGTATGCTGATGCTATGCTTTTGGGAGATTGGCCGTCCTCTTTGAGAGTGGCAATGGAAGTCTTTGGATCCTTCGCAGCGATCTCTGGTCTACGTATTAACTGGGAGAAATCTTCAATTATGCAGGTGGGAGAGGCCCCCCAGAACAGCCCGGGATCGGCCGGACGCTTAAATGTAGTCAGAGTTTAAATACCTGGGAATCCATATTGGGCATAATATACAAGATTTTGAGCATTTAAATATTACCCCGCTACTTGCTAAATTTCAGCAAAAAGTAAAGGACTGGTGCAGGTTAGCACTGAGTATAGTGGGAAGGGCAAACCTATTTAAAATGGTTCTCATGCCACAAGCTTTGTATGTCTTCCATAGTGCGCCCATTTGGATTCCTGGTCGAGTCTTTTATCAGATAAATAGAATATTTAGAGAGCTTATCTGGAAGAGGAGTGTTCCTAGAATTCGGTTGGAGGTTTTGCGTAGATCTAAAGAACGGGGGGGCTTAGCGGTTCCTGACCCGTTTCTGTATTATCTTGCAGCGCAGTTGCAGCATTTTAGAGGATGGGGGGAGGAGGATTCTATTATGCGAAGTTCCTCGGGATGTATGCTTATATGTGTAGTGGGAAAGGACTTACTGGTGCAGGTGCTAGACTCGGGATCGGTTCCGTCAGGGTCGAGCTATCAATAGTCCGACAATGAAGTGCATGGACAAGGTATGGAACACGGCCAAAGAAATATTGGGTATACAGGGAGTCACGGGGCATTCCCTGATTTGGAGAAACTTGACATGTACAGAGCTAAATAAATTGGAGGGTTTTGAGCTATGGGAGAGGAGAGGGATTAAACTAATATCACAGCTTTATTCAGAAGGTGAGTTTCGATCTTTTGAGGATCTTAAACAGACGTTTTCCATTCCCAATGCAAGATTTTTTCATTATCTTCAGCTGAGACATGCTTGTGAATCACAACAGCGACTCATTCCACTAGGTAACCCAGCCAAAACTCCGTTGTTGGATAGAGTAGTGGGGGGAGGAGGATCAAGAAGTATTATATCCATGATATATGCAACAATGTTGGAAAAGAAAGTGGCAAGCTTGGAGGCATTGAAGAATAAGTGGCAAGTTGATGTAGGTGATTTAACAGATGATGAATGGGAAGATGCATTGCAAGAAGTCACAAAAATCTCGGTTAGCGAGGCGCAGAGAGTGTCACATCTTTTTTTGCTTCATCGAGTTTATCAAACTCCTGTACGGCTGTTGAAAATGGGATAAGCTAGAGAGGATTGTTGGAAGTGTGGAATGCCCAATGCGGATCTGATACACATGACCTGGAACTGTCCCAGGCTACGTAGGTTTAGGGGAGATGTGACTGATTTACTTAATACTGTCTATCAATGTCAAATGGTACTAGACCCAAAATGGCTCTTCTGGGTCGAGTGGAGAATTTGACGCTCTCGGAGGGACACCAGCTGGCAGTCTCACGAATATTATATCAAGCTCGTAAGAGAGTGGCGGCTCACTGGAAGGGATCTTCTGTACCCACAATCACGAAGTTACTGATGCAGTTAATAATAACATAGATATGGAGAAATATGTGTACCAAAAAAGAACAATTAAGAAATGGGAGGATATATGGGCGCCTTGGTTGGACACACCCGGGTTGGCTCCTTCTAGATTAACATGGATGAGAGCGTTGGGGAGGATATAACTTGGGAACTTTGGCTGTGAGCGACCAAACGCATCGAGAGAGAAGAGAGTTTTTATTTGTCGGGTGAGGGTGGGGGTAAGATGGGAGGGATTTTTGTGGGTCCTATTGTGTTTATGTAATACACTATTTGGGAATTATTCTGTATGTGATTACCTGTTTTTTCAGTTTTTGAAAATATTTAATAAAAAATTACCTGATAAAAAAAAAAAAAAAAAAGGAGGAGGACATCCTCCATGGTGCTGTCAGGAGGGATATCTTGGAAAATGGTGTACAAAGATTAACAGAATTGAAAAGCTTAATCAGGTGGAGTATGTGGGGAAATATCTTGCTCTGTTCTATCAGACCTTGTAGATACAGGTATATAAAAAGCTTTATATGATAGCACCCTGATAAATTATCACAGATTGACACCACTATATGCCCAATATTTAAAATGTGTCCATAAACTTAATAGATAAGGGCCCAGATTCATCATTGTCATCGATTTAGTTTTCAGGAGAAAGTTGCTTTTTTATAAATTACTATATTTGCACCTTATTTTACATTTCACAACACTACCTTAATTTTTTTAAGATTGCTTATCCAGACGTGTTAGATACACAACACATGCCTTGCCAAACATTGCATTTTTCGCCCATATCACTTTAGTTTCAGCCTGGAGGCATTTTCCACTTGGGGTATCTTTAGATAAGGATTTGACACTTTTGGTGCAGAACACTCAAGATTCAAGACAGACATTTTGTGTTAAATTCATTAACCACATGAATTATTTTGCAGAATTTTGTGCAGAAATATGAAGCATGGCCGAAAGTGTTTAAACATCAGGTAAACTTCATCTGCACACATGTATTAATTGATCCCATGAACCAGAAGGCAGCTATTCTTTGTATGGAGCCATCTTAGATGTTCTCTACCCGATGCTAACAGTTTGGACACTAACCAGAAAGCATATGGCAGAAGGACACTAGTGAATATAAAGGAAGCATTTGTTTTAGGCTGGTTTCACACATCCGGCGGGCGCCTAAACGGCGCCCCCGGCATTTAGCCGCAGCGCCGCATGTGAAAAGCTTTCACACATCCGGCGGCCAAAATGCGTTTTTTTTGCCGGATGGTTTCTGATGCTTGGAGAGATAAGAAACCATCCGGCAAAAAAAAAAAACGTTACATGCAGCGTTTTTTCCGGACGCCGCAATGTACATTTGCGCCGCATCCGGACAAAACCGCATGCAACGCATTGACATGCGGCGCCAATGCATGTCAATGCGAAAAAAGCCGCATGCGGCGCATCAGATTTTCAGATGCGGCGCTGCGGGAAAATTCCGGGGGCGCCGCAAGGCGCCCGCCGGATGTGTGAAACCAGCCTTACACATTCTTTAATCCACAGTGCAGTTGCCTGCTAATCACTGCCTAGATATGATGGTATTCATTTTCCAGACTTTCCTACACTTACCTTGGTGGGAAGAGATAGTTTTTCCTAAACCAGTCACAAAGCAGACTTTTGACTATTCAGACAATCCCATATATTGTATAAGCACCAGGTGTAACATCTGAATGTCAGACCTGACAATGAAAGTTATGATAGATGTGCTGGCATATTCTAGTATGGCAATATACTCCCTGCAATATTGCATATGGCCAAGAGGCATTGGGGCACAAAGCACAACTGTGCTAATGTCCTGCTACAACTGCATTAGAAAAGAATGGCACCGACTAAAGACCAAGTTTACCCTGCTCAGATGTTTGCCTTAAGATCCCTAATCAGTACTTTCATCCCTAAGGGCCCCGTCTCACATAGCGACACACCAGCGATCCCGACAACGATCAGGATCACTGGTGTGTCGCTACATGATCGCTGCTGAGCTGCCAAACAGGCAGCGATCAGGACAGCGACACTGAGGGTAACGTCGCCTAGTTACCCACAGTGTACGTTGGATACCAGTGCACTGATGCTGCGCGGTGCCTGGAAACCAGACGTGTACCTTGGTTACCATCTCCCCTGCAGCAGCGCGCTGGTATCCAATGTACACATCGGGTTTCCAGGCACAGCCCCACACTTGGAAACCCGATGTGTACCTTGGTTACCAGGAGATCGCTGGTCTCCTGCCTGTCACACGCAGCGATGCGTGCTGGCCAGCGGGAGACCAGCGATCAAAAAAAAGTCCTGGCATTTCTGACACGACCAGCGATTCACAGCGGGGCCTGATCACTGGTACGTGTCAGACATAGCGAGATCGCTGCTGAGATCGCTGTTTAGCAGCAATCTCGCTATGTGAGACGGGGCCCTAACCTACATAAGGGGTGCAATAATTAGTTTAAATGAAGTCAGCAGACAGCTACCAACTTCATGAGATTGTCACTTATTGAAACCACCTACCCATCTCTGCTATTCCAAGAGATCACAAGATAACTTGTTCTCCTCTGCCTGAAACAGGGATTTTTGTGAGTACTCACCGTAAAATAATTTTCTCCGAGACGCTCATTGGGGGACACAGAACCATGGTGTTATGCTGCTGCCACTAGGAGGACACTAAGCAAATACATAAAAAAAAGTTAATCCTCCTTCTGCAGTGTACACCCTCTGCTGGCTCTGTTCTGAACCAGTTCGGTGCAAAAGCAGTAGGAGCTCATAAACATAAGTGCAATATGCCAAAACCAAGAATAACTACAAGCCAAATGGCCACACAGGGTGGGTGCTGTGTCCCCCAATGAGCGTCTCGGAGAAAAGGATTTTACGGTGAGTTCTCACAAAAATCCGTTTCTTCATCACCTCATTGGGGGACACAACCATGGGACGTCCTAAAGCAGTCACTGGATGGGAAAACATCACAACGTGTGAGACCTCACGCACCCAATGCCTTAAAGACTAGTTGACTAGAAGGCAGACTTACAGATGCAAAACTGCCGATTGCAGAATTTGTCTGCCAAGGGCCGCATCTGAAGAGGCTAAAGCATGAATGTTGTAATGCTTAGCAAACGTGTGAAGACTGGACCAAGTCGCAGCCCTGCACACTTGCTGAGCGGAAGCCTGGTGCCGAATGGCCCAGGAAGCCCCCACTAATCGAGTGGAGTGAGCCTTTATCCCCGCCGGGATAGGCTGACCTTTGACACGGTAAGCTTCTTGGATCGCTGAACGAATCCATCTGGCAATCGTGCTCTTAGAAGCAGGCAGATCTTTCCTGGGTCCCTCCGGAAGCACAAACAGGGTATCTGATTTGGGGAAAGGCGCTGTCCTGGAGATGTACCTCCTGAGGGCCCTGACCAGGTCCAAAGTGTGAAGAGCTTTCTCAGTACGATGGTCCGGGGCCGGACAGAATGAAGGCAGAACTATGTCTTCATTCAGATGAAAAACCGAGAATCTTAGGCAAAAAAAGCCTGAGACGTCCTGAGCACCACCTTGTCTTGGTGGAAAATCAAAAAGGGAGGTTTGCAAGACAAAGCTGCCAGTTCCGAGACCTGTCTGATGGACGTTATTGCCACAAGAAAGGCAACTTTCCACGAAAGAAGAGAGAGAAAACTCAAGCATGGACCTGAAGGGGTTCTCTTGTAAGGCACTGAGGACCAAATTAAGATCCCAAGGTTCCAAGGGCATCTTGTATGGAGGGACAAGATGGGACACGCCTTGGATGAATGTCTTAACCTGCGGCTTGGAAGCTATCCGTTGTTGGAACAGGACGGAAAGAGACGAAATTTGACCTTTGAGAGAGGCCAGCGCTAGGCCAGAGTATAAGCCTGCCTGAAGGAACTCCAAAATGGCAACGGTGGAAAACACCAAAGGAGACCGACCGTTATCTTTACACATGAGAAGAACGTCTTCCAAACACGATGATAAAGGCGCATGGAAACAGGCTTCCTAGAGTTGATCATGGTAGAGACCACTCGTTGTTAGAAACCGGCCTGGGCTAGGATCCAGGATTCAATGGCCAGGCCGTTAAACTGAGGACTCTCGAGTTCTGGTGGTAAATGGGTCCCTGGGAGAGGAGGTCTGGACGATTCGGTAACCGCCAAGGGATGTCAGCGACTAGATGTACTAGTTCCGCATACCATGCTCGTCGTGGCCAATCCGGAGCGACAAGGATTACTGGGATGCCCTCCACCTTGATTTTTCTGATGACCCGAGGGCTCAGCGGAAGTGGAGGAAAGATGTAGGGAAGATGGAACTGGCTCCATGGCAGTACAAGCGCTTCGGAGCCGATGGCTAATGGGTCGCGAGACCTGGCTATGAACGCTGGAACCTTGGCGTTTGCTCTGGAGGCCATGAGATCGACATCTGGAGTACCCCAACGCTGACAAATCTGAAGAAAGACTTCCGGATGAAGAGACCACTCTCTGGAAGCTATACCCTGGCGACTGAGAAAGTCCGCACCCAATTTTCTACTCCCGGAATGTGAACTGCCGAGATGAGTGAGTGGTTCGTCTCGGCCCATTGCAGAATGTGCGTCACTTCGAGCATTGCTCTTCTGCTTCGTGTGCCTCCCTGGCAATTGATGTATGCCACGGCCGTGGCGTTGTCTGATTGGATCCGAATGGGACAACCTGCCAAGAGGTGATGGAAATGGTGAAGAGCTAGCCATATCGCATGCATCTCGAGGACATTGATTGGGAGGTTGGCTTCCTGAGTGGACCAACGTCCCTGAGCCGTGTGGTGACGAAAGTCTAAGTTACTTACCGTTAACGGTATTTTTCGAAGTCCATGACAGCACTACAGAGAGAGGGGATCCGCCCCTTAGGAACAGGAAACCTACAGATATAAAAGGGCGGCACCTCTCCCACACATCAGTTGGATTACAGAGCATAAGAGGACTTCAAGGTTAAATGGTATACAGCAAAAAAATTTTATGCATCACACAGTAACATTAATCAATTGTTTATTACATGTGGACTACATAAGAGGAAGAAGTGCACATAGAACCCGGGTGGGAATGTAAGGGTGCTGTCATGGACTTCGAAAAATACCGTTAACGGTAAGTAACTTAGACTTTATTCGAACGTCCATGACAGCACTACAGAGAGAATTACAGAGAGTAATAACTACTTAGGGAGGGACTACTGCCTGCAGCACCCTAAAGGGTATGCCACACTAAACAATATCGCTAACGAGATCGCTAAAAAACGTCACTATTTAGCGATCCCGTTAGCGATATTGTTCAGTGCGGCAGCTTCCAGCGACGAGCTTCCTGCTGTGATCTCGCTCGTTGCTGGAATCGCTCCGGACCCTATTTCATCGCTGGCGCTCCCGCTGGGTGAGTATCTAATCGCTGTGTGGCACCTTTTCTTAGCGATTTAGCGGTACTTTTGTACCGCTAAAGTCGTTAAGAAGATCGCTAACGGCGATAGCGTCGTTAACTATATCGCTAAATGTGGCCGCATTTAGCGATATAGAAACAATCCCGCTAGCGATCGCATTAGTATGCGTCGTTATCGTGATCGCTAGCGGGATTGTTTAGTGTGGCAGTACCTTTAGTCCGAAAGAAAGGTCTGAGGAAGCACCCAAATCTAATCTATAATGAGTGTAAAACGTGTGTGGAGAAGACCACGTAGCTGCCTTACATATCTGGTCAATCGAGACTTCTGCCCTCTCTGCCCATGAAGTCGCCACAGCTCGGGTGGAATGAACCCTTAGCCTCTCAGGTGCCGGCTTGCCCTCGAGGTGTATGCCAGAGAAATTGCTTCCCTAATCCATCTGGCCAATGAGCTCTTTGTTAATCTACGGCCTTTGTTAATTCCTTGAAAAGAGACAAACAATGCATTGTCCCGTTTCCAGGGATCAGTGACTGACAAATATTGCAGGAGACATCTTCTAACATCTAAAGTATGGAGTTTTATCTCTTTTTGATTAGATGGATTAGGGATGAACGAAGGAAGAACAATTTCCTGTGTTCTGTGGAAAGCGGAAGACACCTTAGGTAGGTATGCCGGATCCGGTCTAAGAATTATCCTGTCATTCAGGACCTGAGTGTAAGGAGACAATCTAGATAGTGCCTGGATGTCACTTACCCTCCTAGCCGAGGTTAATGCTACCAGGAAAGCGGTTTTAAGGGAAAGAATTTTTATTGATGCTGCTGATATAGGTTCAAAAGGGGGCTCTGTTAAAGCAGTGAGAACAAGGTTCAAGTCCCATGGCATGATTCTCACCTTCACTATGGGTCTCGACCTACCCGCAGCTTTAATGAACCTACTGACCCAGTAATTATTTGCGATGTTGCTACTAAAGAGTGCCCCCAAAGCTGAAACTTGTACCTTAAGGGTGCTTGTGGAGAGACCTAAGTCCAGACCCTTTTGTAGGAATTCTAGAATCTGGGTTATCGGTGTTGGGTCCCCTGCTACCACCCCCGAGCTCTGGAGAAATTTCTTCCAAGTCCTAGCGTAGATTCTAGTTGTAACCTCCTTCCTGCTTTTAAGGAGAGTATTAATTACATTAGCAGAAAACCCCTTATCTCTCAGCAGCGACCGTTCAAAATCCACGCCGTCAGGTGGAGGCCCGCTACTCGAGGATGGTAGACTGGACCCTGGGAGAGCAGATCGGGAATATCCGGCAGGACCCACGGGTCGGCTATCGACATGTTTCTGAGACATGAAAACCATGCCCTCCTGGGCCAAAAAGGAGCGATTACTATTATCCTTGCCCTGTCCTTCCTGACCTTCCTCAATACTAGGGGGAGTAAGGACAGGGGAGGAAATGCGTAGGCTAGATTGAAATCCCACTGTAATAGAAGAGCGTCCACTGCCAGAGGGCGTTCTTTGGGATTTAGAGAGCAGAACTGTCTCACTTTCCTGTTGCTTTTGGTAGCAAAGAGATCTACCTCCGGTAGACCCCATTTCCGCACAATTAGGTCGAAGATGGAAGTCTTTAATGACCACTCTCCTTGACTCAGAAGATTGCGGCTTAAGAAGTCCGCCTTGGTATTTTCTTCTCCCTTATATGTAGAGCCGTTAGAGAAAGAAAGTGTCGTTCTGCTATCTGAAGTAGGCGCCTTGCCACTTCCATGAGAGGACCGGAACGAGTACCACCCTGGTGGTTGATGTAAGCGACTGTGACCCGATTGTCGGAGAGCACTCGAACGTGGTGACCCTGTAGATATAGAAGGAGCTTTTTAATTGCTAGCTCTACCGTTGTTAATTCCTTCATATTAGAAGACATATGAATTTGATCCTGCTCCCATAAGCCCTGAACCATAACGTCCCCCATATGAGCCCCCCACCCAGAGGGGCTAGCATCTGTGACTATTCGGGATATCTCATATTCCCAAGGAACCCCCTTAGACAGGTTTGTCTCATTCTTCCACCAATCCAGGGATCTTATAGCAGCCTGGGACAAGGATAGCTGGCCTTCCAGGTAACCACCTAGCAAATTTTGATACAGCAAGACCTCAGCTTGCAGCGCCCTTGTGTGAAATTGAGCCCACCGAACCACGGGAATGCAGGACGAGAGGGAGCCCAAAAGAGACATGGCCTTCCTAAGTGACATGGAGGGGTTTTTGGAAGCGTTTAGGACCTGGTACCGTAAGCGAATTAACTTGTCTGACTGTAAACTACAGTTCTGATTCTGTGAATCCAGAATTAGCCCTAGAAATTGCTGAACCCTCATCGGATTCAAACGAGACTTTTTGGTATTTATTAGCCATCCCAGCCGCTCTAAGGTAGATATCGCTTTTTGCAGTTGCTCTAGGCAATGCTCTGCCGTCTTTCCAATGATAAGAAAGTCGTCGAGGTAGGGGACTATGAGCATATTTGATTCACGTAAGTGGGCCATGACCTCCGACATAACCTTAGTGAACACTCGTGGGGCAACCGCCAAGCCAAAAGGAAGGGCGCTATATTGAAAATGTCGCAGCGATTCCCCATTTGGATTGCTACTCTGAGGAAACGCTGATGCTCCATATGGATCGGTATGTGGTAATAAAAGTCTTTCAGATCTAACACCACCATAAAGCAATTTTCAAACAGAAGCTTTATTGCTGAGCTGACCGTCTCCATTTTAAATGGGTGTATAATCAGGAACTTATTGAGGGCTTTCAAATTAATAATTGTTCTAAAAGACCCGTCCGGTTTACGGATCAAAAACAGAGGGGAGTAAAACCCCTTACCCCGCTCTGCTTCTGGTACCTCCACTAAGACTTTCTTAGCGCAAAGCTCCTGAACCTCCAACTCTAAAGCGGCCTGCTCCGATGGGGATGATCTGAGTGGGGTAATTTTAAAGTTATCCCAAGGTACCGAGGAGAATTCTAACCGCAGCCCTGTAGCTATGATGTTAAGGATCCAGCTACTGTTTGAGATTTCCGACCAGGCCGGGTAGAAGGCCCTCAATCTGCCTCCTACCGGCATTGCTAGTCATTGCGAGGGTTTTTTTGTTTCCTTAGGTGGACCCCTAAACATAAACCCTGTACCTCTTCGCCTCTTTTCATCCCATTTGGCTCGTTCTCTGGACGACCTTCTGTAGCTGAACCTCCTTCTGCTGAAAGGTCTTTTATAGGAAGGGGTTGATAGACTGGGAAACTTTTTCTTGTCGTCCCCTGCCTTTTCTAAAAGTTCGTCCAGGACCGGGCCAAAAAGATATTCGCCGTCACACGGAATGGAGCAGAGGCGAGATCTGGCTTGAATATCGCCCGGCCAACATTTGAGCCATAATGCCCTTCGTGCTGCATTAGACAGCCCTGCCGCTCTGGCAGCCATTCTTACTGAGTCCGCTGAGGAATCAGCCAGGAAAGCCGCCGCGTTCTGAATTATTGGCAAGGTCTTCCGAATTGACCCCCTGGAGGTTCCATCTGCTAACTGGTCTAGCCAGACCATCAATGACCTGGCTGCACAAGTGGCTGCAACCGCCGGTCTCAGGGCACCTGCCGACATTTCCCATGTGCCTTTCAAGAAGGAGTCTGCCTTCTTGTCTAGTGGATCTTTCAAAGACCCCATATCATCGAATGGGATGGAGGATTTTTTAGAAGCCTTCGCCACTGCTGCATCCAGCTTCGGGGCCTTATCCCATCTACCTGTTAAGGGATCTTCAAAGGGATATCTTCGCTTAAACGCTTGGGGTAAGGAGCCTCTTTTTTCAGGCTTCTTCCACTCTCTGTGTATAAGGCCTTGGATGCTACTATTTAGTGGAAAGGATCTCCGTTTTTTTGGATCTAGACCACCGAACATCAGATCCTGTACTGAGAGCTCTGGTTTCACCTCTTCTACCCCCATGGTGGACCTAACTGATTTGACAAATTTGTCCATCTGGTCCAAGGGAAAACAAAAACGGGTAGCGTCTTCCGTAGAAGACGAGGAGGAAGCCGAAGAGGAAGGCGAGGAGGGTCCTGACACAACTTCACCCCTGTAATGGGCGGCAGGTGAATCTGAATCAGATAAAACTGGTACAGTTCTATGCCTGGAAGATTTTCCGTGTCTTGAGGACACTTTCAACTCTGCTCTTATTATCTCCTTCAGGCTTTCGGTGAAATCCGGAGTCTCCTCCGCTATCTAAAAAGGGAAGGGGCATAGGGGGGGGGGTTACTATCTCATCCTAGGCCCCTGCCCTTCCCCCTCAAATGCCCTACCGACTGTTGCATGCATGGCTGGCACAACCTTTTAGGGCAAGCGTCAGGCAGAGGGCAAGCACAAAAGGCACATTCCCTGTGCTTGCTTTTCACCGAACACTTCTTCCCCTAGTACAGACACAAAATGGGGGAAAAACTGTATTACTGGGTATTCTAAGTCTGACGATCTCTTACCCAGATTATACAGCAGTAGGTACCGGATCACAGGGAGGGGCCTTTTTCCCAGCTGCGGAACTTCTGCGGCTGGTGCTCCTGGCCATTGAAGAGGAGCGCTCTGTCTGCTGCTGCTGGCTCTCCTGTTGCACAGAGGGAGCTTCTGCAGTGTCCATCATGAAAATGGGGCAGAAGCGCTTTACCTCTTTCCTAGGCTCCTTATATCCTCCCCGGATATCCGGGTCAGCAGGTCTGGCCAGGGGTCCACCCCCTCCTACTCTCCGCTCCACGGCCCCCCCCCCCGCACCTCCCTGCCGTCCCCACAGCAGGCGCCGTCTGATGATGAAGCCGCCAAAAATTTCAAAAACGCCGGCCGGCGTCTCACTTCCGGTTCCGGCAGTGGAGACTCCGCCCCTTTTTCCCCCCCGCTCGCACGGACCCCACCGTACCGATGGAGATAAGTATAGTCCCCCGCTGCATCGCCCCTCCAGCCGGGACACGAGCGGAGATCTCCCCCAAACCCAGTGGCGCTGCTGCAGAAGCGGCGCGCGACTAAACTTTCAAAAACCCCGCCGCGCCGTCCATAGCAGTGACGTGCGGCGGGAAATTCAAAACCGCCCGCGCGCCGTCCATATCAGTGACGCGCGGCGGGAAATTCAAAACCGTCCGCCGCGCCGTCCATATCAGTGACGCGCGGCGGGAAATTCAAAAAAAATCCCCGCCGCGCCGTCCACAACAGCGACGCGCGGCGGGAAATTCAAAACCGCCCGCCGCGCCGTCCATAGCAGCGACGCGTGGCGGGAAATTCAAATTTAAATTTTTTTTTTTTTTTTTTAAATCACGGCTGCACCCCTTAAGAGGCCCCCACCATGACAGGACCACAGGAGAGGACAGGGAGAAGGCAACGGGACCAGGGAGAGGGGGGGAATACTTACCTACCGGCGCTGGCTGGGAGACAGGGATCCTCTGGATACTGCTCCACCTGCTCCGCACACTGTCGTGGAATCCTACCCGGACCCACCGTGGCGCTTCCAGGGGCTCCGCACCGGCCGAGGTAGGAGATCCCCCCCGCTACCTGGGTCGACCGGCCGGCCTGGGTCCTCCTGAAGATCTTCATCTGTAGTAAACCCGTCCTTTAGGAACAGGAAACCAACTGATGTGTGGGAGAGGTGCCGCCCTTTTATATCTGTAGGTTTCCTGTTCCTAAGGGGCGGATCCCCTCTCTCTGTAGTGCTGTCATGGACGTTCGAATAAATATCGCTTCCCATCTGAAGAGACTGGCGTCGGTGGTCACTACCAGCCAGTGTACCGGAAGGAAGGACCTTCCCTGATCCAGTGACGACTTTACCATCCACCACTTGAGGGAGTGTCTGATCCTGGTTGTCAGACGAAAGCGTTGATCCAGGGAAGCTGGATCCTTGTCCCAGGCTGAAATCAGCGCCTGCTGGAGGGGACGGAGGTGAAATTGAGCAAATGGCACTACCTCTATGGATGCCACCATTTTTCCCAAGACCTGCATGGCGAACCGCAGGGAGTGAGACCGGGCAAGAATTAGCAGTTGAACTCCCCGGGACAGGGAGGATATCTTCTCTGGAGGGAGAAATACCAACCCTCGGTAAGTGTCCAGGATCATCCCAAAAAGGAAATTTGCTGGGATGGGACTGGGGAGGACTTTTCCAGGTTCACTAGCCATCCTAGGCGAGATAGAGTGTCGATAACAATAGTGACACTCTCTGCACAAGTTCGATAGGACGGGCCCTTGACGAGAAGATCGTCCAGGTAGGGTAAGATTACCACACCCGAGAGTGTAGGATGGACACGACGGCCGCCATGACCTTTGTAAACACTCTGGGGGCGGTGGTGAGACCGAAGGGCAGAGCAGTAAACTGAAAATGTTCTTCTCCGATCGCAAAGCGTAGAAAACGCTGGTGACTTGGGAAGATTGGTATGTGAAGGTATGCGTCTTTGATGTCGATGGACGCAAGATATTCCTCTTTCTCCAGGGAGGCGATGACTGAACGGAGGGATTCCATCCTGAAGTGGCGTACTCTGATGAATTTAACAGCATTAGATCTAGGATGGGGCGCACGGTTCCATCCTTTTTTGGGACCACAAACAGGTTTAAGTAGAAACCCTTGAACCTTTCCGTGGGAGGAACTGCAACAATGACTGCGCTTTTGCAGAGGGCATATATGGCCTGATAGAAAGGAGCTGCTAGAGCTTCTGTCTTTGGGATACTAGACTGGAAGAAATGCGTTGGTGGAGGAAACTCGAATTCGATTTTGTATCCGAAGGACACGAGGTCTCTGACCATTGGTCGTGGACGACCGCAAGCCAGACCTGAGAGAACAAGAGTAGACGTCTGCCTACCATGTCCATGTCCTCCGGACACGGCAGGGAGTCACTGAGAAACTTGCGGGAAGGAGTGGTCTTAGGTCTGGACCGGGGAGATCTTTCTCCAGGAGTTAGATGGTTTAAATGAAGGATGCAAACTCCTGTCCCTGCGTGGGGGACGGGCCGAACCCACAGAGGCGGGTGAGGAAGACCAGTTTGTGGATCCGCGAAAGGGTCGGGAGCGAACCTGAAATTGGTTCCGAAAGGGTCGAGTATATCTATGTTGGGGAAGAAATTTACTCTTTCCCCCGTGGCATCTGAGATAATCTGGTCTAGTTTTTCTCCAAACAAGCGCCCGTTTTGATATGGCAAGGAAGTCAGATTTCTTCGAAGCGGAGTCTGCTCGCCATTCTCGGAGCCAAAGGGCTCGTCTGATGGGAACTGCATTTGCGGCTGCCTGTGCAGAGCAATTAGCGGCGTCTAGGGAGGCATGGACGACGTAATCACCAGCCCGGGCGATCAGGTAGGCGAGACTGGATACCTCAGGAGGTAGACTATTGTGTCGATGATTCCAACTAGGGCCTCTGCCCAGACTGCCATCGCTCTGGCTGCCCAAGTGATGGCAAAGGAAGGGAAAAGTGCTGTCCCGGCAGCCTAGAAGACTGACCTCGCCAGGTTGTCAATCTGGCGATCAGTGGGATTTTTGATAGAAGATCCGTCCGACAGAGGAGAGTTTTTGAAGCTAGTCTCGAAATGGGTGGGTCCACAGCAGGGGACTCAGTCCACTCTGTTTAGAGAAGATGCAAAGGGGTACCGCGTCTCGAACGGCTTTTGGCCTGTGAACCGTTATATCTGGGCGACTTCTGTGTCTTTGCCAATACCTGTAAATTCAGGATGGTTGGCGAAAACCCTGCAAGAGCGTTTTGTTCTTTTGAAGGCCACGGGGTGGTCCGGATTGGACCTAGGTTCCTCCTCTACTTTGAGGATCTGATTCACAGCCTCGATGAGAGAGTCTATGGATTCCTGGAACTCAGGAGAGTCCGGGTCTGCAGCTACATCTGACGCATATTCAGAGTCATGTTCGCTGTGGGCCCCTGGTGAGGGGGAACGAGACGCAGAATTAGATAATGCCGAGGCATCTGAGTTCCGTGGAGACACATCACGGGTACGTTTCCTAGAAGAATGTGCGCTCTGTGACGCTCTCTGGGCCCTGTATGAGGAAGACTCTCGTGTGGCTGGGGGGCCGTCTAGAGAAGGTAGAAGGTACGGAGACGCCCTGGCTTGAGGAGGAAGCACGAAAGGCTTCTAAGGCCTTAGTAAGAGAGTCCATGGACTGTGCCAAGGAATTAGCCCACTGAAGGGGGCTGGCATCACTGTGGTCGACAGTAGCAGGGGCTCCTGAGGGCATGAGGGTTCGCAGGCCGCACAAAGAAGTTTAGGGTGTCTCCGAGGTAGGGAGACATTACATGAGGTACATGAGGCATAGATCACCGTGTGTGACTTTTCCACCTTCTTAGCATCTCTTGGCTGAGACATATTGCAGAAGCCTGTACAGAGCTGCGTCTGACTGCTAACAGACTGTGGTGAAGGGCTTACAGTGTATCTGCAGGGGAGGGGTTAAGCTGTGTGTGCAGGCAAGGTGATAAGTGGCTTGTGCAGCTTACCCAGGTCCTGTGTCCGTGCCCCCAGAGGAGAAAGTTCTGCCCAACGTCCGTAGCAGAAAAAATGGCGCTTCCCCCTCTTCCTGGGGTTGGAACGCACCAGGAAGTGAGGCCTGAGACTAAAAATCTGGCGCTTCTCGATTGCGGTGAGAAGCGCCAGAAAAAAAGGGGGCGGAGAGTCAGGGGCGGGTTTGGGACTAGCGAGGCCTAAAGCCGGGGACTAAATTTGCGGTCGCGGTGACGGCCGCGATCGCGGTTGAGGCGGAGGGGACGCTGTCCCATGCTAATGGGAACGATCCCCCCCGGGACACGGACACTGCCCAGACTCTGGAGAGAGAAGCTCTCCCCCTCCGCTGCTGTACTCACTCTGCGGTGGTCCTTGGATGTAGCAGAGTCGGGAGCGCTACGTGGCCGCACAAAAGGAGGATCTGGTCCACTCCTTTCCTCCTCAATCCACCATCCCTTTAATAGGGAGGTGGAGAGGGCTCTTTGTCTCCTGTCACCAGCCGTTCTCCACAGTGGTGGTGCAGTGGGGTCCCATAGATGCTGCAGGTAAGCCTCTGTGCTGCCTGGGGACCGTAACAGGCTGAGGGGCCTGGCTCCGGAAGGGGGTATGTGGGTGCGACACCCCATGTTCCCGTCCGTTGTCAGTGGGGAGATCGGACCCATTAAAGGATCCGTCGCCCCTGATGAGAGCCCAGGCAGACGTAAAGGTTGCAGGAGGGGGTACGGGGAGGCGACACTCCACGTTCCCGCCTGTTGACGATTTTGGGAGATCGGGACCTTGAAAAGCCCCGTCGCCCGATTATTCAATGTAAAAAGTAAAAAATTTAAAAATAAAATAAGAAAGTTGCCTAGTGCCTCCTACAGACACTAAGCAAGAACTGGTTCAGAACAGAGCCAGCAGAGGGTGTATACTGCAGGAGGAGGAGTTAACTTTTTTTTTGTGTATTTGCTTAGTGTCCTCCTAGTGGCAGCGGCATAACACCATGGTTCTGTGTCCCCTAAGGCTAAGTTCACACGTTGCGGAATTGCCGCGGAAATTTCCGCGGCAATCCCGCACTTCTCCCGCAGGAAATACGCACGTTTTTTGTGTGCTGATTCCCGCCAGAATAATAGCGTTTTGCAAGCGTAATTAGCTTGCAGAATGCTAGCGTTTTCCTAGCGATCTGTAGCATCGCTTGGAAAACTGATTGACAGGTTGGTCACACGAGTCAAACATAGTGTTTGACAAGTGTGACCAACTTTTTACTATTGATGCCGCCTATGTCGCATCAATAGTAAAAAGATCTAATGTAAAAATAATAAATAATGATATTCTCACCTTCCGGCGGCCCCCGCAGCCTTCCCGCCTTCAGCGACGCTCCCGGCAACTCCGGTCCCAAGGATGCTTTGCGGCAAATCACACCGATGACGTAGCATCTCGCGAGACCGCTATGCCATCTGGGTGATTCTTGCAAAGGACTCTTGGGACCGGAAGTTGCCGGGAGCGTCGCTGAAGGCGGGAAGGCTGCGGGGGCCGCGGGAAGGCTGCGGGGGCCGCCGGAAGGTGAGAATATCATTATTTTTTATTTTAATTATTGTTTTACCAGGGATATGGTACCAGGGCCTGGAGGAGAGTCTCCTCTCCTCCAGACCCTGGGTACCACCGCACATGAACCGCTTACATTCCGCAAAATTAATGAACATGTTGCTATTTTTCCGCAAAGCGTTTTTTTCGCGGAAAAAAAACGCAACATGTGGCCAAACATGCGGAATCAATTAACATGTATAGGATGCTTAATGCTTGCGTTTTTACCGCGGAAAACCGCGGAAAAACCGCTAAAAAAAACGCAATTATTCCTGATCGTGTGCACTTAGCCTAATGAGGTGATGGAGAAAGTAAATGAAGCATCAGTGTTCATGCACTTTTGTCACACAGGTAGATAACCAGCAGTACAAATCTTTGCACTGAAGACTTTGAATGGAGTATAAAGTCATATGCAGCCGCCCACTTCAACTCCTAGCCACCAGTTTTCTGCCTGTAGATAACAGACTTGTGTCCCCAATTCTGGCACTTGGGAAGGAAGGAGTTTTAGAGGTGGAATTAACACCAAGCAAACCAGTTATCACCTATACCAGGGTTCCAAACTCCAGTCCTCAAGGCCCACCAACAGGTCATGTCTTCAGGATTTCCTTTGTATTGCACAGGTGATGCAATTATCACCTGAGCAATACTAACGAAATCCTGAAAACATGACCTGTTAGTGGGCCTTGAGGACTGGAGTTGGGGAACCATGCCCTATACAGTCCAGTCTAAGCAAGTATGTGAATCAACACCAAATGACTGTTCAACTGAGCATGCACACTGCACAATTGGCATGGCTGAGCAGTTCAGTGTACCTATCCACCACTTGTTTTCCATCCTTTTTAGCTCTTGTAAAGCCAGAGCTATCAATTAAGGGTCAAGGGGGCGTACAAAGATGCAACACAAGCAGCAGAAAGGTGCACCAAACAGTGCAGCCACACTAAGGCTGCACAGGGTACAAAATGACTGCTCAAACCGAGCTCAGATTTCAAGTGCAGGAGGTGGAATAAATATATGGCACAAGTCAAATGGTTGTAGATTTATTGGTAGCTTACAATTTAAATCACATCCCCCATGGGCTACTGGTTATCAGCACCAGGATTCTACAAAAATAAAGACACTTTCTTAAATTAAATCTTATAACTTAAAAATGGTTGTTTGCAGAAAACTTTACAATGCTGGGTTAAGTGCATCAATGTAAAAAAAAAATGTAGATCCATCTCATGCAGACTCATCTTGTGGCATTTATGCTGGAGGATAGCTTCGGAGTCATGCGGCATTTTGGCAGAACATGGCTTAAGAGCTGTGGTTGCAACCTTGCACCAGATCTCCATGCGCAGCAGGCCATTTGTCCTTTTTAACGTGAGCTTGAGGGCAGCAGGGTGACTGATCCATGTTACGTGACCCTTGTGGCAGTTGGCTAGCAGACAGTGTTACAAGGATAGTGCTGGTGACAACAGAACAAAATGCTTTAATCAAAAAAATTAAAAAAAATCAGTGAAGGGGTGAAGCTGTACCCACCACCTACCAGTGCACTCACTTTTGGTACACAGATGATACTCAGGTGATATCTTAACATAAATTTAAGGGGGGGGGGGGCTGGGGAGACAGTGAGCAGATCACTCATCTGAGCACAACACAAAGCCAATAAAACCCCCTCCTAAAAAAGGAAACTGGGATTCAAATGATACATTAAATAGTACAAGAAAAAAAATCTCCTTCCTTCTGAAGTCCAAAATATAACTGCTCACCTCACCACAAAGCATTCCCCTACATGATAACGCACTGCCATGTCTCCTATACACGTCTGCGCCAAGTCCAATCTGTAGCCTTACAAACCAGTGTTACATAGGTGAAAGCAATGCAGGGGCTTATCCTGCCCAGTGCAGTTATAGAGCTGCTACAAAGCAATTTGAGGGGTGTGGGAAGGGGGGGCAAAAAGTTATGGAAGACTAGTCCATTTAGAGACACACAAACCCCTTTTTAGTCCATGTTACTGACAGAAGTCTTCACACCCTCCCAGTGCCAGCCCTCTGCGTTGTCTGGTTTCTTCGTGGAACGGCACCACCCCGTCCTCCTCGGAACCCACCGCGAAAGCTGCGGCCTCGACGGAATCTGCCAGAGACCCCAAAGGTTTCAGTGTTCAGCTTTTTCTCCTCTGCCCATGTGGTGCGTCTGCAGACAAGAGACTTGTTAATCATCAAGTCAGGTCTTCAGGTTACAGTATTTCATTTGCCAATTAAATCTACATCGGTGGTGTAACAAAGCAGCTACATGCAAAACAGCCAAGACAAGCTGTACCGGGGGGATTCAGACACCCTGGGCTTTGTAAACACTCATTATGTTTATTTTGAGTTACATCCTGTATTATACTCCAGAGCTGCACTCACTATTCTGCTGTGGAGTCACTGTGTACATACATTACATTACTTATCCTGTACTGATCCTGAGTTACATCTTGTATTATACTCCAGAGCTGCACTCACTATTCTGCTGTGGAGTCACTGTGTACATACATTATATTACTTATCCTGTACTGATCCTGAGTTACATCCTGTATTATACTCCAGAGCTGCACTCACTATTCTTCTGCTGGTGGAGTCACTGTGTACATACATTACATTACTTATCCTGTACTGATCCTGAGTTACATTCTGTATTATACTCCAGAGCTGCACTCACTATTCTGCTGGTGCAGTCACTGTGTACATACATTACATTACTTATCCTGTACTGATCCTGAGTTACATCTTGTATTATACTCCAGAGCTGCACTCACTATTCTGCTGGTAGAGTCACTGCGTACATACATTACTGATCCTGTACTGATCCTGAGTTACATCCTGTATTATACTCCAGAGCTGCACTCACTATTCTGCTGGTGGAGTCACTGTGTACATACATTACATTACTTATCCTGTACTGATCCTGAGTTACATCCTGTATTATACTCCAGAGCTGCACTCACTATTCTGCTGGTGATGTCACTGTACATACATTACTTATCCTGTGCTGATCCTGAGTTACATCCTGTATTATACTCCAGAGCTGCACTCACTATTCTGCTGGTGCAGTCACTGTGTACATACATTACTTATCCTGTACTGATCCTGAATTACATCCTGTATTATACTCCAGAGCTGCACTCACTATTCTGCTGGTGATGTCACTGTGTACATACATTACTTATCCTGTACTGATACTGAGTTACATCCTGTATTTTACTACAGAGCTGTACTCACTATTCTGCTGGTGGAGTCACTGTGTACATACATTACTTATCCTGTACTGATCCTGAGTGACATCCTGTATTATACACCCCAGAGCTGCACTCACTATTCTGCTGGTGGAGTCACTGTGTACACACATTACTTCTCCTGTACTGATTTTGAGTTACATCCTGTATTATACCCCAGAGCTGCACTCACTATTCTGCTGGTGCAGTCACTGTGTACATACATTACTTATCCTGTGTTACATCCTGTATTATACTCCAGAGCTGCATTAACTATTCTGCTGGTGGAGTCACTGTACATATTACTTATCCTGTACTGATCTACAGCCTGCATTATACTCAAGAGCTGCAATCACTTGTGTTGGTGGAGTCACAGTGTACATTCATTACTTATACAGGATGTAACTCCAGATCAGTACAAGATGAAGTATATCCACAGTAACTTCACTAGCAGAATAGTGAGTGCAGCTCTGGAGCATAATACAGGATGTAACTCAGGATCAGTACAGTATAGGTAATGTATGTACACAGTGACTGCACCATCAGAATAGTGAGTGCAGCTCTGGAGTATAATACAGGATGTAACTCAGGATCAGATAAGTAATGTATGTACACAGTGACTGAAAAAGCAGATTAGTGAGTGCAGCTCTGGGGTATAATACAGGATGTAACTCAGGATCAGTAATGTATGTACACAGTGACTCCACCAGCAGAATAGTGAGTGCAGCTCTGGAGTATAATATAGGATACAACACAAATTCAGTTCAGCTTTATACTTCAGTGCTGCACCCACTATTCTGCTGGTGGAGAACTTGTATAAAAACATTACTTATCCTGCAATACACTGCGAAGCAGCATTTCATACTGCAGCCTCAACTGAAATTTTGCAGCGTTTACTTCTAGTACATCATAGGAAGGAATATGGAGCTGACAGCTAAGAACTCATTTAAAAAAAAACTTTAACATTACTGTCCACCTGGATTTCATCTCTGAAGAAATATTATCGAAGAAAGACTTGGTACGGTCATAGTATATATTGGGTCCCAGGGATCTTCCTCTGGATTCCCATCACTATTCTGGGTTTCCACTCCAGAGTCTCCTTTCTCATCGCCCTCTTTATCAGGCTTGTCATCTGCAAGGAAAAATAAACAGTTTAATACAGCATGAAATTATGTAAAATAGGTTTTATACAGGCCCACAATCCGACAACAGGTCATACGAGGGCCCATTCCTGCTCACCAGCACATGTAGAAATGCCACCGGCCACCTGAATAAGCAACAAGCTCATTCACGTGAGCCACCGTACTACAGACACTAGTGCTCTCCGGCCACAACTGGTGGTCTATGCCTCGTGTGCCTCATGCAATGCTTCCCTTCCACGGAAGCATGGTTCCGCAATCTGTGCGGCCTGCGCCCCTTCATGCGCCCAGGAACCCCCCCTGCTAATACCGACCCCAGTGGGCCTATTCCTCCTGAGTGGGCCACGTCCTTGGCACAGTCCATGGATTCCTTGGCTAAAGCCTTAGAATCTTTCCGTGGTAGAGCTCAGGCACAGTAAAGTTGCAGGAGGGGTAACGGGGAGGCAACACTCCACGTTCCCGCCTGTTGATTTCGGGAGATCAGGACTCTTTAAAAGACCCCGTCACCCTTTCATTCCGGAGAAAAAAAACTTAAAGAATTTGGAAAAATAAAAATTAGAAAAAAATGGATTGGGTCTGATAACAGACCCTAGTGTCTCCTACAGACACTAAGCAAGAACTGGTTCAGGATCGAGCCAGCAGAGGGTGTATACTGCAAAATGAGGAGTTAATTTTTTTTTTGAGTATTGCTTAGTGTCCTCCTAGTGGCAGCAGCATAACACCCATGGTCATGGTCCTGTGTCCCCCAATGAGGCGACAGAGAAATTGGGTATTCCAGTGATTCACAGGAAATGCAAGAACATCTAAATTAGGGGAGGAGGATGGAGAGTCCAACCATGGAGACCACCTATTGCTATGAGGGGGCATCTGACTTGCTGAATGGAGCAACATGTGCATGTTTCTCCATGGACCAGCAATCAGACCCCACTCATCTAGAAGTTATCGCTTTTCTATGGAGCAAGACTCAATGGTTAGTTCATCAGATCTTAGGGTGAGTTTCCACGGTCAGGATACGCTGCGTGTTTGGCGCTGTGCGCTGGCGCAGCGCCAAACACGCAGCGTCCAGATGTTACAGCATAGTGGAGGGGATTTCAAGAAATCCCGTCTCCACTATGCGTAACAATACGCAGGTGGCAAACCTGCGTAAACGGACATGCGGCGCGTCTTTTTAGACCGCAGCATGTCCTCGCATATTGCGGCGACGGTGCGTCGCCGCAACATAATTAACACAGGGCTATGTAGCCCTGCGCTCTTTCCGGAGGTGTTCCGGAGGTGTCCTGAACACCTCCGGAAAGATCGCGCGTCAGAAAGGGGGCGGGGCTTAGACGGAGCGGAATTTCCGCTCCGTCCAAAGCGCTATGGTTCCGGACCGTGGAACCATAGCCTTATTGAGAATTTACCTTTAAAGTTTAGTTTATCCTTGAATTCTTTATCCAGTTCTTCCCGATTAAATTGAGCGTTTGCACTTTCAAAATCAAAATCCCCGTCAAATTTAATTGTGTTCTCTTTGGCCGTAGTTTGTCGGTTTTGCCCCCGAGAGCGATTCCTGGCCCGTCTGTTACCTGAAGAATCACATGGTGACAATAGTTAATGCTGAGCTTGTACTGCCGATGACGTTTGGAGAGAGCGGGGGGCAATGGTTACTACAAGTCAGACGCGGATAGGTTCACACTTCTGGCATCAGTGGGGGCACACAAGTAACTACCAAACCTACATGGTTCATTCTTGTACAGTTTTGGGCACATAACTATACTTGGTCTTTATGATCCACTTGCTGTCAGTGAATGGAGACACTTTGCTTTATATTTATACTTTTAGGCTAAGTGCACACGTTTGCAGAATGTTTGCAGAATATTCCTGAGCAAAACCGGACTTTTTTCGCGGCAAAAACACGCGTTTTTTTTTGCGCGGTTTTTGGTGCGTTTCTTTGCACGGATTTGACACGTTTTTACCGCGATTTTTTTCCTGAACTTTCTAGGTCAATAATATAGCGGGAAAACACTAGAATTCCGCAAAATTAATGGACATGTTGCTAGATTTTCCACAATGCGTTTTTTTCGCGAAAAAAAACGCACCATGTGCACAAAAATTGCGGAATTCATTCTAAATGATAGGATGCTTAATACATGCGTTTTTGACGTGTTTTTTCCCGCGAAAAAAAAACAAAAAACCGCAAATATTCCTGAACGTGTGCACTTAGCCTAAATGTAAGTAATACCATTTAATGAAAGCAAGTAGTTAATGAAAAAACATTCATATTTCATAAATTTACTACATATTAAAGCTGTATCCACATGGAACTGGATAACTACAAAACTGAAAACAGCTGATTTGGAAATTTCCAAAAGGCTTCTGGCCATTGAAAGGGTCCCCCAATAAGATCTATGCTCCAGAGCCAATAAGTGTGCCTTATTATGACAAACTTGGCCCATGTACTATATGGTTGTCCCCTGGTTGATTGGGCGCCATAGACCATATTTGCCCTATATGTGGCTCTCCTCAACTTCCCTTGGGGATATTAGCCGGGTGATTGCTTTCACAGCGCCCAAAGATCACCCACAATAATGTGACCACCACACCCCATTATTTTACCTGACCTCCGTCTTTGGGGTCGTCTATTCTCATCATTGATCATATTCTGTGTCGGTGCAGTCTGAGGTGGTACTGAAAAAAAGTCAAAAAGGGGTTCTACATAAATGACATACCAGGTTATATAGTGCAGGTGGTGCTCCTAGTATGAACACTGGTACACTCCCTGTTGAGCAATGGTAACTGGGGATGCTACCGCATAATCATTGCAGGAACATTACAGCACACCAACTGTGACTTTTGGATGTGATCAGTAACACTAAATGCACTCAGGACTTGAGCCCATGGATGCCAGTGAAACACAACCTATGCCAAAAACCAACACC
>JARQOD010000003.1:117970328-118001599 GCA_033576555.1 Oophaga sylvatica | reverse complement strand
CCCTTCCGAAAAAGGGCTGCCAAAGCGTCGTCATTCCATTTGGTCAGACTGCCCCCCTGCGGAATCTCTGACAGTATAACTCAGCGTCATCAAGCCCCTGATTTAATGCCAACAAGGCTTTTTCAGCTTGATCAGTGTCATTAGGCTCATCGTACAATAACCCCAAGGCCTGAAAAATGCATCAACATCACTCAAAACAGGATCCCCAGGTGTCAGGGAAAAAGCCCAATCCTGAGGATCGCCGCGCAGGAGAGAGATGACAATTTGAACCTGCTGCGCTGCGTTCCCTGAGGACTTAGATTTTAAGGCAAAAAACAATTTACAATTATTTTTGAAATTCAGAAACTTGGCTCGATCCCCCAAAATCAAATCTGGCATGGGAATCCTAGGTTCCACAACAGGCAACCTAGCAAGATAGGTAGCAATACTCCGAACCTCAGTGGCAAGCTGATCCACACGGCCAGACAACTGTGCAAACTCCATTGAGAGAAAAAATCCTCCCCAGCACCCAGAGATACAGAGGGAAAAAAAAAAAAAAATGCAACAAACAGAAAAATATCTCTGACAACTCTGACAACCTTTTTTCTTTCACATATTTTTCCCTTCTGTGAGTACCATACAATTTTCAATTTATTAGGCCGGTGATACTGTTATGTTTCGGTAGCTGAGGAGTGCAGGTAAAAAAGGCAATACACCAGAGCAGTTGGAATCTATGAGATTGCAGTACCCTGACTAACCACCACAACTAGAGGCAGCCGTGGAGCGTTCCTACGTTGGTCCTAGACGCCTCTCACAGCCTGAGAAACTAACTACACCTAAAGATAGAAAGAGGAAAGCTATCTGCCCCGGAGCAGACCCCCAAAGAACATAGAAAGCCCCCAAACATGTAATGGCGGTTAGACAAGAAGAAATACTGACACAGAAAGAAAATAGAATGAGCAAACGTGGGGCCCAAACTACCTAAATAGAAAAGGATAGGAAGGGCACTTACTGCAATCCCAAAAAACCCTGAAAAGCACCAACTCTACTAATTTCAAAAACACCTGAGATCACACGACCTCTACCACCTAAATTAGTTCTCTGGTGTAACAAAATCAAAACAGCAGCCACTGAAAAAAATGGAAAAAGCAAATGTACAAACATCAGTGGCTGAACTAAACTGAGAGGGCAAAAGCCCCCGGAGGGGACCCTGAAGGCCCCCACAGAAGTGCAGGACAAAATGCAAAAATCAAGCACAAAAAGAAGAAAATGTCTTATCTGTTAGCAGGAGATGCAGACACGACACAGCAGGCTACAAAGGAAACAGGAATCAAAGATTGAGACCAGAACAATTGATCACCGGCAACCCTGATGGGAAGGGACTCCCTTATATAAGACCAGTCAGTAACACCTGATTCCCAATCCTCACAATCTTCACTGGACAGTCCAGTACCGCTTGTAACCACCAGAGGGAGCCTCTGCTCAGAACTCATTTCAAGTCCATTCACAACACAAATGCTAGCATCCAAATAGTGAATGTCTAATCTCCATCTGTGCTTCTCTTCATCCTCTTTTTTACTATCATCTTTATTCCCTTTGTCCAAATTAAATTTCTCGAGACAAAATTAAAAGATTTTGATGTACCGTATTTTCCGGCGTATAAGACGACTTTTTCTTCTCAAAAGTCGGGGGTCGTCTTATACACTGGGTGTCGTCTTGTAGGCGTGTGCGGAGCTCTGCGGTCGCCGCATATGGTGTGGGGAGCTGTCCAATGACGAGGTACCTCAGCTGGAAGGAGTAAGTGAATCAAGCCCGCCCTTGTATCCTATTACCTCCTTTTTTCACCCGTGCGGCCTGCCCTTCTCTGCCTCTCAAGAATCCGGAGGATGGAAGTGAAGCCGCTCCTTCTCTTTCACCCGTGCGCCCGCACTTCTCTGCCTCTCAGAATCCGGAGGATGGAAGTGAAGCCACTCCTTCTCTTTCACCCGTGCGCCCGCCCTTCTCTGCCTCTCAAGAATCCGGAGGATGGAAGTGAAGCCACTCCTCTTTTACCGTCCGGCCCGCCCTTCTCTGCCTTTCAAATCTCGTGGGGATGAAAGTGAAGCGGCGCAGGCGCGCATGTGCCGCTACACTTCCATCCTCTCGAGATTTGAAAGGCAGAGAAGGACCAGTGACAGATAAGGAGCGGCTTCACTTCCATCCCCGCGAGATTTGAAAGGCAGAGAAGGGCAGGCCGCACGGGTGAAAAAAGGAGGTAATGGGACACAAGGGCGGGCTTGATTCACTTACTCCTTCCCAGTGAGGCACTTCATCATCGGGACAGCTCCTCGCACCATATGCGGCGACCGCAGAGCTCGCACACGCCGTATAAGACGTCACCCGGCATATAAGATGACCCCCGACTTATACGGCGAGTTTATCCCAAATCTATATTTAATGAATTGTTGTATTCCAGTCGTCTTATACGCCGGAAAATACGGTACTTGTTTTTCCAAATCTTTTCCCTCTTCTCTTTTTTAAGGTGGGTGCCTAAAGGGCTTTCAAAGCAAACATAAATCTACCCCCGTGCCTTATTATCCAAATGAATCTGATCACTTTTATCACTTTTTGTCTGCACAGATACTAACACTGGGGCCCCGCCCAAACTACTATTAACATCACTGGCCATGCCCATCCCTGACGTGACCCATGCGATCAATTGTGCCAGGGGTCGGCCACCACCTTCCAGCCTTGCCAAAAGCTCCTTAACATTAGCTGACATATCTCTAATCCCCCACCAAATTACCGACCTCACTTAAACTCTCCATAGCGCTAATGCGCCTGACACACCCACATTTTGACTACCGACTACACCATGCAATGCAATTTGATTGATAAATCCACCGTGATCACCTTGACTACCACTACACCCTGTGACATAAAAATAGGAGGAACGGACAAGACATAGAATAATGCTCACCAGGCCACGAGGGATCTGTGATCCCACTGGCCGAAAGTCCAGCATCCAGATTACTGTTGTGTGCATCGGTGCCAGTGTTGAGGAGAGCCATAAGATCAAATACTTAACCTCTAGACATAAGAGATTGAGAGAAACGACCTATAAAGTATATTATTTCACCTTACATAAGGTTGCTCAGATCCAAGTGTGACACTAAAGATGGCTGCCTTTTCCTGTTTCACCACACACCATGTGCTTGTATCCAATATGACGCCAACTCTGATGACCTCATAGATCTGCCCACGATGACACCCACATGATGACCTCATGGACCAACCCACCTTGATGACCTCATAGATCCGCCCATGATGACACCCACCCTGATGACCTCATGGACCAACCCAGACTGGTGACCTTATGGATCCAACCACAATGACGCATTGCCCAACCCACTAACCAATGTAATACATCCGATCACTCCCATTTAAGAGCTAACCAAGCCCCTTACAGGGGTTATATAACTCTATGTTCAGATTAAATAAACTCTCTTGGAGCTGAGCCATTAGATTGATCAAAGAGAGATTACATCCGACTGTGTCTGGTGTTTTATTTCTTTAGTGCATGCACTTGATCAACATCCATTAGGCCAGGAGTAGGCAACTAGTGAACATTTCTTATTGTTCAACCTAACACCAAAACTCCTGTCAGACGGATCCTCGGCAGGTGGGAATGAGGGAGGGGGGGCATATCCCTGGGATCCTGCAAAACACGGAGCGCCCACGGGGAATTGTGCTGATGAAGAGGGTGAACTAACAGTCTGAGATTCCAGAAGGGGAGGCTTCTGACAGCAAACCCATCGTCCGATACCGCCAAGACTTGGTTCTGAAGCAGCTCATCATTGGTGGCAGAAGCATACCGCCCTACAGGCACATCGCCGCGATTGCCCGCAGTTGATGACCTACTTCCTTGCCCTCACCAGCAGCAGGCCCTTCCCCATAATGAGCGGAGGCCTGCTAACCACCTCAGAGTCAGGCTGCATGCCTGGATTCCTCCCTGTCTGAGACCTGGCAGAACATTTGGAGAGTGGCGCTCGGACTGGAGGGGCTCGTACGCTGAGCCTGGTCATGGGACAGTCGCGTCTGGGGTTGAGAGCTACATTGGCGCCGCTCAGATGCTGTCACCGCCGCCCTCACTCCACCACTCCAGAAGATCCTTGCCACCTGCTTGTCAAGCCAGCCCAGAGGGTGAACGCTTGTCACCATCCTCAGGGAGTCTAGGAGCTGGTCAACGGACGCCATTACTGAGGTGACAGGGGTGACTTGCTATATGACCCAGGTAGCGGAAAAGTGATATACTCCTCCCCCAACCACTTTATAAATGCCCCCTCTCTAAACAACTCCCACATTAACCCTTTCCCCACCTCCCTCCAAACCCTCATCATTCCGGTCTACGCCCACTGTGCAAGGCCAGGCTCCAGCCTCTACTGATGGGCTTTTTTTTAACATATTCTTACACCTCATTCCAGCGTTGTGTTTTTTTCATATAAGTGCTATATGTGTATTTTACTTAAGATAGTCTATGTGGTGGTTCACATATCCGATTTTTTTTTGCCACGGATCAAATGATCCATAAAAAATCTGGAGACATGTCCAACATTGAGCTGAGTGTTGGATCAAAATCAGCAATAAAAGTCTCTGGGTCCGTGATAAAACCATATAGCATTTGGATGACATCACGGAGTCAAGGATGTGTAAACTTTTTTTTTTACATTCAGAAAACTACTGATAAGGCCACGTTCACACGTTCAGTATTTGTAAGTCAAAATCAGGAGTGGAACAATTTGGAGGAAAAGTATAATAGTAATTCGTCACCACTTCTGTATTTATCATCCACGCCTGATTTTTGCTTATTGCTATGAGGAAAACAACAGACAGATCCCCCAAAAAAACAAACTGCATATTTAAATCCAGGTCACAGCTGCAATCACCTTGCCCTTGAGATCACAACTGTCACAATATAGCCTGCCGTCTGCTTTCCCCTTAGTAATAGCTTTTTTATTCTGGGTTCAGCTGCAACCATTGTGCTCCCTTATTACTCCACGGTGTTTATAATTGCATACATTTTCACTGATTAACTTATAAAGAAGTTTTAACGGATTTGGGTTCAAATTTCACACATCAGTTATTTGGTACTTGTGCTATCCGTTATTTTTATAGATAAAATACGGACTGATTACAATGATTGTGCCTTTTCATGTGTCTTATTTTTGCGGACTGATTGACAGAGCTACGTCCTACTTTGATCCCTGTTGCCGATCAATCAGCCTACCGTTGGTTTCAGTGTGGTAAGCAGATGAAAAATACAAGTCAATCCCGAGTCTGCCACAAAAAGCTCTCCAGAATTTAGAGACAAATTGCACTCCCCTATCAGACATAATGCTTAGAGGGATCCCATGTAACTATGTAATAAGAGAAATAACCTGGAGAGTATCTCTGCATTAGGTAATCCTGACAAAGGAACAAAATGAGCTTGTTTGCTGAATTGGTCAACAACCTCCCAGATAGCAGTTTTCCCACCAGAGGCAAATCCGTGATGAAATCCATGGACAAATGAGTCCATAATCTTTCTGGAATTGGCAATGGAGCCAATTCCCCCGCTGGACAGTTATGACAGACTTTATTGCATGCGCAGACTTCACAAGCGGATACAAAATATTTAATATCATTAGGCATGAATGTCCACCAAAAAAGTCTAGCAATGGCTTTCTGTGTAGCATTAACCCCAGGATGACCACTCAAGACAAAATCATGAAACTCCTGTAACAGACACAATTTTAGGTACATAGGCACAAATAATTTGGACGCTGGAGTAGCGGAAGGAGCCAAGGACTGGACTTAATGGATCTCGACTTCCAACTTTGAGGTTACCACAGAAACCACAATACTCTGAGGAATAATTTGGGTTCTGGAGGAGAAACTGAATTGAGACTACGAGGTAATGTGTCAGGTTTCACATTGTTAGACCCCGGGGTGAATGAGATAGAAAAATTAAACCTAGACAAAAACAAGGACCGTCTGGCCTGTCTAGGAGTTTGCTGTTTAGCTGATTCAATGTAAGCTAGATTCTTATGATCAGTGACCATAGTAACTGGATGAACTGCCCTCTCCAAAAATGTCTCCATTTCTCAAAGGCCAATTTAACAGCAAGTAACTCATGATTCCTAACATTATAATTTCCGCAGATGAGAATTTTTTAGGAAAAAAACACATGAATGCAGGCGAGTCAAGAGTTTCAGGCCCCTGCGATAAAACTGCCCCTACTCGGTTCATCGAAGCATCCACCTCCACAACGAATGGTTCTTGAAGATTGGGTTAGATTAGAATGGGAGAAGACATGAAGTACTCTTTTAATTTTTCGAAAGCCATGATAGCACCCGGCGACCAAACCTGGAGATTCGCCTCCTTACAAGTAAGGTCAGGTCAGTAAGAGGTTGCAAAGCTTTAAGATCATGAGGTTGAACACAATCAATTATGGCTTGCACCTTCCCAGGGTTCCTCTTAAACCTTTCTGCTGACAAGATAAACCCCAAGGATGAAATTTCCAGAACAGAAAAAACACATTTCCCTAATTTAGCAACAATGCATTCTCCAGCAACCTTTGTGATACAACACAGACATGTTCCTGGTGAGAGTCCAAATCGAGTGAGGAAATTAAAATATCATCCAGGTATATCACAACATACAGTGGGGAAAAAAAGTATTTAGTCAGCGACCAATTGTGCTAGTTCTCCCACTTAAAAAGATGAGAGAGGCCCGTAATTGACATCATAGGTAGACCACAACTATGAGAGTCAAAATGAGAAAACAAATCCAGGAGATCACCTTGTCGGATTTGGCAAGATTTATTTTGCAAAATATGGTGGAAAATAAGTATTTGGTCACCTAAAAACATGCAAGACTTCTGGCTCTCACAGATCTGTAACTTCTTTAAGAGGCTCATCTGTCCTCCACTCATTACCTGTAGTAATGGGCACCTGTTTGAACTTGTTATCAGTATAAATGACACTGTCCACAACCTCAAACAGCCACATGCCAATCTCCACTATGGTGAAGACCAAAGAGCTGTCGAAGAACACCAGAAACAAAATTGTAGCCCTGAACAAGGTTGGGAAGACTGAATCTGCAATAGGCAAGCAGCTTGATGTGATAAAATCAACTGTGGGAGCAGTAATAAGAAAATGGAAGACATACAAGACCACTGATCATCTCCCTCGATCTGGGGCTCCACGCAAGATCTCACCCTGTGTGGTCAAAATGATCACAAGAATGGTGAGCAAAGATGCCAGAACCACATGGGGGGGGGACCTAGTGAATGACCTGCATAGAGTTGGAACCACCGTAACAAAGGCTACCATCAGTAACAATATGCTGCCAGGGACTCAGATCCTGCAGTGCCAGACGTGTCCCCCTGCTTAAGCCAGTACATGTCCAGGCCCATCTGAAGTTTGGTAGAGAGCATTTGGATTATCCAGAAGAGTATTGGAAGAATGTCATATGGTCTGATGAAACCAAAGTAGAACGGTTTGGTAGAAACAAAACTCGTCGTGTTTGGAGGAGACAGAATGCTGAGTTGCATCCAAAGAATACCATACCTACTGTGAATCCTGGGGGTGGCAACATCATGCTTTGGGGCTGTTTCTCTGCAAAGGGACCAGGACAACTGATCCGTGTACATGAAAGAATGAATGGGGCCATGTATCGTGAGATTTTGAGTGCAAACCTCCTTCCATCAGCAAGGCATTGAAGATGAAACGTGGATGCGCCTTTCAGCATAATAATGATCGCAAGCACACCTCCAGGGCAACAAAAGAGTGGCTTCGTAAGAAGCATATGAAGGTACTGGAGTGGCCTAGCCAGTCTCCAGATCTCAACCCCATAGAAAACCTTTGGAGGGATTTGAAAGTCTGTGTTGCCCAGCAACAGGCCCAAAACATCACTGCTCTAGAGGAGATCTGAATGGAGGAATGGGCCAACATACCACCAACAGTGTGTGGCAACCTTTTGAAGACTTACAGAAAACGTTTGAAATCTGTCATTGCCAACAAAGGATATATAACAAAATATTGAGATGAACTTTTGTTAATGACCAAATACCTATTTTCCACCACAATTTGCAAAATACATCTTACCAAATCAAACAAGGTGATTTTCTGGATTTGTTTTCTCAATTTGACTCTCATAGTTGTGGGCTACCCATATGATGTCAGTTACAGGCCTCTCTCATCTTTTTAAGTGGGAGAACTTGCACAATTGGTCAAATAGACCCTCAGACGTTAGGAACGACGTTTTCCACTGATCATCGTTCCGGATGTGTATCAAATTGTAATCTCCTCTAAAATCAAGTTTAGAAAACCACCTGGCCCCAGAAGCTGATTTATATAGGTTGGCGATAAGTAGAAATAGGCAAGTATTTTTAACTGTGATTTTGTGTAGTTCTTACAAATAGAAGCAATGATTGAGACCCTTATCTTTCTTTTTTACAAAGAAAAATCCGTCAGCTACAGAGGAGGGAGGATGGATATGACCCTTCCGTAAACGTTCGTTAACATATTCTTTCAAGGCAGGGTAATTTAGTATTAGGGACAAGATTAATAGCACGATCATAAGGACAATGGGGAGGTAGTATTTCCCCCTCTTTTTCTGAGAACAAATCTCGAAGTCCTTCAGGTACCCTGGCAGACCCTTCAAACTAGCAGAGCATATGTGTACAGATTTTAGACATTTCTTGTAACGATTGGTGTTCCATTTAACAATCTCCTTCTGACACCAATCAATAACAAGATTGTGAATATGCAACCATGGAAGCCCCAGTACCCACCCTCTTGACCAAATTCTGGTTTAAATTTGTCTTGTCAAGGGCAAAGATTTAATAGGTCTTTCTAAACTAACTGTCCCTAATCCTAATTTCAGAACCAGTCCCGAATTAAGAAAGCAGCAGACCCACATTCAATTAACGCCAATGTTGATAACACCTGTTTCTTGAAGGATAGCACTGTATTTATCAGTACTTTATCAGTGGAAGAAAAAGATACCTGAGAGTCTGGGTGACCTCAGCCGTCACCCAGACTCAGACGTTCTCCTGACGGTTTGCTTGCGAGTTGGTTAATTATTGAGAAAATGTCCAGAGAGACAACAGTGTAAACAGAATCCAAGATGTTTAATAGCAATAGATTAATCAGGCACAGATCTAACAAAATCCACAATATTTCAGTACACCCATATATGGATGTGGATATAGATTGCCACTCCAGAAACAATATAACGCAATCAGGAACAAGGAGCTTTATGACATAGTATTAGTATCAATATACTTTATTAAAGAGAAGTGTCATAAAATAATACACAAATGTCACGCTGTCTAGCAGATATATATATAAATAATGTCAGTAATCTATCAAGTGGGACAACATTCTATATAACATATAAATAGGTAACATTAACATGTATATATAGCATAGTATTACCTGACATAATATTCTGTGGGTCAATACTGAATCCTTTTCACGCTGTCTCTGGCTAGAGGTGGACCGGGGTCTATGCTGACCCTAAACTGGGGTCCTGACTAGTCCCTCTACCTGGAGGTACTGTTAATGGTACAGAGGTCCAGGCCGCCAGCGTAAACCCTGTCTCCTATAAATCCCTGACCACTGTAATCTAGTCCTTAGAAGGACCCTGATTACCACCATAGGGAATGGACAGGAAAAGGTTAACCAACAGTAAAGACAAACGAGACAGACAGGGGATAAAGTAAATACTGTCTTGCATACAACATATAAACACAGAGGGAACACCAAAGGTCTAGGAGATAAACTATAAGCAAGGTGAGGAGAAACAACAAAGGAGCTCTTAGCTTAAGTCTTCTCAGAACCGATCCTATCTGCAGTCTGTATGAATGCTTTCACCGGCATCTAACACACAGACTGGCAGGAATATAAAGGAAGCTAATTAGTACATAATCAAAAGCAGCCGGGCGAGGCTGGACCTAGTCTTAGCAAAGAGCTAGGTAAAATTAACTCCCTCACCACCAAACACAAAGTAACAGCAACTCAGCTGTGAGAAGTCAGAATGTGCAATCGCGACGATCCTCGTGGCGATTTACCCATGACAGTACCCCCCCTTCTACGAGGGGCCTCCGGACCCTCAGGGCCAGGTCTGCCCGGGTAAGTTGTGTGGAAGGTCCGAACCAATCGATCTGCGTTAACCTCCGACGCAGGGACCCACGTCCTCTCCTCAGGACCATACCCCTTCCAATGAACCAGGTACTGAAGAGACCGACGATTCAGACGTGAGTCAATGATCTTCAACACCTGAAACTCCAAGCTACCATTGACCACCACCGGAGGGGGAGGCAGAGGCGACGGTATAACTGGCGCCACGTACCTTTTAAGCAACGATTTGTGGAACACATTGTGGATTTTAAACATAGGAGGGAGGTCCAGACGAAATGCCACAGGATTAACTATAGAACTGATCCTGTATGGACCGATGAACTTGGGACCCAGTTTCCAGGAGGGAACCTTGAGTTTTAAATTCTTGGTAGACAACCACACCAGATCGTTCACACTTAGGTCCGGACCAGACACTCTCCTCCTATCAGCCCTCCGCTTGTAACGGTTCCCCATAGCACTCAGACCATTCAGCACTCCTCTCCAAACTGAAGCAAGTGACGATGAGAATCGTTCCTCCTCAGGAACCCCAGACGGACGGGTATGTGGGGTCTTAGAGCGAGCACAAACTCCACATGACGCAGACAAAAGTTATTACCTCTTTATTTAAGTTAGGCCACCAAAACCGGCGAGAAAGGAGATCCACAGTTGCTTTACTCCCTGGATGTCCTGCTAAAACAGAATTATGATGTGCCTCGATAACTTTTTGTCTTAACTGATTAGGAACAAACAGTTTCCCTGGAGGCCCTACAGGGGCGTCCCCCTGAGCCTCCAATACCTCCTCCTCAAGCTCAGAGCATACAGCCGACACTACCACTCCCTCCTGTAAGATAGGAACCGGGTCATCCGTCTTTCCGGCCCTGGGAAACTACGAGATAAGGCATCAGGCGGCAATTTTATTGAGCAGTCATACGCGCGATGAGGAGGTAACTCTTGACACCCCTCCTCTGAGAACACATCCCCAAGTCCTCCAGAAAAGGAGGCAAGGTCCTAGGCACGACCGCACCGATGACCGTGCTCATGCAGTTATTCTTGCAAAATTCACCCCACTGGCTTATCTCTCTGGATTGCCAATCAATCACTGGGTTATGTTTAGCCAACCAAGGAAGTCCCAACACAATAGGAGTAGGAAGACCCTCCAACACATAACAAGACAACTGTTCTTTATGTATTGCCCCTACTCGAAGGTCTATGTTATGAACAGCTTGTACAAAGCTACCTTGACCGAGAGGTCTGGCGTCAATAGAAAGTATAGGGATCGGTTTGGCCAATACACTCAGTTGCATACCTTGCACCTGGGCAAACCGAGCGTCCACCATATTAGCCCCAGACCCACTATCAAGAAGAACAGAAATCCTCTCAACTCTCGCACCAACCACCACCTCCGCAGGCACGAGAAATTGAGACGGACCTGGGGACGAAATACCTACTCCCAGGTTGTCGTCCACCACACAACCTGGGATTAACAGTTTTTCGGTGACTTTTTTGCTCAATGAGGCACTGTCATGTGTGCATCGCCACGAAGATCGTCGCGGTTGCACATTCTGACTTCTCACAGCTGAGTTGCTGTTTCTTTGTGTTTGGCAGTTAGGGAGTTAATTCTGTCTGTGCTCAGTTCTGGGACTGGGTGCAGTTTTCTCCCGGCTGCAATTAATTATTTGTTGATTGGTTTCCTTTAAATCTCTGGTTGTCTGTGTTGGGAGTTGCCAGTGAAATTCTTCATGCAGACCACAGATAGGATTGTATCTGTATAGACTTAAGTTAAAGAGCTCCTTAGTTGTTTTAAGCTCACCTTGCTTAGAGTTTAATATCCCAGATCATTTATGTTCCTTCTGTGTTTGAGTGTGTATGCAAGTCTGTGTTTTCTCCAGTCTGTCTTATATGTCTAATCTGTGTATTTAGCAGAGATCAGCCCATATCCCTTTGGTGGTAATCAGAATCCTTCTTAGGACTGATTACAGGGTTCAGGGACTGATAGGAGACAGGGTTAGGCTGGAGACTTGGACCTCTGAACCATTATCAGTACCTCCAAGGTGAGGGATTAGTTAGGACCCCAGTTTAGGGTCAGGTTAGACCCCCGGTCCTCCTCTTTCCTGTGACAGTGTATCAAGTCCTCAAGATTAACCCTGAGTTCAACGGATATCGTGTCAGGTAAATCTATTCTATATTTACATGCTGATGTTGCTAATCTATATGTTGTATAGAGTGTTGTTCTTTTAAGAATAGTTTACTGACATCGTACACATATCATAAGACCGCGTGACATTTTCACTGGCCCATAAAATTATTCCCAGTTGCCATGGATCCAGTAGCCCAGCTGGCTCTGCAGTTGCAGGGATTATCCATGGAGCTGACGGACATTAAGTCCAAAGTTTTGTCTCCCTCGGAGCAAACCAGATTTGAACCTAAAGTAGCTCTCCCGGACAGGTTCACTGGTGGGCGAGACGAATTTTTTACCTTCAGGGAAGCATGTAAATTGTATTTTCGGCTTCGGCCTCGATCATCAGGGAGTGAAGAGCAGAGAGTGGGAATTGTTATCTCGCTCCTACAAGGGGACCCTCAATCCTGGGCCTTCTCCCTTCCTCCGGGATCCCCGGCTCTACAGTCAGTAGATCGATTTTTTACTGCCCTGGGTTTGGTATATGATGACCCAGATCGGGTCTCTCTTGCTGAGACAAAATTACGTAAGATACAGCAGGGAGATCGTCCGGCGGAGGAATTTGCTTCTGAGTTCCGTAGATGGGCCACAGATACTCAGTGGAATGACCCAGCTCTTAGGAGCCAGTTTTGTCATGGGCTTTCTGACAAATTAAAGGACGTTTTGGCTCAGTATGATTCTCCTCCATCACTGGAGGCTGCTATGGCCCTAGCTATCCGTACTGATAGACGGCTCCGGGAGAGGTGCGAGGTAACTCCGCCCCCTGTTGTTACTCCACCTACTACTAAAGTCCCTTATGTTGAGGTTCCCCTTGTCTGTTCGGAGGAGCCTATGCAGTTGGGAGGGACATCATTTCGTAGGAGGGGATTGGCGGTACGCCGCAGGACTAGAAGGTGTTTCTTGTGCGGGAAAGAGGGACATTTTGTTGGGGGATGTCCATCCCGTGCCTTGTTGAGCAAAAAGTCGCCGGAAAACTGTTAATCCCAGGTTGTGTGGTGGACGACAACCTGGGAGTATGTATTTCGTCCGCTAGTTCTTCTCAGTTCCTTGTACCAGTGGAGGTGGTGGTTGGTACGAGAGTGGAGAGATTTTCTGTTCTTCTTGATAGTGGGTCCGGGCTAATCTGGTTGACGCTCAGTTTGCTCAGGCTCAAGGTATGCATCTGAGTGTATTGGTCAAACCGATCCCTATATTCTCCATTGACGCCAGGCCTCTCGGCCAAGGTAGCTTTGTTCATGAGGTTCATAACATTGACCTTCGGGTAGGGGCAATACATAGGGAACTATTATCTTGTTATGTGTTGGAGGGTCTACCTACTCCTATTGTGTTGGGACTTCCTTGGTTGGTTAAACATAACCCTGTGATTAATTGGCAGTCCAGAGATATAAGCCAATGGGGGGAGTTTTGCAAAAGTAACTGCATGAACACAGTCATCAGTGCGGTCGTGCCTAGTACTTTGCCTCCTTTTTTGGAGGACTTTGGGGATGTGTTCTCTGAGGAGGGGTGTCAGGAGTTGCCTCCTCATCGCGTGTATGACTGCTCTATTAATTTACTTCCTGATGCTAAGTTACCTAAAGCTAGGTTATATAACCTTTCTGGTCCTGAGAGGCAGGCTATGAAAGATTATATTTCGGAAAGTCTGGCCAAAGGGCATATTAGACCTTCATCTTCCCCAGTGGCCGCGGGGTTCTTCTTTGTGAAGAAAAAAGATGGAGGCCTACGCCCTTGCTTGGATTTCCGCGAACTTAATCGGATTACTGTTCGAGATCCGTATCCACTCCCTCTGATTCCTGATCTCTTCAATCAAATTGTTGGCGCCAAATGGTTCTCTAAATTGGATCTCAGGGGGGCGTATAATCTGATTAGGATAAAAGAGGGGGATGAGTGGAAAACGGCGTTTAACACGCCGGAGGGACATTATGAGAACCTTGTCATGCCTTTTGGTCTGACTACTGCACCAGCAGTATTCCAACATTTTGTTAATGACATTTTTCGTCATCTGGTGGGGCTGTTTGTGGTTGTATATTTGGATGACATTTTAATTTACTCACCAGATCTTGTGTCTCACCAGGAGCATGTGAGACAGGTGTTGCAGATCTTGCGAGACAATAAACTATACGCCAAACTGGAAAAGTGTGTATTCGCCGTACAGGAACTTCAGTTTTTGGGTTTCTTGGTGTCAGCCTCCGGTTTCCGTATGGACCCTGAAAGGTGAGAGCAGTGCTTGAATGGGATCAGCCAGAGGATCTTAAGGCTCTGCAGCGTTTTCTGGGGTTTGCTAACTACTACCGGAAATGTATTTGTAATTCCTCATCTGTTGTCAAACCTCTCACTGACATGACAAGAAAAGGGACGGATTTTTCTAAATGGTCGGACAAAGCTTGCCAAGCTTTTTCCTCTTTGAAAAAATGTTTTGCTTCGGCACCCGTTCTCATCCAACCAGATGCATCACAGCCGTTCGTTGTGGAGGTGGACGCGTCTGACGTAGGGGTGGGTGCAATATTGTCCCAGGGTCCGTTCCCTGGTAAATGGCATCCGTGCGCTTTCTTTTCTAAAAAATTGTCGTCCGCCGAAAGGAATTATGATATCGGCAATAGGGAACTTTTGGCCATTAAGTTGGCTTTTGAAGAATGGCGTCACTTTTTGGAGGGGGCAGTCCACCCGGTCACCGTCATTACTGATCACAAGAACCTGCTGTATTTGGAATCTGCTAAGCGTCTGAATTCCAGACAAGCTCGATGGTCGTTGTTTTTTACCAGGTTTAATTTTGTTGTCACTTATCGCCCTGGATCTAAGAATGTTAAGGCGGATGCCTTGTCTCGCAGTTTCCCAGGGGCCGGGAAAATGGATGACCCGATTCCTATCCTTCAGGAGGGGGTGGTAGTGTCGGCTGTATGTTCTGAGCTTGAGGAGGAGGTGTTAGAGGCTCAGGGGGACGCCCCTGCAGGACCTCCAGGGAGACTGTTTGTCCCAAATCAGTTGAGACAAAAGGTTATTGAGGCACATCATAATTCTGCTTTAGCAGGACATCCAGGGAGTAAGGCTACTTTAGATCTCCTTTCTCGCCGGTTTTGGTGGCCTAACGTTAATAAAGATGTTTTAACTTTTGTCGCGTCCTGTGGGGTTTGTGCTCGCTCTAAGACCCCTCATACCCGTCCGTCTGGGACCCTCTTACCCTTGAAACTTCCGGAGCGTCCATGGACTCATTTGTCTATGGACTTCATCACGGACCTTCCTCAGTCGTCAGGGAAGACTGTCATACTGGTGGTTGTTGACAGGTTCAGTAAGATGGCACATTTCATTGCTCTTCCTGCCCTCCCTAATGCTAAAACTCTGGCGCAGGTGTTCATTGGGGAGATTGTGAGACTTCATGGGTTGCCTTCTGATGTGGTGTCAGATAGGGGGTCTCAGTTTGTGTCCAAGTTTTGGAGGGCATTTTGTTTACTTCGGGGGATGCAATTGTCATTTTCCTCGGCTTTTCATCCGCAGACCAATGGTCAGACAGAGCGTCTGAATCAAAGCCTAGAGACTTATCTTCGGTGTTTTGTCTCAGAGAACCAGGAGGACTGGTCTTCTTTCTTGCCTCTGGCAGAGTTCGCTCTTAACAACAGGTGGAGCGAGTCCACTGGTAAGTCCCCGTTTTTTGGGGCATATGGTTTTCATCCCCAGTTTTGTACATTCAATGGGGGGGGCCCTTCTGGGGTTCCTGAGGAGGAGCGTTTCTCGTCGTCACTTGCTTCAGTGTGGAGAGGTGTATTGAATAATCTGAGTGCTATGGGGAACCGTTATAAACGTATGGCTGATAGGAGGAGAGTTTCTGGTCCAGATCTTAATGTGAACGATCTGGTATGGTTGTCTACCAGGAATATAAAACTTAAAGTTCCCTCCTGGAAGCTGGGCCCCAGATTCATCGGGCCGTACAGGATCAGTTCCATAATTAATCCTGTGGCATTTCGTCTGGACCTCCCTCCTACGTTTAAAATTCATAATGTGTTCCACAAGTCATTACTTAAGAGGTACGTGGCACCAGTCATACCATCACCTCTACCTCCTCCTCCAGTGGTGGTCAATGGTAACTTGGAGTTTCAAGTGTCAAAGATCATTGACTCACGTCTGAATCGCCGGTCCCTTCAGTACTTGGTGCATTGGAAGGGGTATGGTCCAGAGGAGAGGACGTGGGTTCCTGCGTCTGACATTAACGCAGATCGTTTGGTGCGGACCTTCCACAGAACTCACCCGGGCAAACCTGGCCCTGAGGGTCCGGAGGCCCCTCGTAGAAGGGGGGGTACTGTCATGTGTGCATCGCCACGAAGATCGTCTCGGTTGCACATTCTGACTTCTCACAGCTGAGTTGCTGTTTCTTTGTGTTTGGCAGTTAGGGAGTTAATTCTGTCTGTGCTCAGTTCTGGGACTGGGTGCAGTTTTCTCCCGGCTGCAATTAATTATTTGTTGATTGGTTTCCTTTAAATCTCTGGTTGTCTGTGTTGGGAGTTGCCAGTGAAATTCTTCATGCAGACCACAGATAGGATTGTATCTGTATAGACTTAAGTTAAAGAGCTCCTTAGTTGTTTTAAGCTCACCTTGCTTAGAGTTTAATATCCCAGATCATTTATGTTCCTTCTGTGTTTGAGTGTGTATGCAAGTCTGTGTTTTCTCCAGTCTGTCTTATATGTCTAATCTGTGTATTTAGCAGAGATCAGCCCATATCCCTTTGGTGGTAATCAGAATCCTTCTTAGGACTGATTACAGGGTTCAGGGACTGATAGGAGACAGGGTTAGGCTGGAGACTTGGACCTCTGAACCATTATCAGTACCTCCAAGGTGAGGGATTAGTTAGGACCCCAGTTTAGGGTCAGGTTAGACCCCCGGTCCTCCTCTTTCCTGTGACAGTGTATCAAGTCCTCAGATACCCGAGTTCAACGGATATCGTGTCAGGTAAATCTATTCTATATTTACATGCTGATGTTGCTAATCTATATGTTGTATAGAGTGTTGTTCTTTTAAGAATAGTTTACTGACATCGTACACATATCATAAGACCGCGTGACAGGCACGGAAGGGACACCCCCAACAAAATGTCCCTCTCTCCCGCAGAAGAAACACCTTCTTGTCTTGCGGCGCACCGCTGATTCCCTCCTACAAAATGATGTCCCTCCCAACTGCATAGGTTCCTCAGAACAGGCCAGGGGAACCTCAATATAAGGGACTTTAGTAGTGGGTGGAGTCATAACAGGGGGCGGAGTTACCTCGCACCTCCCCCGAAGCCGTCTATCAATACGAATAGCAAGGGCCATAGCAGCCTCCAGTGACGGAGGAGAATCATACTGAGCCAAAACATCTTTTAATTTGTCAGATAACCCTTGACAAAACTGGCTCCTAAGAGCTGGGTCATTCCACTGAGTATCTGTGGCCCATCTACGGAACTCGGAAGAAAATTCCTCTGCCGGACGATCTCCCTGCTGTATCCTACGTAACTTCGTTTCAGCAAGGGAGACCCGATCCGGGTCATCATACACCAGACCCAGGGCAGCAAAAAATCGATCTACTGACTGGAGGGCCGGGGAACCCGGGGGAAGAGAGAACGCCCAAGATTGAGGGTCCCCTTGTAAGAGCGAGATGACAATTCCCACCCTCTGCTCTTCACTCCCCGATGACCGAGGCCGCAGCCGAAAGTATAATTTACATGCCTCCCGGAAGGTAAAAAATTTGTCCCGCCCACCAGTGAACCTGTCTGGGAGAGCAACCTTAGGTTCAGACCTGGTTTGCTCCGGGGGGGACAAAACCTTGGACTTAATGTCCGTAAGCTCCAAGGACAACTTCTGCAACTGCAGGGCAAGCTGGGCCACTGGATCCATGGTAGCTGGGGAGAATCTTTAGTATGGCCGGTGAAAATGTCACGCTGTCTAGCAGATATATATATAAATAATGTCAGTAATCTATCAAGTGGGACAACATTCTATATAACATATAAATAGGTAACATTAACATGTATATATAGCATAGTATTACCTGACATAATATCCTGTGGGTCAATACTGAATCCTTTTCACGCTGTCTCTGGCTAGAGGTGGACCGGGGTCTATGCTGACCCTAAACTGGGGTCCTGACTAGTCCCTCTACCTGGAGGTACTGTTAATGGTACAGAGGTCCAGGCCGCCAGCGTAAACCCTGTCTCCTATAAATCCCTGACCACTGTAATCTAGTCCTTAGAAGGACCCTGATTACCACCATAGGGAATGGACAGGAAAAGGTTAACCAACAGTAAAGACAAACGAGACAGACAGGGGATAAAGTAAATACTGTCTTGCATACAACATATAAACACAGAGGGAACACCAAAGGTCTAGGAGATAAACTATAAGCAAGGTGAGGAGAAACAACAAAGGAGCTCTTAGCTTAAGTCTTCTCAGAACCGATCCTATCTGCAGTCTGTATGAATGCTTTCACCGGCATCTAACACACAGACTGGCAGGAATATAAAGGAAGCTAATTAGTACATAATCAAAAGCAGCCGGGCGAGGCTGGACCTAGTCCTAGCAAAGAGCTAGGTAAAATTAACTCCCTCACCACCAAACACAAAGTAACAGCACCTCAGCTGTGAGAAGTCAGAATGTGCAATCGCGACGATCCTCGTGGCGATGCACCCATGACAGTACCCCCCCTTCTACGAGGGGCCTCCGGACCCTCAGGGCCAGGTCTGCCCGGGTAAGTTGTGTGGAAGGTCCGAACCAATCGATCTGCGTTAACCTCCGACGCAGGGACCCACGTCCTCTCCTCAGGACCATACCCCTTCCAATGAACCAGGTACTGAAGAGACCGACGATTCAGACGTGAGTCAATGATCTTCAACACCTGAAACTCCAAGCTACCATTGACCACCACCGGAGGGGGAGGCAGAGGCGACGGTATAACTGGCGCCACGTACCTTTTAAGCAACGATTTGTGGAACACATTGTGGATTTTAAACATAGGAGGGAGGTCCAGACGAAATGCCACAGGATTAACTATAGAACTGATCCTGTATGGACCGATGAACTTGGGACCCAGTTTCCAGGAGGGAACCTTGAGTTTTAAATTCTTGGTAGACAACCACACCAGATCGTTCACACTTAGGTCCGGACCAGACACTCTCCTCCTATCAGCCCTCCGCTTGTAACGGTTCCCCATAGCACTCAGACCATTCAGCACTCCTCTCCAAACTGAAGCAAGTGACGATGAGAATCGTTCCTCCTCAGGAACCCCAGACGGACGGGTATGTGGGGTCTTAGAGCGAGCACAAACTCCACATGACGTGACAAAAGTTATTACCTCTTTATTTAAGTTAGGCCACCAAAACCGGCGAGAAAGGAGATCCACAGTTGCTTTACTCCCTGGATGTCCTGCTAAAACAGAATTATGATGTGCCTCGATAACTTTTTGTCTTAACTGATTAGGAACAAACAGTTTCCCTGGAGGCCCTACAGGGGCATCCCCCTGAGCCTCCAATACCTCCTCCTCAAGCTCAGAGCATACAGCCGACACTACCACTCCCTCCTGTAAGATAGGAACCGGGTCATCCGTCTTTCCGGCCCCTGGGAAACTACGAGATAAGGCATCAGGCGGCAATTTTATTGAGCAGTCATACGCGCGATGAGGAGGTAACTCTTGACACCCCTCCTCTGAGAACACATCCCCCAAGTCCTCCAGAAAAGGAGGCAAGGTCCTAGGCACGACCGCACCGATGACCGTGCTCATGCAGTTATTCTTGCAAAATTCACCCCACTGGCTTATCTCTCTGGATTGCCAATCAATCACTGGGTTATGTTTAGCCAACCAAGGAAGTCCCAACACAATAGGAGTAGGAAGACCCTCCAACACATAACAAGACAACTGTTCTTTATGTATTGCCCCTACTCGAAGGTCTATGTTATGAACAGCTTGTACAAAGCTACCTTGACCGAGAGGTCTGGCGTCAATAGAAAGTATAGGGATCGGTTTGGCCAATACACTCAGTTGCATACCTTGCACCTGGGCAAACCGAGCGTCCACCATATTAGCCCCAGACCCACTATCAAGAAGAACAGAAATCCTCTCAACTCTCGCACCAACCACCACCTCCGCAGGCACGAGAAATTGAGACGGACCTGGGGACGAAATACCTACTCCCAGGTTGTCGTCCACCACACAACCTGGGATTAACAGTTTTTCGGTGACTTTTTTGCTCAATGAGGCACGGAAGGGACACCCCCCAACAAAATGTCCCTCTCTCCCGCAGAAGAAACACCTTCTTGTCTTGCGGCGCACCGCTGATTACCTCCTACAAAATGATGTCCCTCCCAACTGCATAGGTTCCTCAGAACAGGCCAGGGGAACCTCAATATAAGGGACTTTAGTAGTGGGTGGAGTCATAACAGGGGGCGGAGTTACCTCGCACCTCCCCCGAAGCCGTCTATCAATACGAATAGCAAGGGCCATAGCAGCCTCCAGTGACGGAGGAGAATCATACTGAGCCAAAACATCTTTTAATTTGTCAGATAACCCTTGACAAAACTGGCTCCTAAGAGCTGGGTCATTCCACTGAGTATCTGTGGCCCATCTACGGAACTCAGAAGAAAATTCCTCTGCCGGACGATCTCCCTGCTGTATCCTACGTAACTTCGTTTCAGCAAGGGAGACCCGATCCGGGTCATCATACACCAGACCCAGGGCAGCAAAAAATCGATCTACTGACTGGAGGGCCGGGGAACCCGGGGGAAGAGAGAACGCCCAAGATTGAGGGTCCCCTTGTAAGAGCGAGATGACAATTCCCACCCTCTGCTCTTCACTCCCCGATGACCGAGGCCGCAGCCGAAAGTATAATTTACATGCCTCCCGGAAGGTAAAAAATTTGTCCCGCCCACCAGTGAACCTGTCTGGGAGAGCAACCTTAGGTTCAGACCTGGTTTGCTCCGGGGGGGACAAAACCTTGGACTTAATGTCCGTAAGCTCCAAGGACAACTTCTGCAACTGCAGGGCAAGCTGGGCCACTGGATCCATGGTAGCTGGGGAGAATCTTTAGTATGGCCGGTGAAAATGTCACGCTGTCTAGCAGATATATATATAAATAATGTCAGTAATCTATCAAGTGGGACAACATTCTATATAACATATAAATAGGTAACATTAACATGTATATATAGCATAGTATTACCTGACATAATATCCTGTGGGTCAATACTGAATCCTTTTCACGCTGTCTCTGGCTAGAGGTGGACCGGGGTCTATGCTGACCCTAAACTGGGGTCCTGACTAGTCCCTCTACCTGGAGGTACTGTTAATGGTACAGAGGTCCAGGCCGCCAGCGTAAACCCTGTCTCCTATAAATCCCTGACCACTGTAATCTAGTCCTTAGAAGGACCCTGATTACCACCATAGGGAATGGACAGGAAAAGGTTAACCAACAGTAAAGACAAACGAGACAGACAGGGGATAAAGTAAATACTGTCTTGCATACAACATATAAACACAGAGGGAACACCAAAGGTCTAGGAGATAAACTATAAGCAAGGTGAGGAGAAACAACAAAGGAGCTCTTAGCTTAAGTCTTCTCAAAACCGATCCTATCTGCAGTCTGTATGAATGCTTTCACCGGCATCTAACACAAAGACTGGCAGGAATATAAAGGAAGCTAATTAGTACATAATCAAAAGCAGCCGGGCGAGGCTGGACCTAGTCTTAGCAAAGAGCTAGGTAAAATTAACTCCCTCACCACCAAACACAAAGTAACAGCAACTCAGCTGTGAGAAGTCAGAATGTGCAATCGCGACGATCCTCGTGGCGATGCACCCATGACAACAAATAACAAGACAGAGACCCGTATGACAAACACTATAAACCCTGGCGACACCTAATCAACTATCCAGCATAGTGCAAATATGAATAAGATATCCTACCCTAAACAGACAGGGATTCTGAGTAGAACATAAGGTTGCAAAGTCTGGCGTGTCTAAAATGCTATACAACAGTAGTTATCATAATCCATTAATTGAACAGTTCCAACCAAAGTGCTTGTGCATGGTTACAAAATTGATTTAACTATTGCACCTTTACCCATAGAAGTAGGACAGTTGTCACCAGGGAAAAGAAGGAACCCCCAACGCGCGTTTCACGCTCACTGTGTGTTGCTTCCTCTGGGGGATAAACAGTACCTTACACAGGCTTTTTGACCACCAGGACCTGCAATCACGTGGCCTCACTGGACCAGTGACAGCGGGGTATGTCCATGCATGCGCACTCTGTTGTGTTCACAGCCCACGGCAATCAAGGTATGTGGCACCTGGCCAGGAATCAAGGCTAATTGCCAGGATCCTGAGCATGCGTAGACGCCCATGGAGATGACAGGAGCGGCACGGAGGTATGGACAAAGGGGTGCGCATGCGCACACCACAAGCCATATCAAGATGAAAGTTGGAATGCATACAGGAAAAATCATAATATACCATAGAACAAAAGCAATTCCTACAAAATATTGCAGCAATCATGGCATATGTGGAGACACAGGGGTCAGCGGGTGTCCTTGTACGCTACCTGAAACCCCATGGACCAGGGATCATCCCACTGAACACCAGCTTTCCTATTACCATGGGCATAACGCTACTTAGACAACACAGAGTGAGGGTAAAACAGTGTGGCAATACTTTATTGAACCACAAAAACAGACAAATACCACATAGAAAAGCCCCAGCAAAATACCCAAGATGGTGAAAATTACAGAATCTCACCCTTCCGCTGACTCACCGGGATAAGAGCAGCTGTTATTTCAGAGCTTCCAGGGCCGACTATACCACCTTTGGCACGCATACAGAGAGGCGGTAATGACAAGCTAAAGAAGATGACAGTCCATTGAGGTACAAGGCCAGTTGACCAGAGGGTCACAACCTGGCTTCTCCGAACCTCTCTATGGAGCCAGGTGACCGATGGGTCCCATCTCTGACTTTCATAAAACGTATCCAGGGAGCTCAGGTGACCGGTGGGTCCAAATCCTGACTACCCCAAACATTTATGATTCAGTGATGGTCAATGGAGCAGATTTGTATTCTTTCAGCAGGGGCCATGGTCCCCTAAGCTGACATCCTGTAGAATGTCAAATCTGTCCCTCGTGATGGAGCGATGATATCTTGGCTGCTCTCTTGTAAAGAGTCTCTGGTTCTTTGGATGTCGGGATGAATATTTGTATATGGAGGTATCTGTCCTTTTTATAGTTAACAAATGTCCTTCAAGCCAGCATTCACAGGTAAAGGGGAAGAATGGGGATAAAACCAACTCGAATTGTTTGATTATGTGATTTATTTGCAGTTTTTCCTCCCTTGTTTTGCAAGTCAACAAACTAGCTAGCCTGGACAATGTGTAATCAGCTTATCTCCAAACATCTATCTATATAATTGTCTAACTTTTAACTTCCGTCTGTAACGGAAATCCTGCATCGCTGATTGGTCGCACACGACGGGACGCGACCAATCTGCGACAGGCACATCCGGCAGAGAATTGGCGCACAATTTCAACCTGGCACGCCACCGCTATCGTCGGGAGATCAGCGGCGCTAGCCGCTGATCTCCCGGCAACAGGCACAGTCTAGCAGCCACCGCTATCGTCGGGAGATCAGCGGCGCTAGCCTCTGATCTCCCGACGGTAGCCGCGGGTCATCTCCAGTACATACTCACCTTCCGTCGCTGCATCCCTGTCACGGCGCGTCTGCTTCTATCCTGTGTGGTGCTGTCACGTAGTACCGCTCATTAAGGTCATGAATATGGATGCAATGCCACTCCCATAGGCGTGGCATCCATATTCATGATCTTAATGAGCGGTACCACGTGACCGCTTCACAGAGGAAGAAGCTGACCGCGGGGATAGAGATGCAGGAACATGGAGCGAGGAGGGTAAGTATTATGAGGAAGGATGGGGGATCCCAGCGGAGGGTGGGAGCGGAGCCATGTATATAGGATGGGAGGGAGGGAGCGGAGCTGTGTATATAGGATGGGAGGGTAGGAGCGGAGCCATGTATATAGGATGGGAGGGTGGAAGGGAGCCGTGTATATAGGATGGGAGGGTGGGAGCGGAGCTGTGTATATAGGATGGGAGGGTGGGAGCGGATCCGTGTATATAGGATGGAAGGGTGGGAGCAGAGCCATGTATATAGGATGGGAGGGTGGGAGCGGAGCCATGTATATAGGATTGGAGGGTGGGAGTGGAGCCATGTATATAGGATGGGAGGGTGGGAGCGGAGCCATGTATACAGGATGGGAGGGTGGGAGCGGAGCCATGTATATAAGATGCGAGGGTGGGAGCGGAGCCATGTATATAGGATGGGAGGGTGGGAGCGGAGCCATGTATACAGGATGGGAGGGTGGGAGCGGAGCCATGTATATAGGATTGAAGGGTGGAGTGGAGCCGTGTATATAGGGTGGGAGCGGAGCCATGTATATAGGATGGGAGGGTGGGAGCGGAGCAATGTATATAGGCAGGCTCGGACTGGCCCACCGGAGAAGTGGAGGATTCTCCGGTGGGCCCAGGCACTGACACTTGCTGGCATACTGGCCAGCAGCTGCCTGGGGCCCCCACTGCTCCAAGGGCCCACACTGCTCCAGGGGCCCCCAGTCAGTGGCTATGGGGTCCCTGAGTCAAGGGGGCCCGCCGTAGCAGCAGCTGGAGACAGGATCCTATCCCCGCTGCTAAAGCTAAATGAATATTCACGCTTCCCCACGCCCCTATGGGCGTGGAGAGGCGTGAATACCATTTCTCTTTAATAGCGGGCAGTGTTAGCCGCAGGCTGCAGCTAACACTGCCTGCATGTAAAGCCCCATGCACCACACACACACACACACACACACACACAACATACCTGGCTTCCTGCACGGCACTTCCTGTCTGAGAGAGCCCTGGATGATGTCATCATCCAGCACGGGGTCTCAGACAGAAAGCTGCCAGCGAGGAAGAGGCTGCCAGGATGTGCTGCTGCTGGGGGAGGTGAGCTGTGCTGTGTGTCTGTGTGCCTGGTGTATGTATGTGGTGCTGTGCTTTTTGTTTGAGTGTGAGAGTGATGCGGTGCTTTGTGTGTGTGTGAGAGGGGTGGTGGGGGGAGGCAATGGTGGAGGTGATGGGCGATGATGGTGAGGGAGGCAATGGTGAAGGTGATCAGCAACGATGGAGGTGATGGGCAATGATGGAGGTGATGGACAATGATGGAGGTGGGGAGGCAATGATGAAGGTGATGGGCTACAATGGAGGTGATGGGCAATGATGAAGGTGATGGGCAATGATGGTGGTGGAGGAAATGATGGAGGTGATGGACAATGATGGAGGTGGGGGAGGCAATGGTGAAGGTGATGGGCAATGATGAAGGTGATGGGCAATGATGGTGGGGGAGGCAATGATGGAGGTGATGGACAATGATGGAGGTGGGGGAGGCAATAGTGAAGGTGATGGGCAACGATGGAGGTGATGGGCAAAGATGAAGGTGATGGGCAATGATGGTGGTGGAGGCAATGATAGAGGTGATGGACAATGATGGAGGTGGGGGAGGCAATGGTGAAGGTGATGCGCAACGATGGAGGTGATGGGCAATGATGAAGGTGATGGGCAATGATGGTGGGGAGGCAATGATAGAGGTGATGGACAATGATGGAGGTGGGGAGGCAATGGTGAAGGTGATGGGCTACAATGAAGGTGATGGGCAATGATGAAGGTGATGGGCAATGATGGTGGGGGAGGCAATGATGGAGGTGATGGACAATGATGGAGGTGGGGAGGCAATGGTGAAGGTGATGGGCAACAAAGGAGGTGATGGGCAATGATGAAGGTGATGGGCAATGATGGTGGGGAGGCAATGATAAAGGTGATGGGCAATGATGGGGAGGCAATGATGAAGGTGATGGGCAATGATGGAGGTGATGGGCAATGATGGCAGTGGGGGGAGGCAATGATAAAGATGATGGGCAATGATGGTGGGGGGAGGTAACGATGAAGGTGATGGGCAATGATTGCGGGGGAGGCAATGATGGCAGCGGAGGGAGGAGTCAATGATGGAGGTGTCGGACAATAATGGAGGTGGGGGAGGCAATGATGAAGGTGATGGGCAATGACAGTGGGGGAGGCAATGATGGAGGTGATGGGCAATGATGGTGGGGGAGACAATGATGGAGGTGATAGGCAATGATGGGGGAGACAATGATGGAGATGATAGGCAATGATGGTGGGGGAGGCAATGATGATGGTGGGGAGGCAATTATGGAGGTGATGAAATGGACAATGATGGTGGTGGGGGGAGGCAATGATGGAGGTGATGAAATGGACAATGATGGTGGTGGAGGAGGCAATAATTGAGGTGTTGGAATGGGCAGTGATGGGGGTGGTGGGGGAGAATGATAAGGGTGGTGGGGAGAAGGCAATGATGGAGGTGGTGATAAGGACAATGATGGGGTGGAGAGGGTCTGTGTTATATTTTGAGGGGGCTACATTATATTCCGTGGGGGGACTGCATTATTCTCAGGGGACTACATTATATTCTGGGGGGCTATATCATACTATATGAGGGGGGCTACACTATACTCTATGGGGTGGCTGCATTATATTCTGTGGAGGGGCTGCATTATTCTCTCAGGGGACTACATTATTTTCTGGGGGGCTACATATTACTATATGATGGGGCTACAGTATACTCTATGGGGGGCCTGCATTATTCCGTCAGGGGACTACATTATATTCTGGGGGGGCTATATCCTACTATATGAGGGGGGCAGCATTATGCCCTATGAGGGGGCTACAGTATACTCTATGGGGAGGCTGCAATATACCCTATGAGGGTGCTACATTATTCTATGGTGGGGACTGCAGTATACCTTAAGAGGGGGTTGCATTATATTTTGTGGGGTGCTGCATTGTATTCTATGAGAGAGGGCTGCATTATATTTTATGAGGGGGCTACATTATATTCTGTGAGGGTGGCTACATTATATTCTATGAGGGGGCTACATTATATTCTATGAGGGGGCTACCCCTCTATGATTCTACCCCAACCCCTGCTACATAATTAAGACATGTACTACCTTATATTATACCCTGATATAGCGCATTTTACCACACAATTGGCGGTCTTGTATTTATTTCTATGTAGCTACATAGTGGGCCCCAAGAATGATTTTCTCTGGTGGGCCCAAGGTGCTCCAGTCCGACGCTGTATATACGATGGGAGGGTGGAGTGGAGCCATGTATATAGGATAGGAGGGTGGAAGCGGAGCCATGTATATAGGATTGGAGGGTGGAGTGGAGCCGTGTATATAGGATGGGAGTGGAGCCATGTATACAGGATGGGAGGGTGGGAGCGGAGCCATGTATATAAGATGCGAGGGTGGGAGGGTGGGTTGCGGAGCCATGTATACAGGATGGGAGGGTGGGAGCGGAGCCATGTATATATGATTGGAGGGTGGAGTGGAGCCGTGTATATAGGGTGGGAGCAGAGCCATGTATATAGGATGGGAGGGTGGGAGAGGAGCAATGTATATAGGATGGGAGGGTGGAGTGGAGCCATGTATATAGGATGGGAGGGTAGAGTGGAGCCATGTATATAGGATTGGAGGGTGGGAGCAGAGCCATGTATATAGGATGGGAGGGTGGGAGTGGAACCGTGTATATAGGATGGGAGGGTGGGAGCGGAGCCGTTTATATAGGATGGGAGGGTGGGAGCGGAGCCATGTATATAGGATGTGAGGGTGGAGAGGAGCCATGCATATAGGATGGGAGAGTGGGAGCGGAGCCGTGTATACAGGATGGGAGGGTGGGAGCGGAGCCGTGTATACAGGATGGGAGGGTGGGAGCGGAGCCATGTATATAGGATGGGAGGGTGAGAGCGGAGCCATGTATATAGGATGGGAGGGTGAGAGCGGAGCCATGTATACAGGATGGGAGGGTGGGAGCGGAGCCATGTATATAGGATGGGAGGGTTGGAGTGGAGCCATGTATATAGGGTGGGAGCAGAGCCATATATATAGGATCCGGTACAAACTTAGCACCCTCACTCGCAAAGCACTCCATGGCTCAGCACCACCCTACATCTCCTCCCTTGTCTCAGCCTACCATCCTACCCGTGCCCTCCGTTCTGCTAATGACCTGAGGTTAGCATCCTCAATAATCAGAACCTCCCACTCCCGTCTCCAAGACTTTTCACGTGCTGCGCCAATTCTTTGGAATGCACTACCCAGGTTAATACGATTAATCCCCAATCCCCACAGGTTTAAGCGTGCCCTAAAAACGCACTTGTTCAGACTGGCATACCGCCTCAACGCATTAACCTAACTATCCCTGTGTGGCCCATTCAAAAAATTTTCTCCCATAATCAGGTACCTCGTATTATGTTCTCACCCGCTTTATACATTTAATAACCCTCTGTGTCTGTACTGTTACATACTTTGACTGTTAGCTGGTTCATGCAGAATTACATGAACACCCGATTCTTACACTATGGCTGGTCCGAACAATGAAAGCAATTGTTACCATTTACCTTTCGTGTCTCCCCTTTCTCCTCATAGATTGTAAGCTTGCGAGCAGGGCCCTCATTCCTCTTGGTATCTACTTTGATCTGTGTTTATTGTTATGCTGTAATAACTATTGTCTGTACAAGTCCCCTCTATAATGTAAAGTGCTGCGGAATATGTTGGCGCTATAGAAATAAAATTATTATTATTATTTTATTATAGGATGGGAGGGTGGGAGCAGAGCCATGTATATAGGATAGGAGGGTGGGAGCAGAGCCATGCATAAATAAACTACATACATATTCTAGAATACCCGATGCTTTAGAATCGGGCCACCATCTAGTTATTCTATGTCCCTGTATGACTGTTTTACAAAGATAAAAAAAAGTTGTAGTGCTAAAGCATGTCAAGCTAGTTTTTTTGTTTATTGTATATGGAGATGGCTGCTCCTAGTATGCACCTGTTCACACTAGCTTGAAAATGCCAGTCTTAGAGAGGTATTCACACTAGATTTGTAGGACCCAGCAGATCTGAGACTGCCTTTTCCTTGGCTGCTGGGCATGCATGAATTGGCCAAATTTTGTGCCAAGCATCTTGGTTTTTTACTAGTATCCAGAAGCAGTATTGCTATTCATATTTGATATATTTTATATTGACATGCTTTAGCACTACAGAGTGTAACTTTCTTGCTTATTGTATATGGAGATGGCTGCTCCTAGTATGCACCTGTTCTCACTAGCTTGTAAGTGTGAGTCAGACTTTTGTCATTTGTATATTAGCTCTCTGACTGAGCACTCTGCCCTCCAGCATGTGGTGTATTTTAATTGCAACAGGGTCCTACCTACCCATAAATTCAGGCTTTGAAGAGAGGTATTCACATCTACCCAGAAATTCAGACTTCAGTCCTAGAGAGGTATTCACACTGGACAGTTAGGACCCAGTAGTTCTGAGACCGCCTTGTCCTTGGCTTCTGGGCATGCATGAATTGGCCAAATTATGTGCTAAGCTTCTCAGTTTTTTCCAAATATCCAGAAGCAGTATTGCTATTCAGGTTTCATATATTTCATATTGACATGCTTTAGCACTAAAGAGTGCAACTTTCTTTGTTTATTGTATATGGAGATGGCTGCTCCTAGTATGCACCTGTTCACACTAGCTTGGAAGTGCCAGTCAATCTTTTCTCATTTGTTTTACAAAGATAACAGACAATAAGTTGCAGGAGCTGATATTAGACGCAAAACTTAGCCATTCAAAATTATCATCTTAACCTTCAAGACGAGTCAACATTTCAGACTCTTGACCAACAGGAAAGAAACACATAAATTCAAAAGTGACCATATAGATAAGTCTATTCCTACTGGCTTGCAGAAAATATGCATCTGGTTCATTAAGATAAAATGCTGTGATACCATGGTACAGCATATTCCAAGAATTGCAGTTGTATATTGAAACATGTTCCTCGCCATATGAATCAATATTAAGAAATGTCCAAAATCAATCAGAGACTTGGGATGGTAAAGCAGGAGATAAGGTGGTACATCAGCTGTGAAAGTTTTAGGATTACTCTTATGATACACTTTAAAATGTATCATGAGAGAGTAATCCTAAAACTTTTATGGTTCGCGGCATAGACATCATTTATGGGGGTATATGTGGGGGTAATATTAAGATAATCCTGGCTCAAAGAGAGATGAAATGGATTGTAGAGCTGGGAACTATGACCCCGAATGGCCAGAATGAATCTTTGTGTTTCAACGCTCTTTTTTAAATGTCTAGCCTTTATGGTATTTTTAAATTGATTTGAATATTTTTTTTCTCATTTTTATATTTTCCTCTCTCTTGTTATTTGGCTCTTCCTTTCACAGCTGATGTACTACCTTATCTCCTGCTTTACCATTCAAGTCTCCTATTGATTTTGAATATTTCCACTATGAGACACTCATTTTCTGCTTGGTGATCGCTTCTATAGCATGCAGATGAAGCAGCATCTGCATGCTATAGAAGCTTGTAGTGCTGCAGCTTCTCTGTGCACTAACCTGAGACTTCCTGACATGCACTGCGCATGTCAGGAAGTCTCTTTGACCTGGAGACCCAGTAGTTGTCGTGACGACATCCGGGTCTCCATGGGAACGATCGGGACCCCGCGGCATGCCGCGGAGTCTCCGATCCAAAAGCAGAGGGGCTGTCACCCCCTCTGCAGCTGCCGGAACGCGGCGATCGTCTTTGATTGTAATGTGTTGGGGGTTAAAGTGCCAGGTGTCAGCTGTGAGAATCAGCTGACACCCGGCAACGATCGGCCGCTCTCACTCCGTGAGTGTGTCTGATAGAATGAGACATACTATCCTGTCCCTGGTCATACGAGCCCAGGGCACATGGACGGGATGGTACGTCTCGTGTCAGAAAGGGGTTAAATAAATCATTTAAAAAAAAAAAAACGGCATTGAGTCCCCCTCATTTTTGACAAGCAGCCAGCTGGAGGCTGGTATT